>CM061532.1:209937142-210537142 GCA_030545055.2 Neoaliturus tenellus
TCCATAAGAATAACAAGGGGCAAACTTTAATTGCCTATATCTCCAAAACAATTCATTAAAATAAAAAATACTCAAGAATAAAAATGTCTTAAAATAATGTTTTAATATCAGTTTTTTTCATAACATTTTTCTTTCAATGTTATTATCTGCCCGCCATTTTGAAAAAGCATTTATTTTTGGGTAAATGATAATTTTTATGAGTTAAATGTTTTTATAAATACCATTTTATACCTTTTTTATTTTTGAGTATTTTTTATTTTACTGAATAGTTTCAAAGATATAGGCAATAAAAGTATGCCCCATGTTATTCTTGTGGAACTAAAAATGAACTTTAATTGCCTGGAGCTCCCTAACCATTAGGTTTAGGGGAAAATGTCAAATTATAAAAAAGTCTTTACAATGTGTAAACAATAAAAAAATGACATAAAAATTGGGGGTTCGTATTTGAAATTTTTGAGTTAGGGGTTAGGGTGAGAAGGGGGTTTAGGAGAGGATGAAATTTTAATGTTAGATTTTCCTCCCCCAATGTTCCAAATGCCTGAATAAACCGGCGGCATATTAAACAAGCTTATCAATCACCATAATAATTGGGCCATCCAAGTTTCCAATTAATTTGTGAACTGTGGGGGCGTATTTAAGTATGAAGGGTATCATACTAACCTTATGAATTTTGTGTCATAGACTTTAACAGTCATAATAAACTATTTCAGATGTTGATGTAATAGGGATTGGACAACAGCCAAGCGGCTGCTAGCGAAGAAACTGAGTTAAATGTAAATAAAATTTATAGAATGTTTTATCATAACATCGGCAGTCAAGGAAGGTCCTAACATAGAATAGGGACCACAGTTATGGCCGTTTTATGACAATACCCATTGATGGTAGAATGTTAGCCTCTGGATTACCAATTAATGGTTTTTAGGTGGTTTGTCCACCGGCCATTCTAGACTCTACTGCTGGCGGGATTGCGTCAATTTGCCACAGCCAAACAGTATTAAATTCAGTCGTTAAGTGTTTGTCTATGTTCGTGTCCATGTCATTATTTATTATTTGTAGTATGTGTCCGTAGTGTTTGTCTATTTATTGAACTTTTATTAACTTTCACTTTCTTCATATGAAGAGAAATGACACATCTTTGTATAGAAGCCTGAGGATGACTCCTTGTATATGAGTCGAAACTAGTTGCTCCACAACATTTTGGATTACCACAATTCAGGTATTTAAACCATTAATTAATAACTTTTGTGTAATATCGAAGATCGGGCTGGGAAAACGACAAAAATAAACAACACCATCAAAAACAGTGCAGGGGCAAAATATTTCAGAAGACGTCTGAAACTAGATCATTAGAAAATCGTCAATTTAAGTGAGATATTTTAGTAATTGAACATGGAACCAGTTAACTAGTGACTAACTTATTTAATTCGTGGGGATTGCCCCCAGCCGGATTATCCAGTGGCCGAACCCTCCGAGGCCAGACTAGAGGGCTTCTACCGTAATTAGATTTGATTTTTTAAAACAAAAAACTACCTAAAATAATACATAGTAAGTAAACTTTGAAAAAAAAATGTTTGAAAAGTTAAATATGCAGAAAATTTGAATTAGAAAAACCCTAGTCACTTCAAATTGCAACCTAAAATTAAAATGCAGCCGCCATGTGATTACAGCTTAAACTTAAGTATGTGAGCCAAATTAAAAAAAAAAAAAAAATCTGGGCATTTCCAGAACATTTTAAGTTTCAGGGCAAAAAGATATTCAAGGACAATCCATGGTTTCTGAGCGGGTCTACTTCCTCACCTTGTCCATTGAGCAGCGTGTAGAGCACCTTGTCCTCGCTGGGCGTCGCCCCCCGCAGTGTGATGGTGACCGTGGGCTCCGCCGAGTTCGGCTCCATCACCCTCTTGATGGTCACCATCTGCGGCTGCTCCTCCTGCTTTCCAGCCCCGGCAGCCGCCAACGCTTCCAACGCCTTTTTCTTCTTTTTCGCTTTCTTAGCCTCTTTCCTTTGCTGCTTCAGCAATGCTCTCGCAGCCTCTTCTTCTTCTATCCTCCGCCTTTCAGCTTCCTCTTCTTCCCTTTTCTTCCTTTCAATCTCTTCTTGCTACAACAAAAAGGTTTGATTTTGGTGAAACAGTGAGGTTTATCACACTATCTACACTATACATTAAAAAAGGTTTAAACAATAGCAAAACATCATATTTACCATTTATAGCAAGAAAACTTACTGTTGAAAGTGTTAACTAATTAGACATTGAGTTTTTATGTGACTTTTTGTATAAAGTACAAGGTGTCTATAAAAAACCTTTACAACTTTACCACCCTCCTATCCTCTTTCCATGTAACGTACAAGTTTTCTAAAAACACCACGTGAAAGAGTGGCTCAAAAAGTTTTAATCAGTAACAGTTTTATCATTTGATTGGTTTATATTGTTGCTTGGTAAACAATAATAAATAATTTTTGAGTTCCGTAAGAATCGCAATGGATGTTCGAATTGAAGCGCAGTGTGTGGAGTGATTTATTGAAACCAAGTCTGATGTTATTGTTCAACGGAGATTTCGGACAAGATACAAAAGAATTCTCCTTCAAGACCAACAATTAGAACTTGGTTTCAATAAACCATTCCACACACTGCGCTTTAATCGAACATCCATTGCGATTTTTATGGGACCCACAAATTATTTGTTACTGTTTACCAAGCAACAATATAAACCAATCAGCTGATAAAACTGCTACTGATTAAAACTTTTTGAGCCACTCTTTCTTGTAATGTTTTTAGAAAACTTGTATGTTACATGGAAAGAGGATGGGAGGATGGTAAGTAAAGGTTTTTTATAGACACCCTGTATATACAATAAAAATGGAATAAGCCTACTATATTTATTTGGCATATTTACTTGACAATTTTGTCATTCTTTTAGGCGTCCAAGGGTCTTCTTTCTGTCAATAACGCTATCTACCTGAAACTGTTCACAACACCATTTTGCATAGGTGGGATCACTACAATAAATAGCAAAAAATGTGTTGAACAGATATAACAGATTTTAAACACTGGTTACTGCTACAATCTATGATGACCTTGTACAGTGTGCCCACAAAATATAATCCACCAAATTCCTGTAATTTCCGTTTTTTCTGAAGATAATTTAAGTTTTTCTCACCCATAGTACCACTATTATACCGCCTAAGATCGGCGGACACGATCGCCTGGTCAGTGGGCATGATCACCCCAATCGATGGACCTGAGCACCTTTGATCGCAAACAAGATTGCCTCAGATCAGCGGACATGAATGCCCCAGTTGGTAGACTTGATATCTTGTATACATTGTAAATTCATGAATGTATTGAATTGAATTGTAAAGTTCTTTATTCACGTTTTGTACAAATACAAAGAATAGTGTCACAAGTACAAAAAATATACTACAAAAATGTACAATGCTATACAGGTGTTATGAGTATAATCTATTTTAATCGACATAAATAAAATTCTATTGAATAAAGTGGTCTATCCAATATATACAATTTCAAAAGATTCTTAAATTTGATAGCATTATTTTTCATGTCTAATATTTACTGGAAGATGGTTGAGAATCTTAACACCAATTACAGTTGTTTGTTAAAAAAAACATAAAATAAAATAGTTTGTGTGAACGCATTTTCAATTAATTTCTTCCTCTCGTATCATAATGATGACATTCACCAACCATCTTCATTGATTTGTAATTTTGTTTCATGTGTAAAATAACTTTATAAATATATAAACCATAAACTATCATAAATCCCAGATCTCTGAAATGTTCTTTTACAGAATCACACCAATTTAAATTTAATATAATACGAATTGCCCTCTTTTGTATCCGTAATATTCTCTGCAGATTATTTTTTGTATTTTTCCCATATATTTCAATTCAGAAAGATATGTTAGATTAGATTGAATGTAAGCAAAAGCAAAGTATATAGTTTTCAATATTTTTTAAATCATATATTTTGGCCATTCTATATAAAGCAAAAATACCCGATGTTAGTTTTTTGGAAAGTTTATCGATGTGGTCATCCCAACTAAATTGATTATCAATGGTTAGGCCTACAAATTGTGTACATTTAACTTCTTGTATTTTAGCGAATTTCCCTATAGGGAATACGCTATTACGGTAGTAGCCATGGTAAGACCTAAGCCCGGGACCACTTTACTTTTTCATTTTGAGGTCCCCAGAAGCCAAAAACACCATTCGTTCATTTTCATATACACATGTATATATATATATATATATATATATATATATATATATATATATATATATATATGTGTGTGTGTGTCCGTGGTACTGATAACTTTTGAAGGGGACCTCCGATTTTGATGAAATTTGGTATGAAGTTGTAAGACCAGGTCTATTTTCATGAGTTCGCAAACCAGCATTGTCGGGTTATGGGAACGGGGTTTTATGGGGGTTTCAAAGGGGTCAAAAATGGGTTATTCGCATTTTTGGACCTAAATTTTCAATACCCCCCGTCGCAGCAGACCTGCGTACTCAGCGAATTTCCAAAGAATTATTGTTTCAACATCAAAGAAATTTTTGGCTATCTTATATAATTAACCCTCCAAGTGCTACGTATATTAGTCCTTAAGTGCTGACCATTTTTTTAAGTTTCGCGCAAGCATTTAAGCAAATGTGCATAATAGTTATTAATGATATGAAAAGTATATCATATTGCATATCAATTTGTTCAGAAAAATGTCTACTATTAGAAAATATGATTCATTAGATCTTACTTACCATTTATTTTTTTCCTAATTTCTAGATATCAAGGGGTAGTTTTTTTTTTTTTTTTTTTTTTTGTTACCCTCGTCTTCAGGTTATTCCATTTCAGGTCATAATTACATAGTCAAATAAAAAAATCTGAGATAGCCAAAATGTTGAAAATTTTATTACCTTTCCAGTGATATATAATGTTTATATGTTCTTAGCAAAAAAAGATAACATAACCATAACAGTTTGCGATGTAGCAGCTGTACTTCAGACGACCAAAAAACAGCTGATGTTGACAAAAAAGTTAGCCAACTTTGATTTTCCACTGAAATATGTATTGAACCAAAAGTATTGAGATAGAATGATATTTTCTCTTCAATACTATATAAAATATATGCCGATCCGTCAATAAACAACGGATCTGTGACGATCGTAGTAAACCCTTGTAAATGAATCGCGATCGCGACGATAGCGCTATACGCGTTGCCGAAATGCGTCGCGATCGCGATGTTTAGCGCTTGGAGGGTTAATAATCTTTACAAGGAAATATAATATATTCAATAGCATTATATTTCTGAGTAAATTATATTTATTTAATAATTTATATATTAATATTTATAATGCAATAAATGACTTTTTTAACAGTAATATGCAAAAGAATGATTTGTTTACAAATAACAAAACATAAACATTTCAAATTTGACAAATATGCAGAAGACAGATGATCAGCTGATTAGGAATGCATTCATTTCTAAATATTTAATCAATTGATTATAAATAGCTTTCTCATATTATTTAAAGAACCCCGGCAAGAGAGATACAGGCCTGTAGTTACATACTTCAGTATCATCACTTTTCTTAAACAGTGGCTTTGTCTTTGCTATATTAAGTTTATCTGGAAAACTTCCACTTATAAACGAAGAATTAATTAAATTAATTTGAATAATTATAATTTATTAATTTATCAAATTTATTAATATTAATATTTTTTTAATTAATAATAAAATAAATAAATAATAAATAAATAAACTTTATTTTGCCAAAAATTCAAATACAGAAACAATACATTTCTTCAGTACAGGTACAAAACAAAACACAGTCCACATACAATACATTGAATAAAATACTTATTTTAAATTTATACTAGTACAAATAACTAAATAACAGATGAACAATTCTAATAACTGTGCTACAATTAGAGTAGAATTTATTAAATAAAAACAATATACCAATCAAAAAATACCAATGAAATACATGACAATATGAATAAATAACAGGCAAAATAAATAGGAATCCCCTAGGCAAAACCTGAATTGGGATCTCCATCATGTGTTTAAACAAAATGAATGTACTCGGTTAGCAGCGACACGTAACCCATAAAAAATTAAACATGGAAAAAATTAATTAAAAATAACATAACATACTGTGCTAAAATATATGGAGATTATTTCCCTGAATTCGTAATAGTAAAAAACACCCTTCACCCTCACATCAAATAATTCAGGCCTAATTATGTATACTACTAAAAAATCAATAAACAATATAAGATGTTGACAAAATATTTTTTAAATTTTGAAATATATATGTACAAAAAACACATACGGAATACAAATAAGTAAGTGCAAGGTATTAAATGTTTCAAGTCTTAACCTATTTCACTATTTTCAATATGAAGTCAACAATTTCTTGTTCAAAAAGCCATTTTTTCAATTTTTTTTTAAAACTCTCTTTTTGTTGAGCAGTTGCCAATTTTGTAAATAATTGTATTAAATAATCGTGGTGCAACACTACTATAAAACATTTGATGTATAGTTAAATTAGACTTAGGCACACAAACGACTTGGTGCCGCCTTAGAATGTAACTGGGTTGCCTCGTTATTGAATAAGCAGAGCTTCTAATAAAAAACATTTTCAAA
This sequence comes from Neoaliturus tenellus, assembly GCA_030545055.2. Lineage (NCBI taxonomy): Eukaryota > Metazoa > Arthropoda > Insecta > Hemiptera > Cicadellidae > Neoaliturus > Neoaliturus tenellus. The sequence continues at coordinate 209,943,806 of CM061532.1, forward strand.
ACTTTAAATATGTATAAGTGCCGTAAAGGAAGAATTTTTAGCTCAACAAAAAGTGGCCAAGTGTGTTCATACTTTGTCTTTTTTGAAATAAGTCTTACAAATCTTTTCTGAAAAATTACAATTGGATATAAGGTAGAACTGTATGTTCCACCCCAGCAAGTTATGCCATAGCTCAGTCTGGATCCTACAAGAGCGTGATAAACATTGGTTAAAACTTTATTAGTCCTACACAACTGACTTAATAGGTAAAACTTTCTTAAACTAATGTAAAGTTCTTTTTTTAGTTTCGAGATATGGTTCTTCTAGGTCAATTGATAATCAATGAGTAAACCTAAATATTTAATATTATTAACTTGCTGCAATTCCAAACAGTCACAATCAGGAACAAGCAGAGCAAGACATTTAGTTTCATGAAATTTAAGTGGCAAATCAAATTTTAGATCAATTTTGAGGCTGAATATCATAAACTTGGTTTTTTTGCTCAATATCATAAAGTTTTTGTCAAACCATGACCTTAGAAAAAATAAATCTTCTGACATTAATTGGTAAAGTGAATTTAAGTCATGATTTATATAAACAAAAGCAGTGTCATCGGCAAACGCAACCAATTTACCATTAAAGCGACCATTACAAAGATCATTAACATAAATTAAAAAAAGGATTGGTCCCAATACAGAACCCTGTGGAACGCCAAATTCAATTAATCCTGGATCTCCTATGACAAAACCAATGTTAACCCTTTGTTCTCTACCCGTGAGATAACTAGAAAACCAGTCAAGTGGCAAGCCTCTTATACCAGCCAGCCATAATTTATGAAGTAGGATTTCGTGATCAATTGTGTCGAAAGCTTTTGTAATATCAATGAACAATGCAGATACCTTTTTACTATTATTGATTGGTTCGTAAACTGATTCCATGAACGAAAGTAATGCATCCTCAGTTACCCTCTCGAAACCCAAACTGATTGTTACTAAAGAATTTATTTTTATTAAGGAATGAAAGTAACTGCTTTTTAACAATCTTTTCTAATATTTTTGAAAAAACTGAGAGCAAAGAAATTGGACGGTAACAATTTGGCTGTGAAGGGTCACCACGTTTAAATATTGGAACTACTATAGCACTTTTTAAGCATCTAGGAAATTCCCCTGTCATTAAACTAAAATTATAGAGATAAGTTAAAATCGGAGTAATACTGGGAGCTATTTTTTTAATCATCGTTGAACTGACTATCAAATCCTGGTGATTTGTTATTTTTCAGACTAGAAATAAATGAAGAAATATCCTCACTTACGATAGGTTGCATAAAAAAAGATTTAAAATTAATGCACTGATTAAATATGTTGTCAAAAACTCTGAGCTGAGCTAAATATGACTGATCTATTTGGGCTCTCAATTTACGAGGGGCATTTAAAAAATATGAATTGAATTCATTGGCAATGTGTTTAGGATCGCATATAATACCAGATTCCCCAACAACCTCTCTTATTACAGCATTTTTTGTACTTTCGCCAATTAATTCGTTGACTATTTTCCATTGTGACTTAACATCATTGAACGAACCTTCAAACTTATTAGTAAAAAATGTCTCCTTTACATTTTTTAATTCTAAATTTAATTGATTTCGGAAATTAGTATAATACTCCTTAAGTTTTATATTATTTGGATTTTTCATCAATAACTTGTACATTTTTTTTCTCTTTTGAATCTTAAAAGATTATCTGTCAGTAGTCCAAGGCTTTAATTTAGGCGTTTGTTTACTTCTATTTGAACGTACATTAAACTTGCATTTACCTATACTTAAATCTAAAATATCAATAAAACATTGGAAAGCATCGGACACAGTATTTTTTTCATACACACAAGCCCAGTCTACATTCTTAAGTTCAGCAGTAAGCTTTTCCACATTAATCTGGATATAGTTCTCTTCCATGTCTTTATATATTGGATTACAACAGTGAATTGAGATCAGAACAGTAGAATGGTCAGTCAAATTATAATGAAAAACATTTGCTTTGAAGTCAAAATGAGAATTTCCCTTATTTAAGAATTGCACAAAAACATGATCTAAACATGTAGATGAATTTCCTATAATTCTAGTTGGTTCATTAATTAAACTTAACATTCCCTTACTGCTCAAAAGGCTCAAATAATTATCGCTTTCTGCTGACTGACTCAATGTATCTAGATTCATATCACCTACAAATACAATGTTACGATTTTCTAAACCCGTTAATATATTATCGATGTCAACAATGAAGTCGGAGCGTAAGGCAGAGTGGAGACGGTAGACTGCGATCAGTGTAAAACGCTCAAGGTCACTGACCTTGACGTCGAGCTGCAGAACATCAGCTGATCTAATGTCATCTCTCTCACTCACACCACTACACTGATAACAGTCGCGGACGTACACTATGGTACCTCCTGCCCTGTACTCCTCATTACAATTAGCAAATGCATTGAAGCCAGAAATTTTGTAATGGTTTATTTCAGCTTTACTAATCCACGTCTCTGTTAAAACTATTATGTCAGGAAATAATCGAGCAGATTCTAATTCGCTTAAAAATAAATTGAAATTTTGCCTTACGCTTCTAATGTTTTGATTTAAAATTATTATACTACTGGTGTTTTTTAATGTTAGAGATTTTGTTAACAAAACTACCTAACTAAATGGAAACACTAAGAAATACTTAATTAAATATAGCCCTAGAAAATTAACCATAAATAAATATAACAATAAGAAAAGTGTCAGATTAAACTAATACTAAATATACAATTTTCTAACCTTGTTCATAGTTTACAATTTTTCCAAGTCCGTCAACGTAGTCACCACTTTCACTGGTTCACCATCCGCCTATCTCATGAGTATCTTGCCTCCTCTGATCCATAGATACGTGTAATGTTTTTCTCTTTTCTTCTCACGGGCTTCGTTCAGAAGACGGCGTCGTCCAGGGCTCAGGCTTTCATTAATATAAATAGGCCTTGCAGGACTTGCAGTTAGGCCTATGTCATGCGTATTGAAATTACGCTTTACTCGCCTCTTTTGAAGGAACGCTTCGGCATCCATACGTCGGGTCATCTTCACTATTATTCCTGGAGGTTTCCCAGTTCCTTCCCGGTTTCGAAGTCTGTGGCAAGCACTGATCATGGTATCATCTATTGTCAGGTCCAAGGCTCTCCCCACTGTTTTCACCACCCCAACCAGTTGCTCACCTTTCTCAGCCGGGATGCCGTGTATCTCAATAGTGTCCCTCCTAGAATATTGTTCGATTTCGTCCATACGACTCTCGAGCATGGTGACTTTGTTTCTAAGGGCAGTATTTTCAGACGAGAGTTTGTTTACCAGTTCTAAGAGAGCTGACATTTCCTCTCCTTGCTTACTGACTAGGTTTTTAGTTTCTTTTATCTCTTCAAAAGCATTACTTATCGACTTGCCCAGGCCAGCCTCAATTCCTTTCAAGTCCTTTCTCAATTCTGATACTAACTTGAATACATCTTCATTGGTAATAGTAGAAGCAAAACTTGATTCAAGCGCCATACTCTTACGGCGTTCTTTGGAACAAGGTTCACACCTCCAGATGCTGTTGTTGTCAAGGTAGTACTGTATGTCTTCAGGTGTGAGATCAACACATTTTCCGTGAAAAGACGATTTACATTCAGTACACTCCACCTTAGGCGCATTTTTGCCAGTTTTAGGAATTGATTTCAAGCAACGGGCACAATCAGACATCGTTCCAGGTATTGTACAGTCACAAACTTGCACTACTATAAGAGAAATCAGCACTAAAAGTAAAGGTTTAACGTAAACTATAAAGCAGCTAACGATTAAAACAGAGTATAGCACAGATGACAGCTGATGAGTAACGTTTGAGGTTATGTTACGGAGCGCTGCGACACACGTCTGACTGCTGCCGAGTCTGACTCATAACTCGAGTAACTCTGACTCATAATTAATTGTATGTTGACGCGTTTCTGCACTTGTATGAATAAAGAAATTTTGAATCTGTTAGGCAGAAAAACAAGCGTCTCCTTTGGGTGGAAATGAGTGCCTCAGATCGGCAGATATGGGCATATCTGTTCGACGGAAACGAATGCCTCCAATCGGCAAAAACAAGCACCTGCGATTGGTCGGCAACGAGCATCTCAGATTGGTGAAAACAAGTGTCTCATTGGGCAGAAACGAGCACATCGGCAGACACGGCCGTCTCCGTTTGGAGAAACGAACATCTCAAATCAGAGATACGTGACTAGGTGCGAGTGAGCTTAGCGATAGAGCTTATCCTGGTGGCGAGTGAGCACAGCAACCGAAGTAAGCCTGACGAGTGAGCTTAGTGAAAGAGCTCACCTGATAGACCAAAAATTCCTCTGGTTGGGATTGCAAAGCATGGTGGGTAACAGCTAGTAAAATATAAAACTTACCTTTTTTTGTTTTTGTCTAGCTTTTTTAGCAGCCTTTTTCTCATCTTTACACTTTTGTGAAGGATTCCCTTCAATAAAATCTAGTAAGTCTTCCAAATCTCGAGGATCTTTGGGTTGATCCGCAACACCATTCACTGCAGGCGCACTACCTGCAAATGAAATTCTCTACTCACTTCAAGAACAAACGCCAGATTATTTTGGTCTAAGGTTATGAATGTTATTGAAGGGTTAATTTTGTATGGTTATATAGTAATAAAGTATATTAGCAAATGTTGAAATTGGAAATTATGATAATATTTCATATATTATATACATAAATATAAATAACCCTGTTTTAAATTGAACTGCTTTGATAACACCTTAAAATAATTCAATCCTAAGAGAAAAAATAATTAGCTTTTTTGCTGGCTTAGAACTATTGTAAGAATTAAACCTACTCCACATATATTACTGTCAATTTCTGCTGGCTACCTAGAATGAAACAATCTTCTCAGTTGGTCACTATATAACATAAAGACAACACCTAAGGTGGGTGTAATGAGGAGTTACAAGGTTGGACAAGATGAAACCATAAAGAAGCAAGAGATGACCTGCAAAATCTACTGGTTCTATAAAATGGCTAATTGTGCATTTTTCAAGTTAAAAGTAACTGACCTATGTGGTTTACTTAATTAATTTTCAGCACCTTTATCAATCTTTACAAAACGAATTAGATGGCCAGAGGGTCTCACACTAACCTGCAGTGTTGGCGGCGGGGGTGCTGGCGGGTACAGCGGCGGGGGGCGGGGCTGACGTCGAAGATTTGCACTTGGCTTTCTTCTTGGTTAGCAACAGCCTCAGCCGCTCCCTCATCTCCGTGTAGTTTCGACTCACCGGTGCCACCGACGGCTGGAGACAACATCACTCTTGACAACCACTGTGCTGACAAACACTTTACTGCATGCAAAGCAAAACTGGACACATCTGCAAACGCTCAATGCGCCACTTGCCAATGAAATAGTTTCCAAACGATGCTGTAGATTGGAAAAATTACTGACGTGTAGTCAAAGAGTACTTGTAGAATGTCTAACAAAACTTAATTGTTGGTAATTCCATTGATGTAGGTTGTTTTTAAGAGAGGGTTAAAGGGCCCCTCTCAGAACATTATGCAGTGCTTCACCTGCTCCCATTTTGCGCCTATATTTTAAGTCCGATATAAGTTGAAGAAGTTTTAAATAAAAGACGTGGACTATTTTAATCGCTTTTTGATTATTTTTTGCATATTTGAATCCATACTAAGCTATAACGGTTCAAAACTGATCAACTTTACACCATCATAGTATAATGTAGATTTTAAATACTCTAAAAAATCAAAAGGCTAATCAAAAAGCCCAAGCCTTTATTGTTAATTTAAAACCCCTCCACTTTCATCGGACTTTAAATCCAGCTATATTTATAATTGCAAATAACTAGTAGTTTCTAAATTTGCTATGAAGACGTGAGGAAGTTGGCATACCACGCCGTGACCGAACACTTCGCAGTAACAGCAGTCGCAGTGCCTTGAGTCTCCCCGCTGGGTGGACGAAGATCGGTCGGAGCAGCTGTCTTCTGGGGTCGTCTCGTCATCGTGGTCGTGGCCGTCTGCAAACATGTCACATATGTTAACACATGTCACGAGCTCATCACATGAACTTGTAACAAAACCCAGACAGTGCCAAAAGCAGTTTTAAGTCCTCAACATTCTTTATTAATACATGTCAGTCAGTCCACTTGCACATATGACTAGTGTTAACTAGACTAAATCAAAGTACACAAAAAATCAATATGGCAATAAAATAATCTATTTAATTATTGTATTTATTATTGAGGATGGCAGGCTGTTACTAATTCTCAATGCTCTAAAGTTTTTTAATTCTCTAAAGTTTTGTACTCCTTTGAAGAACTAACTTGGATTTAAGAAATAAATTGTTTTGAGGCTGAGGGATGTGCGTAATGTGTTAGAGCAAGTGTGTACAGTATGTTAATTTGTAAGGCTTGGCTTTGTTAAATGTATAGGAGCTTTATTTTTATTTTTACGATCTTTTTTATTTTTGACACCATTCTCTGTACAAAACTGTACTTTGTGAATAAAGAGTTTATTGATTGATTGATTGATTGATGCCAAAAGTAAAGTTTGGCATCTGCTCGATCCTCGAATTAGACAAAAAGAGTACTTATTTATTTATAAATAAAGAAATGGGTAAAAATCAGCTTACACATAATAGTTGATCCAATGAAGAATATTATACGAGGGCTATTCAGAAAGTAAGGAACGTTTTCGTCTTACGCCGTTGTACGCGCGCGTATCGAATATATTAGGGTATGAGAGTGCTCGGGGCTTCAGTGGCTATCCAGCTGTGACACTTGGAGCATCGTCGCGCCGCCCGTTTTCTTTCTATTTAAATTCAAAATGGCCGCTTCCGTAAAAAGTCCCGCCAGTTGCGAAGTGCGATCGGTAACACGGTTTTTGTTGACAAAATACTTAAAACCGATAAAGATTTATCGAAAAGTGTGTAGAAGTATGGGAACAATGTCTTGAATGAAAGTTCTGTGCGTAAGTAGTGTATTAAGTTTACAAATGACCGAACCAATGTTCTTGATGAGCAGTGGAGTGGACGACCGAGCGTTGTGACTGACGAACCGGTCACTAAAGTTGACGAGAAGATCCGTGAAAACCGCTGCTCCACCATAACAAAGCTTTCGTTATCTTTCCCTCAAGTTTCACGGACTTTGCTGTGTTGAAATTGAAAGAATAAAAATCGTTAAATCTCTATCGGTTTTTTGTTTTTTGTCAACAAAAACCGTGTTACCGATCGCACTTCGCAACTGGCGGGACTTTTTACAGAAGCGGCCATTTTGAATTTAAATATAAAGAAAACGGGCGGAGCGACGTTGCTCCAAGTGTCACGGCTGGATAGCCACTGAGGCCCCGAGCACTCTCATACCCTAATATATTCGATACGCGCGCATACAACGGCGTAAGACGAAAACGTTCCTTACTTTCTGAATAGCCCTCGTAGAAAGATAGCCTGCGAGTAAACGTACAAAATGTATAAAATAAAAGTTTTTAAAAAAATTTTGTTCATATCAGAACACATGGTATTTTCTAATTAAACCGAGACTAATATTAAACATGGTGAAAATGCCAATTAATGGGTTTATTAAACAATATTAACTGAAGTTAAAAATATTTTTTGCCCTGCGATGCCAATTAAGCTCCCGGAAAGCAAATAATTTTAATAATTGCCTACACTGATATGTTTTAGATTTTAGTAGATGCCTCCTTGTTACATGATCATCTGTAACCCAACCTTATAAAATGTTTCAAACCTAACTCTTGAAAGAATGCTATGCAGAAGAATCCTCCGGGTCAGTGTTGTTTATTTTCAGTATTGTATCATTTTGAGGTAGGCAACACTGCCTACCCAGGTATTCCTAACAACATTTCACAAAACAACAAAGTTTCCCCCTCCTACAACATCCACAATGAAAGGTCAGTGTTAGTTGATAAAAAGATAATGCTATAAAAATACTTTAGTCTTAAATTATTGTCTTTACTTCATTTGTCGGATGAAATCTCTGCTCTGGTGGGCGCATTTTTAAACAGAACCTCATGGGTGAGCTATGGTGTTTTAATATTTAAGCATCCTCTGAAGGGGTAAGTTCCGATTCAACATTGCCTCACTTTTTTGGACATTGGCTTTTTGCTACACTAGTTAGGTTCGGATGAGCTAGGTTGGTTACCTTATGTTTTGTTCTTTTATACATTACACAAAAGCATAAATATACAGCCTACAGGATTATCTGTATAAGCTAGTAATAGCAAGAATTAGAATGTTCACCTTGTTGATATTGGCCTCCGTTTAATCAGTAAGTATATAACATTCTTTAAAGACTTTCAAGGCTAGATTAAATGGTTTTCTGACAAAAAATGTGGTCTATGAACTGAATGAGTTTTTTTAATTTTAATGGTATGATAAGTTAAATGTATGATTTTATTTTGTTTTAAAGATAAGATTAGTTATAAGTCATTGAAGAAGTCCATTGCAATGTAACTGTTGCTTAAAGACCAATAAAGATCATTCATTGAAAAGCAGAATCATTGAATCTGCTAGCTCTTGCTACTCACGGCAGGTGGGCTTGTTGGAGGCGGGGCAGGGCAGCCGCTTGTTGTGGCCGTTGTGGCCATCGTGGCCGTGGCAGGAGGGCGGGACCACGTCGGGCAGCGTCTGGTGCAGCCGCGGCGCCGGCGTCTGCGTCGTGCTATGCCGGTGGCCCTTCACTGCAAACACACCTACTCATTACAAAAAGAACATGCACAATAAACATTTTTTATCTGTTTCGAACTGATTTTTATAATATCATTAAATTAATAAAAAGACAGTGATATAATTTCATTATTGACAAATTATACCACGTTTGGACACATCAAAATTTTTTACAAAAGTACAAGAAAGCCAGGAAAGTGTTATCTAAACTAAGTGACACAATTTATACATTAAATACATGTAATTTACAAATTATCGAACGTTTACATTGTAATATGCATAATATCCACCTAATCCCAAAATTCTCTATACCGAACAGGGTTTGGTTCTAGTGGGACTCTACTATACATAACTTATTTCTTATAATCTTTTTCAACAAAGTTTTCTCCAAATTAAGCTTGTTTATAAAAAATTTTTAATTCTTTTCGATCATATATCACACTACCCAATTTAGTATAGCTACTCAATAGTGGATGCCTGGTAAGCTTACCCTTATTAGAGGTGGCGGTGGTGGGTGGAGCAGGCGGAGGGGCGGGGGCAGCCGATGCTGGAAGAGGCGGGGGCACGGGGGGCGTCGTCGGCCTCAACATCGAACCTGCCTTTGTCTCCGCCATTCCGAGCTGTCAAGCAATTACCACTTGTCAATAAAATACAACCAACGCACACTCAACAAAGTACTTTTCCAACCAGTTATTGAGTTAATTAGTGAAAATAATTACTTATGTTTGGCGCTGAATTAAAAAATCCACTGTTGTGATAGTTCATTTTGAGCTAATTATGTTAATTCAAGAAGAAATCCATGTAATTCCTTCTAATAGCTGAAGTTGCTACTGTAATGTGGTACTGATTTGGTACTCTAATTTTATTATTTTCAAGACAACTTTTTAAATAATCTGGCAGTCAAGTTTGCAAAGTGAGGTTTTATTAATAATACTCCCCGTTGTAGCAGACCTGCATACCATACTCAGCGAATTTCCAAATTAGTGATATTATTTTTGACCAGATGAACCTGTAAACAAAATTTCATCACTTGCTCATAAGTAGGGAAATTAGACTAATGTCTATTCTCATTATGATAAATATAGGGAAAGAGTATATACTGCCATGGAAAACACTGAAAGTAGGTTTTTAGCATAAAAAAATTTATTCTGACCATATGAATTTTAACCAATATCATGACCATAACTAAGTTTAATCAATATATTTCCATAAATAAAGGAGTTTGCCTATTCTCTATGTGATTAACATGGGAAAACAGTATGCAGGTTTGCTGACATGATAAGTACAAAAACCAAGATTTTTTACCATAAATGGATGAATCTTAACCAAATGAAGCTAAATACCAAGTTTCATCCAAAAATATTGGTGAATAAGTGAAATATTAACACATCCTTACTCTCCATAAGATTAATATTGGAGCCCCAAAATACAATGTATACTGCCTTTAAAAATAAAAATTTAAAATAAAAAAATTACATATGAAATACCACCCGTCGCAGCAGACCTGCGTACTCAGCGAATTTCCAAATTAGTAATATTAATTTTGACCAGATAAACCTGTAAACCAAATATCATCACATGAAACAATAAATAGGGAAATACATGTCTATTCTCCTTATGATGAATAGGGAAAGAGTATGCAGGTATGCTGCCATGGGGAAAACCAAAAGTAGGTTTTTAGCTTAAACAAAAAATTATTTTGACCTATGAAGCCATATCCTAAGTTTCATCAATATCTGTCCATTGCTAAAGGAGTTTGCCTATTCTCCATATAATTAACATGGGAAAAGAGTATGCAGGTTTGCTGCCATGATAAGCACAAAAACCAAGATTTTTTACCATAAATGGATGAATCTCAACCAAATGAAGCTGTATACCAAGTTTCATCCAAAAATAATGGTTAATAAGTGAAATATTAACACATCCTCATTCTCCATAAGATTAACATTGGAGCCCCAAAATACAATGTACTTTCTTTAGACTTTTTAATATCTCGGTAACCAATGGAGATAGAACAAAGCTTCAAAAATACTAAATTGTGTGTTTTTTTAAGCTAAATCCAATGGTCAAAATAAAAATTTAAAATTTTTTGAAATTACATATGAAAAATTCAAAAAACCCATTTTTGGGTTACAAAACCCCCAAAAACTACCCCTTCCGGTAGGTCAATATGTCTGGTTTTCGAACTCATCCAAATAAACGTAGGATTACACATCTCTACCAAATTTGGTGTCGATCGGACCTTTTTTACGAGAGTTATCGTGTCTAGGGACACATACATACACATATATATACATATATACATATATATATACATATATATATATACATATATATATATATATATATATATAAAAATTTTAATGACTATTATTTTTGGTCTCTGGGCACCTAAAAACGAAAAAGTAACATGGTCCCGGGCTTAGGTCTTACCATGAGACCTACGGTAATAGCTTATTCCCTATGGGAAATTCGCTAAAATGCAAAAAAAACCCATTTTTGGGATACAAAACACCCCAAAACTACCCCTTTCGATGGGTCGATATATCTGGTTAACGAACTCATCCGAATAAAGGTATGATTTCACATCTCTACCAAATTTGGTCTCAATCTGACAGTTTTTACAAAATTTTATTTAAGTAAAATATATATGTATATATATTAATGACTATTATTTTTGGTCTCTGGCAACCTCAAAACGAAAAAGTAACACTGTCCCAGGCTTAGGTCTTACCATGAGACCTACGGTAATAGCTTCTTCCTATGGGAAATTCGCTAATAAAATTATCCATTTTAACTTAGTATGATCTTACCCACAAGACATCATACCTGCCAAAAGGCATTTTAAATCCAAACGTATAATGTTGCATTGTTATATAAAATTACAATACCCCCGTCGCAGCAGACCTGCGTACTCAGCAAATTTCCAAATGATCTTGAGATATTGTATTTTCCCCATAATATTCGGCACTTTTTAATTTTCCCCATAAACCCCATGGGGGTGAGTATGTAGGTTTGCCGCCATATGGGCGTTGGAAGCAAATATCAGTTAAATCCTACCTAGTGAATGTACATACCAAATATTATCAAGTTATGGTGTTCTTTTCATTTTCCCCATAAACCCCATAGGGGTGAGTACGTAGGTTTGCCGCCATATGGGTGTTGTAAGCAAATATCAGTTGAACCTTACCAAGTGAATGTATATACCAAATTTTATCAAGTTATTCCAATAAATAAGTGAGATACAGGGTTTTGTTGATTTCCCATAAGATTAACATGGAAAACTTATTTTTGGCTTTTCTCTGTAACCTGTTAAGCTAAATTAAAAATTCAAAATACTAAATTCTTTGTTTTTTTAAGCTATTTTAAATGGTTTCAGTTAAAATTGTTGAATTTTGAAAATTATGCTCCAAAAATGAAAAAACCCCATTTTTGACCCCTTTAAAACCCCATAAAACCCCGTTCCCATTACCCGATCATGCTGGTTCGCGAACTCATGAAAATAGATCTAGTCTTACACCTTCATACCAAATTTCATCAAAATCGGAGGTCCCCTTCAAAAGTTATCAGTACCACGGACACATGGATATATATATATATACATATACATGAAAATGAACGAACGGTGTTTTTGGCTTCTGGGGACCTCAAAATGAAAAAGTAACATGGTCCCGGGCTTAGGTCTTACCATGGCTACTACCGTAATAGCGTATTCCCTATAGGGAAATTCGCTAATAAGAGAGGCTAGTGGACATTTTAAAGGAAATAACCTTTAAAATGTCCACTAGACTCTCTTATTGTAATTTTATCCCAGATTCTTTTATTCCTAAAGAGTCTGCACTGTGATACACAGCATACTCCCAATTTCACTTATTTTGAAAAATTATAAAAGCTTATTTATGCCAAGTATTTTACGTACCTGTTTATGATCAAGCGAATCTGTTGTGTGTTTGTTGGCCAGTAGGGAGGAATGTATGTTGTATAAGTGAGGGTAAACATTAGCTACGTTGTCACCGACCACTGCAATAAACAATCTGACATTAATATATCATTTAAGTTGTAAAATCAGGTTGTATTAGCTCTACCTGTTCATAAGTTGGCTTGTTTTTTTTTTTGTTTTTTTTCTGCAGAAATTTTCCAAGGGAACTTAGCTATGTTTACATTAAATAAGTGCAGTTCAATTTAAGGACTAAAAACATAAATACAATAGTAATTAGGGGTGTCTTTTGAGGTTATGATCTCGGCCAGACCTCCCAACAAAGGTAAGGTTAACCCTTTTTCTTTTGGTAAGGTTATAGAAAAATTTGAAAAAGGCATTCAACACATTGTTTGTAAAGGAAAGAATGTATCTGTATTTTGTAAGGACTTCGCTACGGCGAATAGGTTAGTAAAGGCCACCTTCTTACCCGATTACTCGATATTCATTCCGGGTAATAGGATTCAAATTTGTGGTGTGGTGTTCGCGGACCCATGCATTGAAGCCCAAGACTTTGTTAATTATGCCAATGGTTCTGTCCCAATTACAGAAGCCTATCGTATAAAGAAGAAGGCTCAAGATGGTAATGGAAGAGTACCAACTCACTTTGTTAAGCTAGTATTCCAAGGTAATAAATTACCAGAAAAAATAATATTGAACTATGTTCTACAACCTGTTGAAAAGTATATCCAACAAGTCCGGCAGTGTTACAACTGCTTTTCATATACACACGTGGCAAACTCACCTTGCAAGAATAATAAGCTGTAAAGTAACTATGGCCTAAGGAACACGGGGATTTCACCAACCCTACAAAGTGTGCCAATTGCGGTGGTAATCACAAAAGCTATATGCCTAGAAAATAAACGGCAAGTGGCTATCAGAAACCGAATGTCGGAATATAATGAAGATTACATCACTGCTTCCCAATATCACCCCACCCCTCTAAGTAACAAAAGTAGAGTTAATCGAGCTCTCTTATTAGCTTCCAAGTCCAGTGAGGCCCCAGATATTAATGATTTCCCCTCAAAATGATTTCCCCTCAGTTTGGAGTAACAGCAGATCTAATTTACACACAAACAATCGGTTTGGAGTGTTAGAAGAAGAACTGGACCGCCACACAGACAACCCTAACTTCCAAAAAATGACCTTTCGCAAACCTAAAAGTCAGGGCCAGACCAGACCCATATATTTTCAAAGAACACAATATAGGCCTAATGTAAATAACTCCCAGTCTCTAAACAAAACACCACCATCCAAAGAGTCAGGTGAGTTAAACCAGACAAACTCAACTCTGGATAGGGACGAGCTGAAACAGGCTTTGGACGATAGCAAGGCTAAGGCATATTTTGAGCAACTAATGGTGCAAGCTTCCAAGGCCAACTTGGACCCAACACATGTAATAAATAGTCTTAGAGAAAATTAAGAAAATATTGTTTAGCATTACCATTGGTGGCACTGATGATACAGACACTGCAAAGAATAGTTCCCTTAGCGATGATGAATAAAATGAGAACATTAAAGGTATTACAGTGGAACGCTCAATCCATTAAATCTAAATGGAAGGAGCTTTCAAATTTGTTATAAAAAATGCAGTAGAAATAGTTTTCCTGCAGGAAACTTGGCTAACACCAAATGACCAAATTAATTTTAATGATTATGTTAGCATAAGATATGATCGTAACGATAGTTATGGTGAAATTGCCACCCTTATTCATAAAAACCTTTCATGGAGACCCATTGACGTTCCTGATACAGGTATTTCTACTCTTTAAGTACAAGGTATTGCTATCACTAGTTTTAAGAAGCCTATTAATGTATATAATATATATATGGTAATAATAATAGAATAGATAAAAGGGTATGGGATGAGATATTCTCCAGAGACGATGGATTATCCTTGATTGGTGTGGATTTCAATGCCAAACACCGTTATTGGTGTGCAAACTCAAAGCCAGATACTCGAGGTAATCATGTCTTTACTAATCTAACTACAATTTACTAAACAACAACTCCCCTACAACTACACGAGATCTATACAGAAAACCTTCAACAATTGATTTAACATTTGCAACATCTGAATTAAAAATCCTATTAAATTAGTGGCAAGTCCACTGTGACTCCATGGGCAACTTTCCTTCTCCAATTATCATAGATTTTGACATGACCCCCTTGGATAACAATAACTGTCACATCCCACCAACTCACAAAAGCTTCGGAAATTTCAACTTTAAAAAAAGCTGATTGGAAAAAATTTGGAGAGATCGCAGACAGGTTATCCTTTGAGCTATTAGCTAAAAAACCCAGCCCACAATTAACTTCTGATGATATATACCAAGTCATTGAGGATGCAATGACACAATCAATGCCAACTGTTGAAGGCTCCAATAACAACAACCCCAAGTTCTCCCCAAAACCATGGTGGAATCCTGAATGCTCCAAAGCGGTAGCAATAAGGCGGAGGACCTTCAGAGAATTCTGCAATAACATGAATCCGGTTACCTATAATAAGTATAAGATCGCTCAACTTAAGGCTAAGGACATTATTAAGAATGCAAAAAGTCAGGTGTGGAGTAATTTTTTTTGCTCAAGCATTGACAACAGCAACAAATCACAAATATGGAGTACAATACAGAAATTAAAATACAATAGTAATGATTCAAGTGGTAAATTATTAAAGGAGGACACAAACATGGGATATCTCTTCCTTAAGAATATAACTCCCGACTATGTTCCTCAAAATAATTAAATTAAATTACCACTTATTGTCAACTCAGATAGGCCGCTCAGATAGGCCTGGTACATTAGAAGATAAGTTCACAACTGAAGAACTAGAAGTAGCTATTAAGTCAAGAAAAAAAGTTACTAGCCCCGGAATAGATGGTATAAATTATTTAGTTATCAAGTCACTCCCTGATTCAACCAAAACTCTCCTACTGTTAATATATAACAATATTTGGTTAGGAGATGAATACCAGACATCTGGAGAAGTATCAAAGTAAGTGGTATCCTAAAACCAGGTAAAGATGGAATTGTTGAAACTTCCTATATAGTAGGGGAAAAATAGACTTTGACCTCGGACAAATTGTACTCCCAAATTTTAATGTTTTATTGTGATAGTTGGTGTAAAACCAATAACATATCAAAAGTTTACCGAAATTCCTCCATGGGAAGTTCGCCATTTTGACGAATTTTCAAAATGGCGGACAATACCCATTTTTATCAAGTTATTACGACTTTACTTCAATAAAACCCCACTGTAAATCAAGTTTCTTGATTCATTTGAGTACATAAAGATGAGTAGTAACTGTATGAAGCAAAAAAGCACACTTGTAGCAGCAGACCTGCGTAATCAGTAAAATACGAAAACAATTAAAGTAGTTTTTAATTTTCAAGAAACCACAAGTGCAGGTGTGTGTAGTAGGTTTGCTGAGCTTTGAAAGTTTTATACAATCACAATTAAATAATAACCACTAAAATACCACTCATGTTTTATTAAAATAATTCATTAATAAGAGAGATGTAGCATTTTATTTATATCTCATAGGAATAACACTGGGATCTTCATATTCTGTTTTTAAGCTAGGTTACTTCCTTCTTTTTAAACCTAATATAAAATTTTATACAGCAAAATGTTCTTTTTTTTACAGATTTCAGAGTATAATAAAATAATAATCCTAATACATGTACTCCCGTCGCAGCCGACCTGCGTACTCAGCGAATTTTCAACGGAAATCAGTATTCTTTTTTTAATTTTCTCCATAAACACTAAGGGAAAAAGTATGTAGGCTTGCTGCCATGGAGGTGTAGCCAAATATAAGTCAAATCCTTTCTAGTGAATAGACATATACCTATAAAATTGAATTCAGTTATAATAATAAATAAACGAGATACAGGGTTGTGTTTATTTCAAATTACAATAACATAGGAAACATATTATTGTACTTTCTCTGTAATCAGTTAAGCTGAGTTGCAAGTTAAAATTTTAAATTCTTCGTTTTTCAATCCCTTTTAAATGGTGCCAGTTTAAATAGTTATTATATTTTTTTATTGGGGTAAGAATATGCTAACAAATCTTTTCAACACTTTTGAAAAATCATAACCCTGTTCAAATAATACAATTATACTAGTTTATAGATGGTCATAAAAATAGATTTGGTCTTATATCTTATTAGAGTATTTAATTAAAATCAGAAGTACCTTTCAAAAGTTATTAGTATCATCCGTACACATATATGTTGCATACAATTTGTTATTACATTTTAATATTTTTGTTAAGTATATGATTTAACTGCAAATTTGATCGCCTGCTATTTCGGGCTCGGTTGTCCTTTTTAGGTCGGGTTTGCGGCATTGTATTCTACTAAACAAGACCTTTAATTTGATGTACATATCAACCTATGCTTACATTGAAGATTTTCTTCTGACTCCTGGTGGGCCATCCCCCATTAGGAGTAAAATGTTTGGAAGTGTCTCAAAATTAGGCATTGGCGACCCAAAAAAGATATTTAAAGTTTAATTTCTCTAACTAATTTCACACAAAACCTAAGAAGAGTGAGGTGCTTCATAAGCCACCTAACCCATTAACATGGTAGGTATATAAGATTTTAAAAATGGTGGTTTTTTACCAATTTCCCATGGTCCGATTTTGGTAAACTTTTTTTTCCACGTTTACTTCTTGTCACTTGACCCATTAACGACAAAATTTTATGGAGTACAATTTGTCCGAGGTTCGGCCCTATTTTCCCATATATTTCCCTGACTAATATGCCTATCTCCCTGATACCATGTTTCATGAAACTTTTTAATATTCTAGTCAAAAATAGGCTTGAATGGTTTATTAGGAAGCATGACATCATCCCAAATAGCCAGTTTGGATTTAAAAGGAAGAAAGGTTGTGCAGACTATATTTTGCAACTAATAACAGAAACACAAATTAATATAACTAATGGCAATTCAACAGCCCTTGTATTGTTAGACCTCAGCTCGGCCTATGATCATGTATCGATACCGACTCTTATTACGAGGTTATATTTACAGAACATACCACCTAGATTTATACTACATAAACATAAGTGGCTCAGTCATAGATTAATTTACTTTACCACCAGCAAAGAAACAATGGTGAGAAGTACTTGCCGGGGTCTGCCTCAAGGCAGTGTACTAAGCCCTCTGTTATTTTCAGTATATCTGTCAGACATGAACAAATATATCCCTGACCAAGTCTATCTTCTACAATATGCCGATGACATTTCATTGATGTGCAATCGCAAGAACACCTCAGAAACAGGCGAAATCCTACAACAAGCGCTGCAACAATTGGAGGATTACTTTGGCTCTCGGTCATTGGAGATTAATCCCTCAGTCTAAGGTCACTGTATTCTCTAAGAAAAAGAAACCAGAGGTTATGCCTGTACTGCATGTTAGCAAGAACACTATCCCAGTGAGTGATACACACAAAATTCTTGGAGTCATATTTGACAGAAAACTAAATTTTAAAGCCCATATAGACTACATTGACAACCAAGGAATAAAAGATTTGAATATCATTAAGTCCCTTGCTTGCACAAGGTATGGTGTACACCCGCAACTCTTAACCAAAGTATATATTAGTGTAATACGAGCCAAGTTGGAATATTGCTGCTTCCTCTTCAGTCATCTACCCCAAAGCATACTCAAAAAAATTGACATGGTACAAAACCAAGCGCTTAGAGTAATATTAGGAGCCTTCAAAACTACACCAATAATAGCGATGCAGATGGAAGCTTGTCTCCCCCCACTTAAGCTAAGAAGGGAATTTCTTAGCCATAAGTTTATTTTTAAGATCAAGAAAAACTGTCACTGTCATCATCCTAGCTATCTGAACCTAAGACATCTCTGCATTAGCAGATCACCACCAACATTGGCTGAAAAAAACCAAGCTTATCAACTTAACAGAAGCAAACAACATATTGAGCCGAGTACCCAATAACCCAGTTGAAGGAGATGACTCATTAGGCCTAATGGATGTGCTAACACAACCATTGGCAATGCCCACAGTAAAGGTGACAAGGATGACTTCAGGGATAAATCTGTGTTTATCGTTAAAGACAAAGCCTGACCTAACTTTTTTCTCTCAAAAACTGGTCTAGCGGACAAAAATTTAATTCAAACCACAACCTACATAAACATATTGCAGACAGGTGTATATACAACTTTTGAGGATTTACAATTGTACAGAGCCTGTTGCAGACCACAGATATGGCGATCAAATTTACTTATTTACTTTTGCAATGAGTAGAAAAAATTTCTTGTTTTTATTAAAATATAGCTATTAACTAATGTACAATACCTCCACCCGTTCCATGAATGTGTGGGTATAAGTGGAAACCTCCACTGTGTTGATAGAGATTCATAGCTCCCGCTGTCTCCAAGTCCACCTAAAGAAATGTTAACTTCTAGTCACTATGAAATATTATTTTATTTAGAAAAAAAACTACTGAAATACTTTATCAATTAATAGACAATAGACCATATTTATTGGTCGTTCAATAATTACACTGTGATTACAATGGACTTCGTCATTAAAACTAATAAGTTGAATACATTCAGAGCTATTTAAATATCCCAATATCAAGTAATAATCGATAATAATAGGCAATATTATCGTTCCAATTAATATCCCTGCATATGCATAACTGACTTAATTTTAAAAGAGTGATAATTAACTCATAACCTTATAATAATAGAAAAACCAATTTATATCCTTCAAAAATTTATTTATTTGCACAAAACTAGAACTGCAGGACAATTTTATGAATACAGCATATTCTCTCTTATCTTACTACATTTTAACCGGCCTTCTCTTTAACCACCCAACTATCTCATAAAAACAATTTCTTTTTAACTGGTCATTTTTAAAAGTAATATTGTTGTAACCGGTCCTTTTATACACATATTTCAAATTATTTAATTTCACATGATTTAATAGTCACTCCAAGTGAACAATCAAAGTGAACTCCCCCTGACCGAATTGAACGCCCTTGGAAGGGAATGAATATATTTGGTTTTTCTTTTTCCAGTAGATCACAATACTGAATTATATTTAGTATGGCATAGGACATAAATATCATGAATTATTTCAGATGTAGGCCTATTTCATATTATATTGTTGTTCTCGTTTACGCACTGACAGGATACAGTAGGGTGTAAATACCAATATAAGTGAAAGTTATTGAGTAAAAATAAAGTTTAATGCACCAAATGTATTGTTTTTGATTGTTGATATATTTTTGTTTTCGATTGGCTATGCAGTTGCAAATTTTATTTAAGTACTAAATGAGTGACTAACATCTAGGGGTGGGCGAGTAACATATTTTTGGAACGAGTCGAGTCGAGTCGAGTAGTAAGTAGAATACTCGAGTTTCGAGTCGAGTCGAGTATTACGTGAACATAAAAATATTGAAAATTGCCTTAAAATAACTAGCCTATACTCAAATATAAAAATATACTAGCCTACTATAGTAAAACAACTAGCCTATCCTACTATTCCTACAAAAGATCACTTTAGGCCTAAGTTTGATTTGATTAAAAACTACGTGAAGGAAAAAATATTATTTTTAAATCACTGATTATAAAAGCTAAAACCTTGGTTAAGTAACAAAAGGGATTAAAGGAATGTATGGAACAAAAAGATGAAGAAATTACCCTATAACCACCATCAAATGAAAAAAAGAAAACCCCGTTACAGTTACTTACTTAACTTTTCACTTTCACTTTTCACTTACTTTGAAATGTTTCCAAATAAAAGCTTTTCCCTATTCACAGTTTTTGTATTAGGCATAATTTAGGCCTACTTTATGTCAGAAGCCTAGCCTAGACTCCTGGATGCTACAGCTGAATCACTAGATGTAATTTGTAGATTTAAATTGTCATTTTCAACTCCATCTACTTCCTTTGTTTTTGTTCATAAGAAAATCTTTCACCACTCATTTTGTTTAGGAATTATTGTCACTTCTCCGAAATACTCAAGCTATGTACACATAATTTTTACTGTTTTGGAATTCATGTAATTCGTAATTCCCTCGATTTGCCGTCTGCTACCTGCTAGTGGCAGAATGTCTCTTAACTGAGTAAAGGCTAGCTTTAGTGAACAGCCATGAAGCCTGTTTGTTAGGACTTAAAATATCACAAAGAACAATAAATTCAATATCTGTCTTATAATAACCAAAGCAATTTTAGAGAAAAATATGTTTATTATCAATTAATAAACATGATATATTTTTGTGAATACTAAATTAGAAAAATAATATACAACTATAAAATTGTATTACGCGGGATATTTGAGGTTAGCCAATTGGTAAACCTGATTGTTCATCTTGTCACTCTTCTGTCTGCCAGAACTACTACTATTCTTACTGCTAATGTCAACACAGCTCTTGATTTTGTCTAAAGTTATTTGAATCAGTTTGAAATCATTGTTTTGATGTTTAAAATGTCAAATTATGATTGATTATTAGTTTTAAAGTTTTCCAAATGTTTTTAAAATGTACCGTACAAATGAATATTATTTAAATCAGTAGCTATGTTGACTCACTACCCCTAACAATCTGTGCAATTGCAGCTGTCGGCGTCGGCACAATGCCAGTCCAGTCCAAGACTTGGAAGTATTTCATTATCTTGACATCTGTCTTTTGTTTTAAGATAATAAAATGAAATGAAAAACAATTAAGTAATAATACACTTTAATTTAATGTAATTTGTCTTTCGTCTGCCGGTCGTTCTTTCTCCTTATCATCTGCTGGAGTTAAATCCAAAATGAATTACTCAAGCGATCTTCTGGTTGCTGATAGGTACGTTTTTAAATTAAACAAATTAAAAAGGGATTGAAAAATGAATTCATTAAAAACATTGCTGTTTTCTTGAATTTATTTGTCAAATATCATATCAGTAACACCAACAAAATTAGCGATTTGCCGATTTTGCCAATAGATACTGAGTTGTCAACTACTCAACTCGTTTGGTCGAGTACTTTAAACTACTCGACTCGATGCCGAGTAGTGCTAACTACCCGAGTAATTACTCGTTAGTCGAGTACTCGCCCACCCCTACTAACATCAAAGACAAATTACCTAAAAACAAAAGAACACAAACTGATTACAGAATTGGGTGAGTAATGAATACTGAGTACTGAATAAGGCCATAGAAAAATGTAATTTGATGCTTTTAAACGTACGTTGGTTTAACCCGCCAATTTACTATCCGGTCTTGATCGAGGCCAGTTAAGAGAGCGTCTACTGTAAAGAGGTTTTGATTGATTGATTGACAGGCAGGTTGGTTACTGACCACAGGAGAGGAGACGGGTGGACCGGTGCAGACGTGGCACTCACACTCAGGGCTCGGCTCCGACTGTTCCCTGCCTTCCCCCTCCACCCGGCCACCGTGCTCACTGGACAAATAAATACAATACATGAGCACAAAAATGAGCCACTGACACCTTCCAGCTGACAGCTCCTATCGTTATCAAGCTCCTCTACGCATGATTAAGATCACACAAAAAATGAGTGAAAAAAGTATTGTTGAATTTAAGACCAATCATATAATTTTAGGCTTTATTAAACATTGTAATGCCCAGCCACATTCATAAAATAAACGGTATCAGTTAACTGACACATACTTTCTCCCAACAATATAAAAAAAGATGTTAAAAGCTTCAAACATTAATGTCTTGATGACTCAGTCGGATAGCTACCAGCTGAGCAGCGTGAGTTTGACCCTACGCGCGTCTGTGACTTTTAACAACGTACTGCGTTTACCGCTAAACGAAAAATTGAATTTTCTCCGCAACCACTTGACATAGAGAAAAAATTTAAAATACTGGATTATTTAGTTTTTTGAGCTTGATTTAATGGTGAAAAGTAAAATTTATTTCAAAATAACAGCTATTTTGAAAATCAAAAAAATTGATTTTTGAAACACTTACTACGCCATAACTTTTGAACGAGCATTTTCTCGGAGATGCGGATGGTGCCATTTTATTCACAATTTTAAGCTTAATAAACCACAAAATTTTAATCAAAATCGTTAGAGCCGTTTTTGAGAAATTTGGATTTTTCACGATTTTTGAGGGTTTTTGGGGGCAAAACACCCTTAAAAATCAAAAATTCAAAAAAATGAAAAAAACGCCTGGAATTATCATGGGTTTGGACCTACGTACCAAATTTCACCAAAATCGGACCATTGGGGCATTCTGTAGCTCTGTATACATCCAGACACACACACAGACACACACACACACAGACATCACTCGAAAACCACTTTTTTGGACTCAGAGGGCACCAAAACGGATAAATTTACCAACAACTCAAATTTTAAAATTTTGGCGAAACCAATACTTTCTCAATATATACATTTATAGGGGGAAAGGGGGCTCCAAAATGGATATATACATCATCAAACTAATGGGGAGTGTTTTACGAAAACAATACTTTCTCCATATACTATGGTATAGGGGGAGAAAGTAAAAATAAAAAATAAGTACAGTAGAATCTTGTTATTGAGACAAATTGTGGATTCACAAAATGAAATGTCGAACTATAGGGAGTACATGGGAAGTTTCAACATAGAAAATATAGAAATCACAAGTTGAAATTAGGAAACACTACACTTTAATGAAACCATAACTTGATTGAACTTTAACATAACCAACATTCAAATCATTATCCATTTTGTTTACATTTTCACCTTTGTCACTTTGTCAGTCTCCACCATAAACACTATGGGCCATTACTAACATATTAGGTTGTCTCAGACCGTGTCAAACTATAAGGAGGGTTGAATTATCAAGAGTTAAACTATCAAAGTTCTACTGTAGTTAAGAAGAATATTTTAATTTTTTTTGTAAACTTGTAAAGAACAGAAAAGAGAAAAATATTTGGATTTTTTAATACAGCACACACACAAGGTGACATTAAGATCATTTACCATAGTAATAACTTGTAATAATAATGATTTGTTTGTTTATGCCATATTAACAAATAACATAAACAAATTATTTAATAAAAGTCTGGTTAAAAGACAATTAAGTGGTCTTAGAATGAAAAATATATATTGGTTTTGGTATAAGGATTGAGATATAAAGTATATGGATGGGATGCAGGATAAGATCGGGACACAGAATGGGGAAGAGGATAAAACATGTGAAGAGGATGGAATCTGGGATGGGTGTGAGATTGAGGATGGGGTGATGGTGTACCTGGCGGGCGGCAGCGCAGGGGAGTGTGGTGGGGTGACCAATCCGCCGCAGCTGAGCAGGTGGCTCATGGCGCACTCATCACACGGACAGCTGCGGTGGCATGTGGCCTCCTCTCCCAGCGGAACATCGTCAAACTGGCCACTGTCCAGCGCACAACAGAAAAACCACCATCAGCATCAGTTAACAAGTAGCTGGAAAACCTTAGTCAAAATTGTTGTTGATGAACACTGTTAATTGTCTTCAAATCTTAGGTTTAATCTAATTTAGAAGAATAAGAATTAAATGAGTAGACTGATTATTAAATCATTAACAAAAAAATTAAGAATAAAAATTTGGGAAATATTCAATCACCAAAATCAGTATTCAATTAAACAGAGCTATTTGTTTTAGATGTATTAAAATATAAAGTGTCAATAAAACATTCATCAGGTTTTAAAATGTTTTCTTGAAATTACACATACATGAACACAGCTTGAAATGACATAGGCTAAAATGAAAGAATAAATTGTCAAGTTTTTTTATGACTAAAGGTGCTCATTGTGCTACCCGTCTGCAGCAAAACATGTTCTAGTCTATGTTCCAAATCTGCCCATATTTTGGTTAGCATGTCCTGGCTAATTATTGTTACTGCAATGCAAACCCTTTCTAGGAATTCTGGCACTGTTTGAACTAGTGGTGGGATGTACACCCTGTCCTTCACATAGCCCCAGAGAAAGCAATCACATACATTAGGGTTCAGGGAACGAGGTGGCCATCTTAGGAGAGCTAAGTCATTCTCAGCACACTGGCCAATCCGACCGTCAGGGAGTCGCTCATTTAAAAAGCTTTGGGCCAGTGAGGTCCTGCTGAAACACAAAGTCTTTCAAGTCTTCTTCAAGCTGCGGAAAAAACCATTGGCTCCAATATGGCCAGATATGAAATATCAATTACAGTTTTGTCTGCAAAGAAAAACGTACTTTGGTCTTAGACACTTATCAAAACCACCACCGGAGCCCCCACTACCATCATCATCACGGTTATTGTCCCCCGCCACTTCCATTCCAGAGGAGGACTCAGAATCAAACTTTAAAAATCAATTAAACTATTGGTAGGGAAACAGAGTAGTGGTTTATCTTAAAAGAGAAAAGATAAAAGAGAGAAATCATGTCTGGTTTGGTGAACAAGAACTCTTTTTTTTTCAAACGTAAACAAACAATCATATGTAAATATGACTTTTAAAAATATTAAAACAGCTGACGCAGGCAATTGTAAAATAAATTATAAATAAAAATACAGAGAGTAGTAACAACACTGCACAAAAGGCATTTAATTTTTGGTGAATTCCTGTTTTGTTGCATTAACACATAATGCTAGTGGTGGGGAACGGGCTGCGTCACCGGTGAAGCACGGCGCGCCGTAGCGAGAGGCGCGTGCGTCACCGGGGACGCAGCGCGCCATGTTTCATTTAAGGAGCCAGTGTGGTTCAGCCACTCGTCGAGGACGGTCGATACGCGCTAGCATTGTGTCTCGAATACCAGTCTGCCGTGTAGTGTGTTTCGTTCGTTCGCCTGGGGTGCTGCGTGCGTCTCCCGTGACGCACAACTTTTTTGTTGTGAATCGTGTTTTCTGCTGCATATATTAGTGTTTATATGAATTTTTTTAGTGTTTAGTTATTGTTTTTATTACAATGGATCATACAAAAGCCGGTCCTTCGAACTTGACCGCTCTGGTGAACGTGCCTTACGATTTTGATGAAGGTGAGCTTGACATTGACGATCCTGTGCAACAAGTTGTGGACGATCAATCTAGTGATGAAGACGGTGTTTGTGATGATGAAAGTGACATTGATGACTCAGAAACTTTTACAGAGGCTCCTGAATGGACCATTACAACATCAGGTATGAGACCGATCCAATTTACTAGGACTGATACTTTGCTTGTCCCAATCCCTGGCAATAACGAGCCCATTGATTGGTTCAACCTTTTGTTGGACGATCATCACCTCGAAGAAGTGTGCAAGACCACTAACGAATATGCTTTACAGGTATTTTTCAAACCCTCCCTTACTCCAAAATCCAGAATCAACAAGTGGAAAGACCTCACTGTGCCAGAGCTGAAAATTTTTATTGGATTGGTTTTACACATGGGAAAAAATAAGGCTCAACCGAATTCAAGATTATTGGAAAACTGATTATTTTTTTGATTTCAAAGTCTTTAGGCAAAACATGTCACGAGACAGGTTTCTAAATATCCTCCGATGTCTCCATTTCACTAGGTCAGGCAATGGCATGGAACGTGACAAATCAATCAATAAAATAAAACCTATTGTGGACCATTTCAATAAAAAAATGAATGATATATATACTACCCTCAAAAGGAACTCTCAATCGATGAGGCGATGGTATTGTGGCGGGGACGTTTGTCGTTTCGCCAATATATAAAGGGAAAGCGCCACAAATATGGGGTAAAACTTTACACATTGTGTGAACACCAGGGCCTGATTTTGAAGTTTTTAGTCTATGCCGGATCCGCAGACGAAGTTGTGGGAGGGAAGGGACATACCGAAAAAGTGGTTATGTATTTACTACAGGAAAGGCCACTCAGTCTACATGGACAACTTTTATAATAGTTATAGTCTGTCAGCTCGGCTATTAGCCAACAAAACGTACTCGACTGGGACCCTGAGACAGGACAGAAAAAATGTTCCGGAGGAGGTGAAATGCGCAAAACTCCAGAAAGGCGAAACTATTGCAAGATATGGGAACAGTGTGATGGTGGGTAAATGGCGGGACAAGAGGACGGTGATGTACATCTCCACCGAACATGAGAATGAGATGATAACATTCATAAATAAATGCAAACAAACTAAAACCAAACCGCTCTCCATTGTAAAATACAATGCGTTCATGTCTGGGGTTGATCGTGCCGACCAAATGATGAGCTACTACCCATCAGAGCACAAAACCATTCGCTGGTACAAAAAAAATCTTCACATATTTTGAAAATGCTCCTCCTGAACTCGCATGCATTGTAGAATATGTACAATGAAAAACAGACATTTTATGACTACAGACTAAAAGTCATAAGGTCCCTTGTCCCCACCCGTGCCAACATTGTGGAATCTCCAACACAGAAGCGTGCCCGGGAGGATGCCCACCAGATTAGGAAGACCACTGAACGTGACGCAAACAATAGACTAATTCGGAAAAATTGCAGATCGTGTTGGAAGAAAACCGCCAAACGAAACAAAACAGCCTACTACTGTGATACGTGTGCCGATAAACCTGGTCTCTGCATGGGCCAGTGTTTTCAAGAATACCACGACAGTTTGTAGAGTAGAGGACAGTAAGGAGGGTTTGTAAATATTGTAAATAATTAATTTAGGCCATTATATATTTAGAGAATTTTATTTCTACTTTGTAAATGACATGTGATGCAACTCCGGATCAAACGCGGCGCGGCGGCGTGATCAAAGCGGGCGGTGAACCTTGGACTTGCGTCGCGCAATGCGGCTGCGTCACTGGTGACCCATGACTTTCGGAGGTCCAGGAACCAGGATGCTGTCGTCCAAATATGGTTTCTAAGCCATTTTATGGTCTTTCAATTACTAAAGGTAAGATTCCATGCAATAACTAATTTCAGCTTCTAAGGTAGTTATTAACATTTTTGGCAGCAGCGAATGTGTTAAGGCATGCAGATAGCACATTAACCACCTTTAGGCAAATCAAACAAAACTTTATTTTTTTTTTAATTTCATATTATGCTATTTCAAGTTGTGTTCATGTATCTGTAAGTTCAATAAAAGATTTTATGGACAACCAGTATAATATAGAGGAAGCATTATAGTCTGTACCTGTTAGCTTTATTCCAAATTTTCTGGTGGATGAGTTTTCTTTGAGCTTTAAAAAATTCCCAGTCTTCTTTCATCATTCTCTGTTTGGCTTTCAGTGTAGCTTGCTCTTGGCTGAAATATTTCCAATAAATTATTAACACATATTAACCAACCACACAGATTTACGCAGTCAAATGAGTCTTTTCTGGATTTCTCATGCAGAGATAAAAACAATAAATCATTAGATAAGACACAACCAAAACTAAAGTAATATATTTTAAGCACCCTAATCATTCTCAGATGATAATTTTTAAGGTACCCTACCTTCTCAGTTAATTATAGACAGTTGTCAGGCTAATGAAAGCCACCTCAAACTTCAAAACCTTGGATAATATGACAACGAACTTCTTTTATGATCGACACTTATGATTTGTCTTTTCACAATAGCTACATATAACTTAGTCTGAACTGTGCCACAGTAAAATAATAAAAAGTGTGCATAGTACTGAATGAAACTCATACTATAAACACAACACAGTATACCTAAGGATAAGATGGAGGTTGTATACAAGGCCAACTTCATCACTGATGAGGAAAAAATTGACGCCATGACTGTACTTAATAATCATGTCAATAAAGAGTACTTTATACAAGTCTTTGAATTGGCCGGCTAAACCGATGTACCTTTCAAGTACATTACTAGCCTTAGTGCAATAATTAGTAGAAAATAGCATTTAAATACAGGGTGTTCAGAAAAAACGTTTCAGGAATTCAGGAGGTTATTGCCCACATCAAAATAAGCAAAAAAGTTCCTATAAACATATGTCCTAAAATGCTTCGTTAACCTGCTAGCCGCCATTTTGTTTTTTACACTAAATAATTTTTATTTCCGTAATGGATCATTGTATTAAGTTGATATTTGGCATGCACCTTTATCATAGCAATACCCATTTTCAAGAAAAAATTTATTTTTTTCCAATGTGTATTTTCAAAATGGCAACCATTTTAAAATTTTAATCTAAAATATCTAAAAATTGGTAAATTTTATAAAAATTTTACTAGACACAAAAAAGTTGACAAATTTAATTATCTAACCAATGGTACAAAGTTTGTAAGGATCTGACAACTAATAACTGAGTTATTGAGATTTTTATGCATAAAAACATTGATTTTGCATTGTAATTAATGCAAATTAAGGTAATTTAAATTGAAAAATCTCAATACCTCAGTTATTAGTTGTCAGATCCTTACAAACTTGGTACCATTGGTTAGATAATTAAATTTGTCAACTTTTTTGTGTCTGGTAAAATTTTTATAAAATTTACCGATTTTTAGATATTTTAGTTTAAAATTTTAAAATGGCCGCCATTTTGAAAATACACATTGGAAAAAAATAAATTTTTTCTTGAAAATGGGTATTGCTATGATAAAGGTGCATGCCAAATATCAAATTAATACAATGATCCATTACGGAAATAAAAATTATTTAGTGTAAAAAACAAGATGGCGGCTAGCGGGTTAACGAAGCATTTTAGGACATATGTTTATTGGAACTTTTTTGCTTATTTTGATGTGGGCAATAACCTCCTGAATTCCTGAAACGTTTTTTCTGAACACCCTGTATATTACTGTGTGGACTTTAGAGCTCCTCACTTTAGAACTTATTTTTCCAATGTAAGAAAAAAAAACATAGACACAATACAGTGATATACACAATTTTTTTATTCCTCATACACTATAAAACAGAATAAAAACACTGATGATAAAAATTTTGACAAGATTACAATTCTGTACTTTATTTTGTTCCATAGTACCTTACTGATGTTCACGTTTGTCTTTCATTTACCACTTACACAAAAACACCAAATACACAGACTGATCAAAAATACACAGAGCAACAAACTTTGTGATGCAGACAAATTGTCATTTTAGCCAATGTTACAGATTTCCATTAGAAATGTTATACCCCCTGAGGTATTAAGCATTTATATTTTTGTAGAAAACTTGAAATGTGAGTTCCGCTCAGGGGAGTTGACTCACTTGTACTGGTGTATCCTGGCCTCTGCCTCCCGCCACATGCTGCCCACCAGCGTGATCTCGTCGTCGAAGCTCAGGAACTCTCGGACCAATTTCTTGTTGGCATCACCGGGGTCTGGGGAACTGTTGCTCAACTGAAAAATGCAACAGTGAATTACATACCCCCCAAACCAGAATAATGGGGGCAGTGCTACATTGTCACAGAAAGGATGCGGCTACTGCAGAAAGTTCGGCCGCGTTGGGAAAGTTGGTCATGGCAGAAAAATTTATCGCAATGGGAATATTTGCTCAAGCATAAACACTGATTACATCAGAAAGATCGGCAGTGGCAGAAACATGTTGTGATGATTGGCCGCGGCACAAACATCGATCGCTTCAGAAATATCGGTTGTGTCGGAAAAAAATTGTGCTGCTTTGGAGTACATAACAATATTGGCTTTGATTAACTTAATCAAATGACTTTTGTGATTTCATACAAATTTGTCGGAGTGTCCCAAAATTCTAAATTGATTCGATTGTCCTCCAATATTTTACCCCTCCACGCTTAGGGAGGAATCCTTCAAGAATCAATTTTTGTTTTTGTAATAATTGACCAGGTACAGGTCAGTTGAGGATCCACCCATCCACAAATAAAAACTGCTTTTTACCAGCTCCCCAAAATTCACAATCTTAGGTCAGTGTCAGTTAAACTTGGGTTGAGCGCTAAGAGATTCAGAGTTGCACTTGGTTTGCGAGCAATGGTGCACAGGGTAAAATTGAGATCAATAGGCTATAATATCAAATATGTATTTATCACTATGTAAACGAAAAAACTTTTTGATACTGTAATTAATTATTTGGTTACCCAAAAAAAAAACGTCTGACCAGAGAGATGTTTAGGGGGTGTATACCCAATTATGGTGGGAGACTGCTCTTACACGGCTGCTAGTCTCCAAAATGGTTGGCTGTTAGAATTCTTTTGAGAGAGCATACAGGATGGAGTTTCCTCGTCGCTCATCACTGACATCTTAATTGTTGGTACAGTGCAAGAATGTTGATGTACTGCCTATCTTATCACAGATCTACTTTTAAAACTAGTGTAAAGGTAATTAAAAGAAAAGCATACCTTAGCTATACATTCAGGAACTTTATTCTGAACGAAGGGATCGGTGTACACACAGCTCTGGTAGAGATGTTGGTTGAGGACCTTCCATGTGAGGTTGAACTTGCTGAGGTGTTCAGTCTGTAACTGCTCCAGGAGTGGGGCCAGTTCATTGGCTGCCGCCATCAGCTTCTTGTAGCTATCTAAAAGTCCTAAAAAATAAAAGAAACAAATTTTCACAAATCTCTCAAAAATTGATACATATCTGTGTTTTAGTTAGAAGATAATATTTCAATCATGGTCCATACCTCTTAAATGGCCTCAAAATTTGCGAAGTTGCTTTCCAAAGATTTAGCTTGGGCACGGCACCACGAACATGGCTTAGAGACATTTACACGGGAACAAGCTACAGATTTAAAATAGGTTTTATAATTGCAAATTGAATGTCTATGTATTGCACAAGGATAAATCTACTGAGATTACTTTATAAAAATATCATTTTACGTCTTAAGCAATAAAAAAATCTAATTCCAGCAGACAGTATATTATTTTGTTGCCTAAAAATTTAAACCTTAACATTTAATATACTGCGTGAACAACTTAACTGTGCCACCATTGGCATGTCATTAAGTATGAGATTTAGAAAAAACTTTAAACGGGGCATCACCTATTTTTTTAGGCAATAAAAAATATGAATTATATTTTATAGTAAGTGGTTGCCATTTTCTAATATGAAGGCCAACTTTAAAATTTCTTATCAAAAACACCATGTAGCCTATTTTATGTTTTTTTTTTAAATCTGCATGTAATTTCAATACTTTTTTAATTCTTAAAATTTTTTCTTAAACCAACCCGTTTAGGAGCTACACAATTCTAGACTAATGACATTTTCAGAACTTCAGAATGGTATAGCTCCAAAACGGGTATGTTTAAGAAAAAAAGGTTGAAATCGTCATACATGAGTGTTGGTGCCTCACATTGATGAAACAAGATTTCAAGTCTCAGATTGACTTCAAACTTTAAAGGTAGATTTGATATGTACTTTTTAGATTAAAGGTCGTTGTTGAAGTCATTCTATGAATTAACAAACTAATGATCAGTAATTAAATTCCCCATAAGAAATGCATTGGAGGCTGTTTCAGTGGTGCTTGAGTTTTTGTTTTGTTTTTAACCAACGTTCATCATGCATCAGAAAGTAATTGAAAGATATTAAAATGCCCACAGTGATACTACTTGAGATACGGTTTGTTATTTGACAAATATGCAAAAAATTACTTGCAAATGCCAGAAATATAGATTTTGAATGGACTAGAAACAATAAAAGAAGGTTTTATTAGGCTATTGTTATCAATAACAATAAGAGTTGTAATGAATGAAACATACTTATCCATTCCCAAAGAAAAAAAGCTGTAAATCAATGAACTGTCAGCTGATGGCAGCAAACACCACAAATGTCAGAAGTCACATAGTAAACAAACAGTTTGTGACAAAGGTTATGTTGTTATGATAAACGTACAGTAAGTTACCGAGCTACTTCAGAGGGTTTTAATCAAAGAGTCTAATGCAAATTTTGGTTGGTGTATGAAATTTGTGTGTCATATACTATTGGTGTGTGTTCTATTTTGTTTTTGATAATTTTAACTAAAATTTAGGGTTTCCTTTCTTTATACATTTCATTCCCATATGCGCAGAATAAGGCTATTCATAGTGTAATAGGTCACTTTCAAAAGAAATGATCTGTCACTAAGCCTCCTTTTTATGGAAATATCTTATGGGGAAATAGTGTAGGAGCCAATAAAGTATTCATTTGGCAGAAAAAGGCCATTAGAATAATGTTCTATATCCCAAGCAGAGGCACTTGCAAATCATTTTTTTAAAACATGAAATATTGACCTTGCCAGGTATTTTTATTTTTTACAACATAATGTTTGTTAAAGATTATGAGTCTAGTTTTTTTAAACGTTCTGATGTACACGATTATAGTACTAGAAGCTGTAATAATTTCAACATTTCATCAATAAGATTAACAAAGTCCATCAAAAGCCACAAATACGTTTATATAATAAGTTGCCTTCTGAATTCTATAAGGAAAGCTTCGCAATATTTAAGCAGAGATTGTTGAAGTGGCTCCTTGGCCAGGGGTTTTATTCAGTTGAAGAGTTTTTAAATGTTAAAGTTTATCAACATCAAAAGTTGTTATTTTTATTTTATTCTTTGAATTTAACGATTTTGACTTTGTCTATTATACATCATATGTGTTGAACGACAATAAAGATTTCTTATTCTTATAAACAAAACTAAATAAAAGGAAAAATACAGAATAAATAATACAGTGATACGTCAAACATAGTTACAAGATATATTTACCTGAAATAAATAAGAATGGTAATACTGGTGAGTCTTTTTCTCGCTTGAGAAGTTCAAGCTGTCTAACTTTAGTTTCTATCACAAATTCTTGCACTTGAGATTCTAGTCTTTGAAATAGTTGATGAGGATCACACATGCAAAGTCTGAAAGAAAATTAAAACAAACAAATTTATAAAAGCTGTTATCAATTACACTTTCATACGCAAGAAATTCTTTTAAATTTCAAAACTTTCCACAAAAATAATGTCTTGTGAGAGTAGTACTGTATTAACAGCACCAGTGGTTGTTAATGTCATGCTAAAATTAGGTTGGTCAAAGTGTTTTGCACTAGGATCATCTTGCAATCTCATGTCCGAATTAATGAGTTACAACCCAGTTACAATTAGATGCCCCTTAAGACCATCGATTAAGGTTATCTAATTAACCTAGGCAAAAGAGATTAAATCTTAAGATTTTAAAATTAATTAAATTCAGCATCTCGCTAGCCTAACGGTTAGCGTCTTGGACTTCGGTTCAAAGAGGTCACCTGTTCGATTCCTGGGATGTCCTACACAGTTTCTCTGATGTAGACACTAGAAAAGAAAGAAAGAAAGAACTTCTTTGGCCATCAACGACATACAGATGTTTATATTTGCACTACCCACGCAAATCTCCTTTATTATTGGCTCAGTTTTCTTTGGACATTCCCGGTGCATTGAAAATATTTTTGTTGCTGCAATAGGTATTGTAACACAAATCCTAACTAAGCATGGTCCTTTATTACCAAACAAATCTGTCATAGTTAGGGGTTTCAAAATTGACATTAAAATTGTTTGAATCATACTTAAGTGATAGAGATACAAAATTTATAAACCACATTATACCTAGCAATAAGGCAATAAAAGTCAAATCCCTACTTTAAACTATTACATTTCAAGGATCAATATTAGGACCACTTATTTTCATTTGCCACCTCAAAAATATGGGAGGGTTTATTTCTTCCCTCGTAATTCCTTCCCTCTTATTTCGCACTGTTTATTTCTTCCCTCCACTAAAATTATAAGTGTATATTACTTCCCTCTACAAGGTAACTGTTTATTTCTTCCCTCTGGTACACTCCAAACTAAAAACGTAGACTTAGTCTAGAGAAAACTCAGGGACAAAATTACAGAGGGAACAAATAAACACTCTAAAATATAATTCACTAAACAGTTTGTTTATTTCTTCCCTCTGGGAGCCAAGTGTATATTTGTTCCCTCTGAGCGGCGAGTGTATATTTCTTCCCTCTGACACAGTCAGCGCACCAAACAATAGACCTCGAGCTGGCCACGACGGTGTCTGCCGTTGCCACCGCTCCTCACCCTGGCCGCTAAGGACAGTTTAAATGAACAGCTTAAATAGCCTCTACTTTGTGGTAGTTCACGCATATACAAGTCGGCTGGCTAGTTATAATCCATCTATGTACACTAAGTAACTGGTTACGATCCACTAATGTGTCTGAAAATAAATAAATATATAAGCATTTAACTGTACTTTTCGACGTTTGCTATTTATCTCGACATTCATTAAGTTCTGTCCCTATTTTTAAAAACAATTTTTTCCCATTTCCTCCCTTAAAATTTCCAGTAGAAATAATACTTGTAATAGGCCTAATAAAAAATAACTAGAAACTACTATTTATATGCCAGAAGTGTCAACAGTATGATTATAAAAAGGAGAACAGACTTCTCACAAATATTTGCAAACAGTTTGAACTTATATAGTCTTCCGTAAAAAAAATTCGACAGCCCGAATATTTTGAGGGCTGTAGAATATATCCTCAATGTCGATTGTAAAGTTGTATAAAATGCGACAAATATACGAATTATTACTTAAGCCAACACATAAATAATTGGGTTCGGTAGCGTTACAATATAATTTTAACAGGATTTGGTACACTTTCATATTTTCTATAGGCCTACACACAAGTAAAATCAGAGAACCCACTTGAAATTACTTTCATTGATACACAAAGTTGTAGATCATGTGGCAAATATGCGAATTATTATTTAATCTAACACATAAATCATTCGTTTCACAATAAAATTTTGACAGCATTTAGTACACTTTCATAATAAATATACAGTTAAAATCAGAGAACTCATTTAAAATTACAATGGACAAAGAAATTATTCAAAGCCAGGAAAATTTGGCCTAACAGTGGAATTCAGTCCAGTGCATAATTCTGCGGGATTAGTAAAAAAGTCCTCTCTTTTTAAGCAAATAAAATGTTCAGTTGCCGCGTCCGTACTGGCCGATTTGTGGCAAACTTGTTGTGCGAACGCAAAAAAAACAACAAACATTTCTAACGAACGACTTCAAACTTTGCAAATAACTTACTTCTGGAATAAAAATAATAAAAACACAGGTCTCTATACCAGGAAAAATCTAATTCCGTTATAATATTTAATTAGAATTATAATAATTTTAACATTGGAATTATGGAGTTAAAAATAAAAACAAAGAAATAATGAAAACTGCTGACCAAACTGTTAAAGTGCTAACCACGTTTTCCAGTATAAAACATATGGACCCCATTGCAACCAGTTTCTAAATTATTATAAATGGTACTATAATAAAAACAATTGATCATGTTTGAATTCGTAGCCTACTTTATACGGGTGATTATGAATGTTTTGATAGATAAAAGTTGTGTAAAAGTATAAATACAACAAATCAATTTGATGTACGATCCGGCCAACAGTCAACTTACTATAGTCTTAGTGCTTAATAAATGGCCTGAACTATTTCACATATTCTTTAGGAATAATCAATAAGTTGACTAAGTTATTAAATACGCATTTTAGGAGTCTGAATAAAGCACTTTTCTTCTTCTTTCATCTTTTTCTTCCAATCAATTTTGAAAATTATGCTGTTAACAAAAAAACTAGAATCCACGTGTTACAGATACAACTTGTGGTTCAACTTGTTCAGCATCCGTAGGCAGATCCGTAGATTGCTGGCTTAAACAGTCAGAAAGGCAAGTGAGCGGAGCAAAGGAGCTCGTCTTGCAAAAAAGAAAAAAGCCTTTTTCACTTGACATTTTAGTTTATCGAGCAAATGCTCGTCAGCCAAGTACTATTATAAATAGTCTATAAATACGAATATAAAAATCTGTATGCTAAATCTGACTGTACGCTAACATACAAAGCTCAAAAGGCATTTTCTTCCAAAACGAACTCGTTCTCTCCGCTCACTCGCCTATATTTAATGTAGGCCTAAGGTGATTCACTCTTATGAACTCTGGTATGAGATTATTGAAACTAACACGTAGATGTAACCTCGTTGATTACCAGCTAATTTCATTATTGTTGCTAATTCTTATGTTTAAAAATTTAATTGCAAATTTATAAATTGCTTATAGATGTTTTTTATTTTACTTTTATTAACTAAGTAGTCAAAATCACCATTATAAATACGGCCTACCGAAAATGAAAACTGATAAATTTATTCGACCATAGTATCATTTAGGCCTAGTAATTCATTTACCGGCTCCAATGGAAAAAAAACACATATTTATAGTGGAGCAAGGGTTCGTGCTTTGGCAATTAGTTGAGTCAGGTTTTTTCAGCAATTCTTCAGCAACTTTTTAATAATGGTGGTTGAAGTGCATGGTTTTTCCCATAAGAATTGTTAAGAGCAAGAAATCTTATTGACATTAATGTTATGTCGTACGTAAATCCACGTCCGCACTGGCCGAACATGTTCGCCGAACAAAGTTATTCCAAACTTTTGTCTGTTCGTTGCTAACCTTTTCGAATGTAAATCATATGGACGGTAATTGTTCGATAGGAATTTTTGTTGATTTTTTTGTGTTCGCCACGATTGTTCGGCCAGTGCGGACGCGGCTTAATAGTAATATTTTGACGTAAAGTAATATTTTAGTACGAGAAAAAAGGGGGAATAATCTTAGATCACTTATTACATAATCGCTTTATAAAAAATAAAAAAAAAACACAATTGACAATAGATTAAGAATGCTTCGCGAAGGGATATGCTTAAACTTCAGATTGAACCTACAATCACACTGATGTCTCAGTGCCAACTGGAAAATATATGCCTAAATAGGCCTACTAAAACTGGTGTACCATAAAATTGTAAATTACAGCTTTGTGGTTATTGCGAAACGTAATCGGTAAACCTTTTATTTGGGTTTTCCAATTATACAATTATACAATAAGAGAGGAAGGGAAATACCAAAGCAAGTTTCTGAGGGGGCGGGTTCTTTTGTAATGAGTCACATTCCACCCTGCTTGGGATTCGTTCGTCGAGGTCCCAGAACCAAAGAATGTCCACCCTGTACTTTCCGAGTGAACTATTGGTTAACAAAATCCCCCACTACAAATATTTCGAAATGCAATCCGTAATGTTATCCGTACAAATTTAATACGTTTATTCATAGGCGTCATTTCAGCATTCTGATTGGGTTGGCAAGATTTTCATTAGGTCATACCCTCTCCTCCTTCATACAAATAGGCCAAACATCTTTTCTTTTTTTTTTTTTTGAGGGAGAGGCGGAAAAATGCATTACGCACACAGGTGGCCAGCCTGTAGTGTGGGGCTCCCCTAAAAAACGGGTTTACCCACTAAAAAACCTCCTCTAATCTTTAGGAATCTAACCTGGAATTGTTTATCACATTACGTCAGGCTAGGCCTAAATTTGGCTTACGCCCGTCGGGCTCGCTCC
This sequence comes from Neoaliturus tenellus, assembly GCA_030545055.2. NCBI lineage: Eukaryota > Metazoa > Arthropoda > Insecta > Hemiptera > Cicadellidae > Neoaliturus > Neoaliturus tenellus. Next base: position 209,981,715 of record CM061532.1, read on the forward strand.
TTATCCAGCCGCTCTATCAAGGGATCTGGGCCACTTCGCGGTCCAGATCGGTTTTCTTTTCCAGGAGGATGCCCCGGACGAACTGTGACAAACAATCCCAGTTGCCCTCTTCCTCCAAAATCTTTTGGCAGACCGAGTCCACCGAAAATGCACCAAATATTTGTGTGGCCTCCAGGCGGGGCCCTTCCCAACGGGGACAGCGGAAGAATGTGTGTTCCGCATCGTCGGGAACACCCGGGCAATAAATGCAGTCCGGTGAACCGGTCTTTCCCATCCGGTTCAGGTACGACCGAAAATAGCCGTGACCTGTCAAAAATTGGGTCAGGTAGTAGTCCACCTCCCCATGCCACCGTTCCACCCATGGTTGGACCTGCTTGATAAGTCGCGCAGTCCATCGTCCTCGGGTGTCGTGCTCCCAGCTGTGTTGCCACTGCTGGAAGTTTCGGGAGCGCTCTTCTGTTCTTGCCGTGTCCTTGCCGATCTCGCCACGTCTCTGATAAATCGCTTTCCTCTCCCCTGCCAAGAGCTTGACAGGGATGACTCCGGCGACCACCAGGACGGCAGGCTCGGACACTGTCCGGTAGGCGGAACACACCCGGAGCGCAGCTTGACGCTGAACCCGGGCGAGTCGCAACCTGTAGCACTCCTTATCTAGAGCACCTGCCCACACCTCTGCCCCGTAAAGGAGCACGGACTGGACCGCGGACATCAACAGACGTCTTCTGCTGGATCGGGGACCCCCGACATTGGCCATCAGCCTACTAAGGTGAGTAACTACCTTAGCGGCCTTAGGCCAAACATCTTAAATTTCGCTAAAAACTGTCAATAAAACTAATTAAGTTTACATTTGTGACACTAAGCTGTCCATAAACTGTGAACTTTTAATATTATCTCACAAACCCATGAAAACAAACCCTAATGCATGTAAAATTTGATTATATAAGGTAAAAGCCCCAAATCTCGACATCGCTTCTAACACCGACAGTTCCGCACTAAATGCTTCATAATAAGCCGTATACGTAATCAATTCAGAAGGCTTTGACACCAATGCCTTCCGAATTTCGTCTGCTCCAAAGACGTATACAAGTTTTTAGTTTCCCTCCATTTTCAACGTTGTAGTGGAAGAAGAACGACGCCGGTGTATCACACTGCCTCGTACAGGTAAGATTCTTAGACATTATTGTAAGTGCATCTTGATCTTGCATAGTGTATAACAAAATGTAATTCTTGTGATGTTAACTGATATAGTTGTTTGGCTGTTTTAAAAGTGTTTAATGACTGTTTTTCATTATGCAAATACAACTCTTACCATCCCGAAATATTTTTAGGCTATGTCGAACATAGATACGTAATTTGCCGCCGTTTTCCTTGAGTCGACATGGAAAGTCGAACTTGAAAACAAACGTTCACTGCGTGAGTCTAAGTTCGACAGGCACGTTATTTTTTAAATAAATGAGGAAAGCATTCATTTTAAAATACTTGCAAACTATTTTTTAGTTCTTAATTAAAACAAACCGGCAATTTCAATGGGCCCAAAGCGTGTATCACATTAAATAAAATGGTTTGGCCAATTTAAGTTTAATTTGGCGTTACTAACTGATGTCGGGAGAGTTTCTTAGTACAATGCCTAAGGGGTAGCCTATGTTGGGATTGCTATACTTTACCAATTTTAAGTTTAAACAAGCCATACTGATGAATATTCGATTTTAAATTCATTTTTAAACTGCTTGAAACTCTTTTTCAACCCTCTGATCATTAAGTTTTCATTTTAAAATGATGTCGAACATAGATACGTAATTTGCCGCCGTTTGCCTTGAGTCGACATGGAAAGTCGAACTTGAAAACAAACGGTCACTGCATGAGTTTAGGTTCGACAGGCACGTTATTTTTTAAATAAATAAGGAAATCATTAATTTTAAAATAATTGCAAACTATTTTTTAGTTCTTAAATAAAACAAACCGGCAATTTCAATGGGCCAAAGTGTGTATCACATTAAATAAAATGGTTTGGCTAATTTAAGTTTAATTTGGCGTTACTAACTGATGTCGGGAGAGTTTCTTAGTACAATGTCTAAGGGGTAGCCTATGTTGGGATTGCTACACTTTACCAATTTTGAGTTTAAACAAGCCATACTGATGAATATTCAATTTTAAATTCATGTTTAAACTGCTTGAAACTCTTTTTCAACCCTCTGATCATTAAGTTTTCATTTTAAAACGATGTCGAACATGGACGCTTAATTTGCCGCGGTGCTTTTAATTCCGACTCATACATTTGATATTGAATCTATAGTGAATAACAAATTAATTTTAATTTTTAAACAACTTAAATTTGCTTTAAATTTAATAAAAGTACTTAAAATTATATCATCTCTAATAAACAAGTGAAAACATAAAAATAAAGTTTAAGTTTAACAGTACGGTACTATAATTCTTAGTAAGTTACTGCTAAACTTAAACTTTTTCGAGTACATTGTCAATAAAAAGGTGTTATTATTTTTTGTTTGTTTTCAGGATGCCTTCGAATTCAAAAACAACTCCCCCCCAGAAGAAAAAGATAAGAAATTATACAGATGAAGATATGCTCAACGCCATCCAAGCAGCAAGAGATGGGCAGCCGGTTGCTGCTGCTGCACGAGCTTATGGTGTCCCGCGTGTCACACTCATGGACAAATTGGCCGGCAGGACCCCTGAAATTTGTGTCATGGGCCGCAAGACAGTATTGAATGCAGAAGAAGAACAGATTTTGGTTAATTGGATTCTCGCTTCACGAAAATCAGGCTTTCCGATCAGCAAAGATCAACTACTATTAAGTGTGGGGCAACTTATGAAAGACCTTAAACGGGAGAACCCGTTCACTAACAACGTCCCTGGTCGACGATGGTTTGAGTTGTTCCTAGAGAGACACCCTGAAATTTCTGAGCGAGAGTCGCAAAACCTCACTACTTCAAGGGCAAACATCTCCAAAGAACAACTTGTTGGGTGGTTCATCGAAGTAAAAGATCACTTCCAACAAAAAGGCATGGAAGCCATCTTTAAAGATGAGAACCGCATATTCAACTGCGATGAATCGGCATTTTTTTTAGCTCCAAACCGCGGCAAGGTGCTGGCTAAGAGGGGGGACAAAACAGTGTACAATTTAGCTGCAAATAATGAAAGGGAATGTCTGACAGCACTTGTCATGTGTAATGCCGCTGGTACGCAGGGCCCTCCAATGGCCATATATCCCTACGAAAGGATCCCATCCTCTGTAGTAATGGAATTACCAGAGGGATGGGGCATAGGCAAGTCAGAAAGCGGTTGGATGACCGCCGAGCTGTTCTTCGAGTACGTGGCAAATGTTTTTGAGCCATGGCTCACAAAACAAAACATTGCCAGACCAATCGTGCTCTTCCTCGACGGCCACAATTCCCATCTCACATACCACCTCAGCGAGTTCTGCAAGAAAAAGGGAATAGAGCTTGTAGCTCTATTTCCAAATGCTACTCATATTCTGCAGCCGATGGATGTGTCCGTCTTTCATCCCGTGAAACTTGCCTGGAGGAAAGCTGTTGCTAAATGGCGCATCGAGCACAATGGACAGAAGCTCAAACGCGAAAAGTTTGCACCTCTATTGAAGACTGTTTTGGATGAAGCAATCACTCCACAAATAGTCAAAAACGGCTTTAAGACATGTGGATTGCTCAAACTAAATCCTGATGATGTCAATTTTGACAAGCTCCTAACAAAGAAACCTACAAGTGAAGAGGTGACTACGATTCAGATGCAACGAGAGCTGCGGAATCACCTTCTTTTTTTGGAAAAAAGAATAGGGCCCGAGAAAATGGCCGTCTTCAAAAATGGAGGCCCTATCGCTGAGAAAGACCAATCACTCTTCGAGCTATGGTGTGGGGTCAGCAGAGACTGCAATGTCAACACTCTTGCTAAGGAGAAGAAGAAAGAAGATGAAGATCAACTAACGCCCTCCAGTGCCAATGAGCAAGTGCCTACCGGCGAAGACATCCGGTCTTCCACAGAAAATCTTTGTGAGGTGCCATGTTCTGACGAGGAACCGGAACCAGCTTCCTTCAGTGAAAAAGAACTGGAATCCTTCCATGAAGAACTGGCAACGACTCCCAAAGAGGGGCCTCCTGATGTTCAACCAGGACCATCCAGCGAAGAGTATGTGCAGCTTCCCCCCCATGAAGACCAAATTGATCTAAACTTGAGTGGCGGAATTATAGAACAACTATTAGGAGATGTGGACATGAGTGGGATAGACTGCCTCGAACTCGATTTGCCCGTCACAACTGACCTGCCAGGGAGTGATGCAGTGATTGTTGTCAACAATGAAGCAGGGACGAAAGAAAGTAGACCTACTCCATCAAATATCCCATCGCCGTTCAAACAATCTTTGTTCTGGCCCGAAGATGTCAAACAAAAAAACAAGAAGAAGAAAGAAAAAATACCATCTGTGGTGACGTCGGAGAAATGGAAAGAATACTATCTTAAAAAAGAAGAGGCGAAGAAAAAACAAGAAGAAGAGAAAGCACAGAGAAAGAGAGTGCGAGAGGAGAAGTTGAAAGCTAGGTTAGAAAAAGCAGATGGACAGAAGAAAAAGAAACCCAAAAACGAACAAGACATTGGAAGCTGTGAAAGTGATGAGGGCGAAATTACTGTAAGGGAAAAAAACGAAGAAACATTTGATATAGAGAATCCAAGTGGTATGATCAAACCAGCAGTTAGTGATTTTAAATATGGGCAGTGGGTTGTTGTTCCGTATCAGGCCACTTCAGGTGGGGACCAATATTTTGTGGGGCAGATCCTGAGCATAGACGAAGTGTCGGCAAAAGTAAAGTTTTTAAAGAAAAAAAATAAAAAGTTTGTGTGGCCGGACGTCGAGGACATTGATCCTTTTGTGCCTCTGGAAGAAATCCGACATATACTTAAAGAACCTAACTTTGACAGATACGGTTATTATACGTTTCCTAAATAGAACAATTGCCAAGTCATAGAACTCATCTGTAGTTACTGATATGTTAATTTTTTTGTTTATTTTAATTTTTACTTATTAATTTGTCTAGCATAAATGTGTAACCTTACCTAGTTTTAAATGCGAGAAATCCCGCATGTAATTAAAGGACCTAACTATGACTGATTTAGATACTATAATATAGTACAATTGCAAAGTAGGACACTTGCGAAGTCATAGAACTCATTTAATGTATTTGATTTATTCTTTATTGTACTCAGTTATATATTTTATTATGTTTTAAACTTATACTTAAAGAACCTAACTTTGACAGATACGGTTATTATACGTTTCCTAAATAGAACAATTGCCAAGTCATAGAACTCATCTGTAGTTACTGATATGTTAATTTTTTTGTTTATTTTAATTTTTACTTATTAATTTGTCTAGCATAAATGTGTAACCTTACCTAGTTTTAAATGCGAGAAATCCCGCATGTAATTAAAGGACCTAACTATGACTGATTTAGATACTATAATATAGTACAATTGCAAAGTAGGACACTTGCGAAGTCATAGAACTCATTTAATGTATTTGATTTATTCTTTATTGTACTCAGTTATATATTTTATAATGTTTTATAATGTTTTATAATATATGTTTTATAATGTTTTATATTGTTTTATAATGTTTCCCAACAGCCAATCTCTTGCTCTCTTCCTTAGTTGAAAAGGAACACCTACGTTTTTGAGGTTAGGTTATTGTGAATTCTCTTGTCATAGCCACTTATCATTCAAAATATATATTTCAGCAAATAAATATTTTAAAATTAGTGTAATTTATTCTTAAATTTACCATAATAAGCATCATTGACATCGGGTGTCGGTTCTAGATACATCAGCCGTCGGACTTAAAAACAAAGGTGTAGAACTTAGGTACAAGAGGGTAATAATGCAACACAATGATAAATATTAATTTATTATGTAATAAACACTGTTTTACTTTGTCCTAAGACATTGTTTGACTCCCAAGACCATGCAGAATCCTAGGAAATAAAACATAGAACTAAATATAAAGGTTACTAGCTGTTGTGTAGCTTTAAAAGTAAGAACAAGGCTTAAGGTGTTGACCTTTGGGGCTTTTACCTTAACATATTTCTACATGTAGAAGGTCATTATTCTCCGGAAACTGCCAGTGGTTACTGTGATGAAAAACACCTTAAAGATTCAATGGATTTAATTGGTTAATGGATGCTAAATCGTTGAAATATATAAAAATACAAAAAAACATTATATTTATAACTATTTAGTTATTTTTATTGTATATTATTTACAACTCAAAAATTTTACAGTCGGCTATATAGACTAAAACTCCATAGGCCTACATATGGTAAAACAGATTGTTACTTTTTTGACAAAGCACCTTTGCAGTCTGCCGTATAATGCACAAAAATGTCATTTAACTATTGTTGGTTAGTATCAGTACTGCCACGCTATAAATTTCCCATTACATTACCTAAATTGCTATTGAGGACAAGAAAGGTAAAAATAACTAAGTAATAAAAAAAAGATGAGTAATGATTTACAAAAACATCTATACATATTTAATACGTGATACGAGTTTTTGTACAAGGAACTTCTCCCACAGTTTTCAACAGGTTTTAATGATTTTAGTGCCTTTGGATAGAGCTCGGCGTGAAGTTCTTTTTAAAGTAAATTGGTAAATTATCCATTTAAAAAGAGAGAACCTACGAGTCCTTAAAGTTAGTAATTTTCCCATTTGATTACCCATCAGTAATTAAACTGATTGATTTTCAAGTAAACAGCTGTAAAGTGGAAACATCGGTCACCAACGAAAGTGCTATTTCTACCTTTCACACAAAAGAGGTATGTTTAACCAAGGCAAGGCTCCGCTCTACCTGAGTCCGAACGACGTTACCGAATACCGCCTCGCGGCCGAAGCGCTAGGCGAGTTTTATGGTTGCAGAGGTTTACGGGAAACGTGTTTTAAAATTAACTAATTAAGATAGAGATTGACTCTTAACTTTTTCCAAAAAAAAGAAAGACATTATCTCGTCTTCTCTGGTTTTCGAATTTTTAAATAAAATTTCTAATTTCAGCTATAACCGTCCAAAATCATCTCTTTTTCTCGATTTCTAACTAGTTTTAATGAAATGATTTCCAAAGTATAACAGAGGAAATTTAGCGCCGTCATTGTTCTTTAATATGACACCTTAGTTATAGCTCTAGACTGCATTTAGCAAAAGATAACACGACTCTAAAAAACCCATGCATTTGCATCGAGAAAAACAGATGATTTGAGATTATCTCTTCTGCTAGATTTCAGAAGGGTCCATACCACACTTGTGTCAAATTTTTTAATAGCCTTCCATCCGAAATTCGTGATGAAAACAGGATATCTGTTTAAAAAAAAAAAAATTAAACTTTAATTTTATACCTAAATGTTTTTATAGTGTTGAAGAGGCAGTAGCTTAAAATGTTAATTATAGTTTGTTTAATATTTCTCAATGAAATTTTTTTGTGATTACAATAATATATGAATATGATTGTAAGTGAAAATTTGCATATTTATAACCATTAACGTGTTCAAAATGTAAAAAATTATTGAACGAATAAATGAGTTTGAGTTTATGATTTTAGACAATTATAGCTGAAATTATAAATGTTATTAAAAGATTCTAAAACCAGAGAAGACGAGATCCGTCTTTTCACTTTGAGAAAAATTTAAGAGCCAATCTCTCTCTTAATGACTTAATTTTAAAACACGGTTCCCATAAACCTCTGCAGCCAAAACTCGCCTAGCGCTACGGACGTAGCCGTGAGGCAGCATTCGGGCTCAGGTAGACCGGAGCCTTAAGGAAGAGCTCATGAGCTTCATGAGGAAGATATTTAGAACAAAGTTGTGGGCGTTTCACAAATTGTAGAATTTACAATGAGTGGTCTCAAATGAAAGGTTTTGGCCGAGGGACTAGAGAAAAATAACGGAATATCCAAAAAGCTATGAGGAAATTACAAATAACGTATAAAACGTCCTCCAGAAGAAAAATCATGAAGATAAAGAACATTACCTTAACATCACATTGTCTGTTTAACTTTGATTTTAAAACGATGACCACGACGCCAATGATTGAAGACTATCTTTTAATTAATTATAGCCTACTATGTTAAAATTTGGTGTCGCTATTGATAAGAAAACCTACTAGAAACTCCAATGTCTCTTCAACTTAAAATTGATTGTTTATATCGGTGATTAGCTAATGAAGAAAATTGAATGGTTTATAGCCCTTATAGTGTAAACGGCTCTGAATTGTATATTGAAAGAAGTTTAATTGTGACGTTGGTACGTCATTTCCATTATAGTTGTTATATTAATAAATTATTCTCATTCAAATTATGATTCGATGGATTTTACTTAATTTTAAACTTATGCTTTCACTTCGAGATTTGGAGGTAAGTGGTTGAGGACAATGATTTCACTAAACATTGAAGTTATTGGGCGAAACATCGGCATTCAGCTATATGGTCTAATTCTTACTATTTGAATAGTTTGTAAAGGTAGCTGACCCGACTTCAAACCCCGTAAGCCACTATAGGTACCGTATTAAGCTATGCAAAAGACCAAGGTATCTTGGTAAAGATGGGAAAGTGTATGAAGGCCTACAAAAAATGTTTACTAAGAGTTGTTATAGAAAATGAAAATTTCTCTGTTGTAGGAAAGAAATGTTTTATGAGTATAGTAACTAAAATGCTCGATTTCGGGCAACATGTAGCCCACAATAGTTATTGCATTAATTCACTGTATTTCTTGTTCAAGCACAAGAACATGTTAGTTCAGTTAGCTGACCATGCCAAATTAAGCCGTCTATATCGCCGCGAATCAAAGTCATTTATTACTTTTGTATATTGTTGATTCTTTCTATTGCCAAAAGCCCCAGAGAACACAAACTTTCTTGACCGATGGTGTTTGTACAATACATTAAAAATTTTAAAACTTCATGACACACAGATATACATACAATCAACACAATTGTCTCATTCACTTGACGTTGTTGTTGTCCAGCTTCCAGACCCGCGCATGAGCCTTTTGGATTAAACTGATAGGCGCTACTGCTGTCTACCGCTAAGCTGCGCTACCGGACACATTGGCGCTCTTTCTGTAGTGGAAACTCTAATGAACTATGGTTATAATGCTTAACAACTCAACAGACGTAAGATGGGACTTCCTGCCAAAGATAACGATTGCAGAATAAGTCAATTTAAGAGTTTTACGTAAATAATTCAAAGTAGACATTTTGTTAAAGTCTGATTCAGAAGTTTATAGTTGTTATATCAAAATATTTCACCAAATTACATAACCTAACATTTAAATTTTCAATTTTTTTTTTAATCGGTGATATTATTGGGGGGGGGGGGTAACTGCCCCCCCCTTGCCCCTCCCAAATGACGCCTATGCATTTATTCCATGTCTTATTCCCAGAAATATACTTGAAAACATCAGAAGAAAACTCTTTACAAAATAGACAATACGCCCTACAGTGGTATAAATTGAAACTTTTGTTTTACCTAAAGAATGTGTTTTAAGTTTTGCAAAGCATAACGTTATTAGTATTGTTCAATTTGCAATTTAATGACGATTAGAATGATATGCAACACTTAAGACTTCATTGAATTACATTTAAAAGTACACGCAAAAACTATAGCGAAGTCAGGCTGTTGCAATGCTTTTAAATGGAGTTGACAGCTGAAATTCGGCCGCATCCGGTCCAAACATGTATGCATGCAGGCCCGTTATTTTTCGTAGGCCCCGGCTGAGCCCTAGAAGCTTTCAAAGTTTCAATGTTAATAGGAGAAGGATAATTGACCGAATCATTAGACAGCTGTTGGTAATAACAATTGCTAGCAAGTCAGGAAGAACAGATTTTCCGTAATAAAACATTTTAAACCAATTGGTTTATGATCAACTGAACTATTGATTGAATTTCGACCAGTGGGCGGTCCCTAGTTATTTTAATTACGTCATAAAAACCTCTTTTTATTGTTATTAGTCCATAAAAATATAGATTTGTATATTTTTTTATATATTTTTGAAATAACAAATTGTTTTTCGTGTATTATATCACGGTAGGAAAGAAATCGTTTTAGGCCTACTATATAGTACCTACACTATGCCTAACGCATGGACATTGGTTAAAAACAAACAACTTAAGCGCCGCTGAAGAAATTATGAGGGAAGTAATATATACACTCAAACGGATTTCAATGCAATTCTTATGGGAAATTTTATTGCTGCTCACTAGTTTAGTAATGCGCAGAATGACTTCAATAACAAACTGTGTATGAAGCGAACAAGCTCGTCGTGGATGGGGCTGAGTGAGCGGGGCGAATTAACTCGTCTTATAGAGGAATTAACGAACTAACCAACCTTTTTTTATCTTGACTTTTCAGTGGATCATATCCAGTTACCTAGTATTCATATATTGATAACTAGCCAACCTGTCTATTACCACAAAGAAAATCCGTTACCGTCGGTTCGGGAAGGAGCGAGCGGTGGCGGCGGCAGACACCGTCGTGGCCGGCTTGAGGTCTATTGTTTGGTGCGCTGACTATGGCAGAGGGAAGAAATATACACTCGCCGCTCAGAGGGAACAAATATACACTTGGCTCCCAGAGGGAAGAAATAAACAAACTGTTTAGTGAATTATATTTTAGAGTGTTTATTTGTTCCCTCTGTAATTTTGTCCCTGAGTTTTCTCTAGACTAAGTCTACGTTTTTAGTTTGGAGTGTACCAGAGGGAAGAAATAAACAGTTGCCTTGTAGAGGGAAGTAATATACACTTATAATTTTAGTGGAGGGAAGAAATAAACAGTGCGAAATAAGAGGGAAGGAATTACGAGGGAAGAAATATACACACCCAAAAATATTAATAATACACTTTATTTTCCTGGGAATGGTAATCTAGATGAGTTTATGATGATGACTCTAATCTTGGATTATCAAAGTTAATACATGAAATTGAAATCCTCTCATCCATTGAACTGGAAAATATTAAAAACTTTTTATTTTGCCAGTCACAAATTATCCATTGTTTGACTCACAAACATAATACTGGTAGGTTATAACATATTTATGGTTAGACACAAACTGACATTGTGTTCACAATATATGTCCTGACCATATCTTGTTTCAAAACTAAGTAACATCTGTTTTATGGCTAACTGACTACTATGCAACAGGCAAAGTCTCAGTAGTAGGCAAGTGGCTGAGACGGATGCCAGCAAATGAGATGCGACCGGTAATGTGATTGGAGCTCAGTGAGACTTAAGTAGAATGAGGAATGGCAAACATTAGTCATAAACTGTGGATAAGAACCCACTGGTAAAAAGCAAAAACCTTAAACTGTCATGAAGTAGAATATCTTTATTTGATCATTATAATGTAAGCATAACAACATGGAAATGAATCCTACAAATTAAAATCGAAAAGCTATTACATAACTCAATGTGTCGGTTACTCTTGTTGCTAAATCTTAAGCCACACTGACATCATAAAGTCAAGGCTTATGATGATATCATGATTTGGTGCAATAATTATTTTGGGTAATTTAAAATACAAAACATAAAAAAATTGGAACTTAACCAATTAAGACTCTAAAGGTCACCACGTAAGTTGACGAATGACAAAAACAGCTGAAAATGGCAAAAGGAGGAGAAGGGGGTGGTACTTTTTAAAAACATCAGGCTTACGCAATATAGTAATATTCATAAAACAGCTAATTATCTAATACTTTAAACTGAAGAGTAGTACAGATAAATGTATCAACTTATGTGGCAAGGCTTATAACAACATTCCTGATGAAAAATTAGATGAAAATTGTTAGACCTCTTAATAATGTTAACATAGTCTAATGCACCTACCATTAGAAAAAATTGTAAAAATCAATGAACTATCAGCTGATGACGTAATGTATTATCAGCAGGAATACATAATGTCATTGTCCGACATGTTGTCGACTAATCAACATTCACAGAAGTATTACTGCATGATTATTTCAAAAGCATTATCAACAATTAGGAGAAAGTGAGCGTAAATGTACTGACTTGTGGACATGTTCCTTGATGAACTGTTGGTAGCCCTCGGTGGGAGACTTGACCTCCATGGCCATGCGGTAGACCATGCGGATGTACTGTCGCAGGTCCATCCAGTGCGCCTGCAGCCGCCGCATTTCCTCCACCGTGTTCTCCGCCACCACCCTGCACATATACATTGCGGGGTTACCACAAGTCCAGGTTTACCCCGGACAGACTGGTTTTTTGGAGTACCGTGGTCTTCTGGTGTCAGGTATGCGATTTTAAATTATCTCGCATTTTGAGATTTAAGCCCTACAGAATTTTTTTATGACCAGTCGACCTTATAGCACTATTTGAGATTTTGCAAGATTAAAAATTTTGAAGGTTGAATTATGCAATATTACAAAAGAAATCTCTCAAATAAACTTGTTTTTGTTTGTATGATAAAAAACTTGGTTAATCTTGAAAAAATCTGGCTGTTGCATAAAATATTCCTTAGAAGCATTAAAGAACTATTTGTTTTATTTTAAGGTAGGCCTTAAAAACTCATCCTCATAGGTGTATTAAATATTTTTAAGTGGCTCTCTTCTCTTGTTTGACACAGAAATAAAACCAAATTGTAACGAGACTTAAACCTTTAAAAGCATGAATCTTTTATTTGATGCAGTAGTAGGTGTGAGTATGAGGTGAAAACATGCCAACTATGAGGATTTAATGCACCGGAATGAACCAGTATCCAAAATGAACAAAATATTTTCGAAAAAATATAATTAAAGCTCAGTTTTAGTAGAAAGCACAAAATGAAAATAGTTTGCATGATGAGCATATAATTTAGATTTACCTCCGATCTTTGCAAGCATCACATGAGCATGGACCTTCATCTTCTTTAGCAATAGCTTCCTCTCCGTCACTTTCCTACAAAAAAATTGTGTTAATACATAGCAAACTTAATTTGGGTAACAAATTATAAATAATTCAAATGCAAATTATAATTCCAGAAAATAATTCCTTACAAGAATGTTACATCAAAGAAGTTTTAATTTTCTATTTCGGATATCAAACTAGGCCTATACATGGTAATTATTGTGTAAAATTGAGTACATACAAGACACTTTAGCTCATCCAGATTGGCCACATTTGGACTAATAATCTGGACTAGGAGGCCCATCTGCAAATTTTGCATTTTGTAATATTTTTTTTTCTGTTTGTACTCACAATCTACAGTACAATTTGAAGAAATTATGTGACATTAAACTCAACATTATTAAAAACATAACTTTTCATATAAAAAATCATCTCAAGGTAATCAGCTATTAAGTTACAATTTACATCTTCTGATGTTGTCAAAGTTTAAATACTTCAGTCGCAGCAGACCTGCGTACTCAGCGAATTTTCAAATTATCAATATTAACTTTTACCTGAAGAACTTGTAAACAAAATTTCATTACGTGCTCATAAATAGGGAAATAAATGTCTATTCTCCTAATGATACATAGAGGGAAAGAGTATGCAGGTATGCTGCCATGGGGAACACTAAAAGTAGATTTTAAGCATAAAAAGAATTTATTTGCACCATATGAAGCCATATACTAAGTTTCATCAATATCTGTCCTTAATTAAAAGAGTTTGCCTATTCTCCATATGATTAACATGGGAAAAGAGTATGCAGGTTTGCTGTAGTGATAAGTTCAAATACTCCCCGTCGCAGCAGACCTGCGTACTCAGCGAATTTCCAAATTAGTAATATTAATTTTGACCACATAAAACTGTAAACCAAATAAAATCACATGCTCATAAATAGGGAAATAAATGGCTATTCTCCTTATGATAAATATAGGGAGAGTATGCAGGTATGCTGCCATGGGGAACACTAAAAGTAGGTTTTTAGCTTATAAAAAAATATTTCAACCATATGAAGCCTCATCAATATCTGTCCATTGCTAAAGGAGTTTTCCTATTCTCCATATAATTAACATGGGAAAAGAGTATGCAGGTTTGCTGCCATGATAAGCGAAAAAACAAAGATTTTTTACCATAGATGGATGAATCTCAACCAAATGAAGCTGAATACCAAGTTTCATAAAAAAATATTGGTTAATAAGTGAAATATTAACACATCCCTATTCTCCATAAGATTAACATTGGAGCCTCAAAATACAATGTACTGTCATTAGATTTTGTAATATCTTGGTAACCAATGTAGATAGAGCAAAGCTTCAAAATACTAAATTGTGTGTTTTTTTGAGCTAAATCCAATGGTCAAAATAGATATTTAAAATTTTTAAAATTTACATATGAAAAATGAAAAAAAACCCAATTTTGGGGTACAAAACCCCCCAAAACTACCCCTTCCAGTAGGTCGATATGTCTGGTTTACGAACTCATCCGAATAAACGTAGGATAACACATCTCTACCAAATTTGGTGTCGATCGGACCGTTTTTACGAGAGTTATCGTGCCTAGGGACACATACATATATATATATATATATATATATATAAATATATACACATATATATATAAATATATACATATATATATATAAAATTTTTAATGACTATTATTTTTGGTCTCTGGGCACCTAAAAACGAAAAAGTAACATGGTCCCGGGCTTAGGTCTTACCATGAGACCTACGGTAATAGCTTATTCCCTATGGGAAATTCGCTAAAACCAAGATTTTTTTATATAAATGGTTGAATCCCAACCAAATGAAGCTAAAAACCAAGTTTCATCCAAAAATATTTTTTAATAATTGAAATAATAACACATCCTTATTCTCCATAAGATTAACAGGAGACCCAAAATACAATGTACTGCCTTTAGAACTTTTAATATCTCGGTAACCAATGGAGACAGAGCAAAGCTTCAAAATACTAAATTGTGTGTTTTTTTTTAACTAAATCCAATGGTCAAAATAAAAATTTAAAATTTTTAATAATTACATAAGATAAATGCAAAAAACCCATTTTTGGGGTACAAAACCCCCCAAAACTACCCCTTCCGTTAGGTCGATATGTCTGGTTTACGAACTCATCCGAATAAACGTAGGATTACACATCTCTACCAAATTTGGTGTCGATCGGACCGTTTTTACGAGAGTTATCGTGCCTAGGGACACATATATATATATATATATATATATATATATATATATATATATATATAAATATATACATATATATATAAACATATACATATATATATATAAAATTTTTAATGACTATTATTTTTGGTCTCTGGGCACCTAAAAACGAAAAAGTAACATGGTCCCGGGCTTAGGTCTTACCATGAGACCTACGGTAATAGCTTATTCCCTATGGGAAATTCGCTAAAAATAAATAAATAATTTAAATTACAAGAACACACTTAGACACGCACAAGTACATTTAGACATGGATTGTTTGGCCGGCTGGCAGTAGACTCCGTCAGAAGACTTAATGAATGACATTTTTAATCAACCCTGATGATAGAACCCTTTGTTCCAAAACATATGTAGGATTTTCTCTACTGGTTTGAACTGTTGACTGAAGGTAGTATGTACACCTAATATTCACTATTTTTAAGGCCCTCTAGAAATAAATCAAAGGCCAGGGGAGGCGAAGCCCAAAACGAAATTACCTTTTAGCGAATTTCCCACATTACTGTAGGTCTCATGGTAAGACCTAAGCTCGGGACCATGTTACTTTTTCATTTTTAGGTGCCCAGAGACCAAAAATAATAGTCATTAAAAATGTTATATATACATGTATATATGTATGTGTCCCTTGACACGATAACTCTCGTAAAAATGATCCGATCGAGACCAAATTTGGTAGAGATGTGTAATCCTACGTTTATTCGGATGAGTTCGTAAACCAGACATATCGACCTACAGGAAGGGGTAGTTTTGGGGGTTTTTGTACCCCAAAAATGGGTTTTTTGCATTTTTCTTCTTTGCTCTATCTCCATTGGTTACCGAGATATTAAAAAGTCTAAAGACAGTACATTGTATTTTGGTTCTCCAATGTTAATCTTATGGAGAATTGGGATGTGTTAATATTTCACTTATTAACCAATATTTTTTGATGAAACTTGGAATTCAGCTTCATTTGGTTGAGATTCATCCATTTATGGTAAAAAATCTTGGTTTTTGTGCTTATCATGGCAGCAAACCTGCATACTCTTTTCCCATGTTAATCATATGGAGAATAGGCAAACTTCTTTAGCAACGGACAGATATTGATGAAACTTAGTAAATAGCTTCATATGGTCAAAATCAGTGCTCGATTTCAGGGGGAACGCGGCGGGACGGCGTTCCCGTACCTTTTTTCAAAATAAATAAATAAATAAAAAAAATAATTCGCTAAAAATATAAAAAATTAAAAAAATATAAAAAAATTTTAAAAATAAAATAATAATTTTAGAAATTAAGGGAAAGCCTTAAAGTCAAGTATAGACCTTAAAGTCAAGTATAGTTTGTTTAATTAAGATTAATAATATTTTTAGTTTCATCCCAGTCATTTAATTTAGTTTTCTTTCAAATAATATTGGATGTTCAATAAAAAATTTTTAGACCTAATACAATATGATGTTCTTCTTAACCTCGGATATTTTTAAACTTGCAGAAAAATTAGGCCTTATCTAGATTTTACATTGTTAAGTTAGTTACTATAAAACATGCCTGCTCCCGAAAGGCTTAATGATTTTTATTAAATCTTTAAAACTGTATTTTGAGTGTCATAAAAAAGCTGCAAAAATATTCTCAGGTACGTTAAAAACACTGCAACTTAAGAGTAATTTTAAAAAATCTTCCGGGGGAGGGCCCGTGGTGAGCCAGTTCCTTTACAGTTCCCTTACCTCTTTTTTTAGAAATCGAGCACTGGTCAAAATAAATTTTTTTTATGATAAAAACCTACTTTTAGTGTTCCCCATGGCAGCATACCTGCATACTCTTCCTATAGCCTATTTATCATAAGGAGAATAGACATTTCCCTATTTATGAGCATGTGATTTTATTTAGTTTACAGTTTTATGTGGTCAAAATTAATATTACCAATTTGGAAATTCGCTGACTACCCAGGTCTGCTGCGACGGGGGGTATTTAATCAGTTTAGTAGGTCGAGAGAAAAAGCTATGTAAAAGACGAAAAACTTAATGCATTAAAAATAGATTTGGTAACAATCAAAAATAAATTTTTTCATTTCGGCAAATTTGTTTTAATACTGTATCTCTTTATGATGCTACTAGTAATATCATTATTGGTGATTATTGCAATGGTAGTAGGCCAGATATCCCCCGTGCGGCTCCGGGGTAGAATAGACCGCAGTATCCCCTGCTTGTCGTAAGAGGCGACTAAAAGGGGGGGGGGGCGCACCCATCTCTTTCTCGCGTCCCTTCTTGAAAGTTCCATTTTCCGTAGAACGCAATAGTCTGATTCATTTCAAATCATTCCAGTCTTAGAGTTGGCGTAGTCCCATGCCCTCTTCCCCGCATCTTGGGGACATCCAGAGCGAGTGGAGGGTACCTTGGGATAAACCGGGTTTTTTCTTGCACTCCCCGGGCTGCCGGATAGTACAGGGGCCCGGGTCAGCTTAGCCAGCATGACCTGGCTGCCCTATCAGCCGGCGAAAATCCCCTTGGCAGTAGTAGTGCCGGTTGGCGACCGGATAGGGCCCTGCTGCTGTCTTGGGGGGGGCCCCGATGAGGCCACTGCTCGTTGGTGGAGATCCCACCCCTGGCTGGATGGCCCTTTTTTGCGGGGAGTGGGGCGTGGAAGAAGACTTGTTGATTCGGGGCTGGTTTGACATTCTCACAAGGGTACAGTTATGGGGGGTAATTTTCTGAAAAAAATGGAAGGTAACTTAGGGACCAATGATTCAATAGTGCAAGAAACTGCACGGGGTGCCCTGACCCCAACCCCAACTTCTTTGCGGGATGAGTTTCCTACTCTCCCTCCCTCCAGCAATGCCGGTAACAAAGACGGGTTCGATCCCTTCCAAAGAAGGTCCCGTTTGTCGAGGTCGCCGATTAACACCCGCCGCACGGTGAGCCTCGGTGCGACGCCGCCCCCTTCGGTAACCGCACACTCGGTGCCGACAGTTCCTTCTGCGGAGACACCAAAGGCAGCGCCTAACCCGCCTGCGTACGCGGTCTCTCCGGACGAAAGAAACGTCAAGATGGCTCAGGAGACACTTGACGCCGAGATTCGGCGGATAAAGGATACTCTCCTGGACATGCGTGCGGCAACCATGCGACAGAGAAACATGTCCATGGATATTAAAAACGGGTTGGAGTCGATCGATTCTTCCATAAGTGTTATCGAATCGATGCACAAGTTGTGGAAGGTCTCTTCTCATCGTTTGAGGGAGACCGAGTCGAAGCACACACAGGCTCCTTCGCCGTCAATGGGTGCTGCCGTTACGTATGCGAGCGCCGTTGAGGTTGGTGGGAAAAGACAAGCCAACAGCCCCCCCACTGAGGAAAGGCAAGAGAAAAGGCCGAAGGAGAGCGACGCATCGCAGGGAAACTCTGAAGAATTTCAGCCGGTGATCTCCAGAAGGCAGAAAAGAAGAGCCAAGTCAGAGGCCAAAGCGCAAGAAAAGGAGTTGCGGGGGAATCCTCCCCAACCAAGCTCCAAAAAGAAGAGAGGGTCCAGGCCACGTCCAGATGCCATTCTCATCCGACCGACGGAGGGAAAATCCTATTCCGACGTACTCGGTGAGATTCGGCGGAAAGCAAAGCCGGACGAAAAGGGAGCAGTGATTAGGGCTCTTCGGAAAACCAGGGCGGGTGACCTCCTGGTTGAATTGGGCAAATTCAACTCCGAAGGCCCTGACCCGCGCAACGACTTCAGTGCTGACCTTCAGTCAATTCTGGGGGAAAGTGCTACTGTCCGAGTTCTTGAGCCAAAGGTTACGCTGGAGGTAAGAGACTTGGACGAGCTCACCACCGAGGCTGAAGTATTATCTGCGGTCCAGGCAATCACGGGGTCTTCAGCTGAGACTAAGGTCTTTGTCTCGAGTGCAAACTCCCGGGGCCTGAAAGTGGCAATCCTCACTCTTGGGATCAAGGACGCTGCCAAGATATTGGCTGAGGGATTTCTGAAGGTTGGGTGGTTGAGATGTCGGGTGCGTGAAAGGCTCACTGCTCCTAGATGCTTCAAATGTCTGGGTTTCGGACATTTTGCCAACCACTGCAGCGGACCTGACAGGAGCAAGCTTTGTTTCAAGTGCGGTGGCCAGGATCACAGGGCTAGCACGTGCAAGGCCACGGAATCCTGTGTCCTGTGTACAGAAGCCGGCTTGACGGGTGATGCCATCAAACACCCTGCTGGATCAACCAGGTGCGCGGCTTACAAAGAGGCCCTCAAGAAGTTGCGATCGACTAGTAAAAAATGATTAGAGTCCTCCAATTAAACATGCAGAGGAGCAGAACAGCCGACGATCTGCTGTTCCATTTCGCCTCAGAGAGGAATTCTGACATTTTGATGCTTAGCGAGCAGTACCGTGATCGGCGTTCTCCGAAGTGGTTTTCCGACCCTTCCAACACTGCGGCCGTCTGGATTTTGGATCCCGGGAAGGTGCCGATTCTGGGCACTGGCAGCGGAAACGGTTTCGTGTGGGTGAGGAGCAGAGAAATTTCTTTCTTTTCCTGCTACCTCACTCCCAACCAGC
This sequence comes from Neoaliturus tenellus, assembly GCA_030545055.2. Classification (NCBI taxonomy): domain Eukaryota; kingdom Metazoa; phylum Arthropoda; class Insecta; order Hemiptera; family Cicadellidae; genus Neoaliturus; species Neoaliturus tenellus. The sequence goes on from CM061532.1 coordinate 210,001,407, forward strand.
CCATGGCGGATTATCGTCGGATGGTCGACTCCATCGAAGACGAGCTTCGAAACGTCCTTGGTGGAGTCATCGTCTGCGGTGATTTCAACGCCAGAGCAGTGGAATGGGGTTCTCCCCAGACCAATACTCGGGGTCGATATCTTCTAGAGATGGCAGCCAGGCTGGACCTCCATATCCTGAACTCGGGCGGCGTTTCCACCTTCCGTCGTCCAGGATATGGGGAGTCGCATCCGGATGTGTCTTTCGCTTCCGAAAGCATTGCGCATCGGATCTCCGATTGGCAAGTCTCAGAGGATTACGCTGCAAGTGACCACCAGGCCATCACCTTTTCGGTCCTTCCCAGTCGCGTGAGTGCAAACGCGCGCAACGATCCATTACCCAGACGGTGGAATTTCAGCCGTCTTGATCGCAATATTTTTGAGGGCCTCGTTGGCAACCAGGTCATCGACCATCCTGCTGGTGCCGAGGACTTGGCGGCTTCTACGATGCGCCTTTTGTCTGCGGCGTGCGATCAGTCCATGCCCGGAGTCTCTCCTCGTCACGGGAAAAAACCAACCTATTGGTGGACTCCCGAAATTGCGGAACTCCGGAGGAGATGTCTTGGTCTCCGACGAGCAGCTCAGCGAGCCAGAAACCGACCCGAAGCGAACGCCAGATCGGCTGAGCATAGGGCGGCTAGGCGGGAGCTTCGTGGTGCCATCAACCGCAGCAAGGTCAGGTGCTGGAAAAAGTTATGTCAGGACGTCGACAACGACCCCTGGGGGACGGGCTACAAGATTGTAACCCAGAAGCTGGGGGCTCGATCACCACCTGCGGTCATGGAGCCACTTGCCATGTCCGCTGTCGTCGACTCGCTTTTTCCGACACACCCAGTGCGACCAGTTCGTGAGTTCGGAGACATCGGCGCCTTCCCAGCCTTTCGGGAAGAGGAACTCATCGCCGTTGTCCGATCCCTCCGAAATCGAAGAGCGCCCGGCCCTGATGGCATCCCTGCGGAAGTTCTCAAGCTCGTCGTCGAGATAAATCCAAGGCTTCTCTTGGACATGTTCAATGCCTGTTTGGCAGAAGGCGTGTTCTTTTCCTCATGGAAGGTTGCCCGCCTTGTTTTGATCCCGAAGGCGAAGAGCCAAGCGGGGACTCCCTCTTCTTTCCGTCCCTTGTGCATGCTCGACACCACCGGGAAAGTGCTGGAGAAACTTCTTCGAGTACGTCTGACCGAGGCCATCACGTCTGCAGGTGGTCTGTCTCCGCAGCAGCACAGATTTCGCTCCGGTCATTCCACCATCGACGCTATCCAGGAGGTAGTTCAGGCAGTGCGGAGGGCGGAGGACCACAACCACTGGTCGCGCCGCGTGGTCCTTCTAGTCACGTTAGACGTGAAGAACGCTTTCAATTCCGCCAGGTGGAGCGATATGCTGTGGGCGCTTGAGCATACGTTCCACATGCCTGTCTATCTCCTGCGGATGATCGAGGCTTATTTGCGGGATCGCGTGCTGCTCTACGACACCACGGAGGGTCAGCGTCGCATCCCGGTGACATCGGGTGCTGCACAGGGGTCGATTCTCGGACCCGATCTTTGGAACGTGTCCTACGACAGCTTGTTGAGACTCGAAATGCCTGATGAGTCTCGCCTCGTTGGCTATGCCGACGACGTCGCTCTTTTACTAGCAGCGAGAAACGTCGAACAGGTAAAGAGGAAGCTCGAGGTCGCAATGCTAAGCATCAGTGCGTGGATGCGCGAACACGGCTTGTCGTTGGCACTCGCCAAGACCGAGATCGTGGTCCTCACCAAAAAGAGGATCCCCACTATCTTTCCAGTCCATCTGGGTGGTATTGAAGTCGAGACCAAGCCTGCTGCTAAATACCTCGGGGTGATTGTCGACACTAAACTGTCTTTCGGTGAGCAGGTACGGGGTACCGCCGATAAAGCCGCCAAGGGAGTTGCTGCCCTTGCTCGGCTCATGCCCAACATTGGTGGTCCTCGTGCCTGCAAGCGTAGACTCTTGATGTCTGCGGTCCAGTCCGTTCTCCTGTACGGAGCGGAGGTCTGGGGTCACGTTCTGGAGAAACGCGTCCATAGGAATCGGCTCTCCCGCGTCCAGCGCCGCGGTGCTCTGCGGGTATGCTCTGCCTACCGGACGGTCTCTGAGCCTGCAGTCATGGTAATCGCTGGTGTCATCCCTATCCACCACCTCGCTAGGGAGCGACAGGCGATTTACCGCAGGAGACACGAAGATGGCAGAGAAACCACTGCCATCGAAGAGCGGGACCGCAGTTTCGATTGTTGGCAGCGCGAGTGGGATGCCGAGTCCAGAGGACGCTGGACCGCCAGACTAATCCCACAGATACGCCCTTGGGTTGAACGACAGCACGGCGAGGTTGATTACTTCGTGACCCAGCTTTTTTCGGGCCACAGGTATTTTAGATCTTACCTCCATAAGATGGGGAAGGCCGCAAGTTCGGAGTGTCTGTATTGTCCCGGCATTGCAGACACGGCCGAACATACGTTCTTCGAGTGCGACAGGTGGCAGGTGCGCCGAGCAGCTCTTTCCACCGATCTCGGGCTGCAGATCTCTCCGGACAACATCGTCGGAGCTATGCTCCAGGGAGAGGGCACCTGGAACTGTGTGCAGCGTTTCGTTGAAGCGCTACTGCGGGTTAAAAAGGTCGACCTCGATCGGCCTTAATATTTTGATTACCCCGACGAGGAAAGCCCTAGTGGCGTAACATCAAGGCCTAGCCCGAAGTAATGTGCAAAACAGTTCCAGGTTAGTGTCCTAGGAGATAAGGGGGTATTTTAGCCGGTAGGTCGTAGGACAACGAGCCTACGGGAGTCCGGCACTACTGAGAGGACAAATGAGCCTCTCAGTGTGCGTAAATGCATTTTGACCTCCTTCCCACAAAAAAAAAAAAAAAAAAAAAGTAGGCCAGATAAAAATGTAAACCTTTATTTCCTGTAATTATTATTTTGTATAAGTTCACTGTTAAACACACAGTGTCCAGCCCAAAGTGTTCTAATATCTAACTTTTTTATTTTTTATCTGACAGCTAACCCAGGTACTGGGTACCAAAATTTCACTACCAAATTTCACAAATAAAAGTCCCGACTTTTTCAGATCAGCTTTTTGAAAATTGCCAACAAAAAACCCAGACCCACTGCTCGTAATTTTGTGAAATTCTCTAAAACGGTTCGTGAAGACAAAGTATTTTAACTATTGAAATTTACCACCACTTTTACAATATGATAGCCAACTTGAAAATTATAAATAAGACTTCTTAATTTTATGTCATTTTCAGATTTTATGCACAATTTTTAGACCATTTTACTCTTTTTACTTTTTCTCTATGTATCAAGAGCGCAATTAATTGAAGTTCACTTTTGTCTCATAAGAATGCATGGGACAAAATTGCTTTGCTTGTATCTCCAAAACTATTTAGTAAAATTAAACTAAACAAAAGTAACAATGTCTATTTAATTATATATTTTTAGGAGTTTATCTAAATATTAATTTTAATTATCTGTAAAATTGTCTTTATCTATCAATATTAGTTTAAATAAGAATTTTTATGTACGAAATGTTTTGCTGACTCTGCTTTGTCATGATTTATCGACTTTTGGACCAATCATCTCCCACATCAATTTGGAAGAATGAGAAAGTACTGTAATGATGTTTCAGTGGGAATTTTCAATCCAGTGAACAAAGCTGTACAGGAAGCAAGGGGATAGTTCAATTACTGAATTGTGTGTCTAACAGGCTTGAAATACCTGTGTTCCTCGTTCTAAAAATAATTTATGGACTTTTATTGATTTAACACCTTATAAAATTGTTGTCATTGCATATTTTGAATTTATTATGCAAGTTTGTGGAATATCTCTGGTGTATTTTGTTTCATTTTCCCAAAATTTAATAATTTTTAATTGTGTGTCAAACAGGCTTGAAATACTTGTGTCCCTCGTTCTAAAAATAACTTAATTAAAATTCCAAAACTTTAAACTTTTTTGAGAAAAATAATAAATAAGAGTTTGTACAGTAGCTCGAAATTCCCATCTTATTTACCAAACTTTTACATTAAACAAACGAGTTCTCACTCTGTTAGTTGAAAATATTGAAATCCGATATTGTTAAATGATTCCTTTGAACTTAAGAGGAAGATATGGATTTCAAAATCTAAAATAAATATTACTCAGTTTTCTGGACAATGCAACTTCACATCCGCCAGACGACGAATTAGTCTGTGCAGATATAATGGCCATATTTCTACCACCGAACAAGACCCGTTTGATCCAGCCAATGGATCAACAAGTACTTCAGCATGTAAAGCTCTTGTACCGGAAGAAGTTATTGAGACGAATCCTGGAGGATAAAGACAAAACGCTCTCATTGATTCAAAAGCTGAAGATGGTCAATGTTAAAGATATAATTTATTGGGTAGCAGAAGCATGGGATTCTACAAGTGAACAGCTGTTAAGAAAATCCTGGAATGAGCTTTGCCCTAGCCTAAATTTTAAAGAAAATTCAAATCAACAAACAGAGAGAAACAATGTTGTGCAGGTGTAGAAGCTCTTACAGAATATTCCTGACTATGAAGACGCAAATGCAAATGACGTGCATCAGTGGTTACAAGCTGACGACAATGATCATGAAATTTTAAACGATCAGCAGAAATTAGGTCTAAATTAAGCTAAATTTAGGCCTCAAATTAGGCCTAAATAAATAATTTATGTATATTGTATAATATTTCAATGTTTGTATGATATGGGAGCCAACCTGGACATGTTGAATGGAGCTGGTAGGCTTGGAGGGGTAGGAAAGGGAGTGGGAGTTGCTATCCATAGCATCCTGGCCTGTCTGCGCACATTCGCTAGCTCACACATTACTCTGCTGCATATTACCAGTAACTCTTCATTGTTAATCGTTTCCTAACAAATATAAAATATGTTTTTCCATATAATCTAGCAATGTAATACGGTTAAAAATTAATTCTTGGCTTTTGAACATAATGAAATTAGACAATACTAACAAATTATATTATTATTATTATTTTATAATTATTATTAATTTAACTGTTACTGTTTGAACTACGAACCCACTAGGGGTGACAATTGCTTGGACAATGTTTTTGTAAATAGTGCAACCAATGTTGATTGCAGCACTTTTAAGGACTTCCCCTACTCTGACCACGATGGTTTGCTTGTTCGAGTACCCTGTAAGCCTGAAGTGGTACCAGATGTTTCTTGTGACAACAATACGCCACATGCTGACAGGTGCAATTTTATTTTACCTAAACATAGAGTTGATGAGGTTGTTAACAGCCTAAACTCTATTTGCTGGCCAATTTTCCTGTTGAACCATTTCAGTAATGCTTCTTTTATGTTTAGCTATTTCTTTTCTGTAGTCATAAACACCATAAATAATTTTCTTGTATTAAAGAAATCGACTCCTTTTAAACGGAGAGGGAAATCAAATCCTTGGTATACTGCTGAGCTCTCTGCAATGAAGGAACAACTTTTGCATTTTCACCATCTTTATAAAGAATCTGGTTCCACTGTGATCAAGCAACAACTTTCATTCCTCAAGATCCAGTACAGATTGAAGATTTCTGAAGCCAAATTGGCTTTCAACAGTAATTTAATTGAAAACAGCCACAACAAATGCAAAACAGCCTGGAATATTGTGAAAAGTAAAAACAATTGTAACACGTCCAAAAATGTTGATGTTTTAATCTCACCTCATTCATTTAATACTTTTTGTGTTGACTCTGTAAAAGAAATCAAGCAGAAAATAGTCTCAGCAAACGATGATTTCTCCCCTTATTTGGATAATTGTACTCCTCCTCCGCCCCATCTTTTTGAATGGAAAACAGTGTCCAGTAATGACATTCTTAATGCAGCAAGTAAGTTAAAAAACTCGAATAGTACTGATTTGTACCAAATGTCGAACAATTTTATAAAATCAGTAATTGCCTGTTTTGTAAACCCTCTCACAATTATTGTAAACTCTTGCCTGCAGGAAGGAATATTTCCAGAAGAACTCAAAATTTTGAAAGTTTTTCCAATCTAAAGGCCCCAAGGACCATCCAGAGAGCTATAGACCAATTTCTTTGGTTCCAGTTCTGTCAAAATTATTTGAAATAATTATCTTTGATCAGGTAGGTGATTACTTTGAAACTTTTGGCTTGTTTTCCAAATTCCAATTTGGTTTAAGGAAGGGCAAGTCGACGGCGAATGCCATAGACTTACTAGTCCATGAAATTTTAGATGCTTTTGAGAATAGGTCCTTTGCTCAGGCTACCTTTTGTGACCTGAGCAAGGCGTTCGATTGTGTCAACCATTCAGATCTCTTGCGCAAACTCCATTTCTATGGCATTCGTGGGGCTGCCCTAAAACTTTTTGAATCTTACCTGACGCACCGCAGGCAGGTTGTTTGCATTGATGGTCTGGTGAAGTGGGAATTGAATTTGGTGTTACAGTAATTATATACCGTATTCACTATTTATTAGAACTTTTTTTATACATAGTTATTGACTGAATTAATATTTTTACAGAGGTAGGACTGCTGATTCTTATAGTTTAGCAATAAATGGGGTTTTCGGCACCTATTTAGAGGGAAATTGATATCACATACCGGGTACCGGTGCCGATGTATAAGCCAAAAAAACCAAGGGCGTTCAAGAATGTAAACTTGAAGTCCCTTACAGTTTACTACACTAATAAATTAAAGTGTAGAATGATGTTGCTAGATTAAAGGCTTGGTTTCACACCCAATACTTGCCGGCAGTCAAAGACAATAACTTGTCAAAGAGGAAGTCCTTTGTTGATAATGCCCCTCTCACACAAGACGTCACTAAGCTAAAAACTGGCGTAATCAAGACTTATGTCCTCCCCCCCCCACGTTATAACATTGTTACAACCAATGGACCAAGAAGTTCTCCTGCGGAAGGAATGACACTAGCTAAACGCAAAAAGTCTCCGCACTCTTCGTAAGAAGATAGTCATAGTCATAGTCATAGTCAAAACTCTTTATTTATTTTTATGTACAAATAGTACATAGTAAATAGCGTCACAATTTTTTACAAGAGATATTATTAATAGAAATCACTGTTAACTTATATTATACATAAATAAAATCATTATTCTTAATGTTCTATAGTTAAAAAATATAAAAAATAAGTTAATAATTATTATAAACATTTGTTTCCACAAATTACTTAGAAAGAAAAAAGTTTAAGAATGTTAGAGGGTGGTGGAAAGTTCATCCATTGAATACTGTGAGAAATACAAGTTTTTTTTTTTTTTTTTCTTTATTTTGGCTTTAGGTTAAAACCATGTTAGGCCCACTACAACAAAATAGAGATACAAATTAGTACTTAAGAGCAATTACAAGAAAATGTTGTTAAACACTATAAATTTGAAAATTTCGTCCAAAACTTTGTCATCCATGTCATAAAGTAAAGTCATTAAATTTACAGGAAATTGAACTTTAAGAGTTTTCAACACTTCATAAAGAGAATTTCTTGAATTAACGTCACACAAAGGGCAAGCAAATATCAGATGGTCCAAACTTGCCTCATCTTCGCCACATTCACAGTTTGGATCTTGAATCACTTTAATTTTAAACAAATGCATTTTAGTATAAGTATGGCCAATTCTCATTCTGCAAATAGTTGTTATGAATTTTCTTGATTGAGCAGAAAACTTAAACCAAGGAGCACTTGAAGCAGATTTTTTCAATTGAAATAATCGGTTTCCTTTAAATTTTGAATGGAAGTCCCAATCATTTTGCCAATTTTTTAGCGCCTTTGCTTTAAATAGCTTCTTTATGTCAAAAAATGAGGGACAATAGAGGTGGTTTTCTGAACATGCGGTTTTTGCTGCTTTATCAACAATTTCGTTACCCGTTATTCCAATATGAGAAGGTATCCAGGCAAACTTTATAGTGTATCCGTTTGAACTCAAATCAAAGTATTTTTTCCTAATTTGAAGAATAAATGGTGAAGAATTGAAGTTAAGCTGATTGTTCATTAAAGCCATTAAAACACTTTTAGAATCTGACAAAATGACAAACGACTTCAAAGAGAGGTTTTCTATATAATATAATGAATGAAGGATGGCAATGGCTTCTGCAGAATAAATGGAAAACAGTGAATTAATCTTGAAAGCGTGCAGAAATTTTCGCTGGGAGTGGAACACCGCGCAAGAGGTGAATGAAGTTTCCAAGTTTTTAGAAGCATCAGTGAATAGCAATTCAAAGTTGGGCCACATTTCTCGTGTTGCTCGGTTAAACTCGTGCATCAAGCACTCATTGACATAATTGTTATTTTTACCCAAGTCAAAGAAGTAGGGCTCTATTTTGCCAATTAGGTATTTGTAGTCGATTTGGAAAGAAGTTGGATGAAAGAAGCTGTTCTTATTCACATCGAGAGTATTGCAACAAATAAAGTTTTGATAACTTTGGAGGAGTAACGGAATTCTTTTGTTTTCCCAATACGTAGTAGTATTTACTAAATGATTAAGTTTTTGTATTTTTCTCTTTAGAGGGTGTTGAAGATGGAGGAACATGCATTTTGCTAAGTATCTGTCACTAAGCAATTCTCTTCTTATTTCTAGAGGCATAACACAAGCTTCAACTTCCATAGCCTTACATGGAGAGGACCTCATTAAACCAAGGCATGACCTAAGGGAACTATACTGAATACGATCCAGAATGATTTTATTTTCATTACTTGTATTTCCGAAGATAAAACAAGCGTAATCCATAACTGATCGAATCAGTGACATATATAAAGTTATTAAGACTGCTGGATCTGCTCCCCAATTCATGCTAGAAACAGACCTAAGTATGTTCATTCTTTTGGAGCAAGACTGAGATATTTGTGTGATATGGGATTTCCAGCTGAGTTTTCGATCAAAAGTAACTCCTAAGAATTTATGGGCTTCTTTACATTGAATAAATCAATTTAAATTTAAAATCAGCTGATTATTGTTGTTTTATTTATGTTTCAATTTGTTTGTTTACATTCATTGTTTTTTGTGAAAGAGTATACTTTAGATACTTTATTTGAAACACCGACGCACTCTGTGTATGATTCTAGAAGTTTTTATAATGAGTTGATGTGAGATTTAGTGAGAATAAAAGTTTATTTGGTTGATAATAATATGGAGTCAGATTTATTTATTTAGTTAAAGGTGATGATTTAACATTGTGGTGAATACATGACGTGATTGTGAGCTGGATTAATTAGTGGAAGTACAAAGAATAAGCTGTTTTGATTTGCTTCACTAAACTAGGCACATCACGAAATGGAAGGCTTAAAATTACAAAGAAAGTATACCCGTATGTCATTTACTAGGTGTTTTAACTTATTGATGGAAGAACTAAAGAAAAGTGAACCAGATATAAAAATAGTTACTATAAATATGACTAAATTAGAAGGACTTTTTGCTGACCTGAACAAATTTGATGAGAGCATCATAGGTTTAGTCATTGATGAAGGCGATGAAAACAAATATGAAGAAGAGTACACAAATATTGAAAATTACAAGGATAATTTCAATGAGGCAAGATTTGAAGTGAACTATTATCTAAGCACCATTGAAAAGAAAAATGAGGCAAAAACTGAAATGAGCATCTGTTCATCACCAACATCTAAAAGAAAGCTGAAACTCCCCAAGATTGAGTTGAAAAAGTTTGGAGGAGACATCAAAGATTGGCTATCATTCTGGAGCCAATTTAAAAGAATACATGAAGATGAACAAATGGGAGCAGAGGACAAGTTTCAATATTTGATTCAGACTATGATAATTAATTCTAGAGCAAAGGCTATTGTAGACAGCTTTCCGCCAACGGCCGAGAACTATGAAAAAGTAATAGATGCGCTAAAAAACAGATTTGGCAGGGAGGAAATATTAACGGAATATTATGTGAGAGAACTCATAGCACTGGTAATAAAAAATACCTCAACAGCTAAGGAAAGGATCAATGTAACACAGCTGTACGACAAATTGGAGTCCCACTCAAGAGCACTAGAATCAATCGGAATGACACAGGATAAATATGCTGCGATGTTATTTCCACTGGTGGAGTCCTGCATTCCAGAAGACATATTAAGAGCGTGGATTCGAAGCCCTCTTCATAAACAAGTGGGAGTTGGAATACCTGATGCGACTAATAATTACCACAGCCGCTTACAACAGCTTCTGGCGTTTCTAAGATGCGAAGTGGAGGGTGAAGAAAGGATTTCAATGGCTAAATCAGGTTTCCAAGGAAGTGAAAACATATCAAGACATGATAAAAAATCAAAGTAAAGAAAACCGAAGAAGTTAAAGATGTACCTACTGCGAGTAACCTTTACTACAGAGGGGAAGGCACAGCAAACATCAAGAGAAACTCAAATCTGGTGTGTGTTTTTTGTGAAAAGCCACATGAAACTAGAGAGTGTTTCAATGCCCATAAAATGACTTTGGACCAGAAAAAGGAAATATTGAACAAGAAAAGAGCCTGTTTTTCATGCCTGAAAGTTGGCCATCTCTCGAAAAATTGCAAATGCAGCGTTAAGTGCATTGTATGTGACAAAAGACATGCAACAATAATGTGTCCAACCCTGAACAATTCTCAACAAACAAAATCTGGTGAGACTAATGAGAAATCCAAAACACCAGAAAAGGCGGATGAGAGTACAAACTTATCGAGCCAGAGCTGTACAAAAACAGTATTTTTACAAACATTGATGGTCAACCTTGAATATGAACAACACTCAAGGCCAGTCAGAGCACTAATTGACAGTGGATCACAACGATCCTACATTTTAAAGCGCACTGCTGAGCAGTTCAAGTTAAAAGAGAACCACACAGAAGAGTTAGTGCATGCCTTATTTGGAGGAATGAAAAGCAAACTAAATGTACGCAAGTGCTATAAAGTTAATATCTCCAATATGCAAAATAATTTCAAGTGTTTGGTGAGTGTATTGGATCAAACAACCATCTGCAATTCTGTACCTAGATTAAACCATGTGCGTTGGTTAAGTGAATTAAAAGAAAGAGGAATTTGGTTGTCCGATGTAGGAAATCAGGACTGTGAAATTGAAATCCTACTTGGCGCCGACATTTTAGGCAGTGTGTTAACTGGAAAGATAGTGAAGCTTGACAGTGGTCTTGTAGCCGTTGAAACTACTCTTGGTTGGACTGTGATGGGTTCACTAAAAGAAGATGGACAAACTTGTGCCCACGCAAACCCAGTAACAAGTCTCTTCGTCGAGTCTCAACATTTGCCTGATTTGTGGAGTCTGGACATTCTCGGAATCTCTGATCCATACGAAATTAAATCAAAGAGGGAGTTAGAAGAAGCTGCAATGCAACATTTTGAAGATACTTTAACAATAAATGACGAAGGAAGGTATGAAGTATCACTACCATGGATTGAATCCAAAGACCGACTTGAAAATAATAAATGTATGGCAGAAAAACGCTTATTAGCAACTACAATGAAGCTAGTAAAATCAGATAAAATTGCAGGTTATGATCAGGTGCTACAGGATTGGGAGAAGTTAGGAATAATTAAAGAAGTAAATGATGAGATTAAAAAAGAAACTGGATACTTTTTGCCGCACAGAGCTGTTGTAAGAGAACAATCCACGACAAAAATTAGACCAGTTTTTGATGCGTCGAGCAAAACTCTGAGTTGTCCTTCCTTGAATGAGTGTCTAGAGAAAGGACCCAATGTAATTGAAAAAATCCCTTCTATTTTGATGAAATTTAGAGAAAAGAAAATAGGAGTTACGTCAGACATTGAAAAGGCATTTTTACAAATTTCTTTAAACGAATCGGATTGCGAATATTAAAGTTTTTGTGGTGGCAGAACTATGATGACAGAAAAGAAATTAAGGTTTATCAACACCGTCGACTTGTGTTTGGACTGAATTGCAGCCCTTTTATCTTGGGAGCGGTAATAAATCACCATTTGGATAACTGTGCTCCTGAGTATGTAGACACTGCAGATATCTTGAAAAGGTCCTTTTATGTGGATAATTGTGTGACTTCGGTGGACTCAGTAGAAGAACTTAATGAATTTGTAAAAAAGGCCACAGAAATAATGTATTTGGCAAAATTTAATTTGAGGGACTGGAAGTATACCTTGTTTGAAAACTCAATGGATGCTGTTGAAACAGGAGTTTTAGGTTTATTATGGGACAGAAAGAGTGACACGTTGTATACTGATGTAAAGGATACTAATTTACCAACTCAGATAACACGAAGAAGTATCCTATCGAGTGTACACAAAATTTTTGATCCAATTGGGTTTACATGTCCAACTACTTTATTTCCTAAGTTACTATTACAAGAAAGCTGGAGGAAAAGATTAAGTTGGGACGAAGAAGTGTCTTCAGATATTAAAGAAAAATTTCTGAAATGGTACAATGAATTACCTCTGTTGTCTTTGATCCGTGTACCTAGGCATGTGACTTTAACTGGAGACTCTACTTCAAGAAGTATTCATGTTTTCTGTGACGCAAGTAACTTTGCATATTCTTCTGCAGTTTACTTGAGGAGTGCAAGTGAAGATGAAGTAAAAGTTCAACTACTGATGGCCAAGTCCCGGATAGCCCCCTTGAAAGAAATGACCATTCCACGGCTCGAACTAATGGCTTGCTGCATCGGGGCTCGTTTAGCAAATACAATTATGGATTCTCTCAAAACGGATAACGTACCTATACACTTTTGGACAGATTCTACTACGGTTTTGTATTGGATAAAACAAGATGAACCATGGGGAACCTTTGTACAGAATCGTGTCAAGGAAATAAGGCAGATTACAAATGGAAATTGGAAACACATCCCTGGGAAAAGTAATCCGGCTGATCTGCCCTCGAGGGGATGCTCAGTTAAATCATTGATAGAGTCCCAATGGTGGGAGGGACCAAGCTTTCTCAAGTGCAAGGAAAGCGAGTGGCCAAATACTACTTATGATTATGACGAAGAGGAAATACAGACAGAGAAGAAGAAACAGGATGAAAAATTAACTTTAGTTAATGCTGAAGATGAAGAGCCTTGGTATTTAAAATATTTTTCTCAATATTCTAAAGTGGTCAGAATGGTGGCGTGGATGTTACGTTTTTCACATAACTGTAAAGGTAATAAAGACATGCAGTCTGACAAACAATTAACAGTCTTTGAGATGACCAGAGCTGAAAATACACTTTTAAAATGTGTTCAGACTGAGAGTTTTAGTGGGGATGGAAGACGATATTTGAAAAATATTTGTACATTTCATGATCAAGAAGGAATCATAAGAGTAAAAACAAAGATATCGACAAGACTTGAAGAAAAGGATGATTTTAAATAGGGTATCCCATTGTTTTGCCGCCCAGTCACAAACTAGTGCGAATGATGATATTTGAAGAACACAAGAAGATGTTTCATGCTGGAGTAAATGTTATACTTAATAAAAGTGAGGGAAAGATTCTGGATCATAAAAGGTAGGAAGACTGTTCGTTCAGTAATAAGTAAATGTGTGATCTGCAAAAGATACGCAAGAGAAAACGTTCAGCCTGTCCCAATTTCACTACCTGCTGAACGGGTGAATGACACGAGTATTTTTAGCGTTACCGGAATTGACTTAGCAGGTCCCTTAATGTTGAGAGGAGGTCAGAAGTCTTGGATAGTTTTATTCACTTGTGCAGTGTACAGAGCGATTCATTTAGAACTTGTCACATCTCTCTCAACTGATGGTTTTTTGCTGGGACTTAGAAGGTTCATCGCCCGTAGAGGAAGACCATCTGTTATCTACAGTGATAATGGAACCAATTTTGTGGGCGCTGACAATTTATTTAAAACCATAGACTGGAACGCCGTCGAGCAGCTTGCCACCACAACATTCAGAATACAGTGGAAGTTTATACCACCAACTGCTGCCTGTTGGGGTGGTTGGTGGGAGCGAATGATCCAAATGGTGAAGAAGCTTCTCAGATGTGTTTTAGGCAAAGCTTGCTTGGATTATGAAGAATTAAATAGTGTTTTATGTGACTGTGAAGCTGTTATTAACTCTAGGCCATTAACATATTTGTTTGAAGAACCTAATGAAGTAGCTCCCCTAACACCAGCTATGTTCTTACAAGAAAACTGCAACATTGATGTTATTGATATAGACAAAGTGGACAGTTTAAGTCTTTCAAAGCGTATAAAATATGTACAGAAACTCACAAGTGACTTAAGGAAAAGGTTCAGGAATGAGTACCTAAGTCAACTGATCTTAAATAAAAGGAAATGCCAAAGACAGCAAGTGCTTGAAGTTGGAGATATAGTTGTAATAAGTAGTGACAACAAGAAACGTTTAGATTGGCCACTCGGAAAAATTTGTGAATTGTATCCTGGAAAGGATGGAATTGTACGGGTAGTGAAAGTTAAAACAGCATTTGGCGAAGTCATTAGACCTGTTCAACGATTATATCCACTTGAGATTTCCTCTAAAACCGAACGGAGTGCTGTGCAAACTAAATACAGCAAAAGAAATGACTGTGCTGAATCTAAGGTAGTTCCTGACAAATCTACAGATACAAGAACTGTCAAGACCTCTACGGGGAGAGTGGTCAGGAAGCCCAAGAAATTCCTTGAATGAGAACTTTTGAACTTTTTTATCAATTATCAATTTTTAATTAGATTAACCAATTATTTTGATTTTAAAGAAAATCAAAAGGTGGGAGGATGTGAGAAATACAAGTTAAATCAATTTAAATTTAAAATCAGCTGATTATTGTTGTTTTATTTATGTTTCAATTTGTTTGTTTACATTCATTGTTTTTTGTGAAAGAGTATGATTCTAGAAGTTTTTATAATGAGTTGATGTGAGATTTAGTGAGAATAAAAGTTTATTTGGTTGATAATAATATGGAGTCAGTCAGATTTATTTATTTAGTTAAAGGTGATGATTTAACAAATACAAAGATTTGTTAATTAAGTAATCTTTTAAAAGTTTTTTTTTTTAATTTTGGCCCACTTTCTGATTTTATATTAAGTGGAATGTGTTTCAAAAACTTTTTACCCATATATGTAGGTTTTTTTTGAAAAATTTGAGCCTATGTGCCTGTGTGATTTTATTTCTCCCCCTTGTGTTATATGGGGTTAGTCATATGCTAACTTCAATGGAGCAAATCGAAGAGTGACAAAAAAAGACGTTGCAGACTGGTCTGCTGACACTTGGGATGGAGATACTGAAAACTCTATTCATAATTCTTAGGGGAAAGCTTGAACTATTCTTGATGTTCATCGGTTCTCCAAATTAAGTTAGAGTTCTATTATCAATGTTTTTTTTATGATTTTCTATCTGTCCAATAGACTATAGATCTCCACTCAACAATTGAATTAAGTTTAGGGCTAAAACTGTTTGAAATATAAGGGTCTTTATCAAATTAATGGCCAATTTGAGTCTCAGCAAGAAAAAATTACTTTGTTTTATGCAAATAAAGTTTTGCAGTAATGGTAAGTATACTAATAAACATTATCTTGATTAAAAAAAAAATTATTGAATGTATTGAATGTAATTTTATATATATATATATATATATATATATATATATATATATATATATATATATAAATCTTTTTTTCCCCTTGCTCACTGTCCTCATGACTCAAAAGTTATGCAAATTTACAAAAAGTAAATATATAAAATGCCCATGATTATCATAAAACAGTTATATTAAGAAATAAAGTAATAATTTTATTGTAATCAGATCCATTTCAGAATAATTTGCCATTTTTACGGTGTCCCTACAAGACCAATAAAAGTGTAGCGATGTTTTGAATTTGCCGCCATATCGGCGTTGTCCATTTCGTTTCTCCCGTTCCTGGCAGTGACGCTCGGCTGAAGTTGTATGGTACCAGACATGTTGTGGACTGCAGTGTCAAAATCATCATATTTAAGGATGTTTTTAACATATTTCAGGCTAGAAATCTTGTGTATTTTAATTGCTGGTCCCCTCGCTCACACCTCATACCTCGTTTAAAATTATAAAAGCAAAACTATCAATGGTAGTTTTAGAAAGGGTTATGAAACCAGCATAACCTCAAACAACGGGAGGCTCAATACTGGCGGTATAGTCGGGTCAAAAACCAAAGACCTTCCACATTTTCTCTTCGCTCACGTCCCAACCGCTCACGGATGGGTCGTGAAAAAAAAGGGAATCCCTTTGCTGTTATCATCTCAATAATACATTTTTTACTTTACCTTGCATACTGTAACTGATACAATTTTTTATCTATTAGTTTTTTATTTATTATTTATTAGTTCCCCTTCGCTCACGGCGTTTTTCCCTCGCTGACTCTCTCACGATCACATTTTCTATATTAAAAATAATAAAATTTAAAAAAATAATTTATAAATTTATATTACCGGTAATTCTTTTTACTATCATTTTATTATATTTTCTAAATAAAAATTATAAATAATCTTTGAAAAATGAAAAGTTTAAGAAGGTTTTTTTTGAGATTGAAAAGAAAATAAGGCACATTTTCCAGTCTAAAGAACACAATAATCATATAAATTTGTTTTAACATATGTAGGTATTAGTAATTACATTTACCTTCAACATTCAGCTTTAAACTTTTTGACTTTAATATTTTTTATCACTTTTTTCTCAAGAAAAAAACGTGAGCGAGGGGAACCTTTTTTGTGTCTTCCTGAAATGACATCAGAAAAAAAAGTCTTAAATGTAATTTTTAACCCCTGATATGTGTAAGGTTTTATTTTGTAGTACATTTACTAACTTATATCTAATAATAAATAACTTTTTTTTTTAATTTTTTTTTTATATAGTTTTACCTTCCTTAAATTGGCCATTAATTTAATAACAACCAATAAATTTAAATAAGTTTGAAATATAAGTTTAAATAACTCAAAGTCGGAAATTTGGTTATGTCTACTCCTTGAATAGTTAATTAGGACCAATGAATTTTGGTTTTAACTTAGTTAATTGCTAATTACTCCTTTGAAATTTATTCGAGTAGTTACTAACCATTGATTTGTTACAATGGTATGGATTTGAATGCATTGTGAAAATTGATGACCATACTCATTAGGCCTTCTAGATTGTAATATTCTTATGCAATAGGCTTATAGGCCTAGCAATAGTAGAATAACAGACGCTAGTATAGCAGAAAAAGCAGCAGCTTTAACGGTAACCAGGTATGAAGGCAGGGTTTAAGCTGGGAAAAATTTTCTTGGAGCAAAAATGCTACAAGCTCTTGGATACTTGTAGCAAAATGAAAAATGTTGTAGCATTTTTATCGCGCGTAGTATAATTCGTCACCAGTTAACAATAAGTTTAACTTACACCGTAAAAATATTTTTGTTTACGCTGTTGTTTTTTACCTAAAATAAAAGCACTAAAAAGTTCAAAATGTTTTTATTTAATTTCTAAAATGTTAAAATTGGTTCATATAAAGTTACAGATTTACATAAGTACTTAAGCCTATACATAAACTCCAAATTGCCTCTGGATTCAAACATCAACATATGAACAGGTGTAGGCCTACTTACCAATATATAGCCTAATCTAAAATTCTTGGTTTTAAACACCATTTTGCAAAAACCGCTTCAAAGTTATTATCCTTTCTCTCTGGACCTTCAATGGCAATCATAAGTAAATCATTTTAAATGTTTACACCACGCGAGCGTTTTTTTTCACACGAATTTTCTATTGAATACTAGCTTATTTTCATGCTGCTTGAATTTAGGATTCAATTTTCAATATAAGAGCTAACTGGGAAAACACGCTGTGTGTGACATTTTGTGCTGCTAATATTTCTCTTGAAAAAACGCTCGTATGGCAGTACCCTTCTCTAATAATTACTGGGAATATTGAGATTATGAATCATCATTTTCATTAATTATTGTCTTTATGGCCAAATCTGCTCGGAAAAGACAGACAACAGGTGAGTGCGGGGTGTCACGTGACTTAGCGCATGCGCAGGACGCTTTGACTGTTAGTGACTGTCGACGAAACGAAAATTTTGTCTGCTGCACTTTTTTACCAAAGACGTCTGTCCGCGCCTTCGCGCCTCGCCTCGCCCTTTGCAATGTGTGGGGCTCCATAAACGCCAATGCTTTCTCTGTCGCTCAAGACGCCTTTAGTCTAAATGCCTCGCCTCGCCTCGTCTGTTGCAGTGTGTGGCCGGCCTAGCAGCTGTATCAGTTGCAGTTGCGTCAGCGTGCAGTTGAGTTGAGATCATGACGCTATAGATTGAGGTTAAGTAACTAAATCTGTAGTTTACTTTGATGTACATAACAAGTTTAAACATCATTTTATGACAGAAAACTTAAAATTTGAATACCTGTGATTTTCGAGGTACTTGTTATTAATTATAGTAAAATCTTTATAGCAAAATCGCGACAGACTGTCCGAATATTGTCGCATTTTTGTGGCTGGTGTCGCAAAATGCAACAAATGCGACCGCAGCTTAAACCCTGTATGAAGGCAACTATGGCCAATGAAAATTACGATCTGAGCCGGCTGCCAATTAGGAATAGCCTACCGTACCTCAAAACTGACTAAGCCTACCTGACTAAAATTAGACGAAAGGGCTTTGTATGAGATGATTTCTGGTGTACACCTACACCAGTTTTGGCTTGCAGCAGGGCAACTAGGCCTAGACTAGGCTAGAACCCATTAGCTTTAAAACTAAGTAGCCCTATGAAACTTTAAGCCTGTTTTCCTTATTTTTTTTTTTAGAAAACAAATCAGAAACATCCAGAGAGGCCTAGGCCTAGTAAGATAGTAGTCTAGTTATGCTAGGCTGAATATTCTAAGTTAGATGACAGGGTTAAAGGTAAACTTACGCAATACCATTGAGTAAATACGGACGTTTATTAACATAACGTATAGAGTGGACAACAGATAGGGAAGAAGGGAGCGCTCGCCAAGGTACCTGGGGACTCAGTACCGTCTCGAGGCAAGTATCGACTGTGCTTTCGGTCTATTGAATCGACTAACTTACATATCACATCAACTCGATAGTCATCATTATCAATTGAAAACTTAAATGAGAATTCGAATCGAATCGAGCTTTCGATTGTTGAAAGAATTCGATTATATTGCATCGGTAGCCAGTTAGTAGCACCGGCGAAACTTCGTTATCCGTCTCCACCGTTATTATCGATGTGGAAATTTCGATATTGCGATTGAAATTGCTACCATATCGATGATACAATTACATGATACGATTGCGATTTTATCACCTGATTTAGTTTCGTTCTAATAGTATAATTAAACAAACCTTTTGACAATAGAACAAATATATTCAAACAAGTAGGCCTAACTGAAAATAACAACAAAAAAGTAAAAATTGTAGCTACTGTAATGTAACCTGTAACAAAGAACAACACAAAATAAACTAACCAAGTTTATTGTGTACCTGCATCTAAATTGTGAGAAGAAGCAGACTTCGTTATAGATCTTAAATGGCGTCACACCACACAAATGCTGCGAAATACAAATCAGAAAGGTATTTCTTTTGCTATTGTATTGAGGGAATATGCGTTTTAAATGTTTCCAAACACCATTGATTTTGTTGTTATAAACATCGCTGTCAATAAAAGTGACGGAGGTTTACGGTTACACTGTTAGGTTAGATTATTATTATGATACATTTCTTATCTCAGAATCGTTGTTGATTCGATGGTTTTCATCGCACAATTCAATCGCAATATCGAAATTTCCACGTCGATAATAACGGTGGAGACGGATAACGAAGTTTCGCCGTAGCACCCCTAGCGGACGATCTTGTCATTTAGGGTTTCCAAATTTTAACATTGCTTGTCCACTCTATACGTCTGTTAATAACATCCATTTTTACTCAATGGCAATACTGCCATGAGAATTGTTTAGGGATTGCAACTATGGTAACTAGTCAATGTATCTTGGAAGAAACCTACCGGTAACTTATGAGGATAAAAAAAGTTATCACGACGTATAAGCTACTGTAGGCCTAATGGATGTATCTAATGACCTCTCTACGGTATGAAACATGATTTCCAAAAACACTATCTAGGACAAATTTTTATCGCAGGTGTACAAGAGGCCATAAGAGCTGAGCCCACAAGTACCTCCTAGCGCCCAGAGCATTTTAAAGAGCATGACATAGACCAAGGCATAGGCCTAGGTAACTTTATTGCTTGGACAAACCTCAATGCAAGGCCCAAGCTATATTTGCGGTTTAAAAGTACAGTAGGCCCACACTAATTAAAAATTTTATGATATGGAAAAAAGCCTAGAAAAATTCAATTTCTGTACCTGTTTTTGTTCACACATTCCACACCTGTATTTTGCGCCTTCACTGGATGTTGAAAAATCTATATAACAAATTGCAAGTTACTTACTTCACAACTATATATGTGACTTTCTGTGGGAGAAACTCCTTGATCATCATTGCTGGGTGCTCCATCGGCATCTTGTCTTTCGGTTCCGATTTCTGGGATTTCGGATGACATCTCTTCAGTCTCAGCTTCGTCGGCCTCTTTCCCAATAACGTCTCCCATGTCGGAACCGTCCACGGTTTGCTCTTTATTCGGCGATTCTGAGTCCGAGCAACTCATTATCCCGAAATGAGAATTGTTAAATTACAAACTATACAGCCGCACACCGTTTATTTAATCACAATTATTCAAGAAATGTCTAAATAACTGCAATAACAATAACTACAGGTATGGCCGAGGCTGAGGACAAACACCCAAGCCTAGATTCACGGCCTTCTGTTACCAACAATCGATACCATCTTCGCCTTAAGTTTTGCATATATATTACGATGGTGCTTAAACCATAATAATAATATCTTTATTAGACATCCCAGGATGTATCATACAATTCTATACATTGTTTTTACAGGCCTACTTAATATTATTATAATTAATTTTGTGAAAAAAACTTCAATATTGTATGTACATTTCAATATTAACATAATTGTTTTAATGTTGCAAAGGGTAGTTCTTAGTTCTTTCATCTTGCTATCTAATTGGGTGAATACTTTTTTTTACATTTCATGTAAATTCTTCTTTGTATAAAAGTTGAACCAGTTTATATTCATTGATAGATAGTGACCAAACCATTTAAGGTATCTTCGTATTTTTTTATATTTTAAATTACCTTAACTTCACTAAGGTAATTAAAAAAATAATAATAAAAATAAAAAATAAAAAAATACGAAGATACACAAACAATGTTATACCTTAAATGGTTTGGTCACTATCTATCAATGAATATAAACTGGTTCAACTTTTATACAAAGAAGAATTTACATGAAATGTAAAAAAATTTATATATTTTAAATTACCTTAATAACTTCACTCCCTCCCCTCTTAGTCCCAGCTCTATTAGGGGAACCGAGCCTCAGGTACAGGGCGGGTCGCAGGTGGCGGATAGCGGACGTTCCATCAGATATGGTGGACAGCTGCGAATAAGGGGTATCCCGAATAAGCAGTCCCGGACCGAGGCGGCAGCACCGGAGGGCGTGGGAGGGTGATCTGTGGCGGGGTCGCACTCAGCAAGTCCACATGAGCCCGATGATAGTGCTGTGTCATGGCGAGGAAGTGCCGCCATCAAATAAGCACTGCCCGTACTGCCTTGTACGATAGGGTTTGGGTACACAAAGGCTAGGAGAAGGAAAACTCTGATGTAACACCAAGGGCACGACGGTTCCACATGTCAGTGGCGGTTTCCCGACAGCGTCTGATTCACATGTTAGTGGCGGCTGATTCATATCCTCTGTGGCTAACAACCATAGTTGTAACTCGAAGCTTGCTTCACCCGAAGTTTTAACTTCTGACAGTCAATCATGGAAAGGTCTTTTAGAAGAAAATTTCCGTATTTTTTAGAAGAACCGTCCAACCCATTGGGGAAGGAGAAGGCTACATCGGATTCGGTGGGTAGCCAACTAAAAGGCTCACATGAAACAAAGTACTTGAAACCACTTGACTCTATCACAAAACATACAAACAAAGTAAAACATAAACAAGTAAACTACATTGCGACACATAACATAAACCTCTACAGGACTGGTAAGCTCAAGAACTTCACAAATGAATTAGACAAACAAAAGATCATTATAGCAGGACTTCAAGAAATGAGGAACACAACAGAAGACCCATTTGAATCTCAAGGATATAGGATTTACAATGGAAAACCAGGAAATAAAGTAATGAAACAGTGCCCCCAATTTGGAACAGGATTCATAGTAAGTTTGAAAGTAATCGATTCAATAGTTGATTTTAATGCTGTTTCACCATGGATTGCAACCTTAACTTTAAAAACAACAAATAAAATTTACACTATTATTAATGCTCATGCCCCTACAAATGAGAAAAACTTTCATACAAAAACGATGGAAGAAGTAGAAGATTTCTGGGATCTTTTGGATCAGACAGTAAACCAAAAATCAACAAGAAACACGTTAACATTTTAATTGGAGATTTCAACGCACAGTTGGGAAAAGAAAAAAAATACAGGGATGTTATTGGAAAATATGCTCCACAGAAACAAACCAATAGAAATGGACAGAGACTAGTTGAAATCTGCAGAACTCATGGACTTATCAATAAGTCTACATATTTTAAAAGAAAACCTAGTAAATTAAAAACATGGAAACATCCTGATTGGACCAAAGGAGAATGGCAGCTGGACCATGTATGCATGGACAAATCCTTTCATAAAGAAATTCAAAATGTTAAGGTGTTAAGAGGAGTTGATACAGGCTCAGATCATTATCTAGTGAAAATTAAAATTAAATTCACCCCATTAAGAAAAAAGATAAAAAATGTAAATGAGAATAAAAAAAATATGACCCACGTAAATTAATAAAAATGAACAATATAAGAAGATGACACAAAATATAAAGTTAACGGATAATTTAGAAGAATTAAAACCAATCTTAAAACAACATGCTGAAGAAGTAGCCCCAATAAATCGACGTAAGAAACATGCTTGGTGGACCACAGAATGTGATGAAGCCCTTGAAGAAAGACATAAAGCCTAGATAAGATTTCAAAATCACAAGTCAGAAGAAAATGCCACGAATCTCAAAAATATTAGGAAGAAATGCTCCCAAATTATCCGGAAAGTAAAACGACAATATCAGAAGAATCTTTTGAAATCAATAGAATAAAACTACTTCAAAACAAATTCCAGAGATTATTTCAAATCATTCGATAAACAGTTAAGTTGTTACACCCCTCCTACATTGCTATTGAAAAATAAAGATGGAAAAATCGCCCATAATAACAAGGAAAATGCAGAAATTATGGCAGAAGCGTTTAATAAACTACTAAACTGTGACGAACCTAAAAATCTTCTAACAATAAATACAAACACTCCCATGAAGACAAAACCAGGATATTTAAACCCACCTACAGTACAAGAAGTAGAATTAGCACTAAAAGATATGAAAAATTATAAAGCATCTGGTGAAGATCAAATTTATGCAGAAATGTGGAAATATACTGGCAAATCAACAAAACATCTCTACATATGATCTTACAAAAAATCTGGATAACCGAGAAATTCCCAGAAAATTGGACCACAGCCATAATCAATCCACTTCACAAGAAAGGAGATAAGAACAACCCGGATAACTATAGAGGAATTTCACTTTTGGATTGCACATATAAGATTTTTTTCAAAAATATTATACAATAGGATTAGGCAACAACTTGATAATGAACTAGGAGAATACCAAGGAGGCTTCAGACCTTGGAGGAGCTGTGCAGAACAAATAATTACGCTGAAATAGATTATGGATTACTACAGAAAACGAAACAAACTTCTTTCAATAACATTTGTAGATTTTAAGAAAGCTTACGATTCCATCCACAGACCATCATTGTTAAAGATTCTCAGACATTTCGGACTCCACCCAAAATTAATAAAACTTATAGAACTTACCTTGACAAATACCTTCAATAAAATTAAATTTAGAGGAGAAATATCAGAACCTTTCCTGGTCAAAACTGGTTTGATTATGGCTTAAGACAGGGAGACGGCCTTTCACCACTTCTTTTTAACTGTGCACTTGAATACATTATGAGGGAATGGCTTAAAACAAACCCAAAAAATATTACTGTTGGAACAAAAAAAGATGACATAAAGTTAAACTGTTTAGGATTTGCTGACGATCTGGCTCTTCTAGCTAATAACATCCAAGAAACCAAGCAAAAAATAAAATCACTTCAGGAAATAGCCCAGAGCATAGGCCTAAACATTTCTTTTGAGAAAACTGAAATAATGTTAACAAAACCACCATTGGCTAACAAAATCAAAATTGGAGAACATTGCATCAAAATTGTAGAAAATTTTAAGTACTTAGGTGAAGTCATAATATACAATCTTAAAGAAAATCCATCATGGCAAAATAGAATTAATAAATTGATCGGAATGCAACATATTACTAAAAACACATACAACAAAAAATGTCTATCAATAGCAACAAAATTGAAACACTACAAAGCAGTCATACTTCCACAAATAACATACGCAAGTGAAACTATATTTAAAACAACCAACACTCTAGCAATAGATAAGATACTGAAAATAGAAAGAAGAATCATCAGAACATGTATAAACAAAAAATATCAAAAAAGATGGAGTTTGGAGACTGGTCTCAAATAAAACTGTATATAAGGAAATAGAGCCATTGACAAGTATAATTAAAAAGAAAAGAATTTCATTCATTGGACATCTTTTGAGGACACCGGAAAATAGGATAAGTAAGAAAATAATTGAAAAGTTGTGGAATAGCAAGAGTGACTTTAGGTGGATTACAGAGATTAAGGAGGACATGAGAAGATTGCAAATATCATTAGAAGATTTGGAAAATAAGTCAGAGGCGCTCGCAGTACTCAAAGACAAAAATATCATCCTGCCAATAGGAGCAAACAATCAGAGACAAGGAAGAGTGGTTTCGGAAGAAGAAAGAAAACAACGGTCGGAAAGAATGAAGAAGTATTGGGCGGATAAGAAGAAGAGACAGAATTTAAGAAGAACCTGACCATTATATTGATTTAAGTGGTCCAATGCTGGCCATAAAATAAAATAATAATAATAATAATCTTATCTTATACTCTAAAACAAGCTCCGTTTGTACAGGCAAAGTTTTTTTTCGCTCCAAGGATTTTTTATTTTTTGGTTGATTATGGGAGTTTTGGCCACCAGAAATCGATTGGAGCTGGTCCCATAGCTGGGAAAAATCCAGTTTTCGCGCTAGAACCCTTCAAAGTTCCCATGTTATCCTTATGGAGATTTTTAAATTTAACAAAAATCAGCTGATAACTGTAGATATAAACTAATATCATTGACTTTGTATAGTCAATGCTAATATGTTACATCTTTAACCTGGGGTTTAGGAAAATTATACCAAAGAGCAGCATCCTACAGCCTGGCGAATGAGCGAAGTGAATGAGCTCGTCTTAAATAGGAAAAGGGCGAGTGAGCGGAGCGAACGAGGTGTGAGAACGAAAGTAAGAATTTTTACCGAGCTTAAGCTCGGGCCTCCTGGTACTAATAATAATAATAACTTCACTATTTTAGTAAAAGAATAAAATCATTTTAATTGGCTCTCAAACGGGACATGGTAAGCCCATAGATATATACTAATACAACTGGATCGATAACTCCGTGTTGCGAAAACAAGCCGTTACCCCCACCACTAGCCAGTATTCGTGGTTAGTGTTGCCAACCCTGTGCGAGTAATCATTTACTGTAATTTAAATAAATAAATAAATTAATTAAATAAATTACAGTAATACTGTAACTTTTTAGTCTTTCTTACCTATGAAATGATAAATTTCAGCCTTTAGAATGTGCACTAATACATCCTAAAGCTGCAAGTACAGAACCATCTTTCATCATCATAATTATAATTGAACATTTAAAAGAATGTAAACAAACAAGAATGCAGCTGACGCACCAACAACAATCGTGTCAGCTGATATTCGGCGCGGCGCGGCGGCGGCGCAGCGGCGGCAATACTGGCTAGTGGTGGGGGAAGCCGGCTCGTTTTTACCGCTATTCCGCCATTTCAGTTATCGATCCAGTTGTATTAGTATATATCTATGGGTAAGCCCCGTCCATTGATATAATTAAACATCTGGATCGCCAACTGAGATGTCGGAATAGCGCGAAAAACGAGCCGGCTTCCCCCACTACTAGTAGGGTAACCCCCCTCCACCAAACCGCGCCTTATGCCAGCTGGCACCGTTATTATTGGTGCGTCTGTTTTGTTTACATTCATTTATTTCAGCTGAAATCGTTTTAATTGGTGGATCTACTAATTGCATTGGATCCACCGCATTCTAATTTGTTTACCTTTTACTTATCGAATTAACCCCAACTAGTGGTAGGCGTAATGGCTCTTTTTGGCTGCACGGTAGTAGTGTAAAATTGCGGCCGCTGGCCCAGTTCAAGGTCACCTGAGGGATGACGTCATCGAGGTCAATGACCTCACCGATGACGTCATCGATGACGTCATCGATGACGCAATCGATGACGTCATCACTAATGACGTCATTGCGATGACGTCACACCCATGACGTCACAGAAACGACGTGCTGATGACGTCATCACCCCTTACGTCATCAAAATGACGTCACCGACGCCACTAAGGTCAAGGTCATGCCGAAACTCAAAATTTTTTGGCACTTTTGCCGTTTCTCGCACTACGCTCCGAGTTTCAGTCAGAGTCCTCGTGACCTTGACCACTTGGAGCGAATTTTCGACGAGAAACGGCAAAAGTGCCAAGTTAAACTCGAGTTTCTGACATGACTCTGAATAAATGGGCAATCGGTTATCCCTCAGGTGACCTTGAACCAGTACAACGCCCGCAATTTTATATTACTGTGACCTTGAAAACTTAACAACGGAGCGCCGACACCGATGCGCACCCCACGACAGCCACCGAGTGACTGACTGTCAGGCTCTGTGTACTCTAGGTATATGGGGAAGTGGAGGGAGAAATCTCAAGGTCATCCAAATGGAGTTTTAAAAAAGTTGAAGAGTAGAAAGACTACCTTTGTGCTTCCTGGGCGACTTCATCAATTTCCAACGGATCTGTAAACCAATCCGATCTGTAGCGGCAGGAGTCCAGAAAACAGGTGCACCACCCATCAGGTTGTCCGTAGCACTTCCGACAATTGGTAAGATTGGAGAAGTGAAATTTAATACACCGCTGCGGACAACAAGTATAAAAGTATTTGGATTTGTAGATTTTGAAAGTTTGTAGTACCGGTGGTGGCAGCTGTTGGTTCTTGCATCTACACCTGCAACATCCGAAGCATTCACATTGCCGGCAGGCCAGCCCATCCACTTGCCACTTTGGTAAGAGGAAACACTTATCCTCACAGCAATAGGTTGTCCCCGTCTCTTCCTCCCAACGCTTCTTTGCACAATATGTGACGCCTTGTATCTCCAAACACCTATGCTCGCAACATGAAATGCGCTTACTTTCCATAGTTGATGTTGCTTTGACGAGGGAGCACGATGAAGTGATGCTGTGGTCAGTGGAAATGGGGTTTATATAAACTAAGGTGAGTGGAGGGGGAAAGGTCAAGGTTATCCAAATGGAGTTTTAAAAAAAGAAAAGAGTAGAAAGACTACTCTTGTGTATCTATAGCGATTTCATTGATAATGAGTGCTTCTGTATGCCAAGTTGATCTGTACTGACAGGCTCCTAAATAATGTTTGCAAAAACCTGCAAAATGATTGTTGCACAATTTGCAGCCAGTTAGCTGTTTTAGTGTGAATTCAATGCAACGTTCAGGGCAACAAGTGTACTTATGCCCTCTCATCTGGTACACATGGAATGTCTTCAACTCTGGTTTCGGCTTCTTCCAAGACTTGCACTTACACATGCATTGACCAAAAGCTTCACATTTTCTACACGCCAGGCCATCCGCAACATCAATGTCATTTGGCCATGAAAAACATTTCTGTTCGCAACAGTAGTTGAGTTGACTCTCCATGTTGCTGTGGTGAAGGTGCGCGATGAAATGATGCTGCAGTCATTGAGAGTTCACCTTAAATAAACTCAGTGGAGGGGGAAAGGTCAAGGCCATCCAAACGGAGTTTTAAAAAAGATAACTAGTCGTCCTCCTCCTCCTCGTCCGTTGTACTTGGAGAGCTGTCAGACGAAGAGCCCCGTGCAGGTGCTCCCCAGATGAAAAACAAATCAATTTTAAAACGAAGACCAGGATCTTGCATTATCAAGTCCTTTAATTTGTCACATACTAAGTCGACCTTGTGTAAGGTGTCAACAACAAGCTTCCAATTCGTTGGCTCAATATAACTTGTAGTAGAGTCTGCCTCGCTGATAACCACATCCTCCGGCCGTATTGGAGTGTAAAGATGTGTAAAGTTCTTCGGCTGTAGCTGAGGTTCAGGCTGGCTGGAAGTGGAAGGTTGAGTGTGGACCCCTGTCGCATCGAAATCCATAGTCATTCTACATTCAATGTTGGGGTTTTCGTTTAATACATACACCAATTTCTCATGCAACATATCCACTTCTGCCGAGTCTTGCAGATGAACATTCCAGGAAAATGGCCATTCTTCATCCGTAGTGGAGTCAACTCGAGAAAGAGTGCTGTCCGCCATGATAGCTAAGCAAGGAATGATGTGAGCTACAGACTGTGGTAACAGTATTGAAAAGTAGAGGGGGTAAACCAAAAGTATGTGGAAGGGGTATTTTCAAGGTCGTTTAGTTTGGGTTTTAAAAAAAGGAAATAGTGGAGGGGGAATTCTCAAGGTCATCCAATTTGGGTTTAAAAAAAAAAGGAATGAAGGTTACTCCTCTTCAGCCTCGTTGTCCTCCACATCTTCATTAGCCTCATCTTCATCGACGTCAGACTCGCCGTAAGGGTAGATCGGGGACATGGGCGAATATTGTGGAGATTGTTGACCGTTGTTATCGTCCCCTTGCATTCTAACTTGGGACCAATCATAATTTAAATTCATTTGTATTATGATCCCAGGGTTGTCCCGCAGTATTTCCTTCATCCGTTCGCAAATCGTTTCCAAATAGTGTACACTATCGATCGACAGTGTCCAACCCGTACTTGTACCAACATCAGTAGTGGAGTCAGCTTGGCTGATGGTGTTGTTGTCTGCCATGGTTGCTTGTCGGACAAGGAATGACGGTTGATGTGATGCTCATGCAGGAACATGGTGAAGTGGTGGGGGGTGTGGTGGAGTAGTGGGGGAATTTTCAAGGTCATCCAAACGGAGTTTTAAAAAAAGGAAAACCTACAAAGTAACATTGAAACTTTCCAATTGATGGTGGCGAGCGTTTTCTTCTGCAACCTTGCCGACACATGTGACTATGCCATACAGTATGAAAAGTACAACCATAATAAGGCCGAACAATAAAAGATAGCCGTTGACTATCATGATATTTTCTGAGTGTATCTGCTTTCTTCGTATCGCCCTCTCCTGCATCCTCTTCTCCAACTCGTGGACGAAGTCACAGCAAACGTGAGGACATGTTTTATCCGTTGGTAGGTTTGCCATTGTTGATGTTGTCGGTTTGGCTGTTGAAGATGGAATGAGGTTTCCAATTGTGATGTGCCATGTACATCAATAGTCAAGTGGTGGGGGTAGCAAAGCAGTGGAGGGGGAAGTTTCAAGGTCATCCAAATTGTGTTTTAAAAAAACCTATCTTGTTACTGAGCTCATATGTCAGTAACAAGATAGGTGTTTTTGCTCTTTTACTTCTTTAATATAATGAAAAAATATACATATTCTATTATTGTAAGAACAAGGAAGACAACTGCTAGTCAGCTGAAGTAGTCCAAGTTGTCTGGCTCGGTCTTCATCGACGCCGGTTAGGAAGCCGTGGAGGAGTGTCCAGGCTCTTCTTTTGACTGCCGGGTGTTCCGTATGTTGCAAGCGTAAACTTGCACGTTTATACGGTAGCCTCGTGCCACCATGAGCTGCAACTCCTTGTACAAGTCGTTTAGCTCCTGCTGAGTCTTGATGCTCACCTCCTCGTAACTTGCGCAACTGACGTTCAGAGACATCCTGATGTTGCTAGGTCGGCTGCTGGAGTAGAAATGAAGCCGAGGCACAGCGTTTAGAGGTACATGAAAAAGTGGTGGGGGTAATGGTGGTGGGGGTATGGAAGATCCAATTAAACACTTCTAAACTTTTTCCATTGATACAGTGGGATGGAACAAATAGCACAGGTGTCCTTGTAGTTTTCAAATCTAAACATCGGTGCTAGAAATCCGAACTGTTTTCTACCACCTTCCTGTACGAACCGTCGAAGGTCTCTGACGGCAGCATTGCCACAAGGCCTACAAAACTTTTCCCCGTCTTGGAACCTATACCAGGAGTATCCCGAATACCCTCTATTATCTTTCTTGTACTCTTCGATATCCTGTTTTACTGTTATAGGGATATTATCTCGTAAAGCCGTCTGGAATAAAGATGCGTCAGTTATAACTCGTTGTAAGCAAAGCTCGTACAAGGTGCTCATCGTTTGCTAGTTGGCAACAGACTGACCGTTTTTCGCATCCAAGCAGGTTTGAATCCTAGTGCGGTAGTGGGGGTAATTACGGTAGTGGGGGTAGTTGTGAAATGCAAAGGTCAAAGGTCAAGGTCACCCGCGAAGTTTAAAAAAAATGCAACATATCAATACGTGAAGTTTGTCACATATTGATATGTTGCATTTTTTTGTTTTTTTTTTATTTTTTTTTTGTCTTTTATGATTCGTTTATTTATAAAACATTATAACAACAACATATGTACAACATTAAAACTTAAATCTAACACTGCTGCTTGTCAGCGATGTGGATGGTCAACTCTGTAGAATTGCTACCCGTGCAGCCGTGGGACACCAGGTATAGACACCCGGGTTGAATAGAGCGAAGATCCTTGTTTTGTAAAAGATGGACGAATCTCTTGGGCAGGTACACCTGGAACTTTGGTTCATCCCCCGGAGTAAACGGTGCCTCGCTGAGACTGCAGCAGATGGCCTCCCCAACTGTAGTCTCCATCTTCTTCATAGCATGGATTATGTAGTGCTTCTCGTCTTTTAGTTCCGAGCACTTCTTTACAGGTAATATTGTTGACTTGGAGTGAGCATTGAACTGCTCGACCAAAGTCTGAAGGAACTGGTGAGATGCCATGGTCAGGTTACAGATCGTCTTCTTGCTCGGAGATGTTGTCGTCTCGGAATCTCGAGTAATACTCATGCCAGGTCCCTGTTTGCTCCCCACTTATATACTCTCCGTTACCCCCACCACTCCCCACTTCCCCACTTTGAAGGTAAGAGGCGAGTTTATAGGCATTTTTCAAAGCGCAATGTCTATCTTTATCATGTTCTGGGCTTTTTGTACAAATACATATGGTTTCCAGCATGTATTGATAATTCTTATCCAATTCCACATCATTAACCGGAACATGAGTAAATCCTTCGATCCATCTTTTCTTTTCCAGCCCCTTTGTGTAAATATTGGTAAACTTGTCTGAAAAGTGATGCATAATGTGATAAAAGTCCGTGTAACTTGTAAAACCATCATACCAATCGATATGATGGAAGTGTTTTGAAATCCATCTGTTGGTAGTAGCGGCTTTACTAGTTAAAGACGAATAAGAACATGGTGGTTTAAATAAAAACGAATAAGGAACACTTGTATTCATGTCCAAAAACACAAGTTCTTTTATAATGAATCTATCATCATTACCACGAAACGCTTGAAACTCAATAATACCAGGCTTGGACTTTACTTGTTCTTCTTCTCCCTTGTCCATTTTGAAGGTCACACGTCTGCTCATTACGAAGTCAGGAGGTCAACTGATTTCCACACCACGGTAGGTACTACTTTTATACCAGGCCGTACAGTTGTTGGCGCGTTGGTGTATATTTAACGTGGGCACCGTCCCCAATAGGCCTAACCCCACAAAATGTTGGTTATTGTTTTAAAAACTAACCATTGTCATTTAAGTTTCCATCTTTATATTTTCCTTGTTTTCATTTTCATCACTAACACTTGATTCTTCTCCTCCATCTTCCTCTTCTTCCTGTTTTACTGATTTCTTATGTAGTTGAACGTACTTTTCCAATTGTCTCCACATCTGTACTTCATGAGGAACTCTATTAAATATAGAAGTATCCACAGGTCCATATAATATAGGTGCGTCCGGTTGTTTGTCCAAAGTGTCTTCCAGATAATCTTTAATAATCGAACTTGAAAACACCAGTTGTCTCAAATATCTTGTTATTGGTTCAGTAGCACAAGTTAAAATGAAAAACTCCTCTCGATTAAGTTGAATTTTGTTATCATGTCTTGTTGTGTCTCTAAACCGCAGCTGATGATCACCACGATGCTTAATAATATCGATTTCCACATTTGAATCCAAAAGTCCTACTCTTGTCTTTCTTCCAAACATGTTACTACTTAAATAGCATTCTAGCAGATGCAAGTGTTTCATAAACGATTCCCAAGCACTGTCCGTAAACAAAATCATTTTGGGTCCATGAGTTAAAATTACAGTAGGGGAATAATCTGTCGATTTCATAACACCGATTAAAACACTTTTGTCCAAACTGGAAGAGATTGGGTAAAATATTCGCAAAAATACCTCACTCAATATGTTTGGAGAAATATTATCTTCAATATCCCTTTTTCTCTTTTGTATATTCTTTCTTCTTTTACCTTTTTCTTCAACATTATTACTGGCGTGAAGTTGTCCGCAAACGTTTTGTTCACCTCCTTCCTGGTGACCTTGAGGATCTAAAAACTCAGATATCTCCTTCTCAATATCTACCACATTTTCAGGTGTACCACTAGGAGAAGCCATATTGAATACGATGCTACCCATACAACAGTAGGCAACAAACTGATGAGGAGCGGCCTGTACGCTCTGCTTTTATACTCGCGGAATGAAACAAAACCGGTTTTTACAGTACATTCTTAACAATTCCAGTTAAAGGTGTGTATGTTACAATTTTATCATGTAGAATTAAACAGTATGCAGTTGTATTTGCAGGTATAGTTGCAGTAAACTCCATTTCAATCTTTATGTCAACACTTGATGATTTTACTGATTCATTTTGTTTAGAACAATCAATTACAACTATTGTGTAACCATCTAAGTATTCTTCTGGTGATAGTAAAGGTGTATTTGTTTTACCGTAATATGAATTTTGGAATCTCGCATACATATCGTATAATATACTGTACTTTTTATTAGCGAATGACACATTCAAATTGTCATAGGGGAAAAATTGTGAATTCAAATAAACTTTAATATTTTTTAAGTTGCAATGATCAAACTTGCCTGCATGTTTTGTGATGCTGTCCCTCCTACCTGTTTGTAAACCAAATATAATATACCTGGCTCGTTCTACGTAATTAGATGTTTTAACAGTCCAAGTGTGACGATCCGTAGCTGGCAAGCTTGGATGTTCATGGAATTCCCAACTTCTAAAAGGAATTACAATATCACGATCAGCCTTTAACTTCCTTAATAGTAGCATTCTATGCTCGTCAGCTAATTTAACATGTGGAACTCTCCATACAATTTTGTCTAATGTTAATTTCCATTCTAAGTTTGCATCTGTTGTACCATCTGGAGCTTTAATAATGTCTTTATCGTTAGAAGATCTCAATAAAACTAATTCTTGTTTAACATTTAATATTATTTTTCTATAGTCTTCAGCAAATCCAAGCAACAAACGTAATGGGATATGAAAATCAAAATATCCATTTGTATTTGGAGTGATTGTATCATGTTCAGGTAAAACCCATCCGGCAGGTTGAAGTAAATCGGTTTCATTAGGTGATATAGATGTTATCCCTTTTAAAGTTGTTGTAATACCTACTTTTTTAGTAGAATCAACTGTTACACCTGATATTTCATATCTAATTTCATCAAAAAGGAAAGCCATAGGATTATTTATAAATGGAACTGTTGTACCAGTAGTAGTACCGTCCTTTTTAGTAACTTTTCCTTCAATATACAAGTAACTTTCACATGGTAGTGTGTAAATGTCTTGATGTTGTATGGGAATACGAATTTCATCGTTATTGTTTAATTTCGATGAAGTGTAAGGGTTGTGGGTGTGATATTCTTTTTCCCATAGGGTTTCGTCGAATGTTGGACCCTGCGCTATATCCAGTATATCCATAATCGGTTAATTTTAATCCAACTCTCTCTAAGAAACGAATGTTCTCGCGTGTTAACTCCTCCACAGCTGAAGAGCTACTAATGCGGTTTCCCGTAGGTTGTTCGCTTTTAAATGTTAAACCCATGGTTTTGTATTAAGGTGTCGATTTTAAATGTAATCTAATCGTAATAGGCTCTTCTCTGAAGTCTACCAAGTTACCGTCTTGATCCAATACGCTCAACACGATGTCTGAAATGAAAGTGGTGTTCAACGGTAGATATACCAGGTTTTGTGGCTTTTCAACAATTTTAAATCCAGGTGGTACACTTGGGTAAAATGTATGTATGATATGGGTGTTAGCCCCATCCCTGTAAGCTCCTTGTATAATGTTGCAAGTTATGTCTATACTATTGACTTTTAATATTGTTACTGTTTTCTTACCGGAATGTGTTACATCTGGTTCTAAAACAGGCTCATCGTTGGAAAATCCTAATAAATCACCAATTGAGTTTGGTTGAGTAAAATCTATATAATATTTGGAAGTAATTTCAGCTTTCATCGTATTATTATTACCTTTTAATGTTATATTGTCTTTTCCCATTTTAGTTTGCAAAAATTCATTGATATGATCAATTTCATAAGAACCTGTGGGTAACCTGCACTCTTGTAAGTCTGTAAATTTTCCACTGGCATCTTTTCCCTTATAATAATGCAATACGTTATTTTTACCTTCCGTAACATTGGGAATAGAGTTGTAAGTTGTAAAATCCAATAGTGCCGCCTCCCAAAACCTTCCTTTTTGCAAGCGTAACGCTGGAAAAAGGATACTTCGTAAAGTGGACGATTTTCCTGTTAATGATACCGTATAGGAAGACATCTCAATAGTGACTGATACTTTTAGCTAGAAATTCCAAACATAAATGGCCGCATATTGAAGTATTATCAGGTTGTTCTCTTTTATAGTTATAATATATGTTTTTAGCAGATTTAAAGTAATT
Organism: Neoaliturus tenellus; assembly: GCA_030545055.2. Taxonomy (NCBI): domain Eukaryota; kingdom Metazoa; phylum Arthropoda; class Insecta; order Hemiptera; family Cicadellidae; genus Neoaliturus; species Neoaliturus tenellus. The sequence continues at coordinate 210,036,540 of CM061532.1, forward strand.
TTGAAGTTCTTTTGGTGGTGGCAAATTACCGAAACTATCAAAATAATATACATTGTTATTTAGTTTCTTATAACAAACCCAATGGGTGCCAGGCCCTTCAGTATTATCCAAATTTACAATTCCAGTCTCATTTTGCCACATTTTCTTTGGTAAACTGTCTTTCATAAACACACCGCGGAAAAATGGTATTTTTAAACAGGAAATATATTTAAATAATTCAATATTGGTTAATGCTTTATGTGGTATGACCAATTGATTTCTTTCATTTAATATGCACGATAAGGTCTTAGGTAAAGACCTGCCCCGTTTTTTACCATTGACCACACGGTGGTCTTCTTCCTGCCTTTTCTTGTAGATCGTCGTCTTCTTTTTATATTTCCTCCATGTTTTCTTGTGGTTGACCTCCTTTTTACTCTCCTTCTCCTCCTTCTTCCACCTCCTACTGCTGTTTTAGCCCTCATACCTGCTGTTACTGCTAAAGCTGCTGCTTTTTCTGCTATGCTAGCGTCACTTGATTTTACTCGTTGCCAAGCTATGTCCGCAAGCTTTTTGTCAGCTATTGATCTCTTTTTTGAATCGGCAAACGTGGAATATGCGATATCGTGTTCTTTACAAGCCTGATCTAACTTGTTTATGCCAGGATCGCCTCTTTCCAGTCGTTTTTTCAATTTAGTTCCTGGTCCGCAATACTGATAACCTCCTGGTATATGAAATTCGTATGGTAATGCGTCTATTGCTCTATTTACTATGGATCCTACTGGAATTTGTTTTAAAGCTTTACTTAACAGAGAAACCACTGTGGACGTGATCCCACCTCCTTTTCTTGCAGTGTCTCGATATGGACTGATGTACTTGAACGTCATTATTGTCCTTTTATAATGGCAATGTACAACTCATGTGTTAACTCTATGACAGGTTGCACATAAATGAAGTCATTTATTGAGTTATTTACTTAAATATCAATATCACCCCAATCTGATGATCTAAACTGTTTCGTTTTAGGGTTAATAAAGTATTTATTATAAATTTCTCGTTTAATATACTCACCTCTCATGGATTCATCATAAGTATTATGACGTGATTTTCCTTGAAGAATATCTGGTGTAAAATGATTGTGTAAATCAAATATCGCATTACCTAAAACTTTTACAAGAAAATTAACAGTTACAGCATTATCTACATGTTCAGGGTCTTTAAGGTTTGTTATACGTTTATTATTACAATTATACACTTTACTATCCTTTAATGATGTTGTAATGGTCTGTCCTACAGTTGCAGCATCATTTGCTTCTCTTCCTTGTGCCAAGTCTCTTATCACTCTATTATTACATGTAAACCATCCAAAATATCGATCTGGATCTAGATGTACGGTTTGTGATAAAGCAGCTGCATCATGTTTTTCATAACCCCATCCCATATTTGATAACTTTTTATCCATGCAATCCCAAGCATTATTTTTGTATGTTAATAAATTAAATTTTTCATTACCTTGAACAAATTCATCCCCTTGCTTCGATACTACTTGATCTTGTTTTACAAAAGAGGTTGTTTCTTGTTTTAAGGTTTCCATCATTTGACCCACTGTTGCACCATCTGATGGCGCCGAACCATCTTTAACATTTGCTAAACAATTATTAAAACAATCTATAACCCCTACATCACGTATGATGCAATGATCTTTAATATATTTTAGATTTACAGCATCGTTTTCAGTTTTTGGATAACCTATATCATTAATAACAAATTTATAAAAATAAAATCCATCTTTTGTCTTTTCAGGTATCAAAGAATGTAAATAGCGTCTATTTACGCTGTCTTTTGCATCTTTAGGGTCATCTACGTTGGATATACGTTTATTGTTGGCACTATACGTTTTCCCATTGAATTTTAACGTATTTTTTAATTCAGATGACAAATAACCTTTGTTTATCGCATCACCGTTTTGATTTGGTTTACCAACGTTGATAATTCTATGATCTTCTGCGTCATATGTGTTATTTTGTAGTTTTAATGTTGGCGATATCTTTTCCTTTAATATTTTTAAGTTTATTGCATCGTTTTCATCCGAAGGATCTTTTATGTTTTTTAACCTTTTATTACTCATATCATAATCTCCATCAGGTGTTTGTGGTAAACCAGCACTTCTTTTTAAACTATTCGCATAATATAACCCATCCGAGGAGTAACGTCCGAACTTGTCAACACTCATGGTGCAACTGAATAGTACTCTAAGGAGTAACGCATTTTTAAAAGATTACCCCACGGTTTCGGAGTTCATCCACTAAAGCCACCCATTCGTTTTCCAATCCTGTATGACCCGCTTCTTTAGCTTCATGTATTAGTTTCATTCTATCCACCAATTTATTGATATTATTGTAATAAATCACATTTGTGTTATATAGTTTCTTCATTAAACCTGTACCTGTAACAGACTTACTTCTTTTTCTTCGTTCCTGAGCACTTACATCCAAAGTGGATGCCATAAATCTTCGTTTTACAGGTTTTCTTTGTGTTAACGGCATTGTTTGTCTTCTAGTTGGTATTAACTTGGATACAAATTCTCTATATTTTAAAGACTTAGATCTAAAAGGAAGCTGGTCAGGTAAATACTTTCTCCTATATGCATTTGTCTGTTCCAAAATCTTTTTATATGCTTCCATGTCTTTTTCCTTTACTAACGATACTGAAGGCTTATTTTCAAATAATAATTCAAATAATCCTTTTGTGCCCTTATATCTTTGATCACCAACAACAATATTATCATGTTCGTCAACGTTTAACGGGCTATTACCTATCATTAAACCATCTTCTGTTAATCTCGCTCCATAACTATGGTAATTCTTATTAGGAATTGTTCCGAGTAACATTTTTACCATGTATTTCCTTCCTAAAGGTCCTTTGTTATGAATGTTTTCACCCAACAAGCTTATGTTTGACGGTCCTTCTCTTGCCTCTTCTCTTTTTTCCTCTTCACTAGCAGTTGGTGCTTCTTCAGGTCCCCTTTCACTATATCCTGGTGATTCTAGCTCTCTTTCAGATTCTGCTCCGGTAAAGCCACTATATGTAGAGGATTCCGGGTCTTCATCACTAAAACCTTCATATTTTACACTTTCTCTTTCAAACTTTGTGATAGGTGCAATCGCATCTCCTTCCAATACAGGTTTAGCGAATTTTTTGTTTAATTGTTTAAAGGTTCAGTAATAGGTTTAAAAGTAGATTCAAGGAATTTCTCCCTCTCGCTAATACCTAGTTTTAACGCTCTGTTTTTAGCCCGAATAGAATCACTAAGTGATTTTATTTCTTTTACTAATTTTTCTTGGTTAACCATGTTTGTAGCAAGACGTGTTGTACAACAATGAATGTTTTATACCATGTTCAATGTATTAATATAAATCTATCAAATCCTATCCTGTATCGACCATTGTTTAGCGGTTGTTCCTTCATAATTGTTAGAAACCCATACTTTTCAGCCCAAGCCTTTCCACATAACTCTTTAAATCGTTCAAATGTCATATCCGCATTTACATGATCAAAGTATATATGTTTTAGGTTGGTTTCGTCCTGTTTAAATACAATTAACATGTTTGCATTGTCTCTAATGAGTTATTTCGGTATTTTGCTGTAAGTTTGGCCAATATAAATACTATCTATGTTGTTATGTCGACACATAGCGAAGTAATTTCTTATTGTGTTTTGGTTTTCACAAGATACATCGTCAAATATGAACACGGAGAATGGTTTAGCTTCTTGTGGTTGCATGACACTCTCACTTGCATTAAATTTTAGGTATTTAACTTCAGGCACATTACTTAGTATCTTTTCCAATAATTGATACTTTGGTTGTTGTAGTGATTTTGAAAATACATATAGATTATTAAAACGTAATCCTTTAGGGTTTGTAATCAAATTGAATACTACATTAGTTTTTCCACAGTTGGAAGGTCCGGTAACCAGACAGCGCACGGTGTTTGGTAACAAATTGCCATGTTTTCCACTATTGAATTCTGAATTATCCGCTGTGAGTTCATCTATATTATTAATAGTAAAACTCTCCTTTTGTGGTATTATCTCCATCCTTTGTAATGGTTCAACCTAAAATGATTCTCTATCGTTATATCAAATCCTTTTTAGGTATCCAAGAATCTTCCGTCTTATTAAATCCTAACCATCGTACTTTAACCTTATCTTTTTTCCGTTGCAACACCTTTTCAACTAAATATACATCGCCTACTGTTGACTTTAACATTTCATGTCCATAAAACCCTCCTTCAAGCAATTGTCCTTTATTATCCTTTAAAATATATGTCTCGGGTACTGTAGGTTGTACTTTGAATACAGTAAAGACCTCATTGGTCCAATTTGGCAGATATCTTTTACTGAATACACCTTTATATTTACTTATTCGCACTTTATCACCCACATTAAATGTTTTAGGCTTTAGTTTTTCAACTTTTGGTTTAGTATTCATTTTTATACGTTTTAATACCAGTTTTTCATTTTTGCTAGTCACCTGGTTTGGTTTCATCCCAATAGTTCTATTAAATTTGTTATTATAATCGTTTATAAGTTTCGGTAATATATCAATCCATATGTACGATCCTCTGTTGGAAAACATTTTATACATTGCACTTTTTAAGGTTCTGTTGAATCTTTCAATTATTGAGGCTTTTACCTCTGAATTGGTTGATTAATGATTTATATTGTGTTTTTTCATTAAATTTGAAAATTCCTTATTAAAATATTCTTTTCCATCATCTGTTTGTAAATGTTTAATAGTATGTTTGTCTCTTTGTATAGCTATTTCCATTGCTTTTGTAACACTTTTGCCACTTTTATCTTTTAGCGGTAAAGCATCTGCCATTTTTTAAAAACAGTTAATAACAGTCAATATGTATTTATATCCTTTATTTTGTTTGCTATAAGGAATCATTTCGATTAAATCTGCTTGATATAAATCATTAATTCCTTTTATCACCGTATTTCTTCGTGGAAACTTTCTTCTTGCAGGTTTATGAAGTTCGTTGACAATTTGTTGCTTCAAGTCCTTCATATTGCAGGTTTCAATGTTTGTTGTGTCACACGTATAATCACAATGAATGTTATTTTAAATATTCACATTATTTATATGGGTCAAGGTCATCCAAACTTGTGTAAAAAAATGGGGAACACGGCGTTGGACTTGCCGTGTTCCCCATTTTTTTTACGGAAGGAGAAAGGAATAAGGTTGAAGTTGTAGAAGGACGAAGAATAGGTTACTAGTTGATAGGGTTTAGGGAGTAATGGCCGAATGGAAGAGTGTGGATTTTGTCGGGCAAAATATGTCTTTTATCATCCCGAGCTGACAGTGCTTTTTTAATTTCGGTGACACTGTAGACTTGATGCTTGAAGCTTCGGATATTGTTGAATGTTGCTGATATCGTAGTATCTTCAAACAAACAAGTCTTGTAGTGGTCAAATGTTACGTGTTTTTTCAAATAAGATGTCTTCACTCCTTTTGCTTTTTTCACTGTCGGTGTGTTGTTCTCGTGGTACATCTTAAATGAATACAATTTTGCCATCAGCGCCACTATTTCTTCTAAAGGCATTCCATTTGCTTCATCTTTAAATTTTACAATTACTTTTTTATTTTTTTCATTAAAATTTGGATGGTTCTTCGGATAGTCAGAAAAGTCGAAATCTTCTTTGTATGGAAAGGTCCTTAGGTCTTCATACATGTCCAAAGTCTTTATCCAGTAGATAAACGCGTCCGTATCCATGTATGCGACTCCAATGTTTTCCCTTCCATAATGTTTAACCATTTTGTTATAATGGAAATCATACATCAGGGTTTTACTTATGTCCAAAATCGACATACCTATGTATAACGGACGGTCCATGACTATTGTTGTTTTCTTCATACTGACAGCGACTAGATTTTCGTTTATAATCATGGATGTTCCGAAATTTGGTTTTTGCACTAATTTTTCCAATTTCCTAGGATCACTCACTAATTTTACATTTTTGTGTTTTCTTTTGTTCTCCAAGGTCTTCCCAAAGATGGCATTGTTCATTAATTTATAGAAGTCCTTTTCAAATGCTGTTGTCGCTGCAGCTCTTCTTGTAGTGTTGGAATCAATATATGGTTTCAACCAACAAGACTGGGTGAATTCAATTGCTCTATGAATTCTCACTATACGTAGACCCAATTCGAGAGCCTGTTGAACTACCCAGTAGTGAGCCACATAGCGATCTTTATTCTCCAAGGTCATCATCAATTTTGGCCATCTTCCTGTCGGTGAAACTTCAGTTTTGGCTAGGAGAGGCAAGTCGTAGTGATGGTCATGAAGGTGCTCCGGATATTCAAAATTACAGTCCAAAATATAGCCTTTTGGACCATTTTTCGGAATCTGTGAGATGTCACCGATGGTGGCCGGGTCAATCCATTTGAAGTCAGCGTAGGGAAGCGGATTTGACATTGCCCAACCATAAAGGTTGTTTGCATCAAAGTAGCCAAGGTAGACCGATGGTTGTTGCTCGTCGAAGCCGGGGATGTACTTGTTGTTGGCTTTGACATGACGTGTTACAGCTTGTGTCAAACCGCCCCGTACACCAGATTCCATCATGAGCACCATATCAATATCCGTTAGAAGTTCCAGTCGACAGTTGGTTGACTTTAGCATAGCTTGCCATGCTAATCCTGGAGATGTGTACGAGTGTAGAGGGTCCAGTCCATAGGCGGAGAAGCAGGTGTTTCGAGATTCTTCCATCACATCGCACAGCAGAGTTACGTCCAATTTTATATAAAAGTCAGAATATTCCCCTAAGTTTTGAATGTTTAGTTGGTTCCAAACATTACAAGCATGATTGTAGTCTTCAACGGAGATTTCACTTTCGTTTAATTTGCTGTTGAAGGCTTCGATCGGTGGTAGACTGGTTTCTTCAAATTTTTCTGTAGATGTTATGTAATCGTAGGGGAACACTCCTTTACGTAATACTAAGTCCAATTTATCTTCAGGTACAATCTTGCTGGTTTCTTTTAGGTCTTCTCTTCGTAGATTCTCAGACAATCTGCTCTAACTAGATGCCATAAATCTATAAGAGTCTACAAAGCGAAGTTTAATTTTACCTACGGTTTTTGAGAAACTGATGTACTTTTCCAATGTTGTAGCAAGAACATCAATTTTACCATCATCTCTTCCTAACTCTGGAATAATGAAGTGGGAGTCGTAGCCGCTAAGATTGTGTAACACGACAGGGATAAAGTGGGGCAGTTTGTAATTTATATTGCATGAATTACAAGCAGCTCCTCTGTATAAACCTGTCAGGTGATCGTGATCTCTTACTTTTGGATTTTCTTCACTGAAGCTCTTCTCGCATAGATAACATCTTGATGCCATATTGTATTCTTCTTGTTGATTCTCATTCAAAGGTTCCATAGGTACGACATTACCATACAAGCGTTGTACCTTTTCAGCAATGTCATACAACTGGTCTACGAAATACTTAGCGGCTTCTTCACCACGGTAGAGTATTGGAGTGGATGTTAAACCATAGTCTTGCAATTGGTTTTCAGACAAGGTTGATTTCACTATTAGACAAAAACTGTTGGGTTGATGCAACTGATATTTTGTTCTTCTAGTAACTTCACCGTCCGGCAGCTCCTGTGGTACTAACGTAGATTCAAAATCTGCGTAGATGACTACTGGAATCCGATATTGGTGAACTGTTTTGTTAAATTGGATACACGCTCGAGATGGTGGTGGCAGACTAATCTTCACTTCATAATTTTCATTACAAAGTCTTTTGTGTTCTATCAACCACTCTAATCCTCCTTGTCTTATTTCTTTATATGTGAAACAAAAACATCTTTTACACACTGTTAACCTACGCCTCTGTTTTGATAATTGATTTCGAATCAAGGATGCAAAGTCCTTTATCCACACATAATGTGAAATTTCACCCTTAGTGATCAGTAGCAAATCCGTGTGGTTTCTTTGCTCAACTTTTACTACCCGCAAAGGATAAACGTTGTTCGAATCATCCAGACCAAAAACATTCACTGAAACGCCAGGATTTTTCTTTTCAAATTTGTCTATGTCTTTCAATGTAACTGGGTAGGTGAGGCCTTGAAAGTTGTAGCGGTGTTCATTTTCGTAATATTCTCTACCAACTCTTTCAGGATGATCTTTAACATACTTGGTTAACATTGCATACTTAAAACATTCATTACCTTCATTTTGCACATTCCTACACGATTTAGTGTTTTGGATTTTCTTTGGTAAAGGGATAAAACTACTACCCCTTAAACCATATCCATGCTTGTGAACCCTTACATCCATACCTTCAATTGATGACAAAGTCCATCCAGATCCTCTTCCTTCATGTTCTTGAAGTTTTGTTATAAGTTCTTCCAAGCATTCTTCAATAATATCATCGATGTTGGAGGTGAAGGTAAGGGTTCGGTTTTTGGTAATGAACGCTCTCAATGCTGTTTCACCATCAGTATTGTTAAACATAGCCTCTACCACCATTCCAAATTTAATAAAATTTAATCTTTGTAGTTCTTCCCTCAAGGTTTGACCAACAAGTTCCTTAGCCTGGGTTATAAATGTTTCCAATTCCAATTGAACATTATTAATTTTGAAATGTGTTACAACTCGTCCTGGCAAGGCCGTGGTGTGCAGTTGTTTCACATCTTCCAGTTCTTCTTCAGTGTCCTCTTCTTCAGTGTCCTCTTTTTCAGTGTCTTCTTCTTCTTGCATATACTTTTCTTCTTCAAAAGGTCTTCTAGCAGTAGATGGTCCAGCACCAGCAAATTGGATCACACTAGGTCTTGTTCTTTGCATTTGCTGTAGATAGCTGTCCCAGTAGTCCGTCTGCTTCTGGTGCTCTTCCAAAAACCGGTCAATTGAGTCTAAGTCTATTTCATCCATGGTAATATCTTCTTTTCTATCTTCGTCTTCATGTAATTCTCTGTGTATGGTGAAAAGATCTTCGTCTTGAAAGATTTCCCCACAAATGTCGCAAAGAGCCATTTCAAACAGTTTGGCTTTGAATGCACACTCTGTGAATGTCCACGCAATAATTAGCAGCGCACTCCACCGGGACCCTTTATATCCGAGGCAGATAGGTGGGGAAAGTGACGTCATATGGAAACAGGTTATCACTCATGTGCTAAATTTAGCCTTTACACAACCGTTTGTAATACATTTATCAGTAGGCTTGATAAATTGATGATATTTGGTCTAGATTCAATAATTTGTACAAGTTTTTTTAAAGACGTCTGTTTGAGCAAAATTTATATAGGTCAAGGCCATTTGGAATTATTATTTTGAGCGGGGGATAGAGCACTAAGCAGCATCATTTACTACAAAGTGCTCTATCCCCCGCTCACATTCTTTTTTAACTTTTTGTTTAAACTTTTTACAAAGGTGAAACATCACCATCAGAGTCGGAATCATTCTCATCACGAAATAGGTAGCGATGACAATACATAATTCTTCTGGCTACTAACGTCCTATCCATTGGACGATGAGGAGTGTCTTGTTCTTCTTCTTCTTCTTCAATTTCCGACTCAGATGATGACTCTAACGTTTCGTAGGCGTGCAAGTCCATTTCATTATCCGTTAAACCAGCTTCGTCAGAGTCCGTTTCAATATCCATAATTTCTTCTTCCTCCTCTTCCTGGTCAACCGCAGGTAGTTGGTCCTCTGCTTCTATAACTTCTACAGGTATTACCTCCAGAATTGAAAGAATTCTGTCGCGATGGAACACGGTGTTGTCAAGTGGAGCCATGGTATGAAAGTGGTGTATCTATCCAATTGGTTTGCCCTTTTTATACCCCCACCAACTATACATTTTATGTGGGTCAAGGTCACGTAAAGATACCCTTTGAGCGGGGGATAGACCACTAAGCAGCATGCTAGTCCATTGCCGCAAAGTGATCTATCCCCCGCTCTATTCCGCAGACCACACTCAAGTCCAAGTCCACATCCAAGTCCACATCCATATGTTACACTTTATTATTACTGCCACCAAGTAATTGTCACTCGCACGTTTACTTGGTTTTGATAAAGGTACTGCACAAACTCCATATTGGTTGTTTGTTCGTTATACAAATGCATCATGAAATATGCAATCTTATCGATTGCGGCATTGTCCAACGGTTCGCAATTCACAAGTTCCAATGTGCCCTGGCTGGTCTTATCCTCTATAAGTTCCACCACTTCGTTGATGTCTTCTTCCAAGAGGATGAACTCAACACTGAAGCTCTCCATCGTTGTTGATAGTGTCTAGACAAATGCTTGACTAAATGCTTTATTCATCAGTCCTACATATATACCAATTTCCCCCTCCCATTACCCATTCCCCCTCTACCTTTATATGGGTCAAGGCTATCCAATAATACCCTTTGAGCGGGGGATAGACCACTAAGCAGCATGCTAGTCCATTGCCGCAAAGTGATCTATCCCCCGCTCTGTATTCCACACAAGTCTTAGTCTTTACACACACACATAAGCCCCCCCCAGTCTTTTACACTTACTCATATACTCTGTCCTCCCTGCCAATTAAGAGTTCCCCATGTTTGCCACTATTTTCAATTAACCTTTCCAAGTCCCAAAACACAATGTCCAAATTAACCAAGTTCGCTCGTCCAATTTGAAACACACTATTCCCCCCAAAGTCACTTGCTCTCACTTGTTGTCCTGTATACTGCTTCTTCTTCCACGCTACAATCACTACCCTACCTTCTTCAACAACCATTCTTTTAACATAATCATACACCTTCTTCAACATCCCTCTACAGTTTAAATAGTTTATGGTTACATACTCCCACTCCTTACCAATGATCAGTGATCCACTCATTTTCTAGCGTTCCACTGGAAGGTCCAAAGCAGAATGAAGTCGGGATGTACAGACCCCCTCTTTTATGCCAGTTAACCGGTTGTCCTTCGTTTAAAGTGGGTCAAGGTCATTCAAAAGTACCCTTTGAGCGGGGGATAGACCACTAAGCAGCATGCTAGTCCATTGCCGCAAAGTAGTCTATCCCCCGCTCTGTATTCTACACACACACACACACACACATGTCCCTGTCCAAGTCTTTCATTACATACCTAATATATATTCACTTCCTTCATCATCACTATCACTCATCTCCGTTTCTACAAACTCCATCGGGTTGAAATTAAATTGTTTCAATTGTTCTTTTAGGTTTTCAATTTGTTGGTCCTTTACTTCTAAAACACTGTGAAGGTGTGATATGTAGTCTGCTGCCTCGTTGATGCTTGCTACTCTGGGATCACCTAACTTCAAGCTGGGAACTACACCCTACAGCCTAAAGTACGCCATACGCCTTTCTTGCTCCTGCCGTTGACCAGGACTGAGCAAGCCTTGCCCGTCTTGGCTCACCTCCAGCAAGGTCCGTAGCATCGGAGCTTTGCAGGCGTTTGCCCGAGCAACAGTTATGCTATGGAATGGTCGAGCAGGTCCACGAGTAGCAGGCAGGACGTTGGCAGCACGCCTTCTTGAAGAAGAGGAAGACCTAGAGTTGGAAGCCATGTTAAGATGTAGTATTCAGCTAAGCGGTACAAAGCAGAATAACCAAACTGCACATCAATACCCGTATATATACACTTATCAGTGGTGGGGGTACTGGCTAGCCTTGGTAAAGTGGGTCAAGGCCATCCAAAAACATTACCAGAACGGGGGATAGATCACTAAGTGGCATGTTAGTCCATTGCCACAGAGTGATCTATCCCCCGCTCTGTATTTCACATTCACGCACACATTCATACAAACACACAAGTCCCAGTCCAAGTCTTTACCCACACACCTATCCACTCTCATCCTCACTATCATCACTGTCCAACAGGCTTTCACACTTCCTAATTAGTTTTTCCCATTTACTCCGGATATGAAGTATTTCACTGCGAGTATTCTCTAGCATTCTGTCCCTTTGCTCTATGACTTCGTCGTACCACTCGATGATGCTTGGTGAAGTCTGAGTTGATGCGTCCGTCGTGGTTGGTTAAGAAGCTCCGCTGCTTCGCAACTCCTTCCTCACAGGACCAAAGCCGGAGAATCGGACACGACTCCTTGACGAAGGCCCCGATCGGATTGGTCCAATGCTCGGGCTGGAGTTGGAGGCGGCCGGGCCAGAGGTAGAGGCTGGGACGTTCATAGCAGACATGGTGGTGTTCAGCTTAACAGTGTAAAGCAGAATGAGAGGACGGTTGATCACCACTCCTATATATACCCATTTTTAGTGGTGGGGGTAACACGAGGGGGGGGGCTTAAGGACTTCCACTGAATTTCCCTTAGTCTTCGCGGTCATCGGTTTTACATACCTTTAGCACACCCATCATTTTGGTTTCTTCAATAACTTTACACACCTCAAAAACCCAAGCAAACAGCTCATCTATGTTTTTATAATTAATTTTTGTCCAGTGTTCATACTTATGAGCTTGGTTGTTTATAATACATAAATAAAATGTAGACCCATCTCGTCTTATACAACACTCAACTTCCATTCTATGCCGGTTTAGCACTTCCCAAGCATTGTGTTGATCTATCAAGAAGTCACCACCTTTGTAATTGTACCGTGACATGTTTACCACGGAGCACAGAAACAGACTGAAGCAAATGAACGGCTCATACAAGCTTAGTAAGAGCGTTAGAGTGGGGGTATCACGTGATACACGACATTAGTTGTAAGGTTAGCACTTTACTTTAAACAGTAATTTATATGGGTCAAGGTCATTCAAACTTTGAAAAATTTTTACCTCCAAACACTTGTAGCATGCTACAAGTATTTGGAGGTAGGTTTTAATTTGTTAAAGATTTTTGTAACTTAGTCTTCACCCTCAAGGACACGGTTTGAGATTGTCCCAGTGACTTTACATCACCGCCAGGTTAAAGTATTATACAAGTCAAGTATTTTTTTTTTATTAGTTGACTTGTATAATACCCCTCTCCCTTACTTTAAGAGGGTTAGGACTAAATTTGGAAAAAATAATTTGGAAGAAGAATTTTTGTTTTTTAAATATCGTCCAACACAACCTAACAATTTAGAATTTCTTTTGGTAGGCCTACATCCTAATCCATTTCCCACACAGATTGGCATCCTTCCCTTCGTATTAGATAGCCTTTTTTATGGATGAAAAATTGTCTTTGTACCATCCGAACGGGTACTTTCATTGTATGAAGGCTGCCATCACCTTTTACAATGATTTCTACTTTGGCATCGAAAGCTCCATAAGTTTGAACAATAAAATAATATTTTTCATCCACTTTAAGTCTTCTAATATCAAGCGGTTGCGGACTGTGGGGATGTCTGGGTTGGGATGTTTTAGACCTAATGTTGTTAAGACTGTAGGGTCTTACTCTCGGAAGATTGATATTTTTGTTCAAGTGCGTTTGGCAACGGTCTTCATCTAAAACAGCAAACTTCTGACAGCAAAGAACCCCAAAGTCTTTTGACATATACACGTAATCGCATTTATTACCCTTGCCAGCAGGGACTTTAACACGCTTACGTTTTTGTGTTGGACGCTTTACTGGAGTGTTTTGGAGCTTGTCAGGTTTAGGCTGGCTAGAAGGAATAGGGGTAGAACGCTTTACACGGTGAAGAGGAAGGGAGCAAACAATTTTGGGTGGGGTGGGAGAACGTGTTAAATCGATGGTTGGAAGTTCGGGGGAAATGGTGGGAAGTGAGGTAAATTTTGTTGTTACGTCGATGGTTGGATAGGAGGCGTCAGGGGAAAAGATGGATCTACGGGGTGGTTTAACAGGTGTGGATGGGATTGGGGATAGGGGTAGAGGACATTGGGATTTGGTGTATGAAAGGATTTTGTGTGTACGGGAGTATGGAGTGTACTTTGGCCTTGCAGTCTTCCTCTTCTTCTTGTCGTCCTCCTCCGTCTGGAAAACGGCAGCATCCGAGTTGGAGTCCGAGGAAAGGAAGACAGCTGGAGAACAAATCAATCCTCGGCTGGTCCCAGCGGCAGTTGTATTGGTTAGCGCTGGCATCGATGGCAGAAGGCTGGTCACAGTCGTGATTACAGCCAGCGCTTGCCGCAGGACCGAGTACTGCATCGTAGTGGTCCCAGACGAAGAAGGCGGAGTAGACTGGACAGCCGAAGTGGGGTTAGCAGAAGAAGCAGAAGCTGGAGGGTAATTCTTCAATTTCAAACCCTTCAAACCCATTTTAAAAGTGAAGAAGTGAAGTGAAAATATGTAATATAAAGATGCAATATAAAGATGCAAAGAGCAGGAGCACCGGTCAACACGAGTGTTGGTGGTCCAATGATAGGTGCATGCAACCCGGCCGCCTTATATCCCCACCGACCATGGGTGAGCCCCACCCTAGGGTATAGAGGTAGGGGTAGGGGTAGGGGTAGGGGTAGGGGTAGGGGCAGGGGTGGGGGGGGGTGGAGGTGTGGGGTGGAGGTGTGGGATGGAGGTGTGGGGTGGAGGTGTGGGGTGGAGGTGTGGGGTGGAGGTGTGGGGTGGAGGTGTGGGGTGGAGGTGTGGGGTGGAGGTGTGGGGTGGAGGTGTGGGGTGGAGGTTGGGGGGGGGGAATGCTGGAGCAGTCTTTCCTATAATTAGGTCAAGGTCACAAAATAACTTTAAAAAATAAAGCCCCACCTGGGGCATTTAGGTTGCCATCGCTGTAGCCTCCAAAGAGACCCAACTATGGACAACAGCAGACTTGTATGTTAGTAATACCTAACCATTAAGGATTTAGAAAACTACTGTATTTAGGTCAAGGTCACAGAAAAATTTTAAAAAAATAAAGCCCCACCTGGGGCATTTAGGTTGCCATCGCTGTAGCCTCCAAAGAGACTCAACTATGGACAACAGCAAACATTCCAATGTTGTCTGTCCTTCACCACGCAATACTTTTACACATTTACTGCATTGCTAACAAATAACTTTTTCAAAAGCTAACAAAGGTCATTTACATAATTTTGAGAGAGGTTGAGGACAACCCTAGTGGCTTACGTCCTCGGTCCGAGTGCAGAGGCCGCCGCAAATTGGCCACAGCTGTGGTCTGCATGCCAGCGTACAAACGGACCGGTTCCCAACCCAGCCGCAATATTGCCTGCCTGAGAGGACCCATGCTAACATTGGTATAAAATGATTTTACACGGGGGCCTACTCCCGTTCCCTATCTTTAATATTTAAGTTTAGCAATGCATTAAATTTGTATAAGTCGTTACTAGGTCAAGGCCATACAAACATTAAAAAATTTCGGCCCCCGTACATCCATGGCGAACCACGAATGTTCGGGGGCCTTGGGGACAAAAAACACAAATAGCTAACAAAGTTTCATTTACGTAATTTTGAGAGAGGTTGAGGACAGCCCTAGTGGCTTACGCCCTCGGTCCGAGTGCAGAGGCCGCCGCAAATTGGCCACAGCTGTGGTCTGCATGCCAGCGTACAAACGGACCGGTTCCCAACCCAGCCGCAATATTGCATGCCTGAGAGGACCCATGCTAACGTTGGTAAAAAATGATTTTACACGGGGGCCTACTCCCGTCCCTATCATTACAATTTACTTTGAGCTGTGAAAAAGGCTCAAGGGGGAGTGCTAAAACAAGCGTATACACTTTAGATAGATATAACACACACTTACAAAATAGGTTGAGCTCAACATGGTAAGTGCTGGAACAAGCATATACACATTAAACACATATGACATAAAAGACAAAACAAGACACACAGGATAAAACACAAACAAGACACATAGGAGACATGGGGTACAAGTAAAACACTCACATATAAAACAATTCCTAATACCCAAACGCAAGCGCAATGTCTTAAAAATAATACAAGTCTTAAAGTTAGAGTAGACTTCGCTAAACAGTGAAGGCGCCTTTCAGTGTTTAGTGAGGCCTATGGCGGTCCGTCCCGATCGTTCACGTTCAACGCTCGGGAGCGGACTGCGAGCCGGCTGTGGCCGGGCCGCCTTATATCCCCACCGGTCTCCCCCGAAGGGGCGGCATGGGGCGGAGGTCCAACCCGGGGGTGGAGGTCCACCCCGGGGGTGGAGGTCCACCCCGGGGGTGGAGGTCCACCCCCATGGGGGGGTGTCCACCCCCGGGGGGGGGGTCCACCCCCCGGGGGGGGGGTCCACCCCCGGGGGGGGGGTCACCCAAAAAATGGAGACGGGGGGGGGGGAGGTCCACCCCTCAGGGGTGGTTCAAGGTCACCGACTACACTTCTACTCTAAGTCTGGTTCAAGGTCACACACTACACTTCTACTCTAAGTGTTGGCAATACCCCCACCATATTCGAGTCCCTAAGCTACGCGACGGCGCTCAACCAGTATGTCTCAGGCTTGCATGCGGTAAGCATCGCTACTTTTCTACTCTGTTCCTGTAAGTGTTTTACAGATTTTTGCCTCAAGGTCATTACATTTGGACTCTGGACAAACTTGGTTTGGATTTTTTTCTCTGATTTTCCCCAAGGTCACTGCACTTTAACTCTGGGACGATATCGACTTGTAGTATTTCTGTGTTTTGACTCAAGGTCATCACACTTTAACTGCGGCGTCGAATTATCGTACTAGAGGTGCTCTGGGACGATATCGACTTGTAGTATTTCAGTGTTTTGACTCAAGGTCATCGCACTTTAACTCCGGCGTCGAATTATCGTACCAGAGGTCCTCACTAACCTAACTTGTAATGTTTGGGGTGGCGTTTTCACGCCACGTAGTATTACCATGAGTGTCCAGTCCAGATTTTAAGTTAGATTAGTTCTACTGTGATCTTTTCCATTTCCAATTCGTTTTGCCAAAGAGTGAGGTGTCGCTTTATAAAGTAGTATTTCTCTAAAGTTATTGGGGATTGCAGGGATACAATTAGTTTATTTAGAAGACTCTTTATCTTGGAGTTAAACAAAACTTCCACTTTGACTTTACTTCCTCGCCCCTCACAGCCTAAGCTGTACAGGAATGTTTCTTCTAGTGCCAACTCGGGCCAAGAGAACAGTGTGTTGACTGTAGGACAGCTCATGGTGAAGTGATGCGATACTCCAGCGTACAACCTCACCTTCCCCCACCACTGTGACCTTCCCCCACTCCTGCTGTTTCCCCCACCTCTTTTCCCTTCACTCATGCGCTACAAGCAGTCTCTCAGTATTGCGCGGACTTTTGTGAGGGGAAGCCATGTCGCGGGACGCTTTAGGTAAGAAACTTAGCCGTGTTAAGACTTTATTAGTTGCTCACTGTCCACCAGTCAAAGTTAAAAGGGTTTCGACTTTAGCTAAGTGGCGCAAACTGTTGCGCGGACACCCTAAGTTTTATACCAAACAGACTAATGTAAGTTTTACTGATGAAGATTTGTTTAGAATATTGGATGATATGACTTTTCCTTGCAAAGTTCAGTTAGTTACTCCCATTCCTGACAGTTTAGAGTCTTAGTCTCTCAAGCCCATATACCTAGAGTACACAGAGCCTGACAGTCAGTCACTCGGTGGCTGTCGTGGGGTGCGCATCGGTGTCGGCGCTCTGTTGTTAAGTTTTCAAGGTCACAGTAATATAAAATTGCGGGCGTTGTACTGGTTCAAGGTCACCTGAGGGATAACCGATTGCCCATTTAGGCAGAGTCATGTCAGAAACTCGAGTTTAACTTGGCACTTTTGCCGTTTCTCGTCGAAAATTCGCTCCAAGTGGTCAAGGTCACGAGGACTCTGACTGAAACTCGGAGCGTAGTGCGAGAAACGGCAAAAGTGCCAAAAAATTTTGAGTTTCGGCATGACCTTGACCTTAGTGGCGTCGGTGACGTCATTTTGATGACGTAAGGGGTGATGACGTCATCAGCACGTCGTTTCTGTGACGTCATGGGTGTGACGTCATCGCAATGACGTCATTAGTGATGACGTCATCGATTGCGTCATCGATGACGTCATCGGTGAGGTCATTGACCTCGATGACGTCATCCCTCAGGTGACCTTGAACTGGGCCAGCGGCCGCAATTTTACACTACTCACGGTGTTAGTGATCCGGATGTTTTGTTTGTACGGTATCTCTGGTCCAGTCTCGATTCCATACAGTATTAAGCTTCATCCAGAAGAGAGCGAGTAAGTAGGTGCCATATGGGTTTTATAAGCAAATATAAGTTAAACCTTGCATAGTAAATGTGCATACAAAATTTTATCAACTTATGTTATTTTTTATTTTCCTCACAAACACCATGGGGGTGAGTCTGTAGGTTTGCCACCACATGGGATTTGCAAGCAAACATAAGTAATACCTTTCCAAAATATACCAAATTTGATCAAGCTAAGTCAATAAATAATCATATCTCATAGGTGTTTGTTGTTTTCCCATAAGAATAACATGGGAAACTTGTTTTATTTTCACCACATAGCCATTTAAAATAAGTCAAAAGTTCAAAAGACTTAATTTTTTCCATTAGCTCTTTTAAATAGTTTAAGTTATCTTTGTTGAATTCGAAAAATTAAGTTAAAAAAGCCAAACCCCATTTTTTGGCATTTTTGAAACACCATAAAACCCCGTTTAACATTGTACGATCATTCTGGTTTGCGGACTCGGTCAAGTAAATGCTGCCTACACCTCTGTACCAATTTTTTTATTTATTTTTTAACCGGAGGTTCCGTTTAAAACTTATCGTGTTCAGGGACACACACATATATGAATTTAAACGAATGGCTTTTTTCCTCTTCTAGGGACCTCGAAACGAAAAAGTAACATGGTTCCGGGCGTATGTCTCACCGTGACTACTACCGTATAGCGATTCCCTAGAGGGAAATTCGCTAAAACAAAGTTAAATATTTTGACGTTTTTGTAGGATATCACTAATGGATCCATAGAGACATATTACTAAGTTTTTACTGAATATCAAGTCATCTGAAAGGGTATACCGTATGGAATATTTATAGTTCGAGTACGGCTTGAAAACCATGCTCATTTAAGCAAACCTGCACAAAATACCAAGTTAGCTAGGGTTGTTGTAAGTAATTTAGAAAACGTTTTCATTAACTATATGTTGAGCCTCTCCCTCGTAGCCAGGAATCATAGTTTATTTCTTGTTCGTTTGAATGAATTTTAACATTGACTAAGTATTCTATAAAGCCATTTTTAGTATCCATAGTCAATGATTTTAGTCCTGCAGATATGTGGCAATTATTGGGAGGATTGTGAATTTAATGATAAATATCTCAAATTTGGAACACAAATATTAATACTAAATATACACAGACTTCAATTCAGACAGGAGACCATCTTAGATTTACTAGCACAGGGTTTACCATTTTTTTTTTTTTTTTTAATTATATAATTTTGCGAAAATCTTACAAGAGTTCAAAATAGCGATAAAACGGTACTTCAGTGTGCTACCAACCAAACAAAATCGCTTTTCGCCATCATTAACCAATCTGTGGCACCACCACTGTTTACTGATATTCACAATATTGGATTGGTCGGATGTCGTTGTTTTAGAACTATCGTCCGTTTTCTTAAACCTGATCCTTCTCGAGAATATTGGGGTGGGGGAGGGATTTAAACTGTAAACAAAATATTTAAATTGTAAACAAAAAATTTAAACTCGTGAGAACCATGTTCGAGTATCAGATTTCCTTAAATAACGTTTTAAATAACTTATAATGTCTTTCAGTAACTCCAAGACATCTGTTATATTTTAAAGCCAAACCTATGCCTTGTTAAAAAGTAACAGTTCAAAAAATTAAATTGATTAAAAAACAACTGCTACCAATAATATTGTAAAACTGATACACAATATGTTGTGATATATAATTACCGTACGCGTAACTGGGGGGTGATGTTGTTCGCGTCCGCAGCATCCCATTAAAGTTGCACGTACTCCCCGGGTGGTGCTAAACGAACAACAACTTTGGCAGCTGAACTGTCCCACACAGTGATCTCTCAGCTATGCCAGCTGCCAGACAAAATCCAAACGGCCCTTTCCAGGGCCAATTTAGAAATTTAGGCTGTGTTTTAAATGTTTGTCATTTTAACGTAGAGGGTCTGAGCAAATCTAAAAGTGACTGCCTCAGCAAGGTGCTGCTGGAAAATGAGGTCGATGTCCTCGCACTGCAAGAAACACATGCAGAAGACTTAGAAAACAGTGCGAGGGGCAACATCCCAGGATATAAGCTTGTGGAAGAAATAGGTCACAGGGTCTACGGAGTGGCGACGTACGTTAGACAGGACATAGACGACGTATCAGTCTCCCACAAAAGTTGTGATAACAACACATTTGTTGTTGCTGTTAGGGTGTCTGCGACTACTATTGTAAATGTATACAAACCACCAAACACCCAGTGGTCAGACACAGTTCTCCCAACTTTTGAACATCCTGTGGTATATGTAGGTGACTTCAACAGTCATCATACCCAGTGGGGATACTCGTCCGATGATGACAACGGCACTCGTCTTTCAAGCTGGGCTGAAAATAACAACCTTTTCCTGGTATATAATGCCAAGGACCCACACACCTTCCATTCAGCCCGATGGCGTCGTGGGTACTCTCCAGACTTGTGCTTTTGCTCCCGTGAACCATCAGCAACACCCGTGCCTACTTCCAGGATGGTCCTTGGTGCATTCCCCCACTCTCAGCACAGGCCTGTAATAATATCAGTAGGAATGCAAATTCCTCTCGTAAGATCTTTTCCTCGGCCTAGGTGGAACTTTAATAAAGCTGAGTGGGAGGCCTTCTCATCAAGGCTTGATAGCGGCGTAAAACACTCACATATAAAACAATTCCTAATACCCAAACGCAAGCGCAATGTCTTAAAAATAATACAAGTCTTAAAGTTAGAGTAGACTTCGCTAAACAGTGAAGGCGCCTTTCAGTGTTTAGTGAGGCCTATGGCGGTCCGTCCCGATCGTTCACGTTCAACGCTCGGGAGCGGACTGCGAGCCGGCTGTGGCCGGGCCGCCTTATATCCCCACCGGTCTCCCCCGAAGGGGCGACATGGGGCGGAGGTCCACCCCAGGGGTGGAGGTCCACCCCGGGGGTGGAGGTCCACCCCCATGGGGGGGTGTCCACCCCCGGGGGGGGGTCCACCCCCCGGGGGGGGGGTCCACCCCCGGGGGGGGGTCACCCAAAAAATGGAGACGGGGGGGGGGAGGTCCACCCCTCAGGGGTGGTTCAAGGTCACCGACTACACTTCTACTCTAAGTCTGGTTCAAGGTCACCCACTACACTTCTACTCTAAGTGTTGGCAATACCCCCACCATATTCGAGTCCCTAAGCTACGCGACGGCGCTCAACCAGTATGTCTCAGGCTTGCATGCGGTAAGCATCGCTACTTTTCTACTCTGTTCCTGTAAGTGTTTTACAGATTTTTGCCTCAAGGTCATTACATTTGGACTCTGGACAAACTTGGTTTGGATTTTTTTCTCTGATTTTCCCCAAGGTCACTGCACTTTAACTCTGGGACGATATCGACTTGTAGTATTTCTGTGTTTTGACTCAAGGTCATCACACTTTAACTGCGGCGTCGAATTATCGTACTAGAGGTGCTCTGGGACGATATCGACTTGTAGTATTTCAGTGTTTTGACTCAAGGTCATCGCACTTTAACTCCGGCGTCGAATTATCGTACCAGAGGTCCTCACTAACCTAACTTGTAATGTTTGGGGTGGCGTTTTCACGATGACGTCATCCCTCAGGTGACCTTGGACTGGGCCAGCGGCCGCAATTTTACACTACTCACGGTGTTAGTGATCCGGATGTTTTGTTTGTACGGTATCTCTGGTCCAGTCTCGATTCCATACAGTATTAAGCTTCATCCAGAAGAGAGCGAGTAAGTAGGTGCCATATGGGTTTTATAAGCAAATATAAGTTAAACCTTGCATAGTAAATGTGCATACAAAATTTTATCAACTTATGTTATTTTTTATTTTCCTCACAAACACCATGGGGGTGAGTCTGTAGGTTTGCCACCACATGGGATTTGCAAGCAAACATAAGTAATACCTTTCCAAAATATACCAAATTTGATCAAGCTAAGTCAATAAATAATCATATCTCATAGGTGTTTGTTGTTTTCCCATAAGAATAACATGGGAAACTTGTTTTATTTTCACCACATAGCCATTTAAAATAAGTCAAAAGTTCAAAAGACTTAATTTTTTCCATTAGCTCTTTTAAATAGTTTAAGTTATCTTTGTTGAATTCGAAAAATTAAGTTAAAAAAGCCAAACCCCATTTTTTGGCATTTTTGAAACACCATAAAACCCCGTTTAACATTGTACGATCATTCTGGTTTGCGGACTCGGTCAAGTAAATGCTGCCTACACCTCTGTACCAATTTTTTTATTTATTTTTTAACCGGAGGTTCCGTTTAAAACTTATCGTGTTCAGGGACACACACATATATGAATTTAAACGAATGGCTTTTTTCCTCTTCTAGGGACCTCGAAACGAAAAAGTAACATGGTTCCGGGCGTATGTCTCACCGTGACTACTACCGTATAGCGATTCCCTAGAGGGAAATTCGCTAAAACAAAGTTAAATATTTTGACGTTTTTGTAGGATATCACTAATGGATCCATAGAGACATATTACTAAGTTTTTACTGAATATCAAGTCATCTGAAAGGGTATACCGTATGGAATATTTATAGTTCGAGTACGGCTTGAAAACCATGCTCATTTAAGCAAACCTGCACAAAATACCAAGTTAGCTAGGGTTGTTGTAAGTAATTTAGAAAACGTTTTCATTAACTATATGTTGAGCCTCTCCCTCGTAGCCAGGAATCATAGTTTATTTCTTGTTCGTTTGAATGAATTTTAACATTGACTAAGTATTCTATAAAGCCATTTTTAGTATCCATAGTCAATGATTTTAGTCCTGCAGATATGTGGCAATTATTGGGAGGATTGTGAATTTAATGATAAATATCTCAAATTTGGAACACAAATATTAATACTAAATATACACAGACTTCAATTCAGACAGGAGACCATCTTAGATTTACTAGCACAGGGTTTACCATTTTTTTTTTTTAATTATATAATTTTGCGAAAATCTTACAAGAGTTCAAAATAGCGATAAAACGGTACTTCAGTGTGCTACCAACCAAACAAAATCGCTTTTCGCCATCATTAACCAATCTGTGGCACCACCACTGTTTACTGATATTCACAATATTGGATTGGTCGGATGTCGTTGTTTTAGAACTATCGTCCGTTTTCTTAAACCTGATCCTTCTCGAGAATATTGGGGTGGGGGAGGGATTTAAACTGTAAACAAAATATTTAAATTGTAAACAAAAAATTTAAACTCGTGAGAACCATGTTCGAGTATCAGATTTCCTTAAATAACGTTTTAAATAACTTATAATGTCTTTCAGTAACTCCAAGACATCTGTTATATTTTAAAGCCAAACCTATGCCTTGTTAAAAAGTAACAGTTCAAAAAATTAAATTGATTAAAAAACAACTGCTACCAATAATATTGTAAAACTGATACACAATATGTTGTGATATATAATTACCGTACGCGTAACTGGGGGGTGATGTTGTTCGCGTCCGCAGCATCCCATTAAAGTTGCACGTACTCCCCGGGTGGTGCTAAACGAACAACAACTTTGGCAGCTGAACTGTCCCACACAGTGATCTCTCAGCTATGCCAGCTGCCAGACAAAATCCAAACGGCCCTTTCCAGGGCCAATTTAGAAATTTAGGCTGTGTTTTAAATGTTTGTCATTTTAACGTAGAGGGTCTGAGCAAATCTAAAAGTGACTGCCTCAGCAAGGTGCTGCTGGAAAATGAGGTCGATGTCCTCGCACTGCAAGAAACACATGCAGAAGACTTAGAAAACAGTGCGAGGGGCAACATCCCAGGATATAAGCTTGTGGAAGAAATAGGTCACAGGGTCTACGGAGTGGCGACGTACGTTAGACAGGACATAGACGACGTATCAGTCTCCCACAAAAGTTGTGATAACAACACATTTGTTGTTGCTGTTAGGGTGTCTGCGACTACTATTGTAAATGTATACAAACCACCAAACACCCAGTGGTCAGACACAGTTCTCCCAACTTTTGAACATCCTGTGGTATATGTAGGTGACTTCAACAGTCATCATACCCAGTGGGGATACTCGTCCGATGATGACAACGGCACTCGTCTTTCAAGCTGGGCTGAAAATAACAACCTTTTCCTGGTATATAATGCCAAGGACCCACACACCTTCCATTCAGCCCGATGGCGTCGTGGGTACTCTCCAGACTTGTGCTTTTGCTCCCGTGAACCATCAGCAACACCCGTGCCTACTTCCAGGATGGTCCTTGGTGCATTCCCCCACTCTCAGCACAGGCCTGTAATAATATCAGTAGGAATGCAAATTCCTCTCGTAAGATCTTTTCCTCGGCCTAGGTGGAACTTTAATAAAGCTGAGTGGGAGGCCTTCTCATCAAGGCTTGATAGCGGCGTAAAACACTCACATATAAAACAATTCCTAATACCCAAACGCAAGCGCAATGTCTTAAAAATAATACAAGTCTTAAAGTTAGAGTAGACTTCGCTAAACAGTGAAGGCGCCTTTCAGTGTTTAGTGAGGCCTATGGCGGTCCGTCCCGATCGTTCACGTTCAACGCTCGGGAGCGGACTGCGAGCCGGCTGTGGCCGGGCCGCCTTATATCCCCACCGGTCTCCCCCGAAGGGGCGACATGGGGCGGAGGTCCACCCCGGGGGTGGAGGTCCACCCCGGGGGTGGAGGTCCACCCCCATGGGGGGGTGTCCACCCCCGGGGGGGGGGTCCACCCCCCGGGGGGGGGGTCCACCCCCGGGGGGGGGTCACCCAAAAAATGGAGACGGGGGGGGGGGAGGTCCACCCCTCAGGGGTGGTTCAAGGTCACCGACTACACTTCTACTCTAAGTCTGGTTCAAGGTCACCCACTACACTTCTACTCTAAGTGTTGGCAATACCCCCACCATATTCGAGTCCCTAAGCTACGCGACGGCGCTCAACCAGTATGTCTCAGGCTTGCATGCGGTAAGCATCGCTACTTTTCTACTCTGTTCCTGTAAGTGTTTTACAGATTTTTGCCTCAAGGTCATTACATTTGGACTCTGGACAAACTTGGTTTGGATTTTTTTCTCTGATTTTCCCCAAGGTCACTGCACTTTAACTCTGGGACGATATCGACTTGTAGTATTTCTGTGTTTTGACTCAAGGTCATCACACTTTAACTGCGGCGTCGAATTATCGTACTAGAGGTGCTCTGGGACGATATCGACTTGTAGTATTTCAGTGTTTTGACTCAAGGTCATCGCACTTTAACTCCGGCGTCGAATTATCGTACCAGAGGTCCTCACTAACCTAACTTGTAATGTTTGGGGTGGCGTTTTCACGCCACGTAGTATTACCATGAGTGTCCAGTCCAGATTTTAAGTTAGATTAGTTCTACTGTGATCTTTTCCATTTCCAATTCGTTTTGCCAAAGAGTGAGGTGTCGCTTTATAAAGTAGTATTTCTCTAAAGTTATTGGGGATTGCAGGGATACAATTAGTTTATTTAGAAGACTCTTTATCTTGGAGTTAAACAAAACTTCCACTTTGACTTTACTTCCTCGCCCCTCACAGCCTAAGCTGTACAGGAATGTTTCTTCTAGTGCCAACTCGGGCCAAGAGAACAGTGTGTTGACTGTAGGACAGCTCATGGTGAAGTGATGCGATACTCCAGCGTACAACCTCACCTTCCCCCACCACTGTGACCTTCCCCCACTCCTGCTGTTTCCCCCACCTCTTTTCCCTTCACTCATGCGCTACAAGCAGTCTCTCAGTATTGCGCGGACTTTTGTGAGGGGAAGCCATCTCGCGGGACGCTTTAGGTAAGAAACTTAGCCGTGTTAAGACTTTATTAGTTGCTCACTGTCCACCAGTCAAAGTTAAAAGGGTTTCGACTTTAGCTAAGTGGCGCAAACTGTTGCGCGGACACCCTAAGTTTTATACCAAACAGACTAATGTAAGTTTTACTGATGAAGATTTGTTTAGAATATTGGATGATATGACTTTTCCTTGCAAAGTTCAGTTAGTTACTCCCATTCCTGACAGTTTAGAGTCTTAGTCTCTCAAGCCCATATACCTAGAGTACACAGAGCCTGACAGTCAGTCACTCGGTGGCTGTCGTGGGGTGCGCATCGGTGTCGGCGCTCTGTTGTTAAGTTTTCAAGGTCACAGTAATATAAAATTGCGGGCGTTGTACTGGTTCAAGGTCACCTGAGGGATAACCGATTGCCCATTTAGGCAGAGTCATGTCAGAAACTCGAGTTTAACTTGGCACTTTTGCCGTTTCTCGTCGAAAATTCGCTCCAAGTGGTCAAGGTCACGAGGACTCTGACTGAAACTCGGAGCGTAGTGCGAGAAACGGCAAAAGTGCCAAAAAATTTTGAGTTTCGGCATGACCTTGACCTTAGTGGCGTCGGTGACGTCATTTTGATGACGTAAGGGGTGATGACGTCATCAGCACGTCGTTTCTGTGACGTCATGGGTGTGACGTCATCGCAATGACGTCATTAGTGATGACGTCATCGATTGCGTCATCGATGACGTCATCGGTGAGGTCATTGACCTCGATGACGTCATCCCTCAGGTGACCTTGAACTGGGCCAGCGGCCGCAATTTTACACTACTCACGGTGTTAGTGATCCGGATGTTTTGTTTGTACGGTATCTCTGGTCCAGTCTCGATTCCATACAGTATTAAGCTTCATCCAGAAGAGAGCGAGTAAGTAGGTGCCATATGGGTTTTATAAGCAAATATAAGTTAAACCTTGCATAGTAAATGTGCATACAAAATTTTATCAACTTATGTTATTTTTTATTTTCCTCACAAACACCATGGGGGTGAGTCTGTAGGTTTGCCACCACATGGGATTTGCAAGCAAACATAAGTAATACCTTTCCAAAATATACCAAATTTGATCAAGCTAAGTCAATAAATAATCATATCTCATAGGTGTTTGTTGTTTTCCCATAAGAATAACATGGGAAACTTGTTTTATTTTCACCACATAGCCATTTAAAATAAGTCAAAAGTTCAAAAGACTTAATTTTTTCCATTAGCTCTTTTAAATAGTTTAAGTTATCTTTGTTGAATTCGAAAAATTAAGTTAAAAAAGCCAAACCCCATTTTTTGGCATTTTTGAAACACCATAAAACCCCGTTTAACATTGTACGATCATTCTGGTTTGCGGACTCGGTCAAGTAAATGCTGCCTACACCTCTGTACCAATTTTTTTATTTATTTTTTAACCGGAGGTTCCGTTTAAAACTTATCGTGTTCAGGGACACACACATATATGAATTTAAACGAATGGCTTTTTTCCTCTTCTAGGGACCTCGAAACGAAAAAGTAACATGGTTCCGGGCGTATGTCTCACCGTGACTACTACCGTATAGCGATTCCCTAGAGGGAAATTCGCTAAAACAAAGTTAAATATTTTGACGTTTTTGTAGGATATCACTAATGGATCCATAGAGACATATTACTAAGTTTTTACTGAATATCAAGTCATCTGAAAGGGTATACCGTATGGAATATTTATAGTTCGAGTACGGCTTGAAAACCATGCTCATTTAAGCAAACCTGCACAAAATACCAAGTTAGCTAGGGTTGTTGTAAGTAATTTAGAAAACGTTTTCATTAACTATATGTTGAGCCTCTCCCTCGTAGCCAGGAATCATAGTTTATTTCTTGTTCGTTTGAATGAATTTTAACATTGACTAAGTATTCTATAAAGCCATTTTTAGTATCCATAGTCAATGATTTTAGTCCTGCAGATATGTGGCAATTATTGGGAGGATTGTGAATTTAATGATAAATATCTCAAATTTGGAACACAAATATTAATACTAAATATACACAGACTTCAATTCAGACAGGAGACCATCTTAGATTTACTAGCACAGGGTTTACCATTTTTTTTTTTTTTTAATTATATAATTTTGCGAAAATCTTACAAGAGTTCAAAATAGCGATAAAACAGTACTTCAGTGTGCTACCAACCAAACAAAATCGCTTTTCGCCATCATTAACCAATCTGTGGCACCACCACTGTTTACTGATATTCACAATATTGGATTGGTCGGATGTCGTTGTTTTAGAACTATCGTCCGTTTTCTTAAACCTGATCCTTCTCGAGAATATTGGGGTGGGGGAGGGATTTAAACTGTAAACAAAATATTTAAATTGTAAACAAAAAATTTAAACTCGTGAGAACCATGTTCGAGTATCAGATTTCCTTAAATAACGTTTTAAATAACTTATAATGTCTTTCAGTAACTCCAAGACATCTGTTATATTTTAAAGCCAAACCTATGCCTTGTTAAAAAGTAACAGTTCAAAAAATTAAATTGATTAAAAAACAACTGCTACCAATAATATTGTAAAACTGATACACAATATGTTGTGATATATAATTACCGTACGCGTAACTGGGGGAGTAGTGGGGTTTTGCCGGTTCTGGCCCATTTCAAGGCCAAGCGGTTCGAACCGGCAGGTGTGGATGACAGTGATGGATGTGTTTTGTAAGTGGGTCAAGGCCATCCGGAGGGAGTTTTAAAAAAGCGGAGCCGCGAGGGGCTCAGTCGGGGCGGGGACTCGGGACGGGTCGGATCGGAGCGGGAGCGGCGGGCCGAGGGAGGGTTGTTTTTTTTTTTTTAGTTTATTTATTTTAATTAATTTAAATTAAAATAGTGTCGTTGTTGTTGTTGTGCAGAGAGGCGTTGGAGCGTCGTGCACCGTTGACGCAGTGATAGACGCCGAAGGTGATGGCGAAAAGGAGGTAGACGCACAGCATGCACAGTACGCATTTGAACAGTTGCAGCAGGCGGACCATGCCTTGTTGGTTCGCCGTTTCCAATTGCAGCCTGTTGATCTCCAGTCTGAGTCTGTCCTCCTCCAATCGTGATCTGAGCGTAACGTCGTCCATCATGTCTGTGTGTGCGTGTTTTTTAGTTTGTGGTGGGGGAAAAAACGGGAGCGGTGTTGATGGTAGGAAAGTCGGCGATGAAATGAGAAGCGAAGACGAATGCAGTGCATATTTATTGTAGAGTGGTGGGGGGTGAAGAAAAAAAAAACAGTTGTCTTCGACTAAACCTCATCGTCAGCTGTGTCGGAAGGTGCAGCCTCGGAAGGTGGAGGAGTGCCGCCTGCAGGTTCGATGTCCTCGCTCTCCATCTCCTCGCATTGTGGACAATTGTAGGAGATCTCCACAGTCATGGTGATGGTGTTGTTGGGAGCGCTGACTACGTCACTCAAAGTTTCAAAAATATCCTTCAAGTCTTGTTGCGACTTTACGGTAAATGTATTTGTACTTGTCGCTAAAGGAAAGCCGCTCATCGTTCGGGAGTCGGCGAACAAATGGCGAGCGGAGGTGAGGCGGCCGCCTATATTCGGTAGGGGTACCGTGGTGGGGGAAGAAAAGAGTGGGGGGAGGACAGCGGTGGGGCGAAGCCCGGGTGGGGGAAGAAAAGAGTGGGGGGAGGACAGTGGTGGGGCGAAGCCCGGGTGGGGAACGAGGGAACTTCGGTCATCGCAGTTCGCCGCGAAACGCCGTCGGGATAGGTTGTGGGAGCCGTATGAAGATAAGCGCTAGCTGTAACACAATGTAGAAAATAGTAATACTTTGTTTGTAAATTAAATATTAAATTTATATTTAACCAGAGCTTGCATTTCTTGTTCCTCGTCGTTTAATTCAACAATTTTAACACCATTAGTAGTCTGTTCCTCTTCCTCTGCACTTTGCGACGATGAAGACATGGAGGTGCCAGGAGAAGATGACGAGGATGAAAATATTGTGGTAGGATTGACATATTGCACCGTGATGTTGATCCATCTTAAAGGATAGCTATCAATGACTGTCAGTAAGTTTTGGAATAGTTCTTCCATCTCTTCTCTGTTGGTAATTAAATGTTGAAAGGAAATGAATTTATCATCCATGTTGTTGTCAGTGCGAGTAATGAAATAAGAATGAGAAGCGTATGGGATGATCCGTAGAATATATGTTGTAAAAAAAGTGGTGGGGGTAATCTCAAGGTCAATCAAATGGAATTTTAAAAAAGGGCTGCAGTCAGTGACTACCGCTATACATCTGAAGCTTCAACAGGATCAGAAGACCAATCTGATCTGTACTTGCACGCACTTATGATGCATGTACAAAAGTCGTCTTTATAATATGCATTGCACTTTCGACAAGTGGCAAGTTTTTGCGGATGAAATTTGATACACTTCTGGGGACAGCAAGTGTGGAAGTATCGTGATTTATAAATCTTGAAGGTTCGCAATTCTGGTGGCGGTAGTTGCTTTGTCTTGCACTTGCAGTAACAGGATCCGAAGAATTCGCACTTTGTACAAGCTAATCCGTCTACCATCCATCTTCCTAAATCTGTGCATTTCTGTTCACAACAGTAGCGCGGTGCGTCCTCGTTGTTCTTCTCCTCCATGTTGCCGCTTCCAAGTGTTGGCAAGAAATGAAGTTGTACAGTGTAGGATAGCGTGTTTTATAGATCAATAAAAGTGGTGGGGGTAATCTCAAGGTCATCCAAATGGAGTTTTAAAAAAGATCATCTTACAAATGTAAGATGTTTTTTTTTTTTTTTTTTTTTATTTATGATGTTGGCTTGTCCTTTTCTTCTTCTTTAGGTTCTTTCTTAATATTCTGTTCCTGTTCCTGCTTGTTCGCTGTAGCCATGGCGATGAGTTCTTCAGTGGATAGCGGGTGCACTTCTGGAAACTTCAGGATCAGTTTTGGTTGGAACCCTTCTCTAGTCAATACACTGAGATCGGCGCTCATCTCTTCTACGGTTCTATAGTCCTTTCCGTAGATCTTTCCATTGAATTCAATCATCATTCGGTATAACATGGCGGCAGTGGTTGTTATCGCTGCGACCGTAGGAGAGCAAATGATGATTCTGTTGGAGTTGATCCCTCGTTTTATAGCGAAATTTTACAGCGATCCCTTGTTGACGTCATGCTTTGTCATTTAGTAGTATTTGTGGAATTTGACATTGGTTTGAGTAGATGGAGCGGATGTTGTCGCCGCCTGTGTGGGAAAGAACAATTCTTCATCGCAGAAGTTCTGTTTGGAGAACATCCTCTTGTTTGTTACATAGGTGTCAACGTTCAAGTGATAACCACCGGCAAGAAGCACTCGCAATTCATTAGTGAAATTGTCGAGCTGTTCAAAAGTTGTAATAGTGGAGGTATCGTATGATGCACACTTGATCTTGAGAGACATTGTGCAATCACCAACGGAGATGTGTACAGCACTGAAGGTAGTCGTAGACTGAGGGAATTCTTACGGACATTGCTCCATTTATATAGTTTTTGAAACTAGGTCAAGGTCACCCGAAATTGTTTTTTATATAAAGCAGCATACCGATATGTGTACAAACACATACCGATATGCTGCTTTATATTTGTTTTTTTTTTTTTATTGTTATTCATTTATTTAGAAATATTTTACAAAAGTTTACAAGAACAATATGAAATTACAGATTAACTGTTGGCGTTAGGCATGACGTGAAGCGTGAGCTCTGTAGAATTACTTCCGCTCGGACCGTGGGACGCCAAGTAGAGAGCTCCGGGATGGATGAGGCGTAGATCTTCGTTCTGCAGAAGTTGGACGAAGCGTTTGGGAAGAAAGATTTGAAACTTCGGTTCATCACCAGGCGAGTAGGGCGCTTCACTCAGCGTGCAGTTGATGGCGTCTCCGACAGTTGTTTCCATCTTCTTGATGGTGTGGATGATGTAATGCTTTTCTTCCTTCAATTCCGAACATCTTTTAGTGGGTAGGATTGTGGACTTGGAATGTTTGTTGAACTGATCGACAAGCGATTGTAAAAATGTTTGCGTTGCCATTTTTTACTTCTTCTTTTTTTGTTGATAATATTCTTAGTCTTGCGAATCTGCGTGTGAGGTGTTGACTGCTCGGTGGCTAGAGTAATACTCATGCCCGGTCATGGTTGTCCCCTCGCTTTTATACCCTTCCCATCCCCCACCACTCTGTTGGAGATACGCGTTCAAGCGATAAGCGTTCTTCAAGGCGCATTGCGATTGACGATGTTTAAAGTTTTTCGATGAAATACAAATGTTGCCGAAATGACATTGGAAATCCCTGTCCACCTGGACATTTAACACTTCGTGGTTTGTAAACTTCTGTATCCAACTGGCTTTTTCCACTCCTTTTGTGTAAATAATTTTAAATTCTTTACAGTAATGATTCATGATTTGCGGCATCATACTGTAGTGTACAAAACCTTCATCCCATCTCAAGTTGTGAAAGTATTTCATCAACCACTTGTTCGTTACTCTCGCTTTGGTAGTTAATCTGTTAAACGGTAGTGGCGGTTGGAATAAATAGTGATAAACTACAGATGTGTTCATATCTAAAACTACTAACTCTTTTATGATAAAACTTCCGTCGTTACCGCGGAACGCTTGGAATTCAATTATACCTCGTCTCACTTCCATTACTTCCGATTTGTTAGAAAACGAAACTCGTTTGTTCATGACGAAGGTTGGTAAACGACTGTTTGCAAAACCGCGGTGCACGCTCTTTTATACCCGAGGGTCTACACTTATCAATTATTGAATGAGCCTTCTTCGTTCACCTCTTGGGCTTGCTCATCTATACTGTAGTTAGTCTGATAGTTGTGCAACTGTCTCCACATGTCAACTTCATGAGGTATCCTATTGAAGATGGACGTATCTACGGGACCGTACAGAATCGGCACATACGGTTGCCTATCCAATGTATCGGTTAGATACTCTTTTATAATTGCACTTGAAAATATTAGCTGTTTTAGATATCTTGTGACAGGACCGGTAGCACAACTTAGACTGTAGAATTCATCTTTTGTCAGGTGTATCTTCATCTCATGCTTGGTTAAATCTCGAAAGCGGACGATTTGTCCACCTCGATGTTTCACTATATCGATTTCGATATTGGATTCCAGCAGACTTAATTTTGTCCTTCTTCCAAATGTGTTGTTACTCAAATAACATTCCAAAAGATGTAGATGTTTTCTAAACGATTCCCAGGAAATTTCAGTGAAGGCCACCATTTTAGATCCGTGATTTAAAATAACAGTTGGTGAATAATCCAATGATTTTATAACTCCGGCGGACACGCTCTTTGTCATACAAGAAGAGATGGGATAGTAGATCCTGAGAAATACTTCTGTCAAAATATTGGTGGAGATGGTGTCATCGATCTTTCTTCTTTTTACTCCTTTTTCAACTTCCTCTTCTTTTTTCTTATGTTTAAACTTGAGGAACTCGTCCATTTCTTGTTCGACTTGTTTTTCTATATCCAAACTATTGTCACCCATGGGAGGAGTAGTTTCTTCTTCGTTAGTATTTGCAGTAGGAGAGCTCATCTTGCGGACGATGCTTCCCATACGACGGTCAGAAATATAATGAGATTTTCATTCTCTTTCCCCCCTTTTATAACATTTGCGTCGACCGCAAAAAAAAAAAAAACAGTTTTTTTACAACACATTTTTAACAATTCCTGTTAATGGAGTGTAAGTCACTATCTTGTCATGTATAATTAAACAGTATGCCGAAGTTCCGTCCGGTATTGCTTCTTCAAACTCCATTTCGATTTTTATATCCACACTGGACGATTTCACGGATTCGTTTTGTTTTGAACAATCGATAACGACTATTGGGGCTTTGGAGAAAAACTGTTCCGGCGATAATAGCGGTGTATTTGTCTTCCCGTAATATGACGATTGAAACCTCGCATACATATCGTACAAGATTGAATAGCGTTTTTTACTAAACATGACATTTAGATTGTCATAAGGAAAGAATTGAGAGTTTAGAAAAACTTTACAATTCTTTATTTTGCAATGGTCAAATTGACCGGCGTGCGAAGTTATAACATCTTTTCGTTTAGTCTGGAAACCGAGTATTACGTACCGTGCCCGTTCTAGATAAGTGGACGTCTTGACAGTCCATGTTTGACGCTCTGTTTGAGGTAGTGTGGGATATTCATGGAATTCCCAACTTCTAAACGGCATGACGATATCACGGTCAGATTTCAACTTTCTCAACAATACGATTCTGTGTTCATCGGCTAATCTGACATGCGGTACTCTCCACACGACTTTATCCAACTGTAGCTGCCATTCCAGTTTGGCTTCCGTAGTTCCAGGGTCTGCAAGTATCAAGTCCTTGTTAGTTGAAGATCTGAGTAATACCAATTCTTGTTTGACATTTATTATTATCCGTCTGTAATCTTCAGCGAATCCCAAAAGCAAACGTAAAGGGACATGAAAGTCAAAATGACCATTGGAATCCGGTGTTATAGTGTCTTTATCGGGAGCAACCCATCCGGCGGTGACTATTGAATTTTTCTCATGCGGTGTTAATGATGTTAATCCTTTCAGCGTCGTTGTTAGACCGACCTTTTTTGTCGAATCAACCGTCACTCCTGATATTTCATATCTTATTTCATCAAAAAGATATGCCATCGGGTTATTTATAAAAGGAACCGTTGAAGCGGTTTTTCCATCCAATTTTAATACCCGTCCTTCGATGTACAAGTAACTTTCACACGGTAACGTGTAAATGTCCTGTTGTTGAATGGGGATCCTTATTTCATCGTTATTGTTTAATTTTGATGAAGTGTAAGGGTTGTGCGTGTGATATTCCTTCTCCCATAGTGTTTCGTCGAACGTCGGCCCTTGAGATATATCCAGGATATCCATCGTTGGTAAGTCTTAGTCCGATCTTTTGCAGGAAACGAATGTTGTCCGGTGTTAACTCGTCCAATGTTGAAGAGCTACTGAGGTCTCGGCTCTTCCGTTGCGGTTTAAATGTCAATCCCATGTTGAACTTATGACACCGCTTTTATGTGTAACCGTATTGTAATGGTTTCTCCTCTAAAGTCAACACTGTTACCGTCCTGATCCGATATGTTCAGTACGATGTCCGAAATGAAACTGGTGTTCAATGGTAGGTATATCAGGTTTTGTGGTTTCTCAACTATTTTAAAACCGGGAGCCACTGTTGGATAAAATGTATGTAAAATATGTTGGTTTACCCCGTCTCTATACGATCCGTGTATGATATTGCATGTTATATCAATACTATTAACCTTTAATATTGTTACTGTGGTATCACCTGTATGAGTAGGTCCGGGATCTAAGATTTTTCTTTTCTTATCTGAAAATCCCAGTAAACTACCAATTGAATTTTCTAAACTTAAATCTATATAATACTTTGAAGTGATTTCCGCTTTTAAAGTATTGTTATTTCCTTTTATACTGATATTTTCTTCTCCTAGCTGCTTCTGTAATACTTGGTTTATATCGTCTATTTCATACGATCCGGTAGATAAAGTTATTACCTTCAATTGCGAATAATTTCCTTTTTCATCTTTACTCTCGTAATAATGTAGTAAATTGTTTTTTCCCTCCGTGACGTTGGGAATTGAATTGTACGTAGTAAAATCCAATAGTGCAGCTTCCCACAGTCTATCCTTGGATAAACGTAGTGCCGGGAAAAGAGTGCTTTTCAGTGTGGATGAATTTCCACTCAGTGACACTGTATACGATGACATCTCAAAGTTGACTGACGCTTTTCGCTAAAAACTCCAAACATAAATGTCCACATATTTCTGTATTGTTGGGTTGTTCTCTTTTGTAATTGTAAA
Organism: Neoaliturus tenellus; assembly: GCA_030545055.2. Taxonomy (NCBI): domain Eukaryota; kingdom Metazoa; phylum Arthropoda; class Insecta; order Hemiptera; family Cicadellidae; genus Neoaliturus; species Neoaliturus tenellus. Next base: position 210,072,185 of record CM061532.1, read on the forward strand.
ATATATTTTCGGAGTTCCGAAAATAGTGTTGAAGTTCTTTCGGCGGTGGTAGATTGCCAAAACTGTCAAAGTAGTAAACGTTCTGTCCGAGTTTTTTATAGCATACCCAATGAGTTCCTGGACCATGAGTGGAATCCAAATTTACTATTCCAGTTTCATTTTTCCATATTTCATTTGGTAATGCGTCTTTCATAAAAACTCCTCTAAAAAATGGTATTCTTAAACATTTCACATAATTTGATAATTGATAATTTGTCAAGGCTTTATTTGGAATTATCAATTGATTGTTCTTATTTAGTATACACGGTACGGTCTTAGGTATAGACCTGCTCCGTTTTTTACCATCGACCAAACGGAAGTTTTCTTCGCCTTTGCTTTACGAGTCCTACGACGTCTTTTCTTAATGTTTCCACCTCTTTTGGGAGCTCTTCTCTTTGCAGGCCGTCCTCTACGACGTTTCCCGCCACCAAATTTTGTTTTACCCTTCATGGCTGTAGTAACTGCCCAAGCGGCTGCTTTTTCTGCAATACTTGCGTCACTTGATTTCACTCTTTGCCAAGCTTTTTCCGCTAACACTCTATCCGCTATCGATCTATTCGTTGAATCTGCAAACTTGGAATACGCTATATCGTGTTCTTTGCAGGCTTGATCCAATTTATTAATTCCAGGATCCCCTCTTGCTAAACGTTTTGCCAACTTAGTTCCGGGTCCACAATATTGATAACCTCCGGGCAGATGAAATTCGTATGGTAGAGCGTCTATCGCTCGATTTAGAACAGCACCAACAGGAATCCGTCTGAGCAGGGATAACGCGGCTGATGTTATACCACGTCCTTTCTTGACGCTGTCTTGACGACGACTGAGCGGTGCGGTCTTCATTGTGTCGTCTTATATAGCCGGCGTGTTTACTCTACGAGATGCTTTACACGAATGAATAACTCGTGCACAATTTTCATATTTAAATACTTAATTATTCAAATTAATTATATACTGATTTATGATTCTATTTTTAATCCAAGCTTCTCGTTCATCGGGTTGAATCATCACATGACTCGTTGTACTAGCTATATGATTGTGGGTATCGATAAGTAAATTGCCCACTATTCTTATTAAACAGTCTAAAGTTACAGCATCTTTTGGATGTTGGGGATCGTGTAACTGCATAATACGTTTATCATTACACGTGTAAGCAGTCGAATCACTTTTCGACGTTGTTATGACTTGTCCAATAGTAGCAGCATCATTTAAATCTTCTCCTGGTAAAATATTAATTATTTTCTTCATCTTTGCATCATATTTGGTCCCAAAGTGTTTATCCCAAGTTATTGTTTGTTTCATTGTAACACAATCATTTGCTTCGTAACCAGGATAAATATCTTTTATTCTTCTATTACGACCATTGTATGTACCTAATGTACCACCAGTAGCAATTAATGTTTGCACCATTAGAGGTACATCTGTATCTTTTATACCAAATCTTCCATTTGTTATTGTTTTACGTCCTGCATCCCATTCATCATTATTTCCTTGCATTAAATTAAACTTTTCATTTCCATGTATAAATTTATCTCCCCGCTTTAACACGGCATCTTCATGTTTTACAAAATTGGATGTTTCCTTTTTTAATTCTTTAGATAATTGTTCTATAGTAACAGCATCTTTTGGTTGAGAACCGAACTTTACATTTGACAACACTTTCCCATGACAATCAATTTCATCATCATCTTGTAAAATACAGTTGTCCTTGATATATTTCAGGTTTACAGCATCGCCGTCTTCCTTTGGGTATCCAATGTCATTTATAATAAATTTATAAAAAGAATATCCATGTTTAGTTTTTTCCGGTATTATAGAATGTAAATATTCTTTATTAACTGAATCTTTATCATTTTTGGGATTTCCCACGTTGGTTATTCTATAATTTCCAGCATCATATGTTTGTCCATCTTTTAAGTTGTTACCCCATTGCAATTTTAAAGTATTTGAAAGTTCAGATGATAAGTAATCTTTAGTAATTGCATCAGAACTATCAGTTGGTTTACCAACATTAATTATTCTATGCGATTTGATATCGTAAGTATTCTTGTCTAATTTCAATGATGTAGAAGTAGCTTCTTTAACTGTTTTTAAATTTGCTCCATCAGTATCTTCTTCTGGATCTTTAACTAGTTTTAAACGTTTATTACTTATGTTATAGTCACCTTCAGGAGTTTGTGGTAAACCGCCTCTTTTTCTGTCTTCTCCGACTTGCACCCCTAACGCGGAGTACCGTCCGAACTTGTCGACACTCATGTTAGAACTGATACATTATACGCTTGCAACTCTTTTATATCCGCGGGCAATTATACGACTATGCCGCGATTCCTAAGTTCATCAACCAGAGCCACCCATTCATTATTTAATCCCGTATGACCGGCTTCCATGGCTTCATGTAATAGTCTCATCCTGTCAACCAATTTATTGATGTCTCTGTAGTAGATCACATTTGTGTTGTACAGATTTTTCATAAGTCCTTTACCAGATGTTGAAGTATCTCCTTTACTCTTTTTCCCATGTTGTTCAAGAAGTGATAAATCCATAAGTGATAAAGATTTTCTTTTTAGCGGTTGTTTTAGCGCCGGTGCGGTACGCAATGTTGGCAATTTTCGTGGTGGAAATAGCTTTTTAATAACGATGTTATATTTCGTTGCACGTGAACGATTAATCATCGCATCCTTTGAGTAATTCCTTTTATGAGCGTTGGTATTTTGTAGAATTTCTTTAAAAACATTTAAATCTTTGATTGAATACCTTAGTGGTATGTTTTTAAAAATTAATTCATACAACCCTTTTGTTCCTTTATATTTATGCTCGCCGATAATGATGTAATCGTCCTGAGTTATTTCAAGCTTTGAATCACCGATTTTCAATTCATTCCCATCAATCCTTGCTCCGTATACGTGTGATTTGCTTAAATTAGGGTTAGCTTTCATGTCATGTAACATTTTCATTATGTATTTCCTTCCAAGAGGTCCATGTTGTAATATATCGCTACTCAATTGAGTTAGATTTGGAATGGATTGTTCTGCTTCAGGTATTGGGTGTTCTTCTTCTTCTTCTTCTTCTTTTTTAATAATTGGTTCTTCTTCTTCTTCTTTTGTTTCTTCTTGCGAAAATTCACTAGCACTTGTATATGAATCATCGTCGTCTTTTTTTAAAGCTTGTACCTCTTGTTTAGAAACTGGTAGTAAAACATCTCCTTCATAACGAGGTTTACCAATGGTCTCTGATATCTGTTTTAATGGTTCCGTAATAGGTTTAAATGTAGTCTCCAGAAATTCTTCTCGTTCACTTAAACCCATCCTTAATGCGCGATTCTTCATCCTAATAGAATCGCTGAGTGATTTTATTTCTTTCAATAGTTTTTCCTGATTCACCATGTTTACACTGTGAAGTCTGATTCATTACTAGACGTACCGCCGTTCAATCAATGGATTAATACAAATTTGTCCAACCCTATCCGATATCTTCCATCTTTTATAGCTTCATCTTTCATAATTACGAGAAAGCCGTACTTTTCAGCCCACGCTTTGCCGCACATCTCTTTAAATTTATCAAATGTCATATCCGCATTGACATGATCGTTATATACGTGTTTTAAATTTGTTTCATCTTGCTTGAATATTATCAGCAAGTTAGCATTATCCCTTATAAGTTGTTTTGGAATTTTACTGTAGGTTTGACCAATATAAATACTGTCAATATTATGATGTCTTCCCATTGCGAAATAACTTCTGATTGTGTCGTGATTCTCACATGATACATCGTCAAATATAAATACAGAAAATGGTTTAGCTTCGTTTGGTTGCATAATTGTTTCACTGGCATTAAACTTGTAGAAATTTACTTCTGGTACACTCGCTAATACTTTATCCAACAACTGGTATTTAGGTTGTTGCAAAGATTTTGAAAAAATGTATATATTGTTAAAACGTAGTCCTTTTGGATTAGTTATAAGGTTAAAAACAACATTTGTTTTTCCACAATTTGAAGGACCGGTTATTAAACATCTTATGGAGTTCGGTAGTAATTCCCCATGTTTACCACGGTTTAACTTGTCACTATCCACTGTCAATTCATCTATGTTATTAATATTAAATCGTTCCTTTTGCTGTACAATATCCATCTTGTTTAAAGGTTGAACACATAATGAGTTATCAAAGTATTATACCAAGTCTTTTGTAGGAATCCAAGAATCTTCAGCTCTTGTCAAATCCCAACCAACGGACTTTAACTTTATCCTTTTTTCTTTGTAAAACCTTTTCGACAAGATATACATCGCCAACTGTTGATTTCAATAGTTCATGCCCATAGAATCCGCCTTGAAGTAGTTCACCTTTGTTGTCCTTTAAAATGTACGTTTCTGGTATTGTCGGCTGCACTTTGTAGATTGTAAATACTTCGTTAGTCCAGTTTGGTAGATATCTCTTACTGAAAACCCCTTTGTATTTACTTATACGCACCTTATCGTTTACTTTAAACTTTTTAGGTTTTAATCTTTCAATTTTGGGAGCCGTATTTTTTTTAATACGCTCCAAAACAAGCTTAGCATTGCCGCTATTTACTTGGATAGGTTTCATACCAATAGTGCGATGATATTTGTTATTGTACTCTTTTATAAGCTGCGGTAATATATCGTACCACACATACGATCCTCGTTTGGAAAATGTTTTGTACATCGCTCCTTTCAACGTTCTATTGAATCGTTCTATTATCGAAGCTTTGACTTCCGAATTTGTAGAATAATGATTTATGTTATATTTTTTCATTAATGTTGCAAATTCCTTATTGAAATATTCTTTTCCATCATCAGTTTGTAAATGTTTTATGACAAGTTTATTTCTTTTAATAGCCGTTTCCATAGCTTTTTGTAACACTTTTCCCACTCTTGTCCTTAAGCGGTAAAGCGTCAGCGAGCTTGGTAAAACAGTCTATAATCGCTAATATATATTTAAATCCTTTATTTAATTTACTATGCGGTATCATTTCGATGAGATCGGCTTGGTAGAGATCGTTCATTCCTTTAATAACTGTATTTCTTCTTGGAAATTTTCTTCTTGCCGGTTTATGAAGTTCATGTACAATCTTATCCTTCAGTCCTTCCATTCTTAGATGTTGTTTCCACGCCGGTTGAAAAAATACTAATCCTCAGACTGGTTTGTCTTCTTTTATATTATTAACAAATATGGGTCAAGGCCCGAATAATAGCTGTGTAAAAAAGAGGGGGCATGGCATTGGGCTTGCCATGCTCCCCTCTTTTTTACGGAAAGGAAAAAAGGAAGTAGGTGAAAGGACGAAGAACAGGTTTTATTGGTCGATAGGAGTTAATGAATAATGTCCAAAGGGAAGAGTGTGTATATTGTCTTGCTGGATATGCCTCTTGTCATCCTTGTAGCTTAGCGCCCATTTGGTTTGTTTAACACTGTAAACTTGATGGTTGAAGCTTCTTATCGTATTAAAAGTTGCTGTGGTTTCTATATTTTCAAACAGACATCTTTTAAAATGTTCAAATTGTACATTCTTCTTTAGATATGATGTTTTAATGCCTTTTGCCTTCTTCACAACTTGATGTTCTTCTTTTTCACTTATGTATAGTTGAAACGAATAAAGCTTGGACATCAAAGCCACAATCTCTTCCATAGGCGCACCATTGGTTTCATCTTTGAATTTTCCTAAAACTTTCTTGTTTATTCCATTGTCGTAGTTAGGATGGTGTTGCGGATAGTCAGAAAAATCAAAATCATCTTTATAAATAAAAGTGCGTAGGTCTTCATACATATCATTGGTTATAATCCAATAGATGAATGCGTCAGTGTCCATGTATGCGATTCCAATGTTCTCTCTTCCATAATGTTTCACCATTTTATTATAATGAAAATCGTACATATGAGTTTTTGATATGTCTAAAATGGACATTCCGACATAAACAGGGCGATCCATCTTAATTGAAATTTTGTTCATAGAAACGGCAACAAGGTTTTCATTAATAATTATTGAAGATGCAAAGTTTGGTTTTTGGACCAACTTTTGTAATTTTGTTGCATCATTAACCAATCTTAAATCTTTGTGATTCCTCTTGTTTTCTAATGTTTTGCCGAATATAGCATTATTCATCAATTTAAAGAAATCCTTTTCAAAATTGGACGTCGCTGCAGTTCTTCTTCTAGTGTTGTTATCTATATAGGATTTCAACCAACAGGATTGAGAAAATTGTAACACCCTATTAATTTTGGTAATTCTTAATCCCATCTCTAACGCTTGTTGTACTGTCCAATAATGTGCTACATACCTCGTCTTGTTGGTGAGTGTCATCATTAACTTCGGCCATCTACCAGTCGGAGATACTTCTGTTTTTGCTAATAGCGGCAAGTCGTAATGGTGGTCGTGAAGATGTTCGGGGTACTCAAAATCAACGTCAAAGATGTAACCGGTATCTCCGTGTTTAGGGATATCGGCGATGTTATCAATCGAATTTGGATCAACCCATTTAAAATTATCATATGGAAGGGGTTTTGACATAGCCCATCCATATAGGTTATTCGCGTCAAAATAACCTATAAATGTACTTGGTTGTGACGCGTCATAGTTGGGGAGGTATTTATTGTTGGCTTTTACATATCTGGTTACACTTTGCGTTAATCCTCCTCGGATACCAGACTCTATCATCAACACCATATCTATATCGGTTAGTAGTTGAAGTTTACAGTTTGTTTCTTTTAACATGGCCTGCCATGCCAGTCCGGGAGCTGTGTACGAATGAAGAGGGTCTAATCCGTATGCTTTTAAACAGGTATTCCTAAATTCTTCCATTATGTCACATAATAGTGTCACATCCAATTTAACGTAGAAATCTGAATATTCTCCCAAAGTTCTCATCCCTAATTCATTCCATACCTTACAAGCGTGTTGATAATCTTCCTCACTGATGTCCTCTTCGTATAATTTACTCTTAAAAGCTTCTCTAGGTGGAAGTGAGGTTTCTTCAAATCTTTCCAAACTGTCGATATAATCATAAGGGAAAACACCTTTGCGAAGAACTAGATCCAATTTATCGTTATTTACAATCATTCTTGTTTCTATTAAATCTTCTTTCCTGAGATTTTCTGAAAGTCTCGATAAACTGCACGGCATAAACCGGTACGAATCTAAAAATCGTAATTTTATATTTCCAATCTTCTTACTAAAGCTTATAAACTTTTCAGTTGTTTCCGCGATAACATCAATCGCACCGTCATCTCTCCCCAATTCTGGTATTATAAAATGACCATCATAACCGCTAAGGTTATGCAGTATTACAGGTATATTTCTAGGAATCTTGTAATTGATGTTGCATCCGTTACATGCCGCACCCCTATAATATCCTGTAAGATGATCATGATCCTTAACTTTGTAGTTATTCAAAGTAAACTCATTTTTACATAAAAAACAATGGGTGGCATTTTCATGTTGAATTTCTTCTTCTTCATCCATAGGTATCATTGGCACAATATCACTATACAAATTTTCTACATTCCTAGCTATTTCATATAGATGATCAAGAAATGTCGCAGCAACATCTTCACCACGGTACACCACGGGTCTTGACGTTAATCCGTACCCATTTAAATGTTCTTCAGCCATAGATTTAACCAATAAACAAAAACTGTTAGGCTTATGCATTTGATATTTTATACTCTTCCTTGCTTCAACATTTTCATCTTCAATAGGGACAAGTGTTGATTCAAAATCAGCATATACCACTATAGGAATGCGATACTGATGGAACACCTTTTCAAATTGTAAGTATGATTTACTTAATGGTGGTAAGATAATTTTTGCTTCAAAGTGTTCATTACACAGTTGTTTATGTTCTTGTAACCAATTTCGGCCTCCATTTCTTTCTTCTTTAAAACAAAAACATCTTTTACAAATTACTTTTTTATGTTCATTTTTTGATAGCTGCTTGTTGACGAGTCTTTCAAATGATTTTATCCATACGTAGTGTGACACTTCATCCTTTGTAAGTAACAACAAGTCCGTATGATCTGCAAGCTCGTTCTTCACCACTTTTAAAGGATAAACTTTATTGGAACTGTCCAAAGCAAATACGTTAACTGATATTCCGGGATTTTGTTTTTCAAATTTTGAAATACACTTCAACCCTACCGGGTAAGACATACCTTGAAAATTATATCTATATCTGTAGTTTTCATATTCGACGCCAGGTCTTTGCGCATGGCGTGTCACAAATTTTGAGGTCATGGCGTATCGAAAACATTCCATATCTTCATTTTCCACATTTACACATGATTTTGTATCTTTGATCCTTTTCGGGAGTGCAATATAACTGCTGCCCATCAGCCCATAACCATGCTTGTGAACTCTTATGTCCATACCTACGACGCTAACCAGACTCCAACCTGATCCTCTTCCTTCGTGTTCTTGAATTTTCGTCAAAATCTCTTCAAAACAATCTTCTATTATTGAATCAATATCCAAATTAGCCATGATGGTTCGATTTTTTGTTATAAATCCTCTTGGTGACATTTCTTCTTCTACATTGATAAACATGGCGTCTAAAATCAAACCAAATTTAATAAAGTTTAATCGTTTTAGTTCTTCTTTTAAAATCTTGATCACAATTGGTTTAGCTTCAGCAACAAATTGTTCTAATTCCAGATTTTCGTTTTGAATTTTGTGATGCATCACCACTTTACCGGGTAATGCGTGAATACTTAAACTTGGTAGTGTATTAGATGGTCCTGCTGTTACTTCTTCTGTAGATATGTTTCTATTTTCTCTTACTGTAAAATTTTCATTTCTATTGTGATACAACTCCTTATGAATGTCTAACAATATTTCATCTTCATAAGTCTCTAAACATATCTCACAACGATGCATTTTAGCGATGTTTACCCTTTGAAATTTAACAGGTAAATGAAACGCGTCCTCTTCATACCGCCTTTTTATGCCATCTTACCCCCACCAATTTTAATCTTCTTCTTCTTCTTCTTCTTCTTCGCTATCTGACGGGAATAATCGTCTTGCGCAGAAAACCAATCTTTGACGTATTGGTTCTACATCAGGATCGTGACTAGATGTTGGAGTTTCATGATGGACATCTTCAAATTCCAATGGTGATGGGTATTCATTCTCTGTCAAGTTTATTTGCACATCTTCAGGTGCCTCACTTGTTAATTCTTCTTCCATACTGTCAACACTTTCCACTTCTGAGTTGTCGTCATCCGAATCTCCCATGCCGAGATCTTCTTGTTGAATTTTATATAATATTTCAAAAATAGGTTTCCTAGGATAGTCAGTGTTATCCACGGGAGCCATTCCGAATGAATAAAGGAGACTCTCTTGTGTAGCTACTTATATGACTATTTTAATAGGTCAAGGTCAACACCTCCTAAAGCGAGAATGGGGAATAGAGCACTAAGTGGCATGTTAGTCCATTACCACAAAGTGATCTATTCCCCACTCTCTAATGTGAGTCCAAATTAGCAGCCAATTATTAAATGTCAATTTTTTTATTGTTTTATTGTTTTTTTTTTTTTTTTTTTTTTTTTTAACCTCATCACTGTTTATATCAAGTCCCATTAATAACCAATTGTTTTTACTAACACATAAAATTTTAAATAATTTTGTAGCTTCTTCCACTTCTTCTTTATTGACTGTCTTTCATTACACAGTTCATAGGTTCTTCATCTTCTTGTAGTAGAATTCTTTTGCATTCATATTCCAACTGCTGTATTCTTTCATTCTTTATGGCTAACTCAATAATTAGTTGATTGATGTAGTCGGCGGCCATATCGATAGTTCTAGTCCTTGATTCTCCCAATCGCACTCCTGGTATTAGCCTTTGCAGTTTGTAGTATTTTTGTCTTATTCTCGCCTCTCTTACCTGAGCCGACTCTTTAAAATGACTTTTCGGGACTTTCAAACGTTGTTCATCCTTTTTTGTTGTAGTAAGGTCCAAAACATTGTCTCCACTTGCCATGATTCTGATTCTACTGCGAGATGTGAGAAACAAGAATATTATGAGCGGAATGAGTACAACAACGTGTCGAACCTCATTTATCCACTTTCCCCCACCACAACACTTTCCCCCTCCATGTTTTTATAGGTCAAGGTCAAATAAACTTAACGCGAGAACGGGGAATAGAGCACTAAGTGGCATGTTATTCCATTACCACAGAGTGATCTATTCCCCGCTCTCTATTCTACATCTAATTTTTTTGTATTTTTTCTGTTTTATTTTTTTTTAATTTTTTGTTACCCGTCATCTTTACACAGCAGGAGGTTCATACTTTATAGGAGAGTCTTCATCAGGTTCATGAAATGCATTCCACGCACAAGTATCAGGAAGTTCATTAGGCTCGATCTTTAAAACAGGAATTTCACTAGGCGAATTCCATACACCAGAAGTTTTATTCGTCTTCAGTTTGTTTTCTAACACTTCAATTTTGTCCAACAGTTCCAAAATATATTTCTTTGCACCCATCAATGTTTGTATCCTGGTATTGTACACATTCAATGAAGGCACTATGAGTTGCAATTGATGGAACGCCATTCTTTCTTTCCTACACCGTTCCTTACCTAAAGCACTCAATTTTGGATGTGTTATTTGTTTTCCTTTACTTTTTAAAGGGGTTGAATTTTCCACTGGTTCACTCATTTTTCCCACAATGTTCTTCTTAAGAGTTTTAACAAATAAATGAACCTCCTACTGTGTTTTAACCCTCTTTTATACACAATTCCCCCCACCATTTCAATTTTTCCCCCACCATATTGTTTAAACAAAAAACCAAACTTCCAATTTTGCATTCACATTATTGTCTTTTAGAAATTTAATGAATTGCGAGCTGGATGTTGATATTTGACTGTTTGTTAAATAATCTTTTACCACTTGTTCATCTTTCCCTTCTAATATGTAGCAAAATACTTTCATCAAACTTCCATCATCTTCTTTCGATCTTATAAAGTTTGCAACAAATGTCCAATCTTCATCGACAATTTTAAAAGTTTTTATCTCCATGTGAAAAGACATCTTTACTCCAGTTATTCTGCAACAGTAATGAAATCAACCTTTACCAAGCAACATTTATAACCAATACCCCCACTACTCTTTCCCCCACTACTCTTTCCCCCACTACTTTTAGTTAGACCTTTCCTCCATACCATTACTCTAGTATGTTCTACACCTAATAAATTTACATAAGACCTGTGCACAGATTGTGCATCTTTCCCGCATAGCTACAAATCTTATTAGCGGTGCTTTAACACGATGGTCAACGTACCCTCCTTCAACTTCAAATTCGTCCCAATCATCTATAGCTGCTCGTGCACAATCTGGACAAAGCCGGGTCCCATCTGCAAATTTATAAGCAACAATAATGCCGAATCCATAATGTTCTCTTCGATACTCGTGTATTGCATTTCTAACCGTATTGGGAATAACACATTCTCCTGATCTTATTATGTAATTAAATAAGAAATCATCACAAATTATTTTTCTCAAACAAATAACAAAAAGACTATCCATCGTGTTGTAGATGAGAGTAACATTCGTACTAAACTGTTTTACTGCCTACCACCCGCTTAAATAACTTATCCCTACTACTATTTTATAGGTCAAGGCCAAGCAATATTAACGCGAGAACGGGGAATAGAGCACTAAGTGACATGTTATTCCATTGCCACAAAGTGATCTATTCCCCGCTCTCTATTCTACCTCTACTTTTTTTTTACATTTTTAATTTTATTATTTTTTTATCATTTTATGTTTTTTAACTTAAAATCCTAATATTTCATTTCCTTCTTCTTCACCTTCTTCAACCACACCTTCATTACTACACACATTTTTCAAACTTAACAGTTCTTTCTTCATTTTATTGTTTTCATTTTCCAATTGTTTAATTTTTGATTTTTTTTCTTCCAATAGTAGCTTTAAATGTTTTATGTAACTAGCGGCTACGTGGACAGTTTTCACTCGGTTTTCTCCAAGTCGCATTCCGGGAATTTGAAATTGAAGTCTGTAATATTCAATGTTGATATTGGCCTGGGTTTGTCTTGATTGTTCACTTCTTCTCCTTCTGGTCTCCTCTTCTGCATCAGAAATAAGCGTATGATACAAAATTGGACGTTGCATCGTAGTTGGCTGCTCTTGTAAAAATAAAACTAAATTCACTCCTACATCATATTTATCCCCTTTCCCCCACCACTTTACCGGTTGTCCCAAAAATGACGAATACATATTTCAACGGTCACGCTAGCACCATTTTTAACAAGATGGTTATAAAGAAAATAAGGATAGTCGCAAGATTTAAGATCTTCATTTGCCAACATGAAATCAAATGCTAATTTCCTTGAATATTCATTATGGAATTTTTCATGAACACTAATTAGAATTCCAGCCTTTTCAAACTTATAACCAATGTCTGGGATTTTCTTACAATCATCTATGTCCAGAAGTGGAAAATAATATGTAAAGGAGTTCACCGGTGGTACCCACACTCTATCACACTCTTCACAAAACACTTTGTACATTCTCGCTCGCTCATCCATTTTCAAATGATTTTTACTCATGCCAGACTACCGTTTAAATAGCCTACTACCTCATCTTTCCCCCCACCATTTTTATTCCAAATTTGTTTCCTCATGTTGCGGAGTATCAATAACATGGGCAGCGGCATTCCAGAGTTGTGACTGCTGTTCTTCTTCACCTTCAGATTCTGTTAATTCTTCCGGTTGGTGCATAAAGGATACATTTGAATTTGAAGCGGGTCCAATATCATTGTTCATTTGTTCATTTAAATTTAAAAATTCTCCAACTATTTCTTCCAAAAACTGTCCAAACGTAATATTTACCTCTTGCTCTACTTCTTCATCTTCTGCCATCTCACGATCTATAACAATTTCAGTGATGTAAATAAAAGTGGTATCTCTCGGAGACATGGTTTAAAAGAAGAACATGTGGCTCCAGTAACAGTTACACGAAAAATGAACAGGATTGTGTGGAACCCTCGCTTATATATAGGAGACTGGAAGGGGGGGGGGGTCAATTATAAAAATTTGTAACTTGCCTTGCTCTAATTACTCTTCCGCAGACAGCTTGTATTGCATTGCAACCACTTCCACCTCTATCTTCATGCCTTCTACAAGATTACGTACGTGCAGCATCCATGGAAACAGTATTTCTAAAACTTCAATCCTTACTCGACATGCACACAATACTTTGTACGCATCACGACGGTACACAAACACACTAACCCCCATGCCCATATCCCTCATTATGTTTTGTTCAATTTTCAAAAATAACCTATACAATAGCGGCCAAACTTCTGTGTGCTCAGCAAAAAACGAATCCAGTCTCTTATACATGTTTAACGTATAGCAACAAGACAAATAATGAGCAAACACATGTGATAGCTGCTTTTATAACGTTCGCCAGTACAGTAAAAATTTGAAGGGGGGGGGGATATGATTTTTTAGTGGGATGTTAAAAAATTAGTAGTTTAAAACCAAAGCCGAAAAGTAATGATTAAACCCTACATTTTCTTCTAATTGCAAATACTCCACATATGCCTCCGCCCATAGCCATAACAGATCAATGTTACGCCAATATACACCAAAGGTGGGTCTATCATCAACTAAAATTGGAGATGCTATGTTCACTAATCTTCCGTTTTCTATCCATGTCATAGCTTCAATTACAAACCTTCCTATAATATCCATTGGAGAATTAATATCCAAAAATATTCTTGTAACAACATTTTCACTTAACAAGGGCACTTCAATTTCTTCATTGTTTTCTTCGTCGCTTTCTTCGTCCACCTCCAATACTTCTCCAATCTTTGTACATTTATTATGAAATATTGGAACATCTCGGGGAGACATGTTCGCCCTAACTATTATTAGCAAGGAATGGCTCCAACACAAACCGCCACACTCTTATATAGGCAAGTCAATGAAAAATCAGCGGCGGGGGGGGGGGGGGGGGGGGTTCCGGTTCCGGTCCGGAAGGGGGGGGGGGGTCAATGTCAAGGTCACATGAAAGTAGGTCACGGGACTTAGAGCGGCCAAAAAATAATGGGAGAGAAACGCAGCGCACTTATCATAGCGCTGGTTTCTCTCCCATTATTTTTTGCCAACAATTTGGAATTTGGAAAAAAGCTAAGATTTTCTAATAATTACTTCGCCCCCACCTAGTCCAACCATCCTCACCTTTGAAGAGAAAGTCTTTCGCATCAAGTGTATTGATCGCTTTTTTGGTTCTAAGAGGTACGGAGAGCTTTATTACCCACTTATAGCCGTTACACCCTATTACAATTCTATTGCTCTTATCCGTTCTACTTACAAAAAAGTACCTCAAACCTTCCTTCAATCTCTTCAACCTGGTGGGAGGGTAAGACTTGTGGGAGACCACAGTCAGTTGTGGCGCAGAAATGTGTTTCACGACATGTAAACGGCAATACTTTTCGTTTAAAACACATTTCTTACCACAAACTAATCCTTTTTTAAGACCCTTACAGAGCACTTCAGGACATTTACGCGGATTTTTAAATGCCCTGCGTCGCTCTTTCATTAATAATTGATAACGCTCTGAAGGAGCAATTTTGAAAAGCTTCTTTTTTCGCTCTAAAACAGGAATGATAGGACGAGAAGGAGTAGATTCAGGAATAGGCGTGATTAATGGTGGCAAGGAAATATAAGAGTGAATAGAATTGAGTAGTAAAGGTGTATCCGGACGAAGAGGCTCAGCAGTTCTTGGGACATCCGTTACCTCCTTCTGCGGTGGTGGCATTGCAGGCACCTCCTTCTGCGGTGGGCCCATTGCGGCAGACTGGTCTTCTGGAGGCTGCCCCGCGTTCGTTGGTGACGGAGGTGGTGAGAAGATGCTCCCAAGAACAGTCATCGCTTGAAGAAGAATGTTTGCCGGAGCAGGAGTTCTGGACGAGGAAGACGGTGTGTCCATCCGCTGCAACATGTGGTCCGGCACATTCTTCAGGCGAAGTCTCTTCGTCGGTACAGGCGGTGCAATAGGTGCAGACGTAGTAGTGGTACTTGTAGTTGTAGAAGTAGTGGTGGTAGTAGTCGACATGGCTCTGATGCGGCAGCGTTGGCAGCTGGAACCAGAATAAACAGACCCGTTAGTCGGCCTCGCATAAATAGTGACACAGCACACGCAACAAGTGAAAGTGACCTCGGGGGGGGGGGGTTCCGGTTCGAAAGGGGGGGGGGGTTATGCATGAGTGAATTGAGGTCAAGGTCACCAAAAAATAATAATGATCCAAGGTGATGGAGGCGGCCAGGACCGTCTCCACCACCCTGTGTTCCTCAAACACTCCCAATCCCAACCCAAAAAGTTACGTCTTGCTAGGGATCCCGATTTTTGGCCCGCACGCACGTGGCGATCCAGTTTGGTAGTCTGTGATACGGGCGGCCAGCCTCGGGCCTGGGCACTGGACTTGACCATTCCAATTTTACAATAGGGACTCTGGAACAGGTAATGCAAGACGCAACTCTAACCTCCCACCCTTAATCTAAACCCACCCAATCATATTTTTGCCTGACCAAAATCAAAAACAAAAATCAAAAACAATAAAAAAATGCGCTGCCTAGGGCACAACGCGCATGTCCCACCCATATTTAATGAAGTTCAATCGAACTTCTTTAATTTACATTTACATTTTAATTTAATCTACCCATCCTAACAGCTAGCTGTGGAATATAAAAAATTATTAGTACACAGATAAACACAGACATGGACACACACACACACACACACACACACACACACACACACCATAACCCAATACTTAAAATTAAAAAACACATTTCTTAAACATAAATAATACCATAACACACCTTAATGCTAACATCGCAATGCGCAAGTTAAACCTTACAACTAACACATCTTAAGACTAAAACCAAATAACGCTTTGCATAAAAACCATAGACACACACACACACACACAACAAATATTAAATAGTAATAGCCTAACAACAAGAGTAACTCAAATATATATCGGCCGCTTATACATTTGAGTTGCCCTCTGAGTTGGGTCGGACTGCCGCGTCCGGAGTTCCGAGCCCAACTGCGGCGGCAATAGTCGTCGGGGTAGTTCTCGGTTCGCAGAGTGGTGGGGGCAGCGGTAGGGGTTTAAGGGGGTATGGAACCTTCCAGCAACGTCAATGGAAAATTCCAAACGGATGTGCTTTGTTACATGTGGGTCGGGCAAAACGCAGGTGGAGCCTTGTATCTCTCAATTTGCATTAGATAACATCAAATTACATCCGCTGACAAGTAGGAGCCTTGTACCTCTCGATTTGCATTTGATAGCATCAAATTACATCCGCAGCTTTCCCCATCGCGTGACAGCATAATTATCGTCGATTGTTATCCACCCTCTTCCGACGCTTAATTATAGTTGCAGCGGAAGTAAACCTCCGGTACACGCAACTTGTTTTTAACATACAATAGACTATTGTTTGCAAATGCACACATAATCCTTGGCCTGGTCGGTACTTCTTACACGCTACACCTAAGACGTTGTGACGTCAAGGGGGGGGGGGGTTCCGGTTCCGGTCCGGAAGGGGGGGGGGGTCATGCATGAGTAACCATCCGCGTGCATATAAACGAAGGAAAGCTCGCGCGCCGCCCATATAGAGGGCTGACACCCCAGCGGTAAACAACAGATCCGTGAGTTTATACCACATAGTACTATAACATATGATTTATTTTTAACACTTAACATTTTAATTTTTTTTTACACTATTTCTTAACACTACAACAATCATTTTATAAATCACACTTTTATTTTCGCGTCTATTTTCCATTTTTGTTTAAACTACGTATGCTAATTAACATCGCGTGCAGGCAACTCACACTGATTATTTGCAGGTTCCATTCTTACACACCTGTTTCCTCCTTACTATGCAGATTACTCTCTTACTTTAACAACACTTAAACTCTAACCGCTACTTCTCGGTCATATTAATATAGTTAGTGCTACACTACAGGATTTACCTGTGCAATGGTGCACGCGATATTTCCTGCACATCTGCGGGTAATACACCTTACACCCGTCTACTATTATACTTATTGCTACATTACACGAGACATTTCTTGCACGCCTGCAGATAATACACTTGCTAACCGTCTACTAATATGATTATTGCTACAGTACAAGAGACATTTCTTGCTCACCTGCAGGTTATACACTTTACAACCGGCTACTATTATAGTTAACACTACACCATAAGATTAAGCCTTACACATGGGTATCGTAATCCTACTTCATCGTGCACGGAGCATTTCTTGCACACCTGCACCTTATACACTTTACTACCGTCTAATATTACAATTATTGCTATGATACGGTAGTTACCTGATCAATCACAGTTGCGGCCCCACTTGCTTATCCACAGGCCAATACTCGCAATCCTACAACTGAATAATTAATTAATTAACTTCCGCTATTACCGATACTTTTCTTAAACTATCCGTCTCTTCCTCCGACTCTTGTGACCGTAGCCGCGGCCGACTGACAAATAACCGAGCTCCCGCAAACCTCGCTCTTTTATGCGGTTTTCTCGGGGAGGGAGTTGGAGGGGATTGGAGGGGGTTGGAGGGGCGTCGCACGTGACTCATCGATCGCATAAAAAGGGGGGTTGCCGCCGCGCGCATGCCATTTCGGTGGCGGCATCGGTCGGGTGAGGTACTATCCGTAGGTCTCTGACGCTTTTATAACTAACGCTTGTTACTTTAAAATGTGTTTCCGCTTTATATGCTAATTAGTTTCTATATATTCAGACACAATCGCGGCCGCTGACCATTTGCCGGCTTACTCTCAAGCGGTTCACATATAAAATCATGGCTTCCCACACTTTACAGCTGAAACTTTTGCGCACAAAACATATTTTACAACAGCATTCTACACCTGCAGTTTCAAAACCGCGTAGTACGGTGGCTAGACTTAAGAAACGGTTCAGGTTTCACCCTTTGTATTTTGCACCACCTCACCTTGGCAACACTTGTACTATTGATACTATTCTACAGACAGTCTTGACTGACATGGTGAAGTACCAACATTTCCCTCTTCTCACACCTATTGACGGTCCCGTCCAGTTCTTCTTCTTCACCATCTTACCGGGTCTATATCATCGGACATCCTCCGACTCGTGTCTCATTGCTCTCTATCGCCTCACACGGTAAACACCTAAAAGCTCTCATCTCTCTCTCTCTTGCAACCATGGACACACAACAGGGTTCACCGGTGCAGTCCCCTGAAGTGACTTCCACTACGGAGACTACTGCTAACACTGCACCAAGTCCCACAGACAATTCCTCCACGCCTACAACGAACACCTGCTCCCGCCCGGTACAGAGCGATGCGGTGACCACTACTGCCGCAAACGACGTGGAGGCTATTCTACGATCACTGATGGGGTTCGATTAAAATAAATAAATGAAAAAATAAAAAGAAAAACCCCTCCCTCCGCCCGCCGCTCCCGCTCCGATCCGACCCGTCCCGAGTCCCCGCCCCGACTGAGCCCCTCGCGGCTCCGCTTTTTTAAAACTCCCTCCGGATGGCCTTGACCCACTTACAAAACACACCCATCACTGTCAACCACACCTGCCGGTTCGAACCGCTTGGCCTTGAAATGGGCCAGAACCGGCAAAACCCCACTACTTGGGGGGTGATGTTGTTCGCGTCCGCAGCATCCCATTAAAGTTGCACGTACTCCCCGGGTGGTGCTAAACGAACAACAACTTTGGCAGCTGAACTGTCCCACACAGTGATCTCTCAGCTATGCCAGCTGCCAGACAAAATCCAAACGGCCCTTTCCAGGGCCAATTTAGAAATTTAGGCTGTGTTTTAAATGTTTGTCATTTTAACGTAGAGGGTCTGAGCAAATCTAAAAGTGACTGCCTCAGCAAGGTGCTGCTGGAAAATGAGGTCGATGTCCTCGCACTGCAAGAAACACATGCAGAAGACTTAGAAAACAGTGCGAGGGGCAACATCCCAGGATATAAGCTTGTGGAAGAAATAGGTCACAGGGTCTACGGAGTGGCGACGTACGTTAGACAGGACATAGACGACGTATCAGTCTCCCACAAAAGTTGTGATAACAACACATTTGTTGTTGCTGTTAGGGTGTCTGCGACTACTATTGTAAATGTATACAAACCACCAAACACCCAGTGGTCAGACACAGTTCTCCCAACTTTTGAACATCCTGTGGTATATGTAGGTGACTTCAACAGTCATCATACCCAGTGGGGATACTCGTCCGATGATGACAACGGCACTCGTCTTTCAAGCTGGGCTGAAAATAACAACCTTTTCCTGGTATATAATGCCAAGGACCCACACACCTTCCATTCAGCCCGATGGCGTCGTGGGTACTCTCCAGACTTGTGCTTTTGCTCCCGTGAACCATCAGCAACACCCGTGCCTACTTCCAGGATGGTCCTTGGTGCATTCCCCCACTCTCAGCACAGGCCTGTAATAATATCAGTAGGAATGCAAATTCCTCTCGTAAGATCTTTTCCTCGGCCTAGGTGGAACTTTAATAAAGCTGAGTGGGAGGCCTTCTCATCAAGGCTTGATAGCGGCATCAGGTTCATCCCCTCTAAAATAAAAAACTATGAACGGTTCACTCGCCTTGTCCTGTCTTCTGCTAAGGCGACAATCCCAAGAGGTTTTAGAAAAGAATACATACCAGGATGGAGCAGAGAGTGCGAAGATCTTTACAGTGAGTTTACAGACACTGCTGACAGAGATGTAGCTGACCAACTCCTTAACTCTCTCGACAACTCCAGGAGAGAGAAGTGGGTGAAAACTGTTGAGAACCTGAACTTCACCAAAAGTAGTCGGAAAGCTTGGTCTCTGCTCAGGAAACTCTCCACTGGTAAATCAAGTGAAAAACACGATGCCTCACAGCCTAGCCCTCGTGAAATTGCAAAACGCCTCTCCGTACTTTCAAAACCTGTGCGTACGTCTGCAGACAGAAAAATTAATTTCAAGCTTAATGAGATAAAGGAGAGTCGGCAAGCACCCTTGGAAGTCTCTAGACCCTTCACTTACGAAGAGCTGGAAGTGGCGATTGATGCGATGCCAATTGGCAAAGCAGCAGGTTTGGATGACATTTTCCCGGAGTTTATAAAACACTCGGGTAACAAGGCTAGACAGTGGCTTCTGGAAGTTTTTAACACCACTCTGAAAACCGGCGACATGCCTGGGATATCTAGAAAATCCAAGATCATAGCTATCCTGAAGCCCGGAAAGGATCCAAAACTGCCTGAAAGTTATCGGCCTATAGCTCTTTTAAGTGTTTGTTATAAGCTGCTAGAGAGGTTAATTTATAACAGAATCCTCCCTATTCTCAATGCCAGCATCCCTGTCGAACAAGCTGGATTTAGGCCTGGTCGCAACTGTTGTGACCAGGTTTTAGCTCTGACTTCTTTCATTGAGGATGGGTTTGAGCGAAGACTGAAAACCTCTGTGGCTTTTTTAGATCTGACTGCAGCATATGACACTGTCTGGAGAAAAGGCCTCCTAGTTAAATTTTACGACCTTATTCCTTGCCCTTTCTTGTTGCGTCTCCTCAACTCAATGCTCTCCAATAGGATGATAAAAGTATATCTGGGACGCAGAGAAAGTACGTTTAGGCAACTAAAGGATGGCCTGCCACAAGGGTCAGTGCTCGCCCCACTGCTCTTAAATGTGTATACTGCCGACATTCCTGTAACTCGGTCCTTAAAGTTTATATATGCAGATGATATTGCATTGGCATATCAACACCAGCATTTTCGACAAGCTGAGGAAACACTGACAAATGACCTCACGACCCTCGTTGAATATTTTGAAGCCTGGAAGCTAAATCCAAACCCAACAAAAACTGAGGTTGCTTGCTTCCACTTGAATAATAGACTGGCCAACCAAAAGCTTAAAATCGTATTCAACGGTGTTGAGTTGAAACATAATGACCACCCACAGTATCTGGGAGTCACTTTAGATCGGTCTCTCACGTTTAAAAGCCACTTACAAAAAACGGCAGCTAAGGTGAGAACCAGGACTAACATTGTCCATCACCTTGCTGGCTCCACATGGGGAGCTAACACACAAGTTCTGCGAACAACTGCTCTAGCATTGGTATATTCAACTGCTGAGTACTGTGCTCCCGTGTGGTTAAATAGTGTGCACGTTAGAGAGATCGACGTCCAGCTAAACAGGACCATGAGAGCCATTAGTGGTACACTCATGGCAACTCCTGTACCCTGGCTCCCGGTGCTGTGTAATATCGCTCCTCCTGAAATAAGACGAAGGGATGCACTCATTAGGGAATACACAAAGATCTTATCTGCTCCACAGCTGCCCATCCATGATTACCTACCCCAGAATGCGGGCCGATTGAGGTCCCGAAAACCAACTCTACGAACAGCCTCCCAGTTGATGGACTCGAACTTCACCATCCATACAAACTGGACTTCCTCCTGGGACGCTTTTCAAGGTCGGAACCACTTCTTGATAGATGACCCGACCGTAGCGGTAGGTGGTATGAATCTTCCTCGGAAGCAGTGGACTATACTCAATCGTTTCCGCACTGGAGTGGGAAGATGTAATTATTGGAAGCACAAATGGGGAATGACACAAGACCAGTCATGCGACTGCGGAGCAGAGTATCAAACTATGGAACACATAGTCGAAGAGTGCCCACTGAGTGCCTTCCCCGAAGGATTGGCCGGTCTGCATAGCTCAAGTGAAGCTGGGCTGCAATGGCTTAGCGCCCTGGATTTAGCTCTATAAAGAGAGATCTAATTTTTTTTTAATTTTAGCGTTTAGATTTTTACTTATACTGACTCAGGTGCTCTGCACCGCAGAATTTATTTTATTATTCTTAAACCATGGTGGCTGGCTGAAT
Source organism: Neoaliturus tenellus (assembly GCA_030545055.2). NCBI lineage: Eukaryota > Metazoa > Arthropoda > Insecta > Hemiptera > Cicadellidae > Neoaliturus > Neoaliturus tenellus. The sequence continues at coordinate 210,094,139 of CM061532.1, forward strand.
GAGCCATACGATATATATATTACCGTCTGGAATGCAACAGTGTAATAAAACAAAAAACAATAACAAAAAAAGGGCTCCAGCCAATGGGATATTAGCAAGGATAAACAAACCCCCACCACCATATCTCCCTAGAAGGATCAGGTTTTAAAAAAACGGACTATAGTAAGTAGATAGATTAGTAAATTAAAATGACTATATAGAGATCCCGTTCTGATCGAATTCAACTAAAATCTGTTGATCTAGGACCCAAGGAGTTAATAGTATATTTCACCACTAGTCCGGAAAGTGACCCATTTCTGGGCGAGATAGTGTTTTACGCGCGAGGCGAAGCCGAGCTAATTATTAATAAATGTGGAAGTTTTAAAGGAGGATTATTTTTGTAAACTCTTCGCCATTGGACAAAGTAAACAAAGCTGGAATTCAAAATTTAATTTGTTTTAAACTTAGCTGATTGTCGCTGTACGGAAAAGTTTGTTTACCTTGGACGGAAAGTAATGTTTACAAACATTACTTTCCGTACAGGTCAGTAAAATCAGCTGACGGTGACAGTTTGGGAAATGACTACTTTCCAAGGTCTCAGCTGTAGGGCAAGTTGTCACTTTCGTATACGGAGTGATGAAAACAATATTTTATAACTGAAACATCTATTCTTCCACTTTTTCTAGCATTTGTTATTGCAACAGCTGTCTAATGACTCAATTAAAGAACTGATGTTTCAGTTATATTCAGCCACATTCGGCTATTCCTCCTTAGGATTAACATTGGGATTTTTAAAGCCTATGGGGCGTAGTAGTCCGATGTGAATTAGCATGTGATTCTGCTCATCTACAGGACTATACCATTCTAACGGTATGCCCGGATTTCTCCAACGATGCACACGAGCAGAGCAAAAAGGAGGCAAAGAAACATGCTTGTCTATTAATACAAAATCGTATAATGAAAGTTGGTCAATAATTTAAAGCGCCCTCTTGAAAAAAACTCAAAGGCAAGGGGGGCCAAGCCCGAAACGAAATTACTTTTTAAATAACCATATTCGTACACGCGTTGTTAGCTCGTGAGCTTTAAAATGACACCTCAATCTTAAAAATTGGTTAAGTAGGTCGAGAGAAAAAGGGATGCAACAGACAAAATCCTTATAGAATTAAAAAGATAGACTTTTTAAAATTGCACTATTTACTATTGTCTATAAATATAAATTTATTTCCTTAAACACCATTGCAAATTGCCTAAACTTATTCATACCATTAACTTTCCTAATCGGGCGCGCTCTTTAACATCAAATGCGTTTAAACAGAAAATATTTTACTTGAAGCTCTTATCTGATCGGGCGAGTATGATGTGATTGGTAAAGGCCAAAACACTTTTTATCAGATTGTACATGACCAGTGAAATCCCAAACCGGAGTGGTGACTGCGGAGAATTGATTTGATTTGCATCTGTCAATTTGTTTCAAAATGCCCTTTGGGCCACTCTGCTTGTCGACAGTTTTGCCGCTGTCCGATATTTCACAGAGTTTTCTTTTTACCTCACTTGCCGTTACCGTTAAATATGGATGATGCTGAATTTCTGCAACATATTTCTTCTTTTGCTGTACCATGAAGCGATAAGAATACGACGATGTTGTGATGGTTAATAATAATTTCGATAATATTGCCTCCAATGTATGTATTGAATAAATTTACTAAGGGAATAAAATTATCCATTGAAACTTATCGTATACTTGACCCAATACAAAGTAAGTAAAGATGCGTACACAAGAAATTCGACTGATGTGTTCTACATCAGCATCTGATACTTCAATCCGATTAGGGAATAAAAGAAACTAGGGGGCCTGTGCAGCGCAATGCGCTGCATTTATTAAGGTACCTAGTGATCAAACTTTGCTCCATGGTAATACTTAGGGAAAATCACGATAGAACATTATTGGTGTTTCATCGATCGATCTTCATTACCAATCTTCCAACTTCCCAATATGGGAGTGTTGAGATGTGATGCTCGTTCTTTTAGGTCTGAATTAGCTAAGATTACGTAGTTGTTCTTTTGCCGATATGTCTTAGGGCCTTTGTCTAAACCCTCCTATAAAATTTAGATAAATTCACAGATGCTGGATACACATAGTTCATCAAACATAAAACGTAAATGACAACAGAATAAAAATCAACATTCCATTATTCCCCGGTCCAGTATGAGTTATGCAGCACTCACTGCGGCTGTTTTTGTATAGTACTGTACTTCTGTATGAGGTAGTCAATGACATAGTGAATGAGTCCACATTACTATTTATGTCTAAATCCTCTTCAATTTAACTTTCCATGACATTACAAAATTTAAATAAAGAAATCACAAAAATTAAGAGAATCTACATCTTTGTTAGTGTGGTCCATTTTGTTTTTAGTGGCATTTTTATTTTGGTTAAAAGTTCTCTTTATAAAAACCATTTTTGTAATAAGCTTGTTTCCTATACTGGAAGTAATAAACTTTTAAATGTTGTCTTTTACACAGGTTTTTTTATCAATCAATCAATCAATAAACATTTATTCGACCGACAATTAAGAAATTGCATTAGCCTATACATCATAAACTTATCTATAATACCTAAAATTAATTTACAATTCATAATTTTTAATTTTATATTGTAAAAGTCCTCCATTGAGTAAATGCTCTTGTCAATAATAATCTTCTTAATTTCTTCTTAAATGTGTTTGTGTCTGAATTCATATTCTTAATTTCAGTAGGAAGGTTATTGTAAATTTTGGTATAGTTATATTTAATATGATTTTCATAAAATGATGTTCTATCATAAATGGCTGAAATTTTATTAGTTTTTTTCTGAGATTCATATTTGTGTTATTGGTTTCCATAGTATGCGTTTTATGTATAATGAATAATATGTGTAGCGTTCTGCTTAAAACATGTTTATACTTGTAGTAAATAAAAAGGTTAATACACTTACAACCAACTATCCCTTTTCCTTATACAGTAGTTTATACCTAGTTTGAAAACCCATGCACACAAATTTAGTGATCTATTTTAATATTTGTTACCTTTCATTATTGTTTCAATACCAGTCGGACAACCAATAAGACCCATGTCAAAAATTTCAATTTCCAAAATTTGTTCGTAAACAAAAATGAATTTTTTTAGGGTTAAGTTACAAAATTTATTTTTGTGCCCAAATACGCGTTAATAAAACTTTCAAGCAAAATCTACCAGCTACATTTTGAGAAAAGGTTAAAAGCTCAGATTAGACACTCCTCGTATTAAAGTATGAAATTATGTTGATATTTCAGTACCAGTTCAATTTGCTTCTATTCAGCTTTTAGCATATATATGTGTTTTGTTTGTTTAACTATCAACAGCTGTTTTATTTAGCAATTCAATATAAATTGTTCCTCATGTTAATCTTATGGTCAAAAAATGAACTTTGAGGGCTTCCCGTGAGCTTCAGAATTAAAATATCAAAAATTTAAAACCTTATTGCAAAACTACGAACTGAGACCATTCTTTTGACACCTCGAACTTTAAAATTGGTCCAGAAATAACAGAAATAAGGGAGGAGTAGTGTTAACAAAAAAAAGGCGTCACGTATTATATATATAGAATAGATAGATAGATAATAGATGCTATAAAAATGCTTACTAATGTAAACTTAAAAGTAAGTTTGTTTGATAAGCATGCACTCCTTAACTCTTTTTGGTATGTGTTTTCGTTATGAACGTTTCATACTTATCTAGCATATCTATAATATATACAGCCGCATGTGTCCATATTATATACAGCCCCATGTGTAACTGACTGACTCACTGATGATCTTAAATTCCTGAAGCGACCGTTTAAGATAGAGACTTGAAATTTGGCATGGACATTCATTGAGATGTTTCAATTTAGGAAAAATCATAAAACTACAACTTTTTTACTTTTAAACTATAGAAAAGGTAAAAAATATAGATTTGTCGGTAACGTAGTTCAGCCGTATCAGCGTATATCACCGCGTGGTATCGTAGATCACTCTTCAGGTTTAGTTCTCGCTCGTGTTTAAATGATCTCTTTCAACTACACCCGTGTTTGATATACTCGTGGTATCCTTCGATGGATACTCTTATATATATTGTAAACTACGGCGTTAATTTGTATAGAGAGCGGGTTATTTCACCAGGGACCCAGGGTTATACTCGATAATATATACAGTGATAATTCCCTAATTTGTAGCATATGCGCGATCTTGAATGTTTACCAAAGGTGAATTTTCTTCTCCTACTATGAATTAATTTCCCATGGCGGGTGAATAGTCGCTTAGTTCTCGCTTGTATTTAAATCATGTCTTTTAACTACACCTGCTTCCTTGCTATTGGCAACGTTAGTATCCCTCATACATAATAAACTTATCCATTTGACTTCTAAATAGCAATGAGATTATGCTGCATTGAAAGCTCGTTTCTTTTATATTTTACACACATCATAAATATGTTTTAGGGAATTTTTAAATAACTGTTTAGCTGAACTAACAGATTTAAATGTAGGTTCTCGTTTTGTGTCAATTTATTTTAGATTACTTATTCAAATTCACACGGGATTATTCTCCGCTGAACTTCGCATTGAATGGATTTTCTGTGAAGCTTGAGCCGTGATCTTAACGTAACATACTTCGATTACTTTGTACAATACTTAATAGACAGTTTATTATTATCTTTCTGTTTGATTTATATTTAGTGTCTTATATTCGAATTTTTCACACTTAAAATTTGTTTTTGAGAATGTTTAAATAAGTGTTGAGCAAAAGTAATAGATTTAAATGTTAGGTTCTCGTTTAATTTCAATTTATTTTAGATTACTTATTCAAATTCACCCTATGTGAACCCCTCAGCCGAATTACGCATTCAATGAATTTTCTGTGTAGCTCGTGCCGTGATCTTAACGTTATATACTCCTATTACTTAGTACGATACTTAATAGACAGTTAAGTATTATCTTTCTGCATTGTTTATAATCAGTGTTTTATATTTTATTTTAATACACACTTAAAATATGTTTTTAAGAATTTTTAAACGGCTATTGAACAAAACTAACAGGTTTTTATGGATAAATTATTATTTCACAGGTCTAGATTTTATATTCTTATAATTAGTAGTAGTTTGTAATAGTAGGGGTTTTTTGCGGATCTACCCCGTTTTTATTATTTCCTATGATTTTGTTTTCATGTTATTTAATTCTTGTTTTCGCTTATTGATTTGAATGTTATTTGCTATTTCAGTAATTTAAACGTTTTTCTTCTATATCCTGAAATATACAAGTTTTTATTTTTAATTAGTATGTATCAGCAGATTCTTTTAATATCGTGGTTGGCGATACTATATTTAGTTCAAATTGTATTTTTAATTTCTTAAGTTTATTAACTAGCATAGCTTGATTTTTTTATTATTTTAATAGTAATATTCAAACTTACTATTGGTTATTTTCTATTTTTTAGCATTATTGTTTTACTCTAATGGGCATATTACATTATTTTTAAAATTTACGAAAATCTCATTTAAAAATACTTAATTTGGAATAATTTTGACCCATTGCAATTTTAATGTGACGCATGTTAACTCGTTGACGTTTCAGACTAAGTAGTTGGTAACGTGGAATAGTTAGCATCACACATTTTAGTAGAGTTACAAGTAAATTAATAACTTAGCTTTTAAAAACTTCAATTTTTATTAGTTTTTATTTTCCGATTATTTTAATATCGTGGTTGGCGATGCTAGATTTGGTTTAAGTGTTACTTTCAATTTCTTTAGTTTATGCATTATTATAGTTTGATTATTTTATTATTTTAATAGTTATTTTCACATAGTCAATTATTTTCTATTTTTTAGCATTATTGTTTTGCTATAGTGGGCACATTACATTTTTTTATCAATGAAAATTTTATTTAAAGATACTTAATTTGGATTAATTTTGCCCCATTGTAATTTTTCTGTGCCGCATCTAAAATCGTTGACGTTCCAGACCAAGTGGTTGGTAACGTGGAGGAGTTAGTATCACACACTTTTGTAGTAGAGTTACACGTAATTTAAAACTTAGCTTTTCAAAACTTCGATGGAACTAGCCTGTTCAGTAAGATAGAGACTTGAAATTTGGCATGGACATTCTTTGAGATGTTTCAATTTAGGAAAAATCATAAAACTACAACTTTTTCACTTTTAAACTATAAAAAAGATAAAAAATATAGATTTGTCGGTAACGTAGTTCAGCCGTGTGAGCGTATTTCACCGTTTGGGTAACGTAGATCACTTTGCAGGTTTAGTTCTCGCTCGTGTTTAAATGATTTCTTTCAACTACACCCGTGTATGATTCAAATATTGTATTCTACATTAACATGGACGTTTTGTGTAGACGGCGGTGTTTCGATGCATTGAGAGCGGGTTATTTCACCAGGGTAATACTCGCTTTGATTTATACAGTATTAAAATGCCCAAAAACTACAAATTTTGAACTTGCAAATCACAAAAAATTCTAAAAAGACGAGGTGTTGGTTAGGAAGTACTTTGGTTCTTAAAGATGTCGCTTGGAGCGCTATTATAGTCGCTTAGTTCTCGCTTGTATTTAAATGATATCGTTTAACTACACCTCTTCCCGATAATTATTTTTTACTTGAGCGCATATTTGTTTACGTATGGTTTTCCCTCCGATTGCTGTGTTATTGTTGAAAATGAAGTTTACTGAATCGAAAGCGTATCTTTACATCCAGGTGATGTCCGCTTTGGTTTCTATATTAATTGCTAAAATATTGTAGGTCTTATTACATTTTCTAGACTTTAGTTTTCTCATGCTGAAAATACTGTCTCTCTCTATATGAATCCCCAGATTGAATATAGCGCTTCAGTTGATAGTTCTGGTGCAGTTTTACTTTGGAGAGTTGAAAGTGTCCCAACACGTTTGACATCCGGTCTTTGACCTATTTGCTGCTGTCCAATCAGGCTTAGATTTTAGTTTAGGAAACAATCGAACATATTAAGTTATAGAACGATTGAACTTTCCATTCTTACCTTCGCTAACGTTTACCTACTTCCGACGTTTTTTGAAGACCATCTACATATCTGATGACCCATCAGGCTGAGAAATATTATAATAACCAATTGAATTAAACTCAATAGTAATTTTTCTCGCTGCCACTTTGTCCGTCAAACTTTCTCAATGCAGTGCTCTCACCTAAAGTCTCGATTAACCCTATTATTGTTGTAATTGAAAACTATTCTATGCTTATCAATTATTGTAACTCTTTCAGTATATTTTAATTTAACCAATAATCCTTTTTTGGCTATTATTTCACAGTTGGTTTTTTTACTACCATTGGTTGAAAATGCATAATGTACGCCGATTTTATGGTGCTTAAGTTGCCACTTTCTTCATTTTAAGACTATATAAAGACTTTAAGACTTCATGATTATAGTACCTAATACCCTGTGATCTATTACATACTACTAGGGCTCTATTTTTATTAATTTTCTGAACTGATATATATATATATAACATTTAAAATTGTTAAATTAATATTTGCTGATTTTGAATGATAAAATTGTTATCGTTTCTTTATATGGTACATATATGATTCCTGCGTTTCTTGGCCACCCCATGGCGGAACTGAAGCATCTTAGCCTATACCATATTTTTTTTAGTTTCAAATATCTTGATTTTGTCCCTTTTTTCTTCTATTACATAGAACGATCCTCTGTATAAACTTATAATTTTATTCCACTTTTATCTTTTCAGAATACAGCTATTACCTCAATCATGTACAATCATAATCGTATCTCCAAATTTGTACACAACAACTTTTGAGCATGACTATTTACATATTCATTAATATTTCACAACTCCATTATATTTTTTAACCAACTAAGGGGAACTAGGGAGTGGGATTAAACCATGAGCCGTGGGCAAATTTCAAAGCTTATTATTTATTGTGAGTAGTGTGTATTGGCGGCTTCTGTTACTGTCGTTGGAGTTGAGCCCTCAACTAGCCTGTTCTTTGTATGAGGTTTTGACAGTAATTTACGGAATTGGGGACCAATTATTGGGTTGGACCCTCCATCAAGCATAACACCTAGAATATTTACATAAATAATATTTATTTCACAGCTCAATTTTTTTAAACTATTTACTAAGGAGGGACATTAAAACCTACTAATAGGAGATTATTAAAGCTTTTTTGCTATTGATTGTGAATTTAGAGTATTAGATGGTTTTGTTACTGTCTTGGCAGTTCAGATCTTGTGTGGAACTAAACTATTTCAAAGTTGACTTTTTATTAATTCAACCTAAGGGGGCATGGGGGCGGAGCCCCCATCGAGCCGTAGGCGAGTCTATAATATATACAGCCCCATGTGTAACTGACTGACTCACTCACTCACTCACTCACTGATGATCTTAAAGTCCTGAAGCGACCGTTTAAGATAGAGACTTGAAATTTGGCATGGACATTCTTTGAGATGTTTAAACTTAGGAAAAATCTTCAAAATACAATTTTTTTACTTTTAAACCATAAAAAAATGCTAAAAAGAGGAGGTGTCGGTAAGGAAGTACGTTAGTTCTTGAAGATGTCGCTTGGGGCGCCATTATAGTCTTTTAGTTCTCGCTTGTATTTAAAGTATGTCTTTTAACTACACCCCTTACTGGTAGTGTACTCGTCATTGCGCTTATTGAATTTCAGTTTGAGTTCCATTTATTCGATGGCTATGAGTTTTTATTGTATTGAAAGTGGATCCTTTCATCAAGGTGATGTCCGCTTTGATTCGTATAGTAATAACGCGCAATGTGTTGCCAATGCAGCATGTGCGCTTGCTTGGAATAGCTTACATGGTGAATTCTCTTCACCTATTATTGATGAAATTCTCATGGCGGGTGACAGTTTGTACAGGCATTCTCGTCATGTGAACTGCATCAGTAATAGGTATTTGTTTCCCGAAGATCTTGTTAGAGAAATCATTATTATGGGCAAAAAAATCCACATTGCAGACATATCTTACGTATGCAATGGTCTTTATCCACTATCTGCGAATGAGCTGTCTAAGTCGGTCCATCATTTGTCAAATATTTTGGAAGACATTTTATCTACTTCAAATGGCGGTTTTCTGTTTATGGGACAGTTGAATACAGTAGCCTTTTGGAGTGATGATGACATGTTGTTTGTTTTTGACTCTCACGGAGTAGACGAGGAGCGTCGACACAGCTCAAACGACAGTGAAAACCGTGCACGTCTCTTTGTCTGCGACAGTTATTTATCACTCGCTTCTCTGTTACTTGCTAATTCTGCACTAAGTGGAATTGAAAGTCAATATAATATCACTAAACTTACTTTTGAACGGTCTATCGACCAGAGTGAATCTGAAGACGACCACCCAGTCGTTAAAAGGGGACCAGGGCGACCAAAGAAACCTAAACGTGGGCGCCCCAAATTTTTTTCGACCACCCGTGAAGAACAATTGCAGCAGGCAAAGAAAAGATATATCGAGAAAAATCATGAAAAGCATAGGGAAGCGGTCCGGAAATACAGTCAACAACACCCTGAAGTAAACAGGGCTGCTGTTGGAAGGTATCCACAACGGAATCCCGATGTAAACAGGGCTGCTGTTGAACGGTATTCTCAACGGCATCCCGATGTAAACAGGGCTTCTGTTGAAAGGTATTCACAACGGAATCCCGATGTAAACAGGGCTGCTGTTGAACGGTACTCTCAACGGCATCCTGATGTAAACAGGGCTGCTGTTAGTCTCTACACTCAACAGCATCCTGAAGTACATCGGGATTCTGTGAAGCGATATGACCAGCTCCATCCCGAAGCTTCACGTCAGAGAGTTCAGGTTTTTCGATTGAAAAATCCAATAGTCAAAGAGCTTAGACATTTGCCTGCTTCACTTAGTCATCTCATCAACAAACATGGTCCAATGGCCAGCTGGAATGGAGATTTATTCGACCACATTACCGCTTATAAATTAAACAAAGTTAGTCTTTGGGCGGAAGATATTTACAAGTGTTCTTTATGTGGAGCTAGGTTGTTTGACGAAGAACGTGATAGAAAAAAATGGTGCTGTGGAGATGGAGCTTACAATGTCCTTCGATTGCCTCCACTTCAAGCGGCATTCTATTCTAACCGTCTATTTCTTGAACGCGCAAGGGCTTACAACGACCTTTTCGCTTTCTGTGCTCTTGAGGTGCCCGGTGGATACCGGCATCCAAGTGGTCTCGCTTTCTTTAAAATTGAAGGTAGTATGTACCATAATGTGTACAATTTGTCCGCTCCAGGTCAGAAGTTTGTTACTAAGTCTAAGGTTATCCAGTTAGTCAATCGTTCTCGACTGTACATAGATGACGGCGAGGAACGTAGAAATATTGCTATGGGCAGGTCTCTCGATGGCGAAGTGGTCGATGAGATTACCAGTTTCCTAGATTCTTGTAATCCATTCGTCCATGATTTTCGTCGATTAGCCAATGAGCCGTCTGTTGCAGCTCATTTGGATTTCGAACTGACCACACGAGCGACTCATGGCCCAGTTCTTGGTGACCGACAAACGGGCGTTGAGGTCCACGCTGTCCTCAGCACAGAAGAAACAGTTAATGAACCCAGGAATTTAACAATCTGGAAAATAGGTGATGATAGGCCAACGTCCATAGACCTTTTAAGTCCGTTGATGGAACCCTTCCAATATCCTTTGCTCTATCCGCAAGGTACATTGGGTTGGCATATTGGTCTTCTTGACAATAGTGGGAAAAAGCTCACTCAATACAACTACACACGTTGTCTTCTCCTTTCCGAACCTCGCTTTTCTCATATCGGCCGTCTTTCTCAAGCTTGGCAGGTTGAGATGTATGCGAGGTATGAGGAAGAAAAACTTCGTTTCATAAAATTTTCCCAGACCAAACCAACTTCCAATGCCATGCGGATAGGGCCATTGGATGAACTCCTTGATGTTCAACGTGGTAGTCGTACAGGAAGACAAGTCTTGGAAGACATTGCCAATGACGAAACTGTCCAAGGCGAGGGTGGGGCACAAGCTGGAAAGGTTTACCTCCCAAGTACATTTACAGGGGGTCCCAGATATGTGAAAGTCCATTATGAGCACGCCATGGCTCTAGTTTGTCGTCTGGGCTCCCCCACTTTCTTTCTAACATTTACATACAGCGCGACTTGGGAGGAAAACAAGAAAGCTTGTCCTCGCGGGGGTGGGCGCAGTGACCCTAGCACTGCTTGCAGAGTCTTCCGGATTAAACTTCTGGAACTTCTCCGAGATCTGCGAAGTGGGTCCATGTTCGGACCTGCGGTCTATTTCGTCTACGTTATCGAGATGCAGATGAGGGGCCTTCCTCATGCCCACATCGTATTCAAGATTAACGGAGACGGACCAGTCCAAGCATCCGAAATAGACTCACTAATCCGCGCAGATATTCCCTCGGAGGAAGAAGCCGGAGGCCGGCTAAGAGAGTTGGTTCTGAAACACATGGTTCACGGCCCATGTGGCACTGATCATCGAATTGACTTTCCTTGCTGGGACTCTGCGAAGGGTTACTGCACAAAGTTCTTCCCTAAGCCCTCGTGTGAAACTACACACGTTGATGAAAGAGGGTTCGTCCAATATAAACGTGATTATAATAATAAGGGCTTCATAACGTCACGTAAAAGACAAGTTGCCGTACATGACGGATGGGTTGTACCATATAACCCGGCCTTGTTGCTTAAATACGAAGCACACATTAACTTAGAGCTAGCTTCTACTCGCCGCGTAATAAAATACCTCTTCAAATATCTTATGAAGGGAGGTTCCCTACAAAATGTCACTGTGACTCCCTTCAGTAAGCAAGATGATGAGGTTGATCATTACGTGACGAAGAGAATGGTCGGTGCTAGTGACGCATGTTGGAGACTTCTGGGGTTTCCTATTTCAGTGTCCGAGCCAACCGTTGAGTGTCTCCCAGTTCACCTGGAAGGGAAACAGGTTGTATGTTTTCGACCAGACCAGCTGGAAGACGCTACTTCCAGAGCTAGCTCTAAGTTAATTATTTACTTCGATCGTCCTCAGAACCCCGAATTTGACCATCTTACATATCAGTCTTTTTATGAAAAGTACATTGTGCACACGAAACGTCCTGCCAACGGCGAAATATTCGACCATCCCGACGGTAAACACTATATCACAGCGCGCCAGCGTGGAGAAAAGGTGTGTCGTCTATTTTGGGTCTCTCCCAGCAGAAGTGAGCTGTACTATCTTCGTTTACTTCTAATGCTAATTCCTTGCCGTGGGTATGCTGATCTTCTTTCTCGTGGTGGAAATTGCCATACTTTCCAGGAAGTAGCTCGTAAGCTCGGCCTGGTTGAGGACGAGGAAGAGTATCAGTATGCCTTGCGTGAAGCAGCCCAATTTATGGTTGGCCCTAGATTGCGTTCGTTCTTTGTGATCCTTTACAATATGGGAGCTCCCGCTGCTCTTTTGTGGGATGTTTTCCGAGATTTACTTTGCGAAGACCACTTAGATCGGAACCCGCACGATTCTGACCTGGCAGTCAAACTCGCTCTTATCGAAATTGACCGTAAACTTAGGCGTCAGGGCTCTTGTTTGGTGGATCACGGCCTCCCTGATGTTCGTGACGACACGACGGAGTTGGGGAGAGAACTCCTCGTCTTCGGGGACAACCATCAGCGGTCAATTGTCGAAGAGTGGGTTCCCAAACTGTCAGAGGACCAAAGACGCGTTTTTGATTACGTGAGTTCCCTCCTCCAAAATCGTCAGGAAAACAGACAGTCTAAACTAATTTTCCTCGATGGTCCTGGTGGTATGGGAAAACGTCGCTAATCCGCGTCATTCTCGCTTATGTTCGAGGTTGCCGTCAAGTGGCTCTTGCTGTGGCCAGCTCCGGGATCGCTGCTGGAAACATGCCGGGGGGTACAACTGCCCATAGCATGTTCAAGATTCCACTCGATCTTGGGGATGGCACCGGCTATTGGAGTGTCACCAACGGGTCTCAACGAGCAGAGCTCATCAGAGCCGCACAGATTATAGTTTTTGATGAGGCTCCAATGGCTCATAGGTTTATCTTTGAGATCATTGACCGTTCTCTGAGGGATTTAATGAACTCAAATGTGCCATTTGGAGGTAAGATCATTCTCTGCTCGGGAGACTTCCGCCAGATCGCGCCCGTCGTGGTGAAGGCTAGTACACCATCTGACGTTGCCTGTGTATCACTCCGGGCGTCGCATCTTTGGCGACACTTTCAAATATTCTCTTTGACAACACCTCATAGGACTTGTCAATCCTCTACCTACTCAGAGTTTCTCCTTGACGTGGGCAACGGAACTATTCGTTCCAGCTCTTTTGGTGAGGGTAGGGATTGTCAAATGCTTATCCCTTTGACTGGCATTCGGCATTTTATTACCCTGCCCGATTTGATCAGTTTTGTTTTTCCTCCAAACTGCCTATTGGATCCGGATCTTTGTGCACAGAGAGCGATTCTCTCGACTGTAATTGTGAATGTCAAGGAGATTAACAATATCGTCTTGAACTCCTTAGACGGCCACATTTACGAGCTGAGAAGCGCTGACTCTGCTGACAAAGAAGGCGATGATGGACTGGATGTCGATATTCAACTTCTGAACCAGGCTACTGGGAAAGGTGTCCCTGACCATGTCCTCCGTCTGAAGATTGGTTCCGTGTGCCTCGTTATGCGGAACCTAAACATCGCTGAAGGACTTGTTAACGGCACAAAAGTCATTGTGACTGCGATCAGCAACCGCTTGGTCACAGTCCGACTTCCTGGACAAAGGGAACCGATTTGTATCCCGTGAATACAATTCACTTTTCCCTTTGTCGAGGGATCGCCGTTAAAAGTTCGCCGACGTCAATTTCCGTTGATGTTGGCCTATTGTATGACAGGGCACAAGAGCCAAGGTCAAACAATAGAGTCAGTTGGTGTTGATCTTCGGACGGACTGCTTCACGCATGGTCAGTTGTACGTCTTACTCAGTAGAGTTCGACATTCAGACAACATTGCTGTTCTGGTAAATCCCGATAGGATCCGCGAAGGAGTCGCATATGCAAAGAACATTGTATATGACGAACTCCTTCGATAAATCCTTATTTGACTCAGCAGTAAGCTAGGGGGCCTGCTTTATCAAAATTCCCCGTTGGATTTAGACTTTTTATGGCAGTACGATAGGGGGCCTGCCCATCAAAAGTCCCTGTTTATTTTTTTGTACATTAGTTTTAAGGTTTGTGAGCTGAGGCGAGGGGCACAGCTTCAACAACCTCCCCGGTGTGATTTTAGTTTTAAGATTTGTAAATATTTCGTAGGGGCTAGGGTTACTGCGTATCAAACTGCCCGGTGTTTATATTTAATAATGATTTGTAAATATGTACATATGGTTCCTACGTTTCTCGGCCTCCCCGTGGCGGAACTGGATACGCCAGATTGCAACTTTAAGCGCTGGCTAACTAACAGAGAAACATTGTCACTTGAAGTACTACAATGAACTCACAACACCTGAGTTCAAAACATCTTGACCTAAACTATACTTTTAAACAAATTTCAATTATTTTACAACTCATAAAATAAAACCTATTTCAATGAAAATTCATAAATCTTATTCCACTCCTGTTCTTTCCACAACTCCTTAATTAAAGTATCATATCACTAGAATTTTAACAAAAGCCACAACAATAACCAGAACATTTATTTAATATCTTTATTTAATAACTATTATTTCACAACTCTCAATTTCATATTTTAACAAACAGTAAAATGTTTTCTAATAGTAGGGGGCTTTCGCTGATCCACCCCGTTTTTATTATTTTCTTTTATTTTGTTTTCATGTTATTTAATTATTGTTTTCGCTCATTGATTTAAATTTTATTCGTTGTTTCTTTGATTTAAACCTTTTTAATCTATTTCCTGAAGTTTTTTATTTCTCATTTGACTTGTGTGACGCAGGGGATTATGTCACGTCTTTCACGATTGCAACACCAAGAGCTGGCTAAGTATCAGAGAAACATTTATTACTGTAACTACGACTACTAATTATGTTTATAGCAACAACCACAACTATATTTAAACTCTTTGTTTTTAAACTTCTTTTCATTAAATACAGTAACCAATCATCTTAACTTAAATTATATTTTTGTACTTACAAATATGTTTCTTGTGCCTTGTTTTAGTATAGAATACTTAAATTAAAGCTGAAATATTTATTTCACTTCTTTTTTTCATGATATGCCAATTAATTGAGTCATATTCGTATAATTTTTTTACAGTACCGATATTGAGCATAATACCTAGATTATTTACATAGCTAATTATTATTTCACAACTATCAATTATATTTTGTAACGAATTAAGATGAATTAGGAAGGGGGTTTAAAAACCGTAGACGATTTTCAAAGCGTTTTATTATTATTGATGAATTGTGAGTAGTGTGTATAAGACACTTTTGTTACTGTCTTGGCTGACCCGTTCTTCTGTTGAAACTAACCTGTTGAACAACTTGACTTCTTATTAATTTACTAATTTAGGGCAACCCCTAAGGGGCATGGGGCGAAGCCCCATCGAGCCATAGGCGAGTCTATAATATATACAGCCCCATGTGTAACTGACTCACTCACTCACTGATGATAGGAAAGTCCTGAAGCCATCGTTGAAGCTAGACACTTGAAATTTGGCATGGACATTCTTCGCGATGTTTAAATTTTGGAAAAATCATCAAACTACAAAATTTTTACTTTTAAACCATAAAAAAATGCTAAAAAGACGAAGTGTCGGTAAGGAAGTACGTTAGTTCTTAAAGATGCCGCTTGGAGCGCTATTATAGTCGCTTAGTTCTCGCTTGTATTTGAATTATGTCTTTTAACTACACCTGTTCCTGATTCAATGTTTGTTGTTATTTTGCATTTTGTATTCCACTTTGTTGAAATGGCTATGAAATTTTACTGCATTGAAAGCGGATCTTTTCATCAAGGTGATGTTCGCTTCGATTCCTACAGCAACAATGCGCAGTGTGTGGCCAATGCAGCATGTGCGCTTGCTTGGAACTACTTACATGGTGAATTCTCTTCACCTATTATTGATGGAATTCTCATGGCGGGTGACAGTTTGTACAGACAGTCTCGCCGTGTGAATTGCATCAGTAATAGGTATTTGTTTACCGAAGATCTTGTTAGGGATTTTATCATTATGGGCCAAGAAATCCACATTGCAGACATATCTTACGTATGCAATGGTCTTTATCCACTATCTGCGAATGAGTTGTCCAACTCGGCCCATCAGTTGTCAAATATTTTGGAAGACATTTTATCTACTGATTCAATTGGGGGTTTTCTGTTTACGGGACAGATGAATACAGTAGCATTTTGGCGTGATGATGGCATGTTGTTTGTTTTTGACTCTCATGGAGTAGACGAGGAGCGTCGACACAGCTCAAACGATGGTGCAAACCGTGCACGTCTCTTTGTCTGCGACAATTATTTATCACTCGCTTCTCTGTTACTTGCGAATTCTGCACTAGGTGGAATTGAAAGTCAGTATAACATTACTAAACTTACATTCCAAAGATCTATCGAGCAGACTGATTCAACAACACATGCAGTTTTTCAATCTGAAGACATTCCAGTTGACCACCCAGTTGTTAAAAGGGGACCAGGGCGACCAAAGAAAACCAAGCGTGGGCGCCCTAAAGTTCTTTCGACAACCCATGAAGAACAATTGCAGCAGGCAAAGAAAAGATACGTCGAGAAAAATCCTGAGAAGCGTAGGGATGCGGTTCAGAAATACAGTCAACAACACCCTGAAGTAAACAGGGCTGCTGTTGAACGGTATTCACAACGGAATCCCGATGTAAACAGGGCTGCTGTTGAACGGTATTCTCAACGGCATCCTGATGTAAACAGGGCTGCTGTTGGTCGCTACACTCAACAGCATCCTGAAGTACATCGTGATTCTGTGAAGCGATATGACCAGCTTCATCCCGAAGCTTCGCGTCAGAGAGTTCATGTTTTTCGATTGAAAAATCCAATAGTCAAAGAGCTTAGACATTTGCCTGCTTCACTTAGTCATCTCATCAACAAACATGGTCCGATGGCCAGTTGGAATGGAGATTTATTAGATCACATTTACGCTTACAAATTAAACAAAGTTAGTCTTTGGGCGGAAGATATCTACAAGTGTCCTTTATGTGGAGCTAGGTTGTATGATGAAGAACGTGATAGAAAAAAATGGTGCTGTGGAGATGGAGCTTACAATGTCCTTCGATTGCCTCCCCTTCAAGCCGCATTCTATTCTAACCGTCGATTTCTTGAACGAGCAAGGGCTTACAACGACCTTTTCGCTTTCTGTGCTCTTGAGGTGCCCGGTGGATACCGGCATCCAAGTGGTCTCGCTTTCTTCAAAATTGAAGGTCGTATGTACCATAATGTATACAATTTATCCGCTCCAGGTCAGAAGTTCGTTACTAAGTCTCGGAATATCCAGTTAGTTAATCGTTCTCGACTGTACATAGATGACGGTGAGGAACGTAGAAATATTGCTATGGGCAGGTCTCTCGATGGCGAAGTGATCGATGAGATTACCAGTTTTCTAGATTCTTCTAATCCATTCGTCCATGATTTCCGTCGATTAGCCAATGAGCCGTCCGTCGCTGCTCATTTGGATTTCGAATTGACCACCCGAGCGACTCACGGCCCAGTTCTTGGTGACCGACAAACGGGCATTGAGGTCCATGCTGTCCTCAGCACAGAAGAAACAGTTAATGAACCCAGGAAATTAACCATCTGGAAAATAGGTGACGATAGGCCGACGTCCATAGACCTGTTAAGTCCGTTGATGGAACCTTTCCAATATCCTTTGCTCTATCCGCAAGGCACATTGGGTTGGCATATTGGTCTTCTTGACAATAATGGGAAAAAGCTCACTCAATACAACTACACACGTTGTCTTCTCCTTTCCGAACCTCGCTTCTCTCATATCGGCCGTCTTTCTCAAGCCTGGCAGGTTGAGATGTATGCGAGGTATGAGGAAGAGAAACTTCGTTTCATAAAATTTTCCCAGACCAAGCCAACTTCCAATGCCATGCGGATAGGGCCATTGGATGAACTCCTTGATGTTCAACGTGGTAGTCGTACGGGTAGACAAGTCTTGGAAGACATAGCCAATGACGAAACTGTCCAGGGCGAGGGTGGGGCACAAGCTGGAAAAGTTTACCTCCCAAGTACATTTACAGGGGGTCCCAGATATATGAAAGTTCATTATGAGCACGCCATGGCTCTAGTTTGTCGTCTGGGCTCCCCCACTTTCTTTCTAACATTTACATACAGCGCGACTTGGGAGGAAAACAAGAAAGCTTGTCCCCGCGGGGGTGGGCGCAGTGACCCTAGCACTGCTTGCAGAGTCTTTCGGATTAAACTTCTGGAACTTCTCCGAGATCTGCGAAGTGGGGCGATGTTCGGACGTGCGGTCTATTTCGTCTACGTTATCGAGATGCAGATGAGGGGCCTTCCTCATGCCCACATCGTATTCAAGATTAACGGAGACGGACCAGTCCAAGCATCCGAAATTGACTCACTAATCCGCGCAGATATTCCCTCGGAGGAAGAAGCCGGAGGCCGGCTAAGGGAGTTGGTTCTGAAACACATGGTTCACGGCCCATGTGGTACTGATCATCGAACTGACTTTCCTTGCTGGGACTCTGCGAAGGGTTACTGCACAAAGTTCTTCCCTAAGCCCTCGTGTGAAACTACACACGTTGATGAAAGAGGGTTCGTCCAATATAAACGGGATTATAATAATAAGGGCTTCATAACGTCACGTAAAAGACAGGTTGGCGTACATGACGGATGGGTAGTACCATATAACCCGGCCTTGTTGCTTAAATACGAAGCACACATTAACTTAGAGCTAGCTTCTACTCGCCGCGTAATAAAATACCTCTTCAAATATCTTATGAAGGGAGGATCCCTACAAAACGTCACTGTGACTCCCTTCAGTAAGCAAGATGATGAGGTAGATCATTACGTGACGAAGAGAATGGTCGGTGCTAGTGACGCATGTTGGAGACTTCTGGGGTTTCCTATTTCAGTGTCTGAGCCAACCGTTGAGTGTCTCCCAGTTCACCTGGAAGGGAAACAGGTTGTATGTTTTCGACCAGACCAGCTGGAAGACGCTACTTCCAGAGCTAGCTCTAAGTTAATTGTTTACTTCGATCGTCCTCAGAAAACCGAATTTGACAATATTACTTATCAGTCTTTTTATGAAAAGTACATTATGCACACGAAACGTCCTGCAACGGCGAAATATTCGACCATCCCGACGGTAAACACTTTATCACAGCGCGCCAGCGTGGAGAAAAAGTGTGTCGTCTATTTTGGGTCTCTCCCAGCAGAAGTGAGCTGTACTATCTTCGTTTACTTCTAATGCTAATTCCTTGCCGTGGGTATGCTGATCTTCTTTCTCGTGGTGGAAATTGCCATACTTTCCAGGAAGTAGCTCGTAAGCTCGGCCTGGTTGAGGACGAGGAAGAGTATCAGTATGCCTTGCGTGAAGCAGCCCAATTTATGGTTGGCCCTAGATTGCGTTCGTTCTTTGTGATCCTTTGCAATATGGGGGCTCCCGCTGCTCTTTTGTGGGATGTTTTCCGAGATTCACTTTGCGAAGACCACTTAGAACGGAACCCGCACGATTCGGACCTGGCAGTCAAACTCGCTCTTATCGATATTGACCGTAAACTTAGGCGTCAGGGCTCTTGTTTGGTGGATCATGGCCTCCCTGATGTTCGTGACGACACGACGGAGTTGGGGAGAGAACTCCTCGTCTTCGGGGACAATCATCAGCGGTCAATTGTCGAAGAGTGGGTTCCCAAACTGTCAGAGGACCAAAAACGCGTTTTTGACTATGTGGGTTCCCTCCTCCAAAATCGTCAGGAAAACAGACAGTCCAAACTCATTTTCCTCGATGGTCCTGGGGGGTATGGGAAAACTTCGCTTATACGCGTCATTCTCGCATATGTTCGAGGTTGCCGTCAAGTGGCTCTTGCTGTGGCCAGCTCCGGGATCGCTGCTGGAAACATGCCGGGGGGTACAACTGCCCATAGCATGTTCAAGATTCCACTTGATCTTGGGGATGGCACCGGCTATTGGAGTGTCACCAACGGGTCTCAACGAGCAGAGCTCATCAGAGCCGCACAGCTCATAGTTTTTGATGAGGCTCCAATGGCACATAGGTTTATCTTTGAGATCATTGACCGTTCTCTGAGGGATCTAATGAACTCAAATGTGCCATTTGGAGGTAAGATCATTCTCTGCTCGGGAGACTTCCGCCAGATCGCGCCCGTCGTGGTGAAGGCTCGTACGCGATCTGACGTTGCCTGTGTATCACTCCGGGCGTCGCATCTTTGGCGACACTTTCAAATATTCTCTTTGACGACACCTCATAGGACTTGTCAATCCTCTGCCTACTCAGAGTTTCTCCTTGAGGTGGGTAACGGAACTATTCGTTCCAGCTCTTTTGGTGAGGGTAGGGATTATCAAATGCTTATCCCTTTGACTGGCATTCGACATTTTATTACCCTGCCCGATTTGATCAGTTTTGTTTTTCCTCCAAACTGCCTATTGGATCCGGATCTTTGTGCACAGAGAGCGATTCTCTCGACTGTAATTGTGAATGTCAAGGAGATTAACAATATCGTCTTGAACTCCTTAGACGGCCACATTTACGAGCTGAGAAGCGCTGACTCTGCTGACAAAGAAGGCGATGATGGACTGGATGTCGATATTCAACTTCTGAACCAGGCTACTGGGAAAGGCGTCCCTGACCATGTCCTCCGTCTGAAGATTGGTTCCGTGTGCCTCGTTATGCGGAACCTAAACATCGCTGAAGGACTTGTTAACGGCACAAAAGTCATTGTGACTGCGATCAGCAACCGCTTGGTCACAGTCCGACTTCCTGGACAAAGGGAACCGATTTGTATCCCGCGAATACAATTCACTTTTCCCTTTGTCGAGGGATCGCCGTTAAAAGTTCGCCGACGTCAATTTCCGTTGATGTTGGCCTATTGTATGACAGGGCACAAGAGCCAAGGTCAAACAATAGAGTCAGTTGGTGTTGATCTTCGGACGGACTGCTTCACGCATGGTCAGTTGTACGTCTTACTCAGTAGAGTTCGACATTCAGACAACATTGCTGTTCTGGTAAATCCCGATAGGATCCGCGAAGGAGTCGCATATGCAAAGAACATTGTATATGACGAACTCCTTCGATAAATCCTTATTTGACTCAGCAGTAAGCTAGGGGGCCTGCTTTATCAAAATTCCCCGTTGGATTTAGACTTTTTTATGGCAGTACGATAGGGGGCCTGCCCATCAAAAGTCCCTGTTTATTTTTTTGTACATTAGTTTTAAGGTTTGTGAGCTGAGGAGAGGGGCACAGCTTCAACAACCTCCCCGGTGTGATTTTAGTTTTAAGATTTGTAAATATTTCGCTAGGGTACTGCGTATCAAACTGCCCGGTATTTATATTTAATAATGATTTGTAAATATGTACATATATGGTTCCTACGTTTCTCGGCCTCCCCGTGGCGGAACTGGATACGCCAGATTGCAACTTTAAGCGCTGGCTAACTAACAGAGAAACATTGTCACTTGAAGTACTACAATGAACTCACAACACCTGAGTTCAAAACATCTTGACCTAAACTATACTTTTAAACAAATTTCAATTATTTTACAACTCATAAAATAAAACCTATTTCAATGAAAATTCATAAATCTTATTCCACTCCTGTTATTTCCACAACTCCTTAATTAAAGTATAACAAAAGCCACAACAATAACCAGAACATTTATTTAATAACTTTATTTAATAACTATTATTTCACAACTCTCAATTTCATATTTTAACAAACAGTAAAATGTTTTCTAATAGTAGGGGGCTTTCGCTGATCCACCCCGTTTTTATTATTTTATTTTGTTTTCATGTTATTTAATTAATGTTTTCGCTCATTGAATTAAATTTTATTCGTTGTTTCTTTGATTTAAACCTTTGTAATCTATTTCCTGAAGTTTTTTATTTCTCATTTGACTTGTGTGACGCAGGGGATTATGTCACGTCTTTCACGATTGCAACACCAAGAGCTGGCTAAGTATCAGAGAAACATTTATTACTGTAACTACGACTACTAATTATGTTTATAGCAACAACCACAACTATATTTAAACTCTTTGTTTTTAAACTTCTTTTCATTAAATACAGTAACCAATCATCTTAACTTAAATTATATTTTTGTACTTACAAATATGTTTCTTTTGCCTTGTTTTAGTATAGCCTACTTAAATTAAAGCTGAAATATTTTCACTTCTTTTTTTCATGATATGCCAATTAATTGAGTCATATTCGTATAAATTTTTTTTACAGTACCGATATTGAGCATAATACCTAGATTATTTACATAGTTAATTATTATTTCACAACTATCAATTATATTTTGTAACGAATTAAGATGAATTAGTAAGGGGGTTTAAAAACCGTAGACGATTTTCAAAGCGTTTTATTATTATTGATTGTGAGTAGTGTGTATAAGACACTTTTGTTACTGTCTTGGCTGACCCGTTCTTCTGTTGGAACTAACCTGTTGAACAACTTGACTTCTTATTAATTTACTAATTTAGGGCAACCCCTAAGGGGCATGGGGCGAAGCCCCATCGAGCCGTAGGCGAGTCTATAATATATACAGCCCCATGTGTAACTGACTCACTCACTCACTGATGATAGGAAAGACCTGAAGCCATCGTTGAAGCTAGACACTTGAAATTTGGCATGGACATTCTTTGAGATGTTTCAATTTAGGGAAAATTATAAAACTACAACTATTTTACTTTTAAACTATAAAAAATCTAAAAAAATATAGATTTGTCGGTAAAGTAGTTCAGCCGTATCGGCGTATATCACCGCGTGGTATCGTAGATCACTTTGCAGGTTTAGTTCTCGCTCGTGTTTAAATGATCTCTTTCAACTACACCCGTGTTTGATACTAGCATTGTATGTCTTACAGATATGAACGTCTTTTAATGAATGATTATGTTTTTGAGAATCTTTAACAACTAATGATCATAACAAACAGATATTTAAGTTAGGTTCTCGTTTTGTATTCAATTTATTCTAGATCATTTATTCAAATTCACACTAGAGTATCCTTTCGGCCGAATTTCGCACTACATGAGTTTTGCTGTGAAGCTTGAGCTGTGATCTTAGTAGATCACTTTGCAGGTTTAGTTCTCGCTCGTGTTTAAATGATCTCTTTCAACTACACCCGTGTTTGATACTAGCATTGTATGTCTTACAGATATGAACGTCTTTTAATGAATGATTATGTTTTTGAGAATCTTTAACAACTAATGATCATAACAAACAGATATTTAAGTTAGGTTCTCGTTTTGTATTCAATTTATTCTAGATCATTTATTCAAATTCACACTAGAGTATCCTTTCGGCCGAATTTCGCACTACATGAGTTTTGCTGTGAAGCTTGAGCTGTGATCTTAACGAAACATTTTTTGATTAATTTGTATGATCTCTTTCAACTACACCCGTGTTTGATACTAGCATTGTATTTCTTACAGATATGAAGGTCTTTTTATGAACGATTATGTTTTTGAGAATTTTTAACAACTGATGATCAAAACATATAAGTATTTATGTTAGGTTCTCGTCTTGTATTCAATATATTTTCGATTATTTATTCAAATACACACTAGAGTATCCTTTCGGCCGAATTTCGCACTACATGAATTTTTCTGTGAAGCTTGAGCTGTGATCTTAACGAAACATTTTTTGATTAATTTGTACAATACTTAATAGACAGTTAATTATTATCTTTATGTTTGATTTGTATTCAGTGTCCTATATTAGATTTTTTTACACACTTAAAAATATGATTTTGAGAATGTTCAAATAATTATTGAACAAAAAGAACCGATTTAAATGTTAGGTTCTCGTTTCATTTTCACCTCATTTTAGATTACTAATTCAAATTCACCCCAGGTTACGCTTTCGGCCGAATTTCGCATTCAATGAATTTACGGTGTAGTTCGAGCCGTGATCTTAACGTAATATACTTCTATTACTTTGTACAATAATTAATAGACAGTTAATTATTATCTTTCTGTTTTATTTATATTCAGTATTTTACATTATATTTCAATACACACTTAAAATATGTTTTTGAGAATGTTTAAATGAGTATTGAACAAAAAGAACGGATTTAAATGTTAGGTTCTCGTTTCATTTTTCCCTTATTTTAGATTACTAATTCAGATTCACCCCAGGTTACACTTTCGGTCAAATTTCGCATTCAATGAATTTACTGTGTAGTTCGTGCCGTGATCTTAGCGTAATATACTTCTATTACTTTGTACAATAATTAATAGACAGTTAATTATTATCTTTCTGTTGTAATTATATTCAGTGTTTGACATTATATTTTAATACACACTTAAAATATGTTTTTGAGAATTTTTAAATGACCTTTGATCAAAACAAACAGGTTTTTATGAATAAATTATTATTTTACAAGTCTCGATTTTATATTCTTATAATTGGTAGTTTGTAGTAGTAGGGTTTTTTTGCGGATCAACCCCGTTTTTATTCTTTCCTATTATTTTGTTTTCATGTTCTTTAATTCTTGTTTTCGCTAATTGATTTGAATGTTATACGCTATTTCAGTGATTTAAACGTTTTTCTTCTATCTCCTGAAATTTACAAGTTTTTATTTGAGTTGGGTGAGGCATGGGATTATGTCAATTTTTCCATAATTGTATCTCTATTTAGTACCAGGTTAACCGAGCCCTGCTGGTTGGTTTTAATTGACTTTTGTTATAGTGTCAATGTAATCAAGCTATTAAATCTACACCAGACTCTTCACAGCTAACAGCTGTTAAAAAACTGCTTAAAATTTATGTTCCTTTATGTTTGTTTACTTTTAGTTGTTATTTCGTTACCAAAATAGCAACCTATAAGACCAATGTTAAAAATAACGATTTTTAAACTTAAATTTAGACCAACTTCGATTTTTCCTGTGACTGAGGCTGTTTCTAAACTTAATTTTGGGCCAAAACACTCTTAAGCGCAAAGTTTAAGCAAAATCTAAAAGCTACATTTCGAGATCGTGGAACACACATCCCTTCAGACATAGCTCGTATTATATTATAGGATATGATACACAAAATTTATAGAAATTTAAAACTTTATATTTAGCTACCGATCAGAGAAATATTTGTTACCATAACTACTACTATTAAATATAATGATAGCAACAACAACAACTATAACTCTTTTAATTGAAATTTATTTTCAACTAACACAACAACAATCGTCTAATCTAAAGTATATATTTTTACCAGCATAACACCTAAAATATTTACTTAAATAATTATAAATTCACAGCTCAAAACTATTAAACGAATTCTAATTACGAAGGGGTTTTAAAACCGATTCATATGAGTTTTTTTAAAAGCTTTGTTTACTATTAATTGTGAATTTTGTGTATTTGACGGTTTTGTTACTGTCTTGACTGTGCAGTTCTTCCGTGGAAGTAACGTATTTTAAACTCGACTTTTTATTAATTTACGAATTCAGGGCAACCCCTAGCGGGGGGGGGTCTAGCCTGTTCGGTACTTGAGACTAAGAGCAATTAACAAATTTGGGGCAACCCTATAAGGGGGCATGGGGGCGGAGCCCCCATCGAGCCGCAGGCGAGTCTATAATATATACAGCCCCATGTGTAACTGACTGACTCACTGATGATCTTAAATTCCTGAAGCGACCGTTAAAGATAGAGACTTGAAATTTGGCATGGACATTCTTTGAGATGTTACAATTTAGGAAAAATCATAAAACTACCATTTTTTTACTTTAAAACTATAAAAAAGGTAAAAAATATAGATTTGTCGGTAACGTAGTTCAGCCGTATCAGCGTATATCACCACGTGGTCGTGGTATCGTAGATCACTTTGCAGGTTTAGTTCTCGGTCGTGTTTAAATGATGTCTTTTAACTACACCCGTGTTTGATACAAATATTATATTCTACATAAACATGAACGTCTTGGTTAGGAGACGGTATTTCGATGTATTGAGAGCGGGTTATTTCACCAGGGTAAACCTCGCTTTGATTTATACAGCATCAATGCCCAAAAACTACAAACTATCAACTTTCTTAAAGATGTCGCTTGGAGCGCTATTTATTATAGTCGATTGGTTCTCGCTTGTATTTAAATTATGTCTTTTAACTACACCTGCGTTCTTGATGTTGAACACGTGATTCTTCCTCGTTTTTAACAAATCGTTTTCCATCTGACTTCAACAGCAAAGAGATTGTGCTGCATTGAAAGCGTGTTTCTTATTATATTTAAACACTATAAATATGTTTTTGAGAATTTTTAAATAACTATTGAACGTAATAACTGATTTAAAAGTTAGGTTCTCGTCTCGTTTTCAATTATTTTAGACTACATATTCAAATTCACACAAAGTGATTATTCCGGCCGAATTTCACATTAAATGAATTCACTGTGAAGCTCGAGCCGTGATCTTAACATAATGTACTTCGATTACTTTGTACACTACTTATTGGACTGTTAATTGTTATCTTTCTGTTTGATTTATATTCAGTGTCTTATATTAGATTCTTTTACACACTTAAAATATGTTTTTGAGAATGTTTAAATAAGTATTGAACAATAAGATCAGATTTAAATGTTGGATTCTCGTTTCATTTTCAATTTATTTTAGATTACTTATTCAAATTCACCTCGGATTACGCTTTCGGCCGAACTAATGCTGGAAAATTTCTTGTAGGTTTTCGCACAAAAAATTAACTTATACAGTAATTAGAACTTAATTTTCTACTATTTGTATGCTGTCCCTCTATATGGATCCCCAGATTGAATATAATGCTTCAGTTGATGGTTCTGGTGCAGTTTTAATTTAAACGTGTCCCACATGTTTGACATCCCGTCTTTAACCTATTTGCTGCTATCCAATAAGGCTTAGATTTTAGTTAAACTCAATAGTATTTTTTTCGCTGTCACTTTGTCCGTCAAAATTCCTCAATGTAGTGCTCTCACCTAAAGTCTCGATTACCTTTATTATTGTTGTAATTTAAAACTATTCGATGCTTTTCAATTATTAAAACTCATTCAGTATATTTTAATTTAACAAATAATCCTTTTTTGGCTATTATTTCACAATTGGTTTTTTGACACTATAGGTTGAAAATGCATACTCTACGCCGACTTTATGGTTCTTAAGTTGCAACTTTCTTCATTTTAAGACTTTATAAGGGCTTCATGATTATAGTACCTATTACCCCGTGATCTATAGTTTTATAACTACTATAAGTTAGGTGGAACGAATCACTATATCAAGCAACTGATTGCTATACTTTGATTGTTATTTAATGTCCTGGTCCTACAGCTAAAAGATAGGGCCTTTGATGTTTATGGTAAATTTGGAATTTTAACCAATATTTAACATTATTTTGTTAGTAACTACTGTATTTTTGTATTGAAAAGATTGAATTTTTTTTTATTTGCCTTGACAGTAACTTAAAAGGAAATTAGGTAAATGTAGAAGTTTAACACCATTCACTAAAAACTGAAATGAAGGAATCGTAATGAATGCCAATATCACATTATGTTTTTATCAATGTACGTTCAATATTAACGGATTGCTATGTTATTCCCCGGAATTTCAATACAACCAATTGAAGGATGGTAACTGAATAGTATTTTATTTTTAATAGTTTTCAAATTATTTGGTTTTAATGGAATTTTTCGTTGTTTTCGATGGTCTAATGAAAATTTTTTATTCAGTTTATCCTTTTAATTTTTTCATCAAATTTCTTATGTTTATTTTATAATTTTCCGTTAAATACAATAAATTACACGTATTCTTCCCATTTCAACACCTTCATTACAATCTACTTCAATGATAACTAATACTTTCAAACCAATCAAATTCCTGCCACAACTCCTAAGTATTGAACAATAAGATCAGATTTAAATGTTGGATTCTCGTTTCATTTTCAATTTATTTTAGATTACTTATTCAAATTCACCTCGGATTACGCTTTCGGCCGAACTAATGCTGGAAAATTTCTTGTAGGTTTTCGCACAAAAAATTAACTTATACAGTAATTAGAACTTAATTTTCTACTATTTGTATGCTGTCCCTCTATATGGATCCCCAGATTGAATATAATGCTTCAGTTGATGGTTCTGGTGCAGTTTTAATTTAAACGTGTCCCACATGTTTGACATCCCGTCTTTAACCTATTTGCTGCTATCCAATAAGGCTTAGATTTTAGTTAAACTCAATAGTATTTTTTTCGCTGTCACTTTGTCCGTCAAAATTCCTCAATGTAGTGCTCTCACCTAAAGTCTCGATTACCTTTATTATTGTTGTAATTTAAAACTATTCGATGCTTTTCAATTATTAAAACTCATTCAGTATATTTTAATTTAACAAATAATCCTTTTTTGGCTATTATTTCACAATTGGTTTTTTGACACTATAGGTTGAAAATGCATACTCTACGCCGACTTTATGGTTCTTAAGTTGCAACTTTCTTCATTTTAAGACTTTATAAGGGCTTCATGATTATAGTACCTATTACCCCGTGATCTATAGTTTTATAACTACTATAAGTTAGGTGGAACGAATCACTATATCAAGCAACTGATTGCTATACTTTGATTGTTATTTAATGTCCTGGTCCTACAGCTAAAAGATAGGGCCTTTGATGTTTATGGTAAATTTGGAATTTTAACCAATATTTAACATTATTTTGTTAGTAACTACTGTATTTTTGTATTGAAAAGATTGAATTTTTTTTTATTTGCCTTGACAGTAACTTAAAAGGAAATTAGGTAAATGTAGAAGTTTAACACCATTCACTAAAAACTGAAATGAAGGAATCGTAATGAATGCCAATATCACATTATGTTTTTATCAATGTACGTTCAATATTAACGGATTGCTATGTTATTCCCCGGAATTTCAATACAACCAATTGAAGGATGGTAACTGAATAGTATTTTATTTTTAATAGTTTTCAAATTATTTGGTTTTAATGGAATTTTTCGTTGTTTTCGATGGTCTAATGAAAATTTTTTATTCAGTTTATCCTTTTAATTTTTTCATCAAATTTCTTATGTTTATTTTATAATTTTCCGTTAAATACAATAAATTACACGTATTCTTCCCATTTCAACACCTTCATTACAATCTACTTCAATGATAACTAATACTTTCAAACCAATCAAATTCCTGCCACAACTCCTAAGTATTGAACAATAAGATCAGATTTAAATGTTGGATTCTCGTTTCATTTTCAATTTATTTTAGATTACTTATTCAAATTCACCTCGGATTACGCTTTCGGCCGAACTAATGCTGGAAAATTTCTTGTAGGTTTTCGCACAAAAAATTAACTTATACAGTAATTAGAACTTAATTTTCTACTATTTGTATGCTGTCCCTCTATATGGATCCCCAGATTGAATATAATGCTTCAGTTGATGGTTCTGGTGCAGTTTTAATTTAAACGTGTCCCACATGTTTGACATCCCGTCTTTAACCTATTTGCTGCTATCCAATAAGGCTTAGATTTTAGTTAAACTCAATAGTATTTTTTTCGCTGTCACTTTGTCCGTCAAAATTCCTCAATGTAGTGCTCTCACCTAAAGTCTCGATTACCTTTATTATTGTTGTAATTTAAAACTATTCGATGCTTTTCAATTATTAAAACTCATTCAGTATATTTTAATTTAACAAATAATCCTTTTTTGGCTATTATTTCACAATTGGTTTTTTGACACTATAGGTTGAAAATGCATACTCTACGCCGACTTTATGGTTCTTAAGTTGCAACTTTCTTCATTTTAAGACTTTATAAGGGCTTCATGATTATAGTACCTATTACCCCGTGATCTATAGTTTTATAACTACTATAAGTTAGGTGGAACGAATCACTATATCAAGCAACTGATTGCTATACTTTGATTGTTATTTAATGTCCTGGTCCTACAGCTAAAAGATAGGGCCTTTGATGTTTATGGTAAATTTGGAATTTTAACCAATATTTAACATTATTTTGTTAGTAACTACTGTATTTTTGTATTGAAAAGATTGAATTTTTTTTTATTTGCCTTGACAGTAACTTAAAAGGAAATTAGGTAAATGTAGAAGTTTAACACCATTCACTAAAAACTGAAATGAAGGAATCGTAATGAATGCCAATATCACATTATGTTTTTATCAATGTACGTTCAATATTAACGGATTGCTATGTTATTCCCCGGAATTTCAATACAACCAATTGAAGGATGGTAACTGAATAGTATTTTATTTTTAATAGTTTTCAAATTATTTGGTTTTAATGGAATTTTTCGTTGTTTTCGATGGTCTAATGAAAATTTTTTATTCAGTTTATCCTTTTAATTTTTTCATCAAATTTCTTATGTTTATTTTATAATTTTCCGTTAAATACAATAAATTACACGTATTCTTCCCATTTCAACACCTTCATTACAATCTACTTCAATGATAACTAATACTTTCAAACCAATCAAATTCCTGCCACAACTCCTAAGTATTGAACAATAAGATCAGATTTAAATGTTGGATTCTCGTTTCATTTTCAATTTATTTTAGATTACTTATTCAAATTCACCTCGGATTACGCTTTCGGCCGAACTAATGCTGGAAAATTTCTTGTAGGTTTTCGCACAAAAAATTAACTTATACAGTAATTAGAACTTAATTTTCTACTATTTGTATGCTGTCCCTCTATATGGATCCCCAGATTGAATATAATGCTTCAGTTGATGGTTCTGGTGCAGTTTTAATTTAAACGTGTCCCACATGTTTGACATCCCGTCTTTAACCTATTTGCTGCTATCCAATAAGGCTTAGATTTTAGTTAAACTCAATAGTATTTTTTTCGCTGTCACTTTGTCCGTCAAAATTCCTCAATGTAGTGCTCTCACCTAAAGTCTCGATTACCTTTATTATTGTTGTAATTTAAAACTATTCGATGCTTTTCAATTATTAAAACTCATTCAGTATATTTTAATTTAACAAATAATCCTTTTTTGGCTATTATTTCACAATTGGTTTTTTGACACTATAGGTTGAAAATGCATACTCTACGCCGACTTTATGGTTCTTAAGTTGCAACTTTCTTCATTTTAAGACTTTATAAGGGCTTCATGATTATAGTACCTATTACCCCGTGATCTATAGTTTTATAACTACTATAAGTTAGGTGGAACGAATCACTATATCAAGCAACTGATTGCTATACTTTGATTGTTATTTAATGTCCTGGTCCTACAGCTAAAAGATAGGGCCTTTGATGTTTATGGTAAATTTGGAATTTTAACCAATATTTAACATTATTTTGTTAGTAACTACTGTATTTTTGTATTGAAAAGATTGAATTTTTTTTTATTTGCCTTGACAGTAACTTAAAAGGAAATTAGGTAAATGTAGAAGTTTAACACCATTCACTAAAAACTGAAATGAAGGAATCGTAATGAATGCCAATATCACATTATGTTTTTATCAATGTACGTTCAATATTAACGGATTGCTATGTTATTCCCCGGAATTTCAATACAACCAATTGAAGGATGGTAACTGAATAGTATTTTATTTTTAATAGTTTTCAAATTATTTGGTTTTAATGGAATTTTTCGTTGTTTTCGATGGTCTAATGAAAATTTTTTATTCAGTTTATCCTTTTAATTTTTTCATCAAATTTCTTATGTTTATTTTATAATTTTCCGTTAAATACAATAAATTACACGTATTCTTCCCATTTCAACACCTTCATTACAATCTACTTCAATGATAACTAATACTTTCAAACCAATCAAATTCCTGCCACAACTCCTAAGTATTGAACAATAAGATCAGATTTAAATGTTGGATTCTCGTTTCATTTTCAATTTATTTTAGATTACTTATTCAAATTCACCTCGGATTACGCTTTCGGCCGAACTAATGCTGGAAAATTTCTTGTAGGTTTTCGCACAAAAAATTAACTTATACAGTAATTAGAACTTAATTTTCTACTATTTGTATGCTGTCCCTCTATATGGATCCCCAGATTGAATATAATGCTTCAGTTGATGGTTCTGGTGCAGTTTTAATTTAAACGTGTCCCACATGTTTGACATCCCGTCTTTAACCTATTTGCTGCTATCCAATAAGGCTTAGATTTTAGTTAAACTCAATAGTATTTTTTTCGCTGTCACTTTGTCCGTCAAAATTCCTCAATGTAGTGCTCTCACCTAAAGTCTCGATTACCTTTATTATTGTTGTAATTTAAAACTATTCGATGCTTTTCAATTATTAAAACTCATTCAGTATATTTTAATTTAACAAATAATCCTTTTTTGGCTATTATTTCACAATTGGTTTTTTGACACTATAGGTTGAAAATGCATACTCTACGCCGACTTTATGGTTCTTAAGTTGCAACTTTCTTCATTTTAAGACTTTATAAGGGCTTCATGATTATAGTACCTATTACCCCGTGATCTATAGTTTTATAACTACTATAAGTTAGGTGGAACGAATCACTATATCAAGCAACTGATTGCTATACTTTGATTGTTATTTAATGTCCTGGTCCTACAGCTAAAAGATAGGGCCTTTGATGTTTATGGTAAATTTGGAATTTTAACCAATATTTAACATTATTTTGTTAGTAACTACTGTATTTTTGTATTGAAAAGATTGAATTTTTTTTTATTTGCCTTGACAGTAACTTAAAAGGAAATTAGGTAAATGTAGAAGTTTAACACCATTCACTAAAAACTGAAATGAAGGAATCGTAATGAATGCCAATATCACATTATGTTTTTATCAATGTACGTTCAATATTAACGGATTGCTATGTTATTCCCCGGAATTTCAATACAACCAATTGAAGGATGGTAACTGAATAGTATTTTATTTTTAATAGTTTTCAAATTATTTGGTTTTAATGGAATTTTTCGTTGTTTTCGATGGTCTAATGAAAATTTTTTGTTCAGTTTATCCTTTTAATTTTTTCATCAAATTTCTTATGTTTATTTTATAATTTTCCGTTAAATACAATAAATTACACGTATTCTTCCCATTTCAACACCTTCATTACAATCTACTTCAATGATAACTAATACTTTCAAACCAATCAAATTCCTGCCACAACTCCTAAGGTACAATATTGTATTATTGTATTAATTATTACTATCCTACGACTTAAGTCGACACTAATCTTACTCAATACCTTACTTATTATGCGAAACTTATTTACAGATAAGTTTATCAACTTTAAGTAAATACCTATATAATACCTACATGTTAAATTTATTCACAACTCCATTAACCTTTATAGAATTCGGGGGAATTAGGAAGGGGGTTTGGGAAAAGAGCCTCTGAAAACGAAGAGTAGGCCATTATATTTTCATTACTAACAAACTCATTTATTTTGTGTTTTAAATTATCTCCACCCATTACAATCACAACATTTTTTTAACAATTGCTAATGAACAATTTTAATTGCTTGTGAACAGTGTTTACGAGCCGGTTCTGTCGTGGCTAAGGATACTAACTCTCAACTCTCATATTTATATGAAGTCTGCTAATTATGTGCGACTTTTACAAAAGTTAAAGAATTTGGGGCAACCCCTAAGGGGGCATGGGGGCGGAGCCCCCATCGAGCCGTAGGCGAGTCTATAATATATACAGCCCCATGTGTAACTGACTGACTCACTGATGATCTTAAAGTCCTGAAGCGACCGTTTAAGATAGAGACTTGAAATTTGGCATGGACATTCTTTGAGATGTTTCAATTTAGAGAAAATCATAAAACTACAACTTTTTTACTTTTAAACTATAAAAAAGGTAAAAAATATAGATTTGTCGGTAACGTAGTTCAGCCGTATCAACGTATACACCGCGTGGTATTGTAGATCACTTTACAGGTTTAGTTCTCGCTCGTTTTTAAATGATTTCTTTCAACTACACCCGTGTACTGTGAAACATAAATGTCTCGTGTGGACCACGGAGTTTCGATGCATAGAGAGCGGTTTATTTCACCAGGGTATTACTCGCTCTGATTAAAACAGTATAAATGCCCTAAAACTACAAATTTCCAACTTTCAAATTATAAAAATTTCTAAAAAGACGAGGTGTACGAGGGAAGTACGTTGGTTCTTAAAGATGTCGCTTGGAGCGCTATTATAGTCTCTTAGTTCTCGCTTGTATTTAAATGATATATTTTAACTACACCTCTTCCCTATATTTATTTATTCTCAATTGGACGCATAGTTGTTGGCGTATGGTTTTCCCTCTGATTGCTGTATTACTATTGAAAATGAAGTATACTGAATCGAAATCGAAAGCGTGATGTCCTCAGGTCTTTACACTCAGGTGATGTCCGCTTTGATTTCTATATTAATTGCTAAACATTTTTTAGGTCTTATTACATTTTCTAGACTTTATGTGACTTTCTGACAGCAATTCTCATGCTGGAAAATTTCTTGTAGGTTTTCGCACAAAAAATTACCTTATACAGTAATTATAACTTAATTTTCTACTATTTATATGCTGTCTCTCTTTATGAATCCCTAGATTGAATATAGCGCTTCAGTTGATAGTTCTGGTGCAGTTTTACTTTGAAGAGTTGAACGTGTCCCAACACGTTTGACATCCAGTCTTAGACCTATTTGCTGCTGTCCAATCAGGCTTAGATTTTAGTTTAGGAAACGATTGAACATATTAAGTTTTAGAACGATTGAAATTTCCATTCTTACCTTCGCTAACGTTTACCTACTTCCGACGTTTTTTTAAGACCATCTACATATCTGATGAGCCATCAGGCTGAGAAATATTATAATAATCAATTGAATTAAACTCAATAGTAATTTTTCTCGCTGCCACTTTGTCCGTCAAACTTCCTCAATGCAGTGCTCTCACCTTAAGTCTAGATTAACCCTCTTATTGTTGTAATTGAAAACTATTCTATGCTTATCAATTATTGTAACTTTTTCAGTATATTTTAATTTAACCAATAATCTTCTTTTGGCTATTATTTCACAATTGGTTTTTTTTACTTCCATTGGTTGAAAATGCATAATGTACGCCGATTTTATGGTTCTTAAGTTGCAACTTTCTTCATTTTAAGACTATATAAAGACTTTAAGACTTCATGATTATAGTACTTAATACCCTGTGATCTATTACATACTTTTAGGGCTCTATTTTTATTAATTTTCTGAACTAATATATATAACATTAAAAATTAATTGTTAAATTAATAATTGCTGATTTTGAATGATAAAATTGTTATCGTTTCTCTATATGGTACATATATGATTCCTGCGTTTCTTGGCCACCCCGTGGCGGAACTGAAGCATCTTAGCCTATACCATATTTTTTTTAATTTCAAATATCTTGATTTTGTCCCTTTTTTCTTCCATTACATACAACGATCCTCTATATAAATTTATAATTTTATTCCACTTTTATCTTTTCAGAATACAGCTATTACCTCAATCATGTGCAATCATAATCGTATCTCCAAATTTTTACACAACAACTTTTGAGCATGACTATTTACATAGTTCATTAAAATTTCACAACTCCATTATATTTTTTAACGAATTAAGGGGATCTAGGGAGTGGGATTAAACCATGAGTCGTGGGCAAATTTCAAAGCTTATTATTATTTATTGTGAGTAGTGTGTATTGGCGGCTTCTGTTACTGTTGTTGGAGTTGAGCCCTCAACTAGCCTGTTCATTGTATGAGGTTTTGACAGTAATTTACGGAAAACGGAATTGGGGCAACCATATATTGGGTTGGACCCTCCATCAAGCTTAACACCTAGAATATTAACATAAATAATATTTATTTCACAGCTCAATTTTTAAAACTATTTACTTGAGACTTAGAGCAATTACTTCTTATTAATTTACGAATTTAGGGCAACCTCTAAGGGGGCATGGGGCGGAGCCCCATCGAGCCGTAGGCGAGTCTATAATATATACAGCCGCATGTGTAACTGACTCACTCACTTATGATATTAAAGTCCTGAAGCCACCGTTTAAGATAGAGACTTGAAATTTGGC
The DNA here is from genome assembly GCA_030545055.2 of Neoaliturus tenellus. Taxonomy (NCBI): domain Eukaryota; kingdom Metazoa; phylum Arthropoda; class Insecta; order Hemiptera; family Cicadellidae; genus Neoaliturus; species Neoaliturus tenellus. The sequence continues at coordinate 210,130,326 of CM061532.1, forward strand.
ATGGACATTCTTTGAGATGTTTCAATTTGGGAAAAATTATAAAACTACAACTTTTTACTTTTAAACTATAAAAAAGGAAAAAAAATATAGATTTGTCGGTAACGTAGTTCAGCCGTATCATCAGCGTATATCACCGCGTGGTATCGTAGATCACTTTGCAGGTTTATTTCTCGCTCGTGTTTAAATGATTTCTTTCAACTACACCCGTGTTTGATACAAACTTTGTATTCTATATAAACATGAACGTCTTATGTAAACGACAGTGTATCGATGCATTGAGAGCGGGTTATTTCACCAGGGTAATACTCGCTTTGATTTATACAGTATTAATGCCCCAAAACTTCAAATTTTCAACTTTCAAATTATAAAAAATCTATTTCGAGGTGTCAGTTAGGAAGTACGTTGGTTCTTAAAGATGTCGCTTGGAGCGCTATTGAAGTCGCTTGGTTCTCGCTTGTATTTAAATGATATCTTTTAACTACACCTCTTCCCGATAATTATTCTCAATCGGGCGCACAGTTGTTTGCGTATGGTTTTCTCTCTGATTGCTGTGTTATTATTGAAAATGAAGTGATAATTGGATGTTTTGCGAAGGAATATTATTTAAACTAAGGTTCTTAGACATTTTCATGCTTGACCAGTTCAGCAGATCTGTTACTTTAATAATAGTTGTAAATGATATTACTGTTACTTTAATAATAGTTGTAAATGATATAATTCTTCTTTTGAGTATTATTTCGCTATTATTGGTATTCTGATATTATTTGCATTTTCCTTTTAGTTCATATAGTATTTTTAATTTATCTCATTTATTTATTGTAGTTGCTTGATTAATTTTATCATTTGTATGGTTTATTCATCCTTTTTAATGATTTTTTCTATTCACCAAGTACCTACAATAAATAAATGAGTTATTTATTGTAGTTATTATTGGAAATGAAGTTTACTGAATCGAAAGCGTACCTTTATATTCAGGTGATGTCCGCTTTGATTTGTATATTAATTGCTAAAAATATTTTAGGTCTTATTACATTTCTAGACTTTAGTTTTCTCATGCTGGAAATTTTCTTGTAGGTTTTCGCACAAAAAATTACCTAATACAGTAATTATAACTTAATTTTCTACTATTTGTATGCTGTCTCTCTATATGAATCCCCAGATTGAATATAGCGCTTCAGTTGATAGTTCTGGTGCAGTTTTACTTTGGAGAGTTGAACGTGTCCCAACACGTTTGACATCCGGTCTTTGACCTATTTGCTGCTGTCCAATCAGGCTTAGATTTTAGTTTAGGAAACAATTGAACATATTAATTTATAGAACGATTGAACTTTCCATTCCTACCTTCGCTAACGTTTACTTACTTCCGACGTTTTATTAAGACCATCTACATATCTGATGACCCATCAGGCTGAGAAATATTATAATAACCAATTGAATTAAACTCAATAGTAATTTTTCTCGCTGCCACTTTGTCCGTAAAACTTCCTCAATGCAGTGCTCTAACCCTAAAGTCTCGATTAACCCTATAATTGTTGTAATTGAAAACTATTAAATGCTTATCAATTATTGTAACTCTTTAAGTATATTTTAATTTAACCAATAATCCTTTTTTGGATATTATTTCACAATTGGTTTTTTTTACTACCATTGGTTGAAAATGCATAATGTACGCCGATTTTATGGTTCTTAAGTTGCAACTTTCTTCATTTTAAGACCATATAAAGACTTTAAGACTTCATGATTATAGTACCTAATACCCTGTGATCTATTACATACTACTAGGACTCTATTTTTATTAATTTTCTGAACTGATATATATAACATTTAAAATTGTTAAATTAATAATTGCTGATTTTGAATGATAAAATTGTTATTGTTTCTTTATATGGTACATATATGATTCCTGCGTTTCTTGGCCACCCCGTGGCGGAACTGAAGCATCTTAGCCTATACCATATTTTTTTATATTTCAAATATCTTGATTTTGTCCCTTTTTTCTTCTATTACATACAACGATCCTCTGTATAAACTTATAATTTTATTCCACTTTTATCTTTTCAGAATACAGCTATTACCTCAATCATGTGCAATCATAATCGTATCTCCAAATTTTTACACAACAACTTTTGAGCATGACTATTTACATATTCATTAATATTTCACAACTCCATTATATTTTTTAACGAATTAAGGGGAACTAAGGAATGGGATTAAACCATGAGCCGTGGGCAAATTTCAAAGCTTATTATTATTTATTGTCAGTAGTGTGTATTGGCGGCTTCTGTTACTGTCGTTGGAGTTGAGCCCTCAACTAGCCTGTTCATTGTATGAGGTTTTGAAAGTAACTTTCGGAATTGGGGCAACCAATTATTGGGTTGGACCCTCCATCAAGCATAACACCTAGAATATTTACATAGATAATATTTATTTCACAGCTCAATTTTTTGAAACTATTTACTAAGGAGGGGTATTAAAACCTACTAATAGGAGATTATTAAAGCTTTTTTTACTATTGATTGTGAATTTAGAGTATTAGATGGTTTTGTTACTGTCTTGGCTGTTCAGATCTTGTGTGGAACTAAACTATTTCAAACTTGACTTTTTATTAATTCAAACTAGGGGGCAACTCCTAAGGGGGCATGGGGGCGAAGCCCCCATCGAGCCGTAGGCGGGTCTATAATATATACAGCCCCATGTGTAACTGACTGACTCACTGATGATCTTAAAGTCCTGAAGCGACCGTTTAAGATAGAGACTTGAAATTTGGCATGAACATTCTTTGAGATGTTTCAATTTAGAGAAAATCATAAAACTACAACTTTTTTACTTTTAAACTATAAAAAAGGTAAAAAATATAGATTTGTCGGTAACGTAGTTCAGCCGTATCAACGTATACACCGCGTGGTATTGTAGATCACTTTACAGGTTTAGTTCTCGCTCGTTTTTAAATGATTTCTTTCAACTACACCCGTGTACTGTGAAACATAAATGTCTCGTGTGGACCACGGAGTTTCGATGCATAGAGAGCGGTTTATTTCACCAGGGTATTACTCGCTCTGATTAAAACAGTATAAATGCCCTAAAACTACAAATTTCCAACTTTCAAATTATAAACATTTCTAAAAAGACGAGGTGTACGAGGGAAGTACGTTGGTTCTTAAAGATGTCGCTTGGAGCGCTATTATAGTCTCTTAGTTCTCGCTTGTATTTAAATGATATATTTTAACTACACCTCTTCCCTATATTTATTTATTCTCAATTGGACGCATAGTTGTTGGCGTATGGTTTTCCCTCTGATTGCTGTATTACTATTGAAAATGAAGTTTACTGAATCGAAATCGAAAGCGTATCTTTACACTCAGGTGATGTCCGCTTTGATTTCTATATTAATTGCTAAACATTTTTTAGGTCTTATTACATTTTCTAGACTTTATGTGACTTTCTGACAGCAATTCTCATGCTGGAAAATTTCTTGTAGGTTTTCGCACAAAAAATTACCTTATACAGTAATTATAACTTAATTTTCTACTATTTATATGCTGTCTCTCTTTATGAATCCCTAGATTGAATATAGCGCTTCAGTTGATAGTTCTGGTGCAGTTTTACTTTGAAGAGTTGAACGTGTCCCAACACGTTTGACATCCAGTCTTAGACCTATTTGCTGCTGTCCAATCAGGCTTAGATTTTAGTTTAGGAAACGATTGAACATATTAAGTTTTAGAACGATTGAAATTTCCATTCTTACCTTCGCTAACGTTTACCTACTTCCGACGTTTTTTTAAGACCATCTACATATCTGATGACCCATCAGGCTGAGAAATATTATAATAATCAATTGAATTAAACTCAATAGTAATTTTTCTCGCTGCCACTTTGTCCGTCAAACTTCCTCAATGCAGTGCTCTCACCTTAAGTCTAGATTAACCCTCTTATTGTTGTAATTGAAAACTATTCTATGCTTATCAATTATTGTAACTTTTTCAGTATATTTTAATTTAACCAATAATCTTCTTTAGGCTATTATTTCACAATTGGTTTTTTTTACTTCCATTGGTTGAAAATGCATAATGTACGCCGATTTTATGGTTCTTAAGTTGCAACTTTCTTCATTTTAAGACTATATAAAGACTTTAAGACTTCATGATTATAGTACTTAATACCCTGTGATCTATTACATACTTTTAGGGCTCTATTTTTATTAATTTTCTGAACTAATATATATAACATTAAAAATTAATTGTTAAATTAATAATTGCTGATTTTGAATGATAAAATTGTTATCGTTTCTCTATATGGTACATATATGATTCCTGCGTTTCTTGGCCACCCCGTGGCGGAACTGAAGAATCTTAGCCTATACCATATTTTTTTTAATTTCAAATATCTTGATTTTGTCCCTTTTTTCTTCCATTACATACAACGATCCTCTATATAAATTTATAATTTTATTCCACTTTTATCTTTTCAGAATACAGCTATTACCTCAATCATGTGCAATCATAATCGTATCTCCAAATTTTTACACAACAACTTTTGAGCATGACTATTTACATAGTTCATTAAAATTTCACAACTCCATTATATTTTTTAACGAATTAAGGGGATCTAGGGAGTGGGATTAAACCATGAGTCGTGGGCAAATTTCAAAGCTTATTATTATTTATTGTGAGTAGTGTGTATTGGCGGCTTCTGTTACTGTTGTTGGAGTTGAGCCCTCAACTAGCCTGTTCATTGTATGAGGTTTTGACAGTAATTTACGGAAAACGGAATTGGGGCAACCATATATTGGGTTGGACCCTCCATCAAGCTTAACACCTAGAATATTAACATAAATAATATTTATTTCACAGCTCAATTTTTAAAACTATTTACTAAGGAGGGGTAATAAAACCTGATACTATGAGATTATTAAAGTTTTTTTTACTATTGATTGTGAATTTAGAGTATTAGATGGTTTTGTTACTGTCTTGGCTGTTCAGATCTTGTGTGGAACTAAACTATTTCAAACTTGACTTTTTATCAATTCAAACTAGGGGGCAACTCCTAAGGGGGCATGGGGGCGGAGCCCCCATCGAGCCGTAGGCGAGTCCATATTATATACAGCCCCATGTGTAACTGACTGACTCACTGATGATCTTAAATTCCTGAAGCGACCGTTTAAGATAGAGACTTGAAATTTGGCATGGACATTCATTGAGATGTTTCAATTTAGGAAAAATCATAAAACTACAACTTTTTTACTTTTAAACTATAGAAAAGGTAAAAAATATAGATTTGTCGGTAACGTAGTTCAGCCGTATCAGCGTATATCACCGCGTGGTATCGTAGATCACTCTTCAGGTTTAGTTCTCGCTCGTGTTTAAATGATCTCTTTCAACTACACCCGTGTTTGATATACTGTGGTATCCTTCGATGGATACTCTTATATATATTGTAAACTACGGCGTTAATTTGTATAGAGAGCGGGTTATTTCACCAGGGACCCAGGGTTATACTCGATAATATATACAGTGATAATTCCCTAATTTGTAGCATATGCGCTATCTTGAATGTTTACCAAAGGTGAATTTTCTTCTCCTACTATGAATTAATTTCCCATGGCGGGTGAATAGTCGCTTAGTTCTCGCTTGTATTTAAATCATGTCTTTTAACTACACCTGCTTCCTTGCTATTGGCAACGTTAGTATCCCTCATACATAATAAACTTATCCATTTGACTTCTAAATAGCAATGAGATTATGCTGCATTGAAAGCTCGTTTCTTTTATATTTTACACACATCATAAATATGTTTTAGGGAATTTTTAAATAACTGTTTAGCTGAACTAACAGATTTAAATGTAGGTTCTCGTTTTGTTTCAATTTATTTTAGATTACTTATTCAAATTCACACGGGATTATTCTCCGCTGAACTTCGCATTGAATGGATTTTCTGTGAAGCTTGAGCCGTGATCTTAACGTAACATACTTCGATTACTTTGTACAATACTTAATAGACAGTTTATTATTATCTTTCTGTTTGATTTATATTTAGTGTCTTATATTCGAATTTTTCACACTTAAAATTTGTTTTTGAGAATGTTTAAATAAGTGTTGAGCAAAAGTAATAGATTTAAATGTTAGGTTCTCGTTTAATTTCAATTTATTTTAGATTACTTATTCAAATTCACCCTATGTGAACCCCTCAGCCGAATTACGCATTCAATGAATTTTCTGTGTAGCTCGTGCCGTGATCTTAACGTTATATACTCCTATTACTTAGTACGATACTTAATAGACAGTTAAGTATTATCTTTCTGCATTGTTTATAATCAGTGTTTTATATTTTATTTTAATACACACTTAAAATATGTTTTTAAGAATTTTTAAACGGCTATTGAACAAAACTAACAGGTTTTTATGGATAAATTATTATTTCACAGGTCTAGATTTTATATTCTTATAATTAGTAGTAGTTTGTAATAGTAGGGGTTTTTTGCGGATCTACCCCGTTTTTATTATTTCCTATGATTTTGTTTTCATGTTATTTAATTCTTGTTTTCGCTTATTGATTTGAATGTTATTTGCTATTTCAGTAATTTAAACGTTTTTCTTCTATATCCTGAAATATACAAGTTTTTATTTTTAATTAGTATGTATCAGCAGATTCTTTTAATATCGTGGTTGGCGATACTATATTTAGTTCAAATTGTATTTTTAATTTCTTAAGTTTATTAACTAGCATAGCTTGATTTTTTTATTATTTTAATAGTAATATTCAAACTTACTATTGGTTATTTTCTATTTTTTAGCATTATTGTTTTACTCTAATGGGCATATTACATTATTTTTAAAATTTACGAAAATCTCATTTAAAAATACTTAATTTGGAATAATTTTGACCCATTGCAATTTTAATGTGACGCATGTTAACTCGTTGACGTTTCAGACTAAGTAGTTGGTAACGTGGAATAGTTAGCATCACACATTTTAGTAGAGTTACAAGTAAATTAATAACTTAGCTTTTAAAAACTTCAATTTTTATTAGTTTTTATTTTCCGATTATTTTAATATCGTGGTTGGCGATGCTAGATTTGGTTTAAGTGTTACTTTCAATTTCTTTAGTTTATGCATTATTATAGTTTGATTATTTTATTATTTTAATAGTTATTTTCACATAGTCAATTATTTTCTATTTTTTAGCATTATTGTTTTGCTATAGTGGGCACATTACATTTTTTTATCAATGAAAATTTTATTTAAAGATACTTAATTTGGATTAATTTTGCCCCATTGCAATTTTTCTGTGCCGCATCTAAAATCGTTGACGTTCCAGACCAAGTGGTTGGTAACGTGGAGGAGTTAGTATCACACACTTTTGTAGTAGAGTTACACGTAATTTAAAACTTAGCTTTTCAAAACTTCGATGGAACTAGCCTGTTCAGTACTTTAGTGGAACTAGAAAGTTCATTATTTGAGACTTTGTGAATGATTAACGAAATTAGTAAAATCAACTAGGGGGCATGGGGGCTGAGCCCCGTGAAATATTTTCAAAGGATATTATTGTTATTGTTATTATTATTGATTGTGAAGAGTGCGTATTAGCCCGTTTTGTTACTGTCTTCGCTGTCCAGTTAGTTGGTGGAACTAGCCTGTTCAATACTTGACTTTAAATTATTCAATGAATTCGGGGCAACCTCCAAAGGGGGCATGGGGGCGGAGCCCCCATCGAGCCGTAGGCGATCTATAATATATACAGCCGCATGTGTAACTGACTGACTGACTCACTCACTGATGATATTAAATTCCTGAAGCGACCGTTTAAGATAGAGACTTGAAATTTGGCATGGACATTCTTTGAGATGTTTCAATTTAGGGAAAATCATAAAACTACAACTTTTTTACTTTTAATCTATAAAAAAGGTAAAAAATATAGGTTTGTCGGTAACGTAGTTCAGCCGTATCAGCGTATAACGTCGCGTGGTATCGTAGATCACTTAGCATTTTTAGTTCTCGCTCGTGTTTAAATGATGTCTTTTAACTACACCTCTTACTGATGAAATCCTCGTGAGTGTGTTCTGTTATTGGCGACTTTAGTATTTTGTTTTTCATTAGTTGGAATGTCTACTAAATTTTATTGTATTGAAAGCGGATCTTTTCATCAAGGTGATATCCGCTTCGATTCCTACAGCAATAATGCGCAATGTGTTGCCAATGCAGCATGTGCGCTTGCTTGGAATTACCTACATGGTGAATTCTCTTCACCTACTATTGATGGAATTCTCATGGCGGGTGACAGTTTATACAGACAGTCTCGTCGTGTGAATTGCATCAGTAATAGGTATCTGTTTCCCGAAGACCTAGTTAGAGATGTTATTATTATGGGCGAAAAAATCCAAATTGCTGACATATCGTACGTATGCAATGGTCTTTATCCACTATCTGCGAATGAGTTGTCTAACTCGGCCCGTCATTTGTCAAACATTTTGGAAGGCATTTTATCTACTGATTCGATCGGCGGTTTTCTGTTTACGGGACAGATGAATACAGTAGCCTTTTGGCGTGATGATGGCATGTTGTTTGTTTTTGACTCTCATGGAGTAGACGAGGAGCGTCGTCACAGCTCAAACGATTGTGAAAACCGTGCACGTCTCTTTGTCTGCGAAAACTATTTATCACTCGCTTCTCTGCTACTTGCTAATTCTGCACTAGGTGGAATTGAAAGCCAGTATAATATTACTAAACTTACATTCCAAAGATCTATCGAGCGGACTGATTCAAAAACACATGCAGTTCTTCAATCGGAAGATATTCCAGTTGACCACCCAGTCGTTAAAAGGGGACCAGGGCGACCTAAGAAAACTAAGCGTGGGCGGCCTAAAGTTCTCTCGACCACCCTTGAAGAACAATTGGAGCAGGCAAAGAAAAGATATGTCGAGAAAAATCGTGAGAAGCGTAGGGATGCGGTCCAGAAATACAGTCAACAACACCCTGAAGTTAACAGGGCTGCTGTTGAACGGTATTCACAACGGAATCCCGATGTAAACAGGGCTGCTGTTGAACGGTATTCACAACGGAATCCCGATGTACACAGGGCTGCTGTTGAACGCTATTCTCAACGGCATCCCGATGTACACAGGGCTGCTGTTAGTCTCTACACTCAACAGCATCCTGAAGTACATCGGGATTCTGTGAAGCGATATGACCAGCTCCACCCCGAAGCTTCGCGTCAGAGAGTTCAGATTTTTCGATTGAAAAATCCATTAGTCAAAGAGCTTAGACATTTGCCTGCTTCACTTAGTCATCTCATCAACAAACATGGTCCAATGGCCAGCTGGAATGGAGATTTATTCGATCACATTACAGCTTATAAATTAAACAAAGTTAGTCTTTGGGCGGACGATATTTACAGGTGTCCTTTATGTGGTGCAAGGTTGTTTGATGAAGAACGTGATAGAAAAAAATGGTGCTGTGGAGATGGAGCTTACAATGTCCTTCGATTGCCTCCCCTTCAAGCAGCATTCTATTCTAACCGTCGATTTCTTGAACGGGCAAGGGCTTACAACGACCTATTCGCTTTCTGTGCTCTTGAGGTGCCCGGTGGATACCGGCATCCAAGTGGTCTCGCTTTCTTCAAAATTGAAGGTCGTATGTACCATCATGTATACAATTTGTCCGCTCCGGGTCAGAAGTTCGTTACTAAGTCTCGGCATATCCAGTTAGTCAATCGTTCTCGACTGTACATAGATGACGGCGAGGAACGTAAAAATATTGCTATGGGTAGGTCTCTCGATGGCGAAGTGATCGATGAGATTACCAGTTTCCTAGATTCTTGTAATCCATTCGTTTAAGATTTTCGTCGATTAGCCAATGAGCCGTCTGTCTCTGCTCATTTGGATTTCGAACTGACCACCCGAGCGACTCATGGCCCAGTTCTTGGTGACCGTCAAACGGGCGTTGAGGTTCACGCTGTCCTCAGCACAGAAGAAACAGTTAATGAACCCAGAAAATTAACCATCTGGAAAATAGGCGATGACAGGCCAACGTCCATAGACCTTTTAAGTCCGTTGATGGAACCCTTCCAATATCCTTTGCTCTATCCGCAAGGTACATTGGGTTGGCATATTGGTCTTCTTGACAATAGTGGGAAAAAGCTCACTCAATACAACTACACACGTTGTCTTCTCCTTTCCGAACCTCGCTTCTCTCTAAATTTGCTATTTTTAACTAATATTTTAAATACTTTAGTCAGTAATTACAATAATATTGTATTAAGAAGCTTGAAGTTTAGTATTAACTTAGCTTGACAGTGATATTAAAAAAAACTCACTATATTTAGAAGTTTAACACTCTAAAAATATTGAACTCAAAACAATTGTAATTAATACCTGCTAATACTCGTATTATATGTTTTTCTTTAACCTTTTCAATATGAACGAATTACTGTGTTACATAGATTGTTTGCGAATTAGTAACATAAATCTAACTTGTAAACCATTTCACCTTTTGTCTTATCTCAAATCGTTATTTTAAGACCGTTTTGCAACTTTTATTATTACTGAATTTGATATTCTGTAACTTGTTACTAGGTCTAAATACAGTTATATTGTATTTGAAGTTCGAATTTTTCATTAACTGAACTTGTACAATATCCCTGTAAACTTCAACAGGATTTATGAGAAGTAACTAAAATAATTATCCTTAAAGTATTATTTCATAACGTACATTATTTTATTTACATTATTTTATTTTGTAACGAATAGTATTTTTGTGATTAGTCTTTGGCGGGTTCATAACCGTTTGTACATGTTGTCCTATTTTTTATCTGCAAAATAGTTTATATAGCTTAGTCAATATAAATTTTCATCTATTTTATAAAGTTTATTTTTTCATACTTTTTGCACTAGGAGGGTGAGGCAAGGCATGCCGCCACATCCACTGACGACTATTTTACAACAGTATAGTTGCATTTAAAGTCCATATTAATAGTACTCAGATATAGTACATAAAAATCACTCACACACCCACACTCATAACCTGATCAGTACAGTTACAGTAATAAACAAGATTAACAAGTTTAACTTAAAATATTATGGGAAGATTTTAAATATTTGAGATTTGGCAAACTACAAACTCATTCGGCGAACACAACGGGGTATGGGGGTGGAGGCCTCAACTAGCCTGCTCGGTGCTTAAAATTTTTACAGCAATTAAATAATAGGGGCAATTAACTACTGGGAAAGGGGGCGGAGCCTCCATCCACCATAATACCTAGAGTATTTGCATTGTTGATAATGATTTCACAATTCTCAATGTTTTTACGAACTAAGGAGAACTAGGAAGTGGTTTTAAAAACGAGCTACAGGTGAGTTTCGTATTAGCCGGTTTTCTTACTGTGTTAGCGGTCCAGTTCTTCGGTGGACCTAACCTGCTACAGAATTTACGACTGAAACCCCTAAGGGGTTTTCAGCCGTTTTTCAGTACACCCTGGTACATTCGTATTCTGTCCTGAAGTATAAGAATGTCCGCAGGGATGGTTATATGTTAATCACATTGCTTCCTGTGGTATTCACAGTAAAGCCTCACTGCTATTCCTATTCGGACTTATTTTAAATATTTTGCAGTTACGAGCGGAGTTCCTTTCTCACAATTATGAATATTCACATAATTTCCATTTCTTTGATAAATTTTTTATATACAATACGGTGTAAGTTACATTAGTAGTAAGTTGGTTATGACAAAATCATCATATATTTTACAAGCTTTTCGTTATTATTGCCGGTTTTGTTGCTATCTTATTTTTCCAGTTCTTCAGTAAAACTAACCTATTTAATACTTTTTTAATTTATGTTTTCGGGGCATCCCTTTAGGGGGTAAAGCAACTGGTGGCTAAACGAAGCATTTAAGTCCCTTTTGTCGCTGTCTTAGCTGACTAGTATTTCCGTGGAACTAACCTATTTCATTCTTGACTTTTCATTATTTTACGAATTCAGGGCAACCCCTAAGGGGGCATGGGGGCGGAGCCCCCATCGAGCCGTAGGCGAGTCTATAATATATACAGCCCCATGTGTAACTGACTGACTCACTCACTGATGATCTTAAAGTCCTGAAGCGACCGTTTAAGATAGAGACTTGAAATTTGGCATGGGCATTCTTTGAGATGTTTCAATTTAGGAAAAATCATAAAACTACAACTTTTTTACTTTTAAACTATAAAAAAAAATTAAAAAATATAAATTTGTCGGTAACGTAGTTCATGCAGGTTTAGTTCTCGCTCGTTTTTAAATGATTTCTTTCAACTACACCCGTGTTTGATACGAATATTGTATACTGTTAAACTTAAACGTCTTGTGTAGACCACCGAGTTTCGATGCATAGAGAGCGGTTTATTTCACCAGGGCATTACTCGCTTTGATTAAAACAGTATAAATGCCCAAAAAACTATAAATTTTCAACTTTCTAACTATAAAAATTTCTAAAAAGACGAGGTGTCGGTAGGGAAGTACGTTGGTTCTTAAAGATGTCGCTTGGAGCGCTATTATAGTCGCTTAGTTCTCGCTTGTATTTAAATGATATCTTTTAACTACACCTCTTGCCTATATTTATTCTCAATTGAGCGCATAGTTGTTTAAGTATGGTTTTCCCTCTTATTGCTGTGTTATTATTGATAATGAAGTTTACTGAATCGAAAGCGTATCTATACATTCAGGTGATGTCCGCTTTGATTTCTATATTAATTGCTAAAAATATTTTAGGTCTTATTACATTTTCTAGACTTTAGTTTTCTCATGCTGGAAAATTTCTTGTAGGTTTTCGCACAAAAAATTACCTTATACAGTAATTATAACTTAATTTTCTACTATTTATATGCTGTCTCTCTATATGAATCCCTAGTTTGAATATAGCGCTTCAGTTTATAGTTCTGGTGCAGTTTTATTTTGAAGAGTTGAACGTGTCCCAACACGTTTGACATCCAGTCTTTGACCTATTTGCTGCTGTCCAATCAGGCTTAGATTTTAGTTTAGGAAACGATTGAACATATTAAGTTTTAGAACGATTGAACTTTCCCTTCTTACCTTCGCTAACGGTTACCTACTTCCGACGTTTTTTAAGACCATCTACATATCAGATGACCCATCAGGCTGAGAAATATTATAATAACCAATTGAATTAAACTCAATAGTAATTTTCTCGCTGCCACTTTGTCCGTCAAACTTCCTCAATGCAGTGCTCTCACCTTAAGTCTAGATTAACCGTCTTATTGTTGTAATTGAAAACTATTCTATGCTTATCAATTATTGTAACTTTTTCAGTATATTTTAATTTAACCAATAATCCTTTTTTGGCTATTATTTCACAATTTTTTTTTACTACCATTGGTTGAAAATGCATAATGTACCCCGATTTTATGGTTCTTAAGTTGCAACTTTCTTCATTTTAAGTGATTATAGTACCTAATACCCTGCGATCTATTACATACTACTAGGGCTCTATTTTTATTAATTTTCTGAACTAATATATATAACATTTAAAATTAAATGTTAAAGTAATAATTGCTGATTTTTTAATGATAAAATTGTTATCGTTTCTCTATATGGTACATATATGATTCCTGCGTTTCTTGGCCACCCCATGGCAGAACTGAAGAATCTTAGCCTATACCATATATTTTTTTATTCCAAATATCTTGATTTTGTCATTTTTACACAACAACTTTTGAGCATGACTATGCCATGCATGACATAGTTCATTAATATTTCACAATTCCATTATATTTTTTAACGAATTAAGGGGAACTAGGGAGTGGGATTAAACCATGAGCCGTGGGCAAATTTCAAAGCTTATTATTATTTATTGTGAGTAGTGTGTATTGGCGGCTTCTGTTACTGTAGTTGGAGTTGAGCCCTCAACTAGCCTGTTCAGTGTATGAGGTTTTGACAGTAATTTACGGAATACGGAATTGGGGCAACCAATTATTGGGTTGGACCCTCCATCAAGCTTAACACCTAGAATATTTACATAAATAATATTTATTTCACAGCTAGTAAATAAATTTTTAATAGTTTTAAAATTTTTAAGACTATTTACTAAGGAGGGGTATTAAAACCTACTAATAGGAGATTATTAAAGTTTTTTTTACTATTGATTGTGAATTTAGAGTATTAGATGGTTTTGTTACTGTCTTGGCTGTTCAGATCTTGTGTGGAACTAAACTATTTCAAACTTGACTTTTTATCAATTCAAACTAGGGGGCAACTCCTAAGGGGGCATGGGGGCGGAGCCCCCATCGAGCCGTAGGCGAGTCTATAATATATACAGCCGCATGTGTAACTGACTCACTCACTCACTTATGATATTAAAGTCCTGAAGCCACCGTTTAAGCTAGAGACTTGAAATTTGGCATGGACATTCTTTGAGATGTTTTAATTAAGGGAAAATCATCAAACAACAAATTTTTCACTTTTAAAATATAAAAAAGTAAAAAATATAGATTTGTCGGTAACGTAGTTCAGCCGTATCAGCGTATATCACCGCGTGGTATCGTAGATCACTTTGCAGGCTTTTTTTTTTTTTTTTTTTTTGAGGGAGAGGCGGAAAAATGCATTACGCACACAGGTGGCCAGCCTGTAGTGTGGGGCTCCCCTAAAAACGAGTTTACCCACTAAAAAACCTCCTCTACTCTTTAGGAATCTAACCTGGAATTGTTTGTCACATTACGTCAGGCTAGGCCTAAATTTGGCTTACGCCCGTGGGGCTCGCTCCTTATCCAGCCGCTCGATCAAGGGATCTGGGCCACTTCACGGTCCAGATCGGTTTTCTTTTCCAGGAGGATGCCCCGGACGAACTGTGACAAACAATCCCAGTTGCCCTCATCCTCCAAAATCTTTTGGCAGACCGAGTCCACCGAAAATGCACCAAAGATTTGTGTGGCCTCCAGGCGGGGCCCTTCCCAACGGGGACAGCGGAAGAATGTGTGTTCCGCATCGTCGGGAACACCCGGGCAATAAATGCAGTCCGGTGAACCGGTCTTTCCCATACGGTTCAGGTACGACCGAAAATAGCCGTGACCTGTCAAAAATTGGGTCAGGTAGTAGTCCACCTCCCCATGCCGCCGTTCCACCCATGGTTGGACCTGCTTGATAAGTCGCGCAGTCCATCGTCCTCGGGTGTCGTGCTCCCAGCTGTGTTGCCACTGCTGGTAGGTTCGGGAGCGCTCTTCTGTTCTTGCCGTGTCCTTGCCGATCTCGCCTTGTCTCTGATAAATCGCTTTCCTCTCCCCTGCCAAGAGCTTGACAGGGATGACTCCGGCGACCACCAGGACGGCAGGCTCGGACACTGTCCGGTAGGCGGAACACACCCGGAGCGCAGCTTGACGCTGAACCCGGGCGAGTCGCAACCTGTAGCACTCCTTATCTAGAGCGCCTGCCCACACCTCTGCCCCGTAAAGAAGCACGGACTGGACCGCGGACATATACAGACGTCTTCTGCTGGATCGGGGACCCCCGACATTGGCCATCAGCCTACTAAGGTAAGTCACTACCTTAGCGGCCTTGTCCGCCGTACGGAAGATCTGATCCCTCCAGCTTAACTTGGTGTCCACCATAACCCCGAGGTATTTGGCGGCACGAGTTGATGTGACCACCTCCCTTCCCACTCGAAACCGGACGACGGTGTCGATCCTCTTCTTCGTAAGAATCACGATCTCCGTCTTACTGAGAGCAAGTGAGAGACCGTGATCGGACATCCAGTTGTTGACCACCCGCATAACTCGGTTCAACTTCAGTTGGGCCAGCTCAACGTTGCGTGCAGCAATGAGAGCTGCGACGTAATCGGCGTACCCAACCAAAGTGGTTTCCTCAGGCATCTCGGACCTCAGGAGGCTGTCATATTCAACGTTCCAGAGATCCGGGCCGAGTATTGAACCTTGTGCGGCACCAGAAGTGACTTCCATCGTCCGCGTTCCGTCCCTCGTGTCATAAATCAGGCTTCGAGAGCGTAGATAATCCTCGACGAGCCGCAACCGATATGCAGGAATACGAAATGTGTTGCGAAGCGCATCCAACATATCGACCCACCTCGCCGAGTTGAAGGCATTCTTGACATCAAGCGTAACAAGAAGCACTACTCGGCGGGAGAAATGGTTGTGGCTCTCGGCTCTCTCCACAGCTCTCTGAACTTCGGTGACAGCGTCGATCGTTGACCGTCCCTTTCTGAAGCCGTACTGACGGGGGCATAAGTCCCCGGCAGCTTCCACGGCAGAAGTCAGGCGGGAACGGATCAGCTTCTCGAACAGCTTCCCAGCCGTGTCCAACATGCAGAGAGGCCTGTGGGACGACGGCAGCTCGGGATCACCTTTGCCCTTGCTGATCAGTACAAGCCTGGCTGTTTTCCAGGGAGCCGGAAACACCCCTTCTACCAAACAGGCATTGTACATTCTCAACAACAAGTCAGCGTTGATTAAAAATACTTTCTTTAAAGCCTCACTGGGAATCCCATCCGGGCCAGGAGCCTTGTTGCTCTTCAGGGAGAGAACGGAGGTTTCCAGCTCCTCGAAAGTGAAAAGTGGAACGTCCTCTACCCGTCCGAAGTCAACCGGCGGTCGCTGTGGATGTTCAGGAAACAACGCAGCGACGATCCTCCCCATGGTGGCGCCCTCCATGATGGAAGGTGGAGAGCGGGCGCCGAGTTTCTGTGTTACAAGTTTGTAACCCAGGCCCCACGGGTCGGAATCAACGTCGTCACGAAGTCTCCTCCAGCTATTCGCCTTGCTCCTGTTGATCGCCTGGCGGAGAGATTTTCTCGCAGCTTTATAGGCCTCCGACTTACGAGCTCTGTCTGCGGGAATTATCGCTCTAGTGGCGGCTCGTCTAGTTCTTAAACATGTTCTTCTGAGTTCCGCAATCTCTTCAGTCCACCAGTAAACGGGTTGTTTGTCGCGTCGGGGTTTCCTTCGCGGCATAGACTGGTCGCAGGCCGAGACGATAAGTTCCATCGTGGATGTTACTAGTGCCTCGGCTCCAGCCTCACCAGGATTCCCCTGCGCTCCCCGAGAGATGACTTCGGTGAACTTGACCACGTCCAGTTTGTTGGTGTTCCACCGGCGTGGCCCTTCCCGAGATGCGGAAACTCGACGATTTGCCTGATCATGCAGGTCAAACACGATGTATTGGTGGTCGCTACCCGTGTAGTCCTCGACAACCCTCCAGCCAGAGATCCTCGGAAGGAGCGACTCAGACGCAAAGGTGACGTCAGGGATCGTGCCTCTCTGCCCGGGGCGCCGAAAAGTAGGTGTGTCGCCCTGGTTGAGGACGACAAGACCGGCCCTGGCGATGAAATTCAGGATGTATTTCCCCCGGGAGCTGGTAGAGGGCATTCCCCACTCGACGGCCCTGGCGTTGAAATCGCCACCAACGACGACATGCCCGGTGGTGCCGAGAACGCACTCCTCTAGGCTATCTATCTTGTCGCGAAAGTCCTGGACGGCCTCGTTGGGTGTGAGGTAGCAACTGAAGATAGTCACGTCCCTACACCGAACCCAGACGAATCCTCGGCCGCGCCCGTGACTCCGCACCAAGACATCCTGTGTATTACGCGCCCAAAATGCAGCAGTACCGAGGCTGTCGGAGATCCAAATGTTTGGGTCTCTGTCCCGATACTGTTCGCTGATAAGGAGCGCGTCAGCACCAAGTTCTCGGGCGAGCTGATCTAGAAGGTTATCAGCTCCCCAGGATCTATGAAGATTGGCCTGGAGGATGCGAATTACCGGCCGCTGCCTTTTGCCTGTTCAAGTGCGGCTCTGAAGGCACCGCACTGACCAGACCCGGGTAAGTGACCGAGGGCACTGGAGCCTGAATCCTTGCAGAGGAAGCAGGATGGGCTCGAGGAACATTCCTTGCGTTTGTGGCCCTGGCCTCCACACTGGAAGCAGTTGGCACTCCTGTCGGGCCCGTTACAGTTTCGGGAGGAGTGGCCGAAACCGAGACAGCGGAAGCATCTCAAAACTACCACCCTCCGTTTGAGCCTGCAACTGACCCAACCGACTCTGAGGTGCTGAAGGCTAAGCAGCTTATTGGCGTGCTTTTCGCCCATCTCAGCAACAGCCATCCTGAGTTGGCTTCGGTTAGGCTTTGTCAGCCATACCCTCACTCCATCAGCCGGTATCTCCGGGAGTGCCACCTGGATCGCACGGGTCACCTCATCTTCGGTGGAGAGGGCATCAAGGTCCCGAATCTCGACCGAACATTTCGGTTCTAGGGCCTTGATGGAGCCTTTGTCCCCAAGTGCAGTCTTGAGGGAAGCGGCAAAACCGATCTTGTCACTCGACTTCCCCAGTTCGAGGAGGACATCCCCGTTCTGGGTTCGCCGAATAGACTTGATAACGGTGTCGGTCTCTTCCGGTTTGGCCTGCGATCTAATCTGACCCAGAACATCAGCAAAAGATCGCCCCCCTAAGGGCTTGATCAAGATTGCCTCCGTCCTGGGCTTCTTAGGCCTGGGTTGTTTAGGCTTTCTGACAGACTTGCCAGAGGCCTCCCCCACCGGGTTTGAGACTTGCGTCCGCTCCACCCTCGACGCACTTTTCGAAGCTGCCTCCACTTGCTTCTGCCTCCTCCTTTCTTTCTTAGACAGGCGCGTCTTCCAGCCCCCCAAAGGTGTTGAGGCAGAGTTTGCTGCCAAGGCAGGATTAGCCGCCGGAGCAGGAACCTCTGCAGGAGTAGCCGCTGGAATCGCGACAGCGCCCGGGGCGGATTGAGTAGCCTGGACAGGAGATGTCTGCGATGCCGCAGTGACAAAAACCGGTCTCGGCACTGAGTCCACCTCAACAAGCTCAGGGCTTTCCGGCGAAGAACCGCTCTGCCTCTTCTTTCGCTTTCTGGCTTGAGTCTGGGGCTCAGCCAGATGAGCTTGAGGCGAAGCAGACATAACTCGGTTCATAACGTCGCGCTCCTGCTTCACTGCCTTCAGCCTGATCTTCCGGCATTCCTCGATTTCGCCAAGGAAATCCTCGAGTTTTGGAATTCCGTCCTTAATCGCCTTGTTGACGTTCTTCTGAATAAGGAGAGCCTTGGCCATCTCCTTCAAAAGATCGTTCATTTTCTTCAGACATGAGTCTTCCTCCTCGTTGGCATCGTCCTGCTGCTGCCGAAGCATTTGCATCTCGAATGCCGGACGAAGAGGACTCTTCCTGGGAGGAATTCCTTGCAGCCCGGCTAGAGGTGTTACCGGCTCAGTCACCCCCATACCCAGCTTAACCTCATCCTTCTCCTTTCCGGTTACGGCCGACGATCCGGCGACACCAGCAGCCTTGAACGGGATCGGCGGAGGGGAGGCTTTAATTCCCCCCGTCGGCGTCCCAGTCTTCGAGGTCGGCTTTGCAGGCTTAGTTCTCGCTCGTATTTAAATGATCTCTTTCAACTACACCCTTGTTTGACATTTAAGCAATGTATCCTTCGATGGATAGACATTAAATACGGTGATTTGCTGCATTGAGAGCGGGTCATCTCACCAGGGAACCAGGGTTATACTCGTCTCTTCTATAATATATACAGCCCCATGTGTAACTGACTCACTGTCTATATCTATAATATATACAGCCCCATGTGTAACTGACTCACTCACTCACTCACTCACTTATGATATTAAATTCCTGAAGCGACTGTCTAAGATAGAGACTTGAAATTTGGCATGGACATTCTTTGAGAAATTCCAATTTAGGAAAAATCATAAAACTACAACTTTTTTAATTTTAAACTATAAAAAAGGTAAAAAAATAATGATATGTCGGTAACGTAGTTTAGCCGTAACAGCGTATATCATCGATGGTATCGTAGATCACTCTGCAGGTTTAGTTCTCGCTCGTGTTAAAAGTTCTCTTTCAACTACACCCCTGTTTGACACAAATGTTATATCCTATATAAACATGAACGTCTCATGTAGACGACGGTGTCTTACTAATGTGAGCGGGTTATTTCACCTGGGTAATACTCGCTTTGATTAATACATTAGTAATGCCCTAAAACTACAAATTTTCAACTTAAAAATCATAGAAAATTCTAAAAAGACTAGTTATCGGTAAGGAAGTACTTTGGATCTTAAAGATGTCGCTTGGAGCGCTATTATAGTCGCTTAGTTCTCGCTTGTATTTAAATGATATTTTTTAACTACACCTCTTCCCGATAATAGTTGTTTGCGTTTTTTCCCCTCTGATTGCCGTGTTATTATTGAAAATGAAGTTTACTGCATCTAAAGCGTATATTTACATTCAGGTGTTGTCCTGCGTATGGTTTTCGCTCTGATTGCTGTGTTATTATTGAAAATGAAGTTTACTGAATCGAAAGCGTGCCGTCCAATCAGGCTTAGATTTTAGTTTAGGAAACGATTGAACATATTAAGTTATAGAACGATTGGACTTTCCATTCTTACCTTCGCCAACGTTTACCTACTTCCGACGTTTTTTTTAAGACCATCTACATATCTAATGACCCATCAGGCTGAGAAATATTGTAATAACCAATTGAGTGTCTTATACTCGATTTTTTCACACTTAAAATTTGTTTTTGAGAATGTTTAAATAAGTGTTGAACAAAAAGAACAGATTTAAATGTTAGGTTCTCGTTAGTAGTGTCAAATTGTTGGTGCTGGCCCAGTTCAAGGTCACCTGAGGGATGACGTCATCGAGGTCAATGACCTCACCGATGACGTCATCGATGACGTCATCGATTGCGTCATCGATGACGTCATCACTAATGACGTCATTTCTATGACGTCACACCCATGACGTCACAGAAATGACGTGCTGATGACGTCATCACCCCTTACGTCATCAAAATGACGTCACCGACGCCACTGAGGTCAAGGTCACGCCGAAACTTAAAATTTTTTGGCACTTTTGCCGTTTCTCGCACTACGCTCCGAGTTTCAGTCAGAGTCCCCGTGACCTTGACCACTTGGAGCGAATTTTCGACGAGAAACGGCAAAAGTGCCAAGTTAAACTCGAGTTTCTGACATGACCCTGCCTAAATGGGCAATCGGTTATCCCTCAGGTGACCTTGAACCAGCACAACACCAACAATTTGATATTACTGTGACCTTGAAAAACCTAACAACGGAGCGCCGACACCGATGCGCACCCCACGACAGCCACCGAGTGACTGACTGTCAGGCTCTGTGTATGCTAGGTATATCGGCTTGAGAGACTAAGACTCTAAACTGTCAGGAATGGGAGTAACTAACTGAATTTTGCAAGGAAAAGTCATTTCATCCAATATTTTAAACAAATCCTCATCAGTAAAACTGACATTAGTCTGTTTTGTATAAAACTTAGGGTGTCCGCGCAACAGTTTGCGCCACTTAGCTAAAGTTGAAACTCTCTTAACTCTGGGTGGTGGACAGTGAGCAACTAATAAAGTCTTAACACGGCTAAGTTTCTTACCTAAAGTGTCCTGCGACATGGCTTCACCTCACAAAAGTCCGCACAATACTGAGAGACTGCTTGTAGCGCATGAGTCAAGGGAAAAGAGGTGGGGGAAACAGCAGGAGTGGGGGAAGGTCACAGTGGCGGGGGAAGGTGAGGTGGTACGCCGGAGTATCGCATCACTTCACCATGAGCTGTCCTACAGTCAACACACTGTTCTCTTGGCCCGAGTTGGCACTAGAAGAAACATTTCTGTACAGCTTAGGCTGTGAGAGCCGAGGAAGCAAAGTCAAAGTGGAAATTGTGTTAAACTCCAAGATGAAGAGTCTCCTAAATAAACTAATTGTATCCTTGCAATCTCCTATAACTCTAGAGAAATACCACTTTATTAAGCGACACCTTATACTTTGGCAAAACGAAACGGAAATGGAAAAGATTACAGTAAAATTAATTTAACTTAAAACTTGGACTGGACACTCATGGCGATACCACGTGGCGTGAAAACGCCACCCTAAACATTACAAGTTAGGTTATTGAGCACCTCTGGTACGATAACCGATGTGCTAGAGTTAAAGTGTGATGACCTTGAGTCAAAACACTGAAATACTATAAGTCGATATCGTCCCAGAGTTAAAGTGTAGTGACCTATATTCAGAACTTGTAAAATTACTTACATATAGAGAGCTAGAGAACAGCGAGACGCACCGCATGGAAGCCGGAGACATACTGGCGAAGCGGTGTTGTGTAGCCTAGGGACCCAGTTGTGGTGGGGGTATAGCCAACACTTAGAGTACAAGTGTTGTGGGTGACCTTGACCCACATAACTTACCTGACCCCCCCCCCCCCCCGACAAAAAGTGCCCCCCCCCCCCCCCCCCGACAAAAAGTGCCCCCCCCCCCCCCGACAAAAAGTGGCCCCCCCCCCCCCCGACAAAAAGTGCGCCCCCCCCCCCCGGACAAAAAGTGCCCCCCCCCCCCACCCCCACCCCCACCCCCACCCCTGATATCCTGGGCGTGGCAGCCCCGGTGGGGATATAAGGGGGCCCAGCCAGAGCCGGCTCGCAGTCCGCTCCCGCGCGTTGAACGTGAACGATCGGGACGGACCGCCATAGGCATCACTAAACATTGAATGGCGCCTTCAGTGTTTAGCGAAGTCTACTCTAACTTTAAGACTTGTATTAGTTGTAAGATATTGCGCTTGCGTTTGGGTATTGCGAATTGTTTTATATGAGAGTGTTTTACTTGTACCTTATGTCTCCTGTGTGTCTTGTTTGTTATATGTGTTTAACATGTATGTGCTTGTTCCAGCATTGACTACGTTGAGCTCAATCGTGTGTTGTAAGTGTGTTATATTTTTCTAAAGTGTATACGCTTGTTTTAGCAATCCCCCCTTGAGCTTTTGCAATGCTCAAAGTAAATCGTAAAGACAGGGAACGGGAGTAGGCCCCCGTGTAAAGTTACTTTTGTATAATTGTTAGGCTCCTCTCATGCATGCTTTAATGCGGCTGAGAAATAGGAGCGTCCGTTTGTACGCCTATATGGGGGTAATAAGCCGATGGCCTCTGCACTCGGACCGAGGACGTAAGCCACTAGGGTGTCCTCAGTTAGTTTCCCTTCTGGAAACTCAAAATTATGTAAATGAAACTTTGTTAGCTATTTGTGTTTTTTTTGTCCCCAAGGCCCCCGAACATTCGTGGTTCGCCATGGATGTACGGGGGCCGAAATTTTTTAATGTCCGTGTGGCCTTGACCCACATAGGACTTGTAAAAACTTACTGCATTGCTAAATTAAAAATATTAAAGATAGGGTTACGGGAGTAGGCCCCCGTGTAAAGCCACTTGTTTTATAATTGTTAGGCTCCTCTCATGCATGCTTAAATGCGGCTGAGAAATAGGAGGTGGTCCGTTTGTACGCTTATACGGGGGTAATGAGCCGATGGCCTCTGCACTCGGACCGAGGACGTAAGCCACTAGGGCGTCCTCAGTTTTTTTCAAAATATGTAAATGACATTTCGTTAGCTATTGGAAAAGTTATTAGTTGGAAATGCAGTAAATGTTTACAAGTCTCGCGTGGCGAAGGGTACACGACATTGGATGTTGCCTTGTTGTCATAGTTGGGTCTCTTCGGAGGCTACAGCGATGACAACCCAAGTGCCCCACACCCCCATAGGGGGGTGTGGGGCTTATTTTTTTAAAGTTTTTTCGTGACCTTGACCTAAATATAAAAGTTTTCAAAATCTTTAACAGTCAGATCTTACTAACACAGTTTATATATAGAGGTCTTTTAAAAGTTAACAGTTAGGTATTAGTAACGCACAAGTTTGGAATTGTTTATAGTTGGGTCTCTTGGGAGGCTTCAGCGATGGCAACATAAATGCCCCAAGTGGGGCTTCTTTTTTGAAAAAGTGTGAGCCCCCCCCCCCCCCCGCAAAAAGTGTGAGCCCCCCCCCCCCCCAAAAAAGTGTGAGCCCCCCCCCCCGCAAAAAGTGTGAGCCCCCCCCCCCACCCCCACCCCCACCCCCACCCCCACCCCCACCCCCACCCCCACCCCCACCCCCACCCCCACCCCCTCCCCCACCCCTGATATCCTGGGCGTGGCAGCCCCGGTGGGGATATAAGGGGGCCCGGTTGCACGCACTTCTCATTCCCGCTCCAGCCTTCGTTGGAAGTACTTCTCCGTTATTTGCATTTAACGCTCTTTCTACCTCAACATGCGCTTCAAGAACTATCCACCAGTTCTCCCATACATCAAATCGAATTCAACCAACACGTCTACTCCGACCAACACATCTACTCCAACTTCAACCTCCGCTGCTCCGATTCTCCAAACGTGTTTGATGAGCACAATCCTCAGCTGTTTGGAGATGCCGTCGGCTCCTTCGATGCCCAGCCTATCTCCGCTGCCACCAACGGAACCAACAAGTCCAAGTGTCAGTGGTGCTGGTGACGCTCCGTCGACTTCAAGAGGGGCTGGCGCTCACCCTGCAAGCAGCCGAGTGCTCATAGCATCACCGCCGATCTCATTGTTGTCAGATTCTGATTCGGAGTCAGCGGTCTTTGAGGAGAAGAAGTCGAGGTCCAAAATCATTCCCTACTCCCGTACACAGAAAATCCTTTCCTATACAAAGACCCAATGTCCACTACCCGTATCCCCCATGCCATCCACACCGGTCAAACCATCCTGCAAATCGATCTTTTCCCCAGACAAGTCAACCTCACCCAAAGCCAACATTCCATCTACAGTCAAACCATCCCGTAAATCGATCTTCTCCCCAGACAATTCTACCTCACCTAAAACCACTATTGATCTAACCCATTCTCCTACCCGACCCAAAATTCTTTGCAAATTACCCCTTGACCGTGCTAAACCATCACCCTCCATCCTTTCCAGCCAGCCTAAGTTAGATCAAGCGCCGCTCCAAAACACTAAGAGTCCAACACAAAAGAAACGTAATCGTGTTAAATGCCCTGCTGGCAAGCGTGATAAATGCGATTATGTTTGGTTTAGCAGAGAGGCTGTGGTTCTTTGTTGTCCGAGTTTTGCTCTTCCAGAAAAAGATCGTTGCCAACGACACTTGAATAAGAAAATCAAAATTCCGACACCAAAGCCTTATAGCCTTAATATTATGCCTGAAAAGTCCAAGTTCAAACACCCCAACAGTCCGCAGAAGCTGAAAATTAATAGGCTCAAGAGGGACAAAAAATATTATTTCATTGTTCAAGCTTATGGAGCATTTAACATAAATGTGCAAATCATTCTAAAAGGTGATGGCCGCCTTCATAGAATGAAAGTACCACCTGCGATGGTACAAAGAGAATTTTTTGTCCCCGGGGCTTATTTAATTCGAAGAAAAGGATGCCGATCTGTTTGGGAAATGGATTAGGACATGGGCTCACTAAAAAGAAAAAGCCAAAATTGTTAGGTTGTGTTGGACAATATTTAAAAGTCTTTTTCCAAATTATTTTTCCAAATTTAGTCTTAACCCTCTTAAAGTAAGGGAGAGGGGTATTATACAAGTCAACTAATAAAAAAAAGACTTGACTTGTATAATACTTTAACCTGGCGGTGATGTAAAGTCACTGGGACAATCTCAAACCGTGTCCTTGAGGGTGAAGACTAAGTTACAAATAAATCATTAACAAATAAAAACTTACCTCCAAACACTTGTAGCTTGCTACAAGTGTTTGGAGGTAAAAATTTTTCAAAGTTTGAATGACCTTGACCCATATAAATTACTGTTTAAAGTAAAGTGCTAACCTTACAACTAATGTTGTGTATCACGTGATACCCCCACTCTAACGCTCTTACTAAGCTTGTATGAGCCGTTCATTTGCTTCAGTCTGTTTCTGTGCTCCGTGGTAAACATGTCACGGTACAATTACAAAGGTGGTGACTTCTTGATAGATCAACACAATGCTTGGGAAGTGCTAAACCAGCATAGAATGGAAGTTGAGTATTGTATAAGACAAGACGGGTCTACATTTTATCTATGTATTATAAACAAACAAACCCACAAGTATCAACACTGGACAAAAATTAATTATAACAACATAGATGAGCTGTTTGCTTGGGTGTTTGAGGTGTGTAAAGTTATAGAAGAAACCAAAATAATTGGTGTGCTAAAGGTATGTAAAACTGATGAGCAAAATTTCTTTCAACACCCCCCCCCCCCCCCCGTGTTATCCCCACCACTAAAAATGGGTATATATAGGAGCGGTGATCAACCGTCTTCTCATTCTGCTTTACACTGTTTAGCTGAATACTACCATGTCAGCCATGAACATTCCAGCCTCTACCTCTGGCCCGACCGCATCCAACTCTGGCTCAAGCTCTGGACCGATCCGGCGGGGCCGCCTGTCAAAGAGTCGCGTTCGGTTCTTCGGATTCACTCCGAGCAAGACGGAGTTGTGCAGCAGTGGAGCCTCCAGAAGAGAGTCTAGCTTGTATGAAGAACTCCAGCAGGTAGTGCCAGGTGTAGTGGTTGGTGCATCTTCACAGGAAGACACTGTTAGAGCTGCTATAAGATATATTAAAGGTTGTAACGTATTGATAGAGGAAAAGGACAGGTTGTTAGAGGAAAAGAAGAGGTTGTTGGAGAGTGCACACAGTGAAATACTTTTGATCCGGAAAGAATGGGAAAAACTAATTATGAAGTGTGACAGATTGTTAGATGATAGTGATGATAGTGAGGATGAGAGTGGATAGGTGTGGGTAAAGACTCGGACTGGGACTTGCGTGTTTGTATGAATGTGTGTGTGAATGCGGAATACAGAGCGGGGGATAGATCACTCTGTGGCAATGGACTAACATGCCACTTAGTGATCTATCCCCCGTTCTGGTAATGTTTTTGGATGGCCTTGACCCACTTTACCAAGGCTAGCTAGTACCCCCACCACTGATAAGTGTATATATACGGGTATTGATGTGCAGTTTGGTTATTCTGCTTTGTATCGCTTAGCTGAATACCTCACTTCAACATGGCTTCCAACTGCAAAACTTCTCAGGCTTCCTCTTCTTCTTCAAGAAGGCGTGCTGCCAACGTCCTGCCTGCTACTCGTGGACCTGCTCGACCATTCCACAGCATAACTGTTGCTCGGGCAAACGCCTGCAAAGCTCCAATGCTACGGACCTTGCTGGAGGTGAGCCAAGACGGGCAAGGCTTGCTCAGTCCTGGTCAACGGCAGGAGCAAGAAAGGCGTATGGCGTACTACAGGCTGCAGGGTGTAGTTCCCAGCTTGAAGTTAGGCGATCCGAGAGTAGCAAGCATCAACGAGGCAGCGGACTACATATCACACCTTCACAGTGTTTTAGAAGTAAAGGACCAACAAATTGAAAACTTAAAAGAACAATTGAAACAATTTAACTTTAATCCTGTGGAGTTTGTGGAAGCAGTGATGAGTGATAGTGATGATGAAGGAACTGAATATATATTGGGTATGTAATGAAAGACTTGGACAGGGACATGTGTGTGTGTGTGTGTGTGTAGAATACAGAGCGGGGGATAGACTACTTTGCGGCAATGGACTAGCATGCTGCTTAGTGGTCTATCCCCCGCTCAAAGGGTAGCATTGGATGACCTTGACCCACTTTACAGCAAGGACAACCGGTTAACTGGTATAAAAGAGGGGGGTCTGTACATCCCGACTTCATTCTGCTTTGAACCTTCCAGTGGAACGCTAGAAAATGAGTGGATCACTGATCATTGGTAAGGAGTGGGAGTATGTAACCATAAACTATTTAAACTGTAAAGGGATGTTGAAGAAGGTGTATGATAACGTTAAAAGAATGGTTGTTGAAGAAGGTAGGGTAGTGATTGTAGCGTGGAAGAAGAAGCAGTATACAGGACAACAAGTGAGAGCAAGTGACTTTGGGGGGAATAGTGTGTTTCAAATTGGACGAGCGAACTTGGTTAATTTGGACATTGTGTTTTGGGACTTGGAAAGGTTAATTGAAAATAGTGGCAAACATGGGGAACTCTTAATTGGCAGGGAGGACAGAGTATATGAGTAAGTGTAAAAGACTGGGGGCTTATGTGTGTGTGTAAAGACTAGGACTTGTGTGGAATACAGAGCGGGGGATAGATCACTTTGCGGCAATGGACTAGCATGCTGCTTAGTGGTCTATCCCCCGCTCAAAGGGTATTATTGGATGGCCTTGACCCATATAAAGGTAGAGGGGGAATGGGTAATAGGAGGGGGAAATTGGTATATATGTAGGACTGATGAATAAAGCATTTAGTCAAGCATTTGTCTAGACACTATCAACAACAATGGAGAGCTTCAGTGTTGAGTTCATCCTCTTGGAAGAAGACATCAACGAAGTGGTGGAACTTATAGAGGAGAAGACCAGCCAGGGCACATTGGAACTTGTGAATTGCGAACCGTTGGACAATGCCGCAATCGATAAGATTGCATATTTCATGATGCATTTGTATAACGAACAAACAACCAATATGGAGTTTGTGCAGTACCTTTATCAAAACCAAGTAAATGTGCGAGTGACAATTACTTGGTGGCAGTAATAATAAAGTGTAACATATGGATGTGGACTTGGATGTGGACTTGGACTTGAGTGTGGTCTGCGGAATAGAGCGGGGGATAGATCACTTTGCGGCAATGGACTAGCATGCTGCTTAGTGGTCTATCCCCCGCTCAAAGGGTATCTTTACGTGACCTTGACCCACATAAAATGTATAGTTGGTGGGGGTATAAAAAGGGCAAACCAATTGGATAGATACACCACTTTCATACCATGGCTCCACTTGACAACACCGTGTTCCATCGCAACAGAATTGTCTCTATTCTGGAGGTTATACCTCTAGAAATTATAGAAGTAGAGGACCAACTACCTGCGGTTGATCAAGAAGAGGAGGAGGAAGAGATAATGGATATTGAAACGGACTCTGACGAAGCTGGTTCAACGGACAATGAGGTGGACTTGCATGCCTACGAAACATTAGAGTCGTCATCTGAGTCGGAAATGGAATTCCAATTGGAAATCGAAGAAGAAGAAGAACAAAAACAAGACACTCCCCATCGTCCAATGGATAGGATGTTAGTTGCCAGAAGAATTATGTATTGTCATCGCTACCTATTCCGTGATGAGGATGATTCCGACTCTGATGGTGATGTTTCACCCTTGTAAAAAGTTTAAACAAAAAGTTAAAAAAGAATGTGAGCGGGGGATAGAGCACTTTGTAGTAAATGATGCTGCTTAGTGCTTTATCCCCCGCTCAAAATAATAATTCCAAATGACCTTGACCTACATAAACTTGCTCAAACAGACATCTTTGAAAAAACTTGTACAAATTATTGAATCTAGACCAAATATCATCAATTTATCAAGCCTACTGATAAATGTATTACAAACGGTTGTGTAAAGGCTAAATTTAGCACATAAGTGATAACCTGTTTCCATATGACGTCACTTTCCCCACCTATCTGCCTCGGATATAAAGGGTCCCGGTGGAGTGCGCTGCTCATTATTGCGTGGACATTCACAGAGTGTGCATTCAAAGCCAAACTGTTTGAAATGGCTCTTTGCGACATTTGTGGGGAAATCTTTCAAGACGAAGATCTTTTCACCATACACAGAGAAGTACATGAAGACGAAGATAGAAAAGAAGATATTACCATGGATGAAATAGACTTAGACTCAATTGACCGGTTTTTGGAAGAGCACCAGAAGCAGATGGACTACTACGACAGCTATCTACAGCAAATGCAAAGAAGAAGACCTAGTGTGATTCAATTTGCTGGTGCTGGACCATCTACTGCTACAAGACCTATTGAAGAAGAGGACACCGAAGAAGAGGACACCGAAGAAGAGGATATGGAAGAAGAAGAACTGGAAGATGTAAGACAACTGCGCACCACAGCCTTGCCAGGACGAGTTGTAACACATTTCAAAATTAATAACGTTCAATTGGAATTGGAAACATTCATAACCCAGGCTAAGGAACTTGTTGGTCAAACGTTGAGGGAAGAATTACAAAGGCTAAATTTTATTAAATTTGGAATGGTGTTAGAGGCTATGTTTAACAATACTGATGGTGAAACAGCATTGAGAGCGTTCATTACCAAAAACCGAACCCTTACCTTCACCTCCAACATCGATGATATTATTGAAGAATGCTTGGAAGAACTTATAACAAAACTTCAAGAACATGAAGGAAGAGGATCTGGATGGACTTTGTCATCAATCGAAGGTATGGATGTAAGGGTTCACAAGCATGGATATGGTTTAAGGGGTAGTAGTTTTATCCCTTTACCAAAGAAAATCCAAAACACTAAATCGTGTAGGAATGTGCAAAATGAAGGTAATGAATGTTTTAAGTATGCAATGTTAACCAAGTATGTTAAAGATCATCCTGAAAGAGTTGGTAGAGAATATTACGAAAATGAACACCGCTACAACTTTCAAGGCCTCACCTACCCAGTTACATTGAAAGACATAGACAAATTTGAAAAGAAAAATCCTGGCGTTTCAGTGAATGTTTTTGGTCTGGATGATTCAAACAACGTTTATCCTTTGCGGGTAGTAAAGGTTGAGCAAAGAAACCACACGGACTTGCTATTGATAACTAAGGGTGAAATTTCCCATTATGTATGGATAAAGGACTTTGAAGCCTTAGTTGTAAAACAATTGACCAAAAGAGTAAATAGGATTACAGTTTGCAAGAGATGTTTCTGCTTTTCTTGGAAAGATTCAAGACGTGGAGGATTGGACTGGTTATTGGAACATAAAAGACTTTGCAACGAGAACTATGAAGTGAAGATTAGTCTGCCACCACCATCTCGAGCGTGTATCCAATTTAACAAGACAGTTCACCAATACCGAATTCCAATAGTGGTCTATGCAGATTTTGAATCAACGTTAGTACCACAGGAGCTGCCGGACGGCGAAGTGACTAGAAGAACAAAATATCAGTTACATCAGCCCAACAGTTTTTGTTTACTAGTTAAATCAACCTTGTCTAAAAACCAATTGCAAGACTATGGTTTAACATCCACTCCAATACTCTACCGTGGTGAAGAAGCCGCTAAGTATTTTGTAGACCAACTGTACGATATTGCTGGAAAGGTTCAACGCTTGTTCGGTAATATTGTACCTATGGAACCTTTAAACCAAAATCAACAAGAAGAATACAACTTAGCGACAAGATGCTATTTATGCAAGAAGATGTTCAGTGAAGAAAATCCAAAAGTAAGAGATCACGATCACCTGACAGGGTTATACAGAGGAGCTGCTTGTAATTCATGCAATATAAATTACAAACTGCCAAACTTTATTCCTGTCGTTTTACACAATCTTAGCGGCTACGACTCCCACTTTATTATCCCGGAGTTAGGAAGAGATGACGGTAAAATTGATGTTCTTGCTACAACATTGGAAAAGTACATCAGCTTTTCAAAAACAGTAGGTAAAATTAAACTTCGCTTCGTAGACTCTTACAGATTTATGGCATCTAGTTTAGCCAAATTGTCAGAGAACCTAAGAAGAGAAGACCTAAAAGAAACCAGAAAAATTGTACCTGAAGATAAATTAGACCTAGTATTACGGAAAGGAGTGTTCCCCTACGATTACATAACTTCTACAGAAAAATTTGAAGAAACCAGTCTACCGCCGATTGAAGCCTTCAACAGCAAATTAAACGAAAGTGAAATCTCCGTTGAAGACTACAATCATGCATGTAATGTTTGGAACCAACTAAACATTCAAACCTTAGGGGAATATTCTGACTTTTATATAAAATTGGACGTAACTCTGCTGTGCGATGTGATGGAAGAATTCAGAAACACCTGCTTCTCCGCCTATGGACTGGACCCTCTACACTCGTACACATCTCCAGGATTAGCATGGCAAGCTATGCTAAAGTCAACCAACTGTCGACTGGAACTTCTAACGGATATTGATATGGTGCTCATGATGGAATCTGGTGTACGGGG
This sequence comes from Neoaliturus tenellus, assembly GCA_030545055.2. Classification (NCBI taxonomy): domain Eukaryota; kingdom Metazoa; phylum Arthropoda; class Insecta; order Hemiptera; family Cicadellidae; genus Neoaliturus; species Neoaliturus tenellus. The sequence goes on from CM061532.1 coordinate 210,162,166, forward strand.
CGGTTTGACACAAGCTGTAACACGTCATGTCAAAGCCAACAACAAGTACATCCCCGGCTTCGACGAGCAACAACCATCGGTCTACCTTGGCTATTTTGATGCAAACAACCTTTATGGTTGGGCAATGTCAAATCCGCTTCCCTACGCTGACTTCAAGTGGATCGACCCGGCCACCATCGGAGACATCTCACAGATTCCAAAGGATGGTCCAAAAGGCTATATTTTGGACTGTGATTTTGAATACCCGGAGCACCTTCATGACCATCACTACGACTTGCCTCTCCTAGCCAAGACTGAAGTTTCACCGACAGGAAGATGGCCAAAATTGATGATGACCTTGGAGAATAAGGATCGCTATGTGGCTCACTACTGGGTAGTTCAACAGGCTCTTGAATTGGGTCTACGTATAGTGAGAATTCATAGAGCAATTGAATTCACCCAGTCTTGTTGGTTGAAACCATATATTGATTCCAACACTGCAAGAAGAGCTGCAGCGACAACAGCATTTGAAAAGGACTTCTATAAATTAATGAACAATGCCATCTTTGGGAAGACCTTGGAGAACAAAAGAAAACACAAAAATGTAAAATTAGTGAGTGATCCTAGGAAATTGGAAAAATTAGTGCAAAAACCAAATTTCGGAACATCCATGATTATAAACGAAAATCTAGTCGCTGTCAGTATGAAGAAAACAACAATAGTCATGGACCGTCCGTTATACATAGGTATGTCGATTTTGGATATAAGTAAAACCCTGATGTATGATTTCCATTATAACAAAATGGTTAAACATTACGGAAGGGAAAACATTGGAGTCGCATACATGGATACGGACGCGTTTATCTACTGGATAAAGACTTTGGACATGTATGAAGACCTAAGGACTTTTCCATACAAAGAAGATTTCGATTTTTCTGACTATCCGAAAAACCATCCAAATTTTAATGAAAAATATAAAAAAGTAATTGGAAAATTCAAAGATGAAGCAAATGGAATGCTTTTAGAAGAAATAGTGGCGCTGATGGCGAAATTGTATTCATTTAAGATGTACCACGAGAACAACACACCGACAGTGAAGAAAGCAAAAGGAGTGAAGACATCTTATTTGAAAAAACACGTGACATTTGACCACTACAAGACTTGTTTGTTTGAAGATACTACGATATCAGCAACATTCAACAATATCCGAAGCTTTAAGCATCAAGTCTACAGTGTCACCGAAATTAAAAAAGCGTTGTCAGCTCGGGATGATAAAAGATACATTATGCCCGACAAAATCCACACTCTTCCTTTTGGCCACTACTCTCTAAACCCTATCAACTAGTAACCTATTCTTCGTCCTTCTACAACTACGACCTTATTCCTTTCTCCTTCCGTAAAAAAATGGGGAACACGGCAAGTCCAACGCCGTGTTCCCCATTTTTTTACACAAGTTTGGATGACCTTGACCCATATAAATGATGTGAATATTTAAAACAACATTCATTGTGATTATACATGTGATACAACAAACATTGAAACCTGCAATATGAAGGACTTGAAGCAACAAATTGTCAACGAACTTCATAAACCTGCAAGAAGAAAGTTTCCACGAAGAAATACGGTGATAAAAGGAATTAATGATTTATATCAAGCGGATTTAATCGAAATGATTCCTTATAGCAAACAAAATAAAGGATATAAATACATATTGACTGTTATTAACTGTTTTTCAAAAATGGCAGATGCTTTACCACTAAAAGATAAAAGTGGCAAAAGTGTTACAAAAGCAATGGAAACAGCTATACAAAGAGACAAACATACTATTAAACATTTACAAACAGATGATGGAAAAGAATATTTTAATAAGGAATTTGCAAATTTAATGAAAAAACACAATATAAACCATTATTCAACCAATTCAGAAGTAAAAGCCTCAATAATCGAAAGATTCAACAGAACTTTAAAAAGTGCAATGTATAAAATGTTTTCCAACAGAGGATCGCACATATGGATTGATATGTTACCAAAACTTATAAACGATTACAATAACAAATTTCATAGGACTATCGGGATGAAACCAAACCAAGTAACTAGTAAAAATGAAAACCTTGTATTAAAACGTATAAAAACGAATACTAAACCAAAAGTTGAAAAACTAAAGCCTAAAAAATTTAATGTGGGTGATAAAGTGCGAATAAGTAAATATAAAGGTGTATTCAGTAAAAGATACCTGCCAAATTGGACCAATGAGGTTTTTACTGTATTCAAAGTACAACCTACAGTACCTGAGACATATATTTTAAAAGATAATAAAGGACAATTGCTTGAAGGAGGGTTTTATGGACATGAAATGTTAAAATCAACAGTAGGCGATGTATATTTAGTTGAAAAGGTGTTGCAACGGAAAAAAGATAAGGTCAAAGTACGATGGTTAGGATTTAATAAGACGGAAGATTCTTGGATACCTAAAAAGGATTTGATATAACGATAGAGAATCATTTTAGGTTGAACCATTACAAAGGATGGAGATAGTACCACAAAAAGAGAGTTTTACTATTAATAATATAGATGAACTCACAGTGGATAATTCAGAATTCAATAGTGGGAAGCATGGCAATTTGTTACCAAACACCGTTCGTTGTCTGGTTACCGGACCTTCCAACTGTGGAAAAACTAATGTAGTATTCAATTTGATTACAAACCCTAAAGGATTACGATTTAACAATCTATATGTATTTTCAAAATCACTACAACAACCAAAGTATCAATTATTGGAAAAAATACTGACTAATGTGCCTGAAGTTAAATATTTAAAGTTTAATGCAAGCGAGAGTGTCATGCAGCCACAAGAAGCTAAACCATTCTCCGTGTTTATATTCGACGATGTATCTTGTGAAAACCAAAACACAATAAGGAATTACTTCGCTATGGGTCGACATAACAACATAGATAGCATTTATATTGGCCAAACTTACAGCAAAATACCTAAACAACTCATTAGAGACAATGCAAACATGTTAATTGTATTTAAACAGGACGAAACCAACCTAAAACATATATATTTTGATCATGTAAATGCGGATATGACATTTGAACGATTTAAAGAGTTGTGTGGAAAGGCTTGGGCTGAAAAGTATGGGTTCCTAACAATTATGAAGGAACAACCGCTAAACAATGGTCGATACAGGATAGGATTTGATAAATTTATATTAATACATTAAACGTGGTATAACACATTCATTGTTGTACAACACGTCTTGCTACAAACATGGTTAACCAAGAAAAATTAGTAAAAGAAATAAAATCACTTAGTGATTCTATTCGGGCTAAAAACAGAGCATTGAAACTAGGTATTAGCGAGAGGGAGAAATTCCTTGAATCTACTTTTAAACCTATTACTGAACCCTTGAAACAATTAAACAAAAAATTTGCTAAACCTGTATTGGAAGGAGATGCGATTGCACCTATTACAAAGTTTGAAAGAGAAAATGTAAAATCAGAAGATTTTAGCGATGAAGACCCGGAATCCTCTACATATAGTGGTTTTACCGGTGGAGAACCCGAAAGAGAGCTAGAATCACCAGACTATAGTGGAATAAGAGAATTATATGAAGTAAAAGCCAAAAGAGGACATGAAGTTGTATCAACTGCTAGTGAAGAGGAAAAAGAAGAAGCAAGGGAAGGTCCGTCAAACATAAGCTTGTTGGGTGAAAACATTCATAACAAAGGACCTTTAGGAAGGAAATACATGATAAAAATGTTAGCTGGAACAAACCCTAATAAAAACTACCATAGTTATGGAGTAAGATTAACAGAAGAGGGTTTAATGGTTGGTAATAGCCCGGTAAACATTGATGAACATGATAATATTATTGTTGGTGATCAAAGATATAAGGGCACAAGAGGATTATTTGAATTATTATTTGAAAATAAGCCTTTAGAATTGTTAGTTAAAGAAAAAGACATGGAAGCATATAAAAAGATTTTGGAACAAACTAATGCATACAGGAGGAAGTATTCAGCTGACCAACCTGTTTTTAGATCAAAGTCTTTAAAATATAGAGAATTTGTATCCAAGTTAATACCAACAACGAGAAGACAACCAATGCCAATAATACCAAGAAAACCTGTAAAACGAAGGTTTGTGTCATCCACTTTGGATATAAGTGCTACAGAACCAAGAAAAAGAAACAAGTCTGTTACAGGTACAGGTTTAATGAAGAAACTGTATAACACAAATGTGATTTATTACAATAATATCAATAAATTGGTTGATAGAATGAAACTAATACATGAAGCTAAAGAAGCGGGTCATACTGGATTGGAAAACGAATGGGTGGCTTTAGTGGATGAACTCCGAAACCGTGGGGTAATCTCATAAAAATGCGTTACTCCCTAGAATACTATTCAGTTGCACTATGAGTGTCGACAAGTTCGGACGTTACTCCTCGGATGGGTTATATTATGCCAATAGTTTAAAAAGAAGTGCTGGTTTACCACAAACACCTGATGGAGATTATGATATGAGTAATAAAAGGTTAAAAAACATAAAAGATCCTTCGGATGAAAACGATGCAATAAATCTAAAAATATTAAAGGAAAAGATATCGCCAACATTAAAACTACAAAATAACACATATGACGCGGAAAATCATAGAATTATCAACGTTGGTAAACCAAATGAAAATGGTGATGCGATAAACAAAGGTTATTTGTCATCTGAATTAAAAAATACGTTAAAATTCAATGGGAAAACGTATAGTGCCAACAATAAACGTATATCCAACGTAGATGACCCTAAAGATGCAAAAGACAGCGTAAATAGACGCTATTTACATTCTTTGATACCTGAAAAGACAAAAGATGGATTTTCTTTTTATAAATTTGTTATTAATGATATAGGCTATCCAAAAACTGAAAACGATGCTGTAAATCTAAAATATATTAAAGATCATTGCATCATACGTGATGTAGGGGTTATAGATTGTTTTAATAATTGTTTAGCAAATGTTAAAGATGGTTCGGCGCCATCAGATGGTGCAACAGTGGGTCAAATGATGGAAACCTTAAAACAAGAAACAACCTCTTTTGTAAAACAAGATCAAGTAGTATCGAAGCAAGGGGATGAATTTGTTCAAGGTAATGAAAAGTTTAATTTATTAACATACAAAAATGATGCTTGGGATTGCATGGATAAAAAGTTATCAAATATGGGATGGGGTTATGAAAAACAAGATGCAGCTGCTTTATCACAAACCGTACATCTAGATCCAGATCGATATTTTAGATGGTTTACATGTAAAAATAGAGTGATAAGAGACTTGGCACAAGGAAGAGAAGCAAATGATGCTGCAACTGTAGGACAGACCATTACAACATCATTAAAGGATAGTAAAGTGTATAATTGTAATAATAAACGTATAACAAACCTTAAAGACCCTGAACATGTAGATAATGCTGTCACTGTTAATTTTCTTGTAAAAGTTTTAGGTAATGCGATATTTGATTTACACAATCATTTTACACCAGATATTCTTCAAGGAAAATCAGGTCATAATACTTATGCTGAATCCATGAGAGGTGAGTATATTAAACGAGAAATTTATAATAAATACTTTATTAACCCTAAAACGAAACAGTTTAGATCATCAGATTGGGGTGATATTGATATTTAAGTAAATAACTCAATAAATGACTTCATTTATGTGCAACCTGTCATAGAGTTAACACATGAGTTGCACATTGCCATTATAAAAGGACAATAATGACGTTCAAGTACATCAGTCCATATCGAGACACTGCAAGAAAAGGAGGTGGGATCACGTCCACAGCGGTTTCTCTGTTAAGTAAAGCTTTAAAACAAATTCCAGTAGGATCCATAGTAAATAGAGCAATAGACGCATTACCATACGAATTTCATATACCAGGAGGTTATCAGTATTGCGGACCAGGAACTAAATTGAAAAAACGACTGGAAAGAGGCGATCCTGGCATAAACAAGTTAGATCAGGCTTGTAAAGAACACGATATCGCATATTCCACGTTTGCCGATTCAAAAAATAGATCAATAGCTGACAAAAAGCTTGCGGACATAGCTTGGCAACGAGTAAAATCAAGTGACGCTAGCATAGCAGAAAAAGCAGCAGCTTTAGCAGTAACAGCAGGTATGAAGGCTAAAACAGCAGTAGGAGGTGGAAGAAGGAGGAGAAGGAGAGTAAAAAGGAGGTCAACCACAAGAAAACATGGAGGAAATATAAAAAGAAGACGACGATCTACAAGAAAAGGCAGGAAGAAGCCCACCGTATGGTCAATGGTAAAAAACGGGGCAGGTCTTTACCTAAGACCTTATCGTGCATATTAAATGAAAGAAATCAATTGGTCATACCACATAAAGCATTAACCAATATTGAATTATTTAAATATATTTCCTGTTTAAAAATACCATTTTTCCGCGGTGTGTTTATGAAAGACAGTTTACCAAAGAAAATGTGGCAAAATGAGACTGGAATTGTAAATTTGGATAATACTGAAGGGCCTGGCACCCATTGGGTTTGTTATAAGAAACTAAATAACAATGTATATTATTTTGATAGTTTCGGTAATTTGCCACCACCAAAAGAACTTCAAAATTACTTTAAATCTGCTAAAAACATATATTATAACTATAAAAGAGAACAACCTGATAATACTTCAATATGCGGCCATTTATGTTTGGAATTTCTAGCTAAAAGTATCAGTCACTATTGAGATGTCTTCCTATACGGTATCATTAACAGGAAAATCGTCCACTTTACGAAGTATCCTTTTTCCAGCGTTACGCTTGCAAAAAGGAAGGTTTTGGGAGGCGGCACTATTGGATTTTACAACGTACAACTCTATTCCCAATGTTACGGAAGGTAAAAATAACATATTGCATTATTATAAGGGAAAGGATGCCAGTGGAAAATTTACAGACTTACAAGAGTGCAGGTTACCCACAGGTTCTTATGAAATTGATCATATAAATGAATTTTTGCAAACTAAAATGGGAAAAGACAATATAACATTAAAAGGTAATAATAATACGATGAAAGCTGAAATTACTTCCAAATATTATATAGATTTCACTCAACCAAACTCAATTGGTGATTTATTAGGATTTTCCAACGATGAGCCTGTTTTAGAACCAGATGTAACACATTCCGGTAAGAAAACAGTAACAATATTAAAAGTCAATAGTATAGACATAACTTGTAACATTATACAAGGTGCTTACAGGGATGGGGCTAACACCCACATCATACATACTTTTTACCCAAGTGTACCACCTGGATTTAAAATTGTTGAAAAGCCACAAAACCTGGTATATCTACCGTTGAACACCACTTTCATTTCAGACATCGTGTTGAGCGTATTGGATCAAGACGGTAACTTGGTAGACTTCAGAGAAGAGCCTATTACGATTAGATTACATTTAAAATCGACACTTTAATACAAAACCATGGGTTTAACATTTAAAAGCGAACAACCTACGGGAAACCGCATTAGTAGCTCTTCAGCTGTGGAGGAGTTAACACGCGAGAACATTCGTTTCTTAGAGGGAATTGGATTAAAATTAACCGAGTATGGATATACTGGATATAGCGCAGGGTCCAACATTCGACGAAACCCTATGGGAAAAAGAATATCACACCCACAACCCTTACACTTCATCGAAATTAAACAATAACGATGAAATCCGTATTCCCATACAAAATCAAGACATTTACACACTACCATGTGAAAGTTACTTGTATATTGAAGGACAAGTTACTAAAAAGGACGGTACTACTGTTGGTACAACAGTTCCATTTATAAATAATCCTATGGCTTTCCTATTTGATGAAATTAGATATGAAATATCAGGTGTAACAGTTGATTCCACTAAAAAAGTAGGTATTACGACAACTTTAAAAGGATTAACATCTATAACACCCAATGAAACCAATTTACTTAAACCTGCCGGATGGGTATTACCTACGATTGACACGATCACTCCAAATCCAAATGGATATTTTGATTTTCATATTCCATTACGTTTGCTGCTTGGTTTTGCTGAAGATTATAGGAAAATAATATTAAACGTTAAACAAGAATTAGTTTTGTTGAGATCTTCTAACGATAAAGACATTATTAAAGCTGCAGATGCTACTACAGATGCGACTTTAGAATGGAAATTAAAATTAGACAAAATTGTATGGAGAGTTCCACATGTTAAATTGGCTGACGAGCATAGAATGCTACTTTTAAGAAAATTAAAAGCCGATCGTGATATTGTTATTCCATTTAGAAGTTGGGAATTTCATGAGCATCCCAGTTTACCTACTACGGATCGACACACTTGGACTGTTAAAACATCGAATTATGTAGAACGAGCCAGGTATATTATATTTGGTTTACAAACAGGTAGAAGAGACTCCATTACTAAACATGCAGGACAATTTGATCATTGTGACTTGAAAAATATTAAAGTTTATTTAAATTCACAATTCTTTCCATACGACAATTTAAATGTGTCATTCACTAAGAAGAAATACAGTATATTGTACGATATGTACGCGAGATTCCAAAGTTCATATTACGGTAAAACAAATACACCTTTATTACCACCTGACAAATATTTCGATGCCTACCCAATAGTTGTAATCGATTGTTCTAAACAAAATGAATCAGTAAAGTCTTCAAGTGTGGATATAAAAATAGAAATGGAATTCAACGATGCTATACCGGCTAATACAACTGCATACTGTTTAATTCTACATGATAAAATCGTAACATACACACCTTTAACTGGAATTGTTAAAAATGTATTGTAAGAACCGGTTTTGTTTCATTCCGCGAGTATAAAAGCAGAGCGTACAGACCGCTCCTCATCAGTTTGTTGCCTACTGTTGTATGGGTAGCATCGTATTCAATATGGCTTCTCCTAGTGGTACACCTGAAAATGTGGTAGATATTGAGAAGGAGATATCTGAGTTTTTAGATCCTCAAGGTCACCAGGAAGGAGGTGAACAAAACGTTTGCGGACAACTTCACGCCAGTAATAATGTTGAAGAAAAAGGTAAAAGAAGAAAGACTATACAAAAGAGAAAAAGGGATATTGAAGATAATATTTCTCCAAACATATTGAGTGAGGTATTTTTGCGAATATTTTACCCAATCTCTTCCAGTTTGGATAAAAGTGTTTTAATCGGTGTTATGAAATCTACAGATTATTCCCCTACTGTAATTTTAACTCATGGACCCAAAATGATTTTGTTTACGGACAGTGCTTGGGAATCGTTTATGAAACATTTGCATCTACTAGAATGCTATTTAAGTAGTAACATGTTTGGAAGAAAGACAAGAGTAGGACTTTTGGATTCAAATGTGGAAATTGATATCATTAAACAACGTGGTGATCATCAGCTACGGTTTAGAGACACAACAAGACATGATAGCAAAATTCAACTTAATCGAGAGGAGTTTTTTATTTTAACTTGTGCTACTGAACCTATAACAAGATACTTGAGACAACTGGTGTTTTCAAGTTCGATTATTAAAGATTATCTGGAAGACACTTTGGACAAACAACCGGACGCACCTATATTATACGGACCTGTGGATACTTCTATATTTAATAGAGTTCCTCATGAAGTACAGATGTGGAGACAATTGGAAAAGTACGCTCAACTACATAAGAAATCAGTAAAACAGGAAGAAGAGGAAGATGGAGGAGAAGAATCAAGTGTTAGTGATGAAAATGAAAATAAGGAAAATATAAAGATGGAAACTTAAATGACAATGGTTAGTTTTTTAAAACAATAACCAACATTTTGTGGGGTTAGGCCTATTGGGGACGGTGCCCACGTTAAATATACACCAACGCGCCAACAACTGTACGGCCTGGTATAAAAGTAGTACCTACCGTGGTGTGGAAATCAGTTGACCTCCTGACTTCGTAATGAGCAGACGTGTGACCTTCAAAATGGACAAGGGAGAAGAACAACAAGTAAAGTCCAAGCCTGGTATTATTGAGTTTCAAGCGTTTCGTGGTAATGATGATAGATTCATTATAAAAGAACTTGTGTTTTTGGACATGAATACAAGTGTTCCTTATTCGTTTTTATTTAAACCACCATGTTCTTATTCGTCTTTAACTAGTAAAGCCGCTACTACCAACAGATGGATTTCAAAACACTTCCATCATATCGATTGGTATGATGGTTTTACAAGTTACACGGACTTGTATCACATTATGCATCACTTTTCAGACAAGTTTACCAATATTTACACAAAGGGGCTGGAAAAGAAAAGATGGATCGAAGGATTTACTCATGTTCCGGTTAATGATGTGGAATTGGATAAGAATTATCAATACATGCTGGAAACCATATGTATTTGTACAAAAAGCCCAGAACATGATAAAGATAGACATTGCGCTTTGAAAAATGCCTATAAACTCGCCTCTTACCTTCAAAATGGGGAAGTGGGGAGTGGTGGGGGTAACGGAGAGTATATAAGTGGGGAGCAGACAGGGACCTGGCATGAGTATTACTCGAGATTCCGAGACGACAACATCTCCGAGCAAGAAGACGATCTGTAACCTGACCATGGCATCTCACCAGTTCCTTCAGACTTTGGTCGAGCAGTTCAATGCTCACTCCAAGTCAACAATATTACCTGTAAAGAAGTGCTCAGAACTAAAAGACGAGAAGCACTACATAATCCATGCTATGAAGAAGATGGAAACTACAGTTGGGGAGGCCATCTGCTGCAGTCTCAGCGAGGCGCCATTTACTCCGGGGGATGAACCAAAGTTCCAGGTGTACCTGCCCAAGAGATTCGTCCATCTTCTACAAAACGAGGATCTTCGCTCTATTCAACCCGGGTGTCTATACCTGGTGTCGCACGGCTGCACGGGTAGCAATTCTACAGAGTTGACCATCCACATCGCTGACAAGCAGCAGTGTTAGATTTAAGTTTTAATGTTATACATATGTTGTTGTAATGTTTTATAAATAAACGAATCATAAAAGACAAAAAAATAAAAAAAACAAAAAAAATGCAACATATCAATATGTGACAGACTTCACGTATTGATATGTTGCATTTTTTTTTTTAAACTTCGCGGGTGACCTTGACCTTTGACCTTTGCATTTCACAATTACCCCCACTACCGTAATTACCCCCACTACCGCACTAGGATTCAAACCTGCTTGGATGCAAAGAACGGTCAGTCTGTTGCCAACTAGCAAACGATGAGCACCTTGTACGAGCTTTGCTTACAACGAGTTATAACTGACGCATCTTTATTCCAGACGGCTTTACGAGATAATATCCCTATAACAGTAAAGCAGGATATCGAGGAGTACAAGAAAGATAATAGAGGGTATTCGGGATACTCCTGGTATAGGTTTCAAGACGGGGAAAAGTTTTGTAGGCCTTGTGGCAATGCTGCCGTCAGAGACCTTCGACGGTTCGTACAGGAAGGTGGTAGAAAACAGTTTGGATTTCTAGCACCAATGTTTAGATTTGAAAACTACAAGGACACCTGTGCTATTTGTTCCATCCCTTTGTATCAATGGAAAAAGTTTAGAAGTGTTTAATTGCATCTTCCATACCCCCACCACCATCACCCCCACCACTTTTCCATGTACCTCCAAACGCTGTGCCTCGGCTTCATTTCTACTCCAGCAGCCAACCTAGCAACATCAGGATGTCTCTCAACGTCAGTTGCGCAAGTTACGAAGAGGTGAGCATCAAGACTCAGCAGGAGCTAAACGACTTATACAAGGAGTTGCAGCTGATGGTGGCACGAGGCTACCGTATAAATGTGCAAGTTTACGCTTGCAATATACGGAACACCCGGCAGTCAAAGGAAGAGCCTGGACACTCCTCAACGGCTTCCTCACCAGCATCCATGAAGACCGAGCCAGACAACTTGGACTACTTCAGCTGACTAGCAGTTGTATTTCTTATCCTAACCATTGTAGAATATGTATATTTTTTCATTATATTAAAGAAGTAAAAGAGCAGAAACACCTATCTTGTTACTGACATATAAGCTCAGTAACAAGATGGGTTTTTTTAAAACACAATTTGGATGACCTTGAAACTTCCCCCTCCACTGCTTTGTTACCCCCACCACTTGACTATTGGTGTACATGGCACATCGCGATTGGAAACCTCATTCCATCTTCAACAGCCACACCGACAACATCAACAATGGCAAACCTACCAACAGATGAAAGATGTCCTCACGCATGTTGTGACTTCGTCCACGAGTTGGAGAAGAGGATGCAGGAGAGGGCGATAAGAAGAAAACAGATCCACTCAGAAAATATCATGATAGTCAACGGCTATCTTTTATTGTTCGGCCTTATTATGGTTGTACTTTTCATACTGTACGGCATAGTCACATGTGTCGGCAAGGTTGCAGAAGAAAACGCTCGCCACCATCAATTGGAAAGTTTCAATGTTACTTTGTAAGTTTTCCTTTTTTTTTAAAACTCCGTTTGGATGACCTTGAAAATTCCCCCACTACTCCACCACACCCCCCACCACTTCACCATGTTCCTGCATGAGCATCACATCAACCGTCATTCCTTGTCCGACAAGCAACCATGGCAGACAACAACACCATCAGCCAAGCTGACTCCACTACTGATGTCGGTACAAGTACGGGTTGGACACTGTCGATCGATAGTGTACACTATTTGGAAACAATTTGCGAACGGATGAAGGAAATACTGCGGGACAACCCTGGAATCATAATACAAATGAATTTAAATTATGATTGGTCCCAAGTCAGAATGCAAGGGGACGATAACAACGGTCAACAATCACCACAATATTCGCCCATGTCCCCGATCTACCCTTACGGCGAGTCTGACGTCGATGAAGATGAGGCTAATGAGGATGTGGGGGACAACGAGGCTGAAGAGGAGTAACCTTCATTCCTTTTTTTAAAACCCAAATTGGATGACCTTGAGAATTCCCCCTCCACTATTTCCTTTTTTTTAAAACCCAAATTAAATGACCTTGAAAATACCCCCTCTACTTTTCAATACTGTTACCACAGTCTGTAGCTCACATCATTCCTTGCTTAGCTATCATGGCGGACAGCACTCTTTCTCGAGTTGACTCCACTACGGATGAAGAATGGCCATTTTCCTGGAATGTTCATCTGCAAGACTCGGCAGAAGTGGATATGTTGCATGAGAAATTGGTGTATGTATTAAACGAAAACCCCAACATTGAATGTAGAATGACTATGGATTTCGATGCGACAGGGGTCCACACTCAACCTTCTACTTCCAGCCAGCCTGAACCTCAGCTACAGCCGAAGAACTTTACACATCTTTACACTCCAATACGGCCGGAGGATGTGGTTATCAGCGAGGCAGACTCTACTACAAGTTATATTGAACCAACGAATTGGAAGCTTGTTGTTGACACCTTACACAAGGTCGACTTAGTATGTGACAAATTAAAGGAATTGATGATGCAAGATCCTGGTCTTCGTTTTAAAATTGATTTGTTTTTCATCTGGGGAGCACCTGCACGGGGCTCTTCGTCTGACAGCTCTCTAAGTACAACGGATGAGGAGGAGGAGGAGGACGACTAGTTATCTTTTTTAAAACTCCGTTTGGATGGCCTTGACCTTTCCCCCTCCACTGAGTTTATTTAACGTGCACTCTCAATGACTGCAACATCATTTCATCGCGCACCTTCACCACAGCAACATGGAGAGTCAACTCAACTACTGTTGCGAACGGAAATGTTTTTCATGGCCGAATGACATTGATGTTGCGGATGGCCTGGCGTGTAGAAAATGTGAAGCTTTTGGTCAATGCATGTGTAAGTGCAAGTCTTGGAAGAAGCCGAAACCGGAGTTGAAGACATTCCATGTGTACCAGATGAGAGGGCATAAGTACACTTGTTGCCCTGAACGTTGCATTGAATTCACATTAAAACAGCTAACTGGCTGCAAATTGTGCAACAATCATTTTGCAGGTTTTTGCAAACATTATTTAGGAGCCTGTCAGTACAGATCAACTTGGCATACAGAAGCACTCACTATCAATGAAATCGCTATAGATACACAAGAGTAGTCTTTCTACTCTTTTCTTTTTTTTAAAACTCCATTTGGATGACCTTGACCTTTCCCCCTCCACTCACCTTAGTTTATATAAGCTCCATTCCTGCTGGCCACGGCATCACTTCATCTTGCTCCCTCGCCAAAGCAACATCAAGTATGGAAACTAAGCGTGTCTCATGTTGCGAGCATAAGTGTTTAGAGATACAAGGCGTCGTCCATTGTGCAAAGAAGCTTTGGGAGGAAGAGACAGGGACAACCTATTGCTGCGAGGGCAAGTGTTTCCTACTACCAAGATGGCAAGTGGACGGGCTGGCCTGCCGGCAATGTGAATGCTTCGGATGTTGCAGGTGTAGATGCAAGAACCAACAGCTGCCACCACCGGTACTACAAACTTTCAAAATCTACAAATCCAACTACTTTTACACTTGTTGTCCGCAGCGGTGTATTAAATTTCATTTCTCCAATCTTACCAATTGTCGGAAGTGCTACGGACAACCTGATGGGTGGTGCACCTGTTTTCTGGACTCCTGCCGCTACAGATCGGATTGGTTTACAGATCCGTTGGAAATTGATGAGGTCGCCCAGGAAGCACAAGAGTAGTCTTTCTACTCTTCAACTTTTTTAAAACTCCATTTGGATGACCTTGAGATTTCCCCCTCCACTTCCCCATATACCTAGAGTACACAGAGCCTGACAGTCAGTCACTCGGTGGCTGTCGTGGGGTGCGCATCGGTGTCGGCGCTCCGTTGTTAGGTTTTTCAAGGTCACAGTAATATCAAATTGTTGGTGTTGTGCTGGTTCAAGGTCACCTGAGGGATAACCGATTGCCCATTTAGGCAGGGTCATGTCAGAAACTCGAGTTTAACTTGGCACTTTTGCCGTTTCTCGTCGAAAATTCGCTCCAAGTGGTCAAGGTCACGGGGACTCTGACTGAAACTCGGAGCGTAGTGCGAGAAACGGCAAAAGTGCCAAAAAATTTTAAGTTTCGGCGTGACCTTGACCTCAGTGGCGTCGGTGACGTCATTTTGATGACGTAAGGGGTGATGACGTCATCAGCACGTCATTTATGTGACGTCATGGGTGTGACGTCATAGAAATGACGTCATTAGTGATGACGTCATCGATGACGCAATCGATGACGTCATCGATGACGTCATCGGTGAGGTCATTGACCTCGATGACGTCATCCCTCAGGTGACCTTGAACTGGGCCAGCACCAACAATTTGACACTACTGTCGATTGGCATGACACGGTTGTTTGTTGTCCTCCATGTAACCGTCTTGATCAGGTTTGTTTGGGGCCCCGCGGCGCGGCGTAAATGCTGCTTGGCCCAATAAATTTATATCACAGTTTTAAAAGTACTTTGTTACCGTATGTTTCTATTTATTAAAGTGTTAACTTTACAATATTTGCTGTGCTGTCATCACAAAATATAATATTATTCTGTGCCAAAATTCCCATTTTTGAGCTCGAGTGTCAAAACACAAATCAATCATTCTATTGTCAACAACCCGGTCACGGAAGATTGTGGGAGAATAAGACATGGTGTAAATGATAAATATGGTGCATGATAATTGATTTATTGAAGATGGTGTAGCTGTAATTGGATCGTTCCGTCGTTTAATTATCCAACAATTATTTTCATTCGGCGGCACTGAACCACGTTTGGCGATCGATGCAACTTAGCTGCAATTGGCAATGACGAAATATCCAAAACGCTGCTGCCAATCGCTAAACCCTCAATGACACACAACGAATACATCTCAAAAGTAGAGTTTTCTACGACTTTTTCATGTTCAACTGTAGTCTTATTTGTGTAATTTTACTTTGGGAGTCAAAACTGATAAACAGTTTTATTGCATTTTTAATGACGAGTCCCTGGCCGTTATAACCTTACTAAATAGTGTGGTGGTCGGCCAGTCCGGATTTCGGAAAATCCGTATGAAATGTATTAGGCTGTATATGACCCAAATGACAGTCCTGTTGGTAACCACGTTTATAACTCATGAACGGCTGGACCGATTTGTTTGAAAATTGGTGGGGAGGTAGCCTCTGTAGCTGTAGCTTAGAACCAGGAAGAACATGTAGGATATTTTAAACCAGATTCTTAAAGAGATTACTCTTTTGCAGGGCCGACTCTACCATATAGGCGAACTAGGCGACCGCCTAGGGCGCCGATGCACAAGTGGCGCCATAGCGGTGGAGACTAACGCCCCTGATTTGCCTCAGAGAGTGTTCCTTATCAGCGGTAAAAGGCGCCCCAACCGGCGGTAAATAGCGCCACTGATCGGCGGTAAAGAGCGTCCTTAAAAGATTGTTAATAACCCCTAGATTGGCTATAAAAAGCGCGCCCCGAGAGACATAAATAGTGCCCTGGATCACCCTTAAAAATCGCCCCCAACCGTCGTTAAACAGCGCCCCCAGTAGGCCCGAATACACGTGATTAAAGTTGAATTGCGCCTCTGATTGGTGGTAAAAAGCACCCCCTACTGGCGGCAAACATTGCTTTCTAATCTAAGGTAAATAGCGCCCCTGATCGTAGTTTAATTGCGCCCCCTTCAAGCGTTCAACGACGTCCATGATCGATGGTAAATTAGCGCCCCTGATAGGAGTTAAACAGCGTTACTCACCGGCGGTAAAAAGCGTCCGAGGTTGACGGTAAATTAGCATCCCTGATAGGATTTAAACAGCGTTATAAACCAGCGGTAAAAAGCGTCCAAGATCGGCGGTAAATTAGCGCCCTTGATCGGAGTTAAACGGCGTTACCCACCGGCGGTAAAAGCGTCCAAGATCTACGGTAAATAGCACCCTGAATATGCAGCGGAAAAGAGCGCCCCCGACCGATAGTAAACATTCCCCCAATTGACATCAAACAGCACCTCTGAGCTCTAAAGGGAGCCCTCGATCGGCTGCATTAAAGGGTAAAATAGGCGGTCCCAATATGCGGTTAATAGCACCCACTATCGGCAGTAAAAGAGTTTATGATCAGATAGTGTAGTAAAATTAAGCCAAAATATGACTGGAAAATGAAATAATTTTTGGATAGCGAATTTTTGCTGAAATGTGTTCTATGCTATCCCCTGACCTCCCTCAGATAAGTCTCCTGAAATCCCCAGTGGGCAACATGCCTAAAAATGATGGGATGGCCCGCGTGGAGTCAGAAATAAATCTTTATTCGACCAATGGGTTTATGTACATCAAATTAAAGCTCTTAAGTAGCAGAATTTAATTCCGCAAACCCCATCTCAAAAGGTTGCCTGAGTCGAAAATGGCAGCCTGTCAAACTTTGAATAAAAATCAAATTTTAACCTAAACGCTTAAAAATGTAATTATTTTCGAAATACTTGACCTTTCGAGGTGCGGTTTGCGGCAAACGTTTGCTTTTACAATTACCTTTGAAAATGCGGATAGCTAGTCATATGCTTATCATACTACCCTTGAACCACCCATGGACGTCCCAAAGAGGAAGTTTTAAAAAAAATTTCTTAGACCATAGCCATCCTATACATAATTTTAAAGGTCTTAGTAAGGAGAGTACATAGCCGGAAACCAGACCTAAAAAGGTCAAATATGTCGGAAGTTATTGTATTTCAAAGTTTTAATAGTATTATTTTATTCTAAACTTTGAACGCCTGCCATTTCACTCCCGACAGTTATATTGAGGTCGGCTTTACGGCATTGTGTTCTACATTTGAAGACCTTTAATTTGATATATATAAACCTTCTGGAATGTATTTAAATTTAGTATGCTCAATATCAAATTTTAATGTAACTCCTTATGGGCCAACCCCACATTTTTAAGCGTGATCCCCATATGGGATTTCTGGGGACTTTTTGAAGGAAGGTCAGGGCATGCCATAGAACACATTTCAAAAGAAATTGGCTTTCCAAAAATGATTTCATTTTTCCCGACTAATTTTATTACACTAAGAGGTTAAGAGCGCTCCCTCTTAACACTCCCAATGAAATTAATCTTTGCACATTCACAATGAATAAATAATTGTTGTTCAAATTTTTAAAAATAAATTATGAACAGCTTTTTATTCTAAATATTTTATCTCTTAATAAATTGGTATTAAAAATATATTTTTACTTTAAACGTTATTTTCTTTGTAATATGTTATAACGGCTAAAATAAATAGCTCGAATGGATCCGTGGGAGGGGGGCGCCTAGCTACATCTTTCGCCTAGGGCGCCAGAAAACCTAGGGCCGGCCCTGCTCTTTTGGTTCGAATAACAGTATCTAGTTATTTAAAGACTGCTCAAAGGGCCAACAAAGGCTATACATATTTATGACTGGCCAACGTACACATTTTACTTTGCTTTGATACTTTATTTTTTCATCCTTTGATAAGTAATGTTAACTTAAGTGTTAGTATTGCATTATTTAAATTGTAATTTTGAAAGCTTAAGTTTACATCCTTCCTTTCTATATCGGGTTGGCTTCTTCCACTGCCTCGTTAATGATATCGGCGGACGCAGATAAGAATTGGTTGGACTTATGTTGTATGAAAAGGCCCTAAAGCTCCAAAATATGTTGTTAAAATTTTTAATAATAGCTTCGTACTATCCTGAGTCCGAGTTTGGCGGATCGGATGAACTGTACGGTGTGTGCTGTACTCAGCCCAGCGTGTCTGTTGCAGGTCGGCCGTTCGTGTTCCACGGGTTCCCGGAGTGCGCCCACCAACTGTACCTGGAGTACCCGGCGGCGTGGCGGGTGGAGGACCACGGCCACCTGCGGGTGGGGCGGGGCCCGCGGGTGCCGAGGGCGCACTACTGCGTGGACCGCACGGCCCGGGGCGCCGCCCTGCTGGCCTGCCGCCTCCCGCCGACGCTCAAGCCCGCGCTGTACGGCGGCCTGCTGGTGCTGGGTGCAGTGTTCCTCGCCGTCACCCTCGCCCTGCACCTCTGGCTGCCCGAGCTGCGCAAGAGCCTCCACTCGCGCGTGCTGGTCGCCCACGTCGCGTGTCTGCTGGCCGGCTACGCGGGGCTGGCCACGGTCAACCTGGCGCCGCTGCCCGCCCCCTCCTGCGCCTGCTCCGCCGCAGGTAAACAACCCCATCCCCCACACACACACACAACCCAATCCCAATCTATGAGTCCTACCATAAGAACCATGTACATTTTGTTAAGACGTTTCTATTGAACTCAGGGTCGATTTTGAATTGCCAATTCAAAAATAGATTAAATGTAAAAAAAAGTTAAACGTTCAGTATCCTACACTAAGTAACCTTCATTCTCAAACTCATGGTACGTTTTAAAAACTAAATCCTAGAATTATTTAATTAGTTAAACATCGAATTAGCTATCGAAAAAAGAAAGTCGTATTAGTTTCTGCTACGTTTATAACTCAAGAACGGCTGAACCAATTTGTCTGGAAATTTGTGGGGATAGAGCTTTGTAACTTAGAACCAGAAAGAATATGTAGGATATTTTATAACCAGGTTCCTCCATAGGGCTCCACCTCACACATCTTCAAAGTTACCATGTTATTCTTAAAATTAAGTAATACTAGTGCACGTGTTGCTCTACATCGAGCAATTTATTTTGATACAATACAAAAGTGAAATTAAGTACAGTACGAAATCAACGACATCTTACCAATTCAATATTGTGAATATCAGTGAACACCAAAAACAGCTGTACGTTAACAGATGTTTAAAATGCTTGAATCAATCTCAATGTTATTCTAATGGGAAATTTT
Organism: Neoaliturus tenellus; assembly: GCA_030545055.2. Taxonomy (NCBI): domain Eukaryota; kingdom Metazoa; phylum Arthropoda; class Insecta; order Hemiptera; family Cicadellidae; genus Neoaliturus; species Neoaliturus tenellus. Next base: position 210,181,954 of record CM061532.1, read on the forward strand.
CAAATTCAATTTTGGGGATAGCGCCCTTATTTTAAGTCCGATTCTCATCAATTTTTGGCGGAAACAACTACCGACCAACCTCTATCCAATGACACCAAAAACTTGAAATTCAGTTAAAAATTGTAGGAGGAGTTCTCTACACACACAAAAACCCTTAGCGTATTAAATAAGTGTAGATTTTTATATTGGAACATATGATTACATTGGAGAATAATAATTATATAAACAGCTGTTCTCATTTATAGTGTTGACGGAAGATTTTGTAATAAAAACCTATAGGAAACTTGCGGCGAGTGAGCGTAGAGCGAACGAGCTCACCTGATGGTAAAAAAGTTCCTCGGGTTGGCATTGCAAGGCATGACGGGTAAGCCAGTACACCAATAAAACCTAACTTTTATCGCGGGCACTAAAGCGATTGTTTTTCATACAATGACGAAAGGTTGGTTGTTCTTTTATGCAGGCTAATTTCACATTGAATTGTTTATATGATAGCAAGCAGGCGTAATTTGGCGGTAGCCGGACGGAAGGTCCGGGCTTCAGAAATAACCTGGAAATGGTTTACCTGTTTTGACGGGGTGGACACAGGGTCAAACCTCTAATGGCAGATCGTGGCCGGACCTAACGTCCGCCCCTGCGTTCGCCGTTTGAGACTGTTCGACGAAGGTTGACAGGGACATTGGTGTCTTCATTTGGTATACTCGTATATTGTAGTCCTACTATGAAAGACTAGTGTAAATAAAATATGAACTTTTTATACTCATTACATCTCCTGAACATTTTAAAAGAGTCATTAAATCGCAAAATATTAATTGTCTCTGGTTATCACCATGGTCAAAATCAAAAGGACAGGAGAAAAACATGTGATTAACAACAGTGGATTGATGTAGTATGTTGAAAAAACAGTAACTTAGGGTTTTTACCCCTTCAATCAACTAGTTGTAAAATCATGTTCAGAGGATAAATAGAGCAGGAGAAATTCGACACAATAATTAACCAAACCACTTTGAATATACTTAGCTGTTACAAAACTATTATTTATTTATTTTGATGGTACCTACTTCATGTAAAAGACCCTATTCAATTTGCAAAATGGTAAACATTTTATGAAATCCGAACACCTTGTGTTCTGTGAAGGTCACGAACAAGAAGATCCTGTTTATCGTGAGTGTTGCTGATACCTTCAGCCTTCTAGATTCTAAAAGGAAGGGACCCCTAGGGATCTTTAAATAGTCCACCTAATATTGACCGCTACTACTTAAAGAAATTCACCTGTCGTTTAAAAATTTTGGGCTACATTTTCAACAAGGCATAGGTTTGGGTAAAAAATATACAGCCATTTTGGAGTTACTGGAAGAAATTAAAGTTATTAAAACGTAGTTAAAGTATAAGGGACGTTGTTAAAGGAAACCTGGTTCTGTAAAATGTTTTTACAAGCTTATTTTTTTAATACAGTTGAAATACGCCAATCGTCTCTTCCTCACCTAGATATTGTGGAAGAGGATCAAGCTTAAAAACAGCCTTTCCCTACTTCAGCGATATATTTTAAAAAATACAATTTATATGATGCTTTTTTGATAATAACGTTAGTTTGTTCAATAAACAATATAAATAATGTATATAAACAAAATTAGCAAGTTCGAACATGATAATCAATAAGGCTGTGGTCAATCAGTTGAAAACTATCCAGAAACCACTCAGGTCCTAAGGAAGCCATGTTAAAGGAGTGATTTGGGTAAAAGTTGATCTAACAAATAAAATGATTGTTGAATCAAGCAAAATAGAAACACATAATGTATTACGAGGCTCTCTTTATTTTATTTTAATTTTTTACTAATTTAGCCTACTCTCAAAGCAAACTTTTACTCTCTATACAATATTTTTTCTCTTTCATTTTCATAGTATTGAAATTATTGTGATACTAGTATTGTGATAGAAATAAAAAGTCTATAACTTTGTGACGATGGAAATCACATATGTACACAATTATGTGAACTATAGAGAGAAGTTGCATGCCATGGTGACCAGTGTTTAACCCGCTTCCCTGTTTTTCACAGGGCGGACGGAAGGTCCGCTTACTAATTAGGGTCCGGGGTTTGACCCTCTGTCCGCCCCTGCCATTTTTTTGTACGATCGACGATTGAAGGGATTACCCTCGGACCTTCCGTCCTACAATCGTAATTTGTCTCATATGTAATAAAAAGCTACTCCAACCATCCTACGCAGATTACTCTGTTTGGTCCAAATAACAGTATCTACTTATTTAAGACTGCTCGCAAGGCCAACAATGGCTATACATATTTTCTTGTGTATTGCTAACGTAAAGGCCTACCTTTTTCTTTGCGTTTGGCTAGTTAGTGTTCTTTAAAGATGTCAGTACAATTTTACTTTCCTTATTTTGAGGTGATCAAAATTGATTGATTCGTGTTATTTCTGTTTTGCACCAAACCAGAACCCGTTTAGCCGTCCTTAGCAGATCATAATGTAGGTACCGCGTAAACAACAGACAAAACCAAAACATATTGAATTTTACGAGTACTAAAATTATTCGTGTGATGTTTTAAGATTGTTTACGCTTTACAGGCATATGATTCTCGCATTTCAAACTGAAACCAATTTGTTTTTCTTCATCAAAGATTTTACGCAGAGGTTTGTTTGAAATCTACATTACCTTTGAAACAATTCTGTACCATTCTGGCTATTCGTTCTTTGATATATGGGATTGTGTTTAGTCCAGTTTTGCTCCCACTTTTTGGCTCTTTACAACATCTGTAAGCATATTTCTTTGACTCAGCTTGGTAAAACTTTGAAAACATTTCGGTTCATTGTGGGATTAATAGTAGGGTTGGGGATTAATAGTTAATAACATCGAAGGTTATTTGGATGGATTTGTGTAATACAGCCTTTATAATCATTACGCCTTTAAAAGCAGCCACTTACGTTATTCCCTTTTGTTTAAATTGATGAAGTTAGATAATAAATGCTAACAACATGCACAAAAGTAAACGATTTTCTTGATGTAACATAAATAAAAAACCTAGGCGGGCGGTGGGCACATTATTATTTTGTATGTTTATCTCTTGTTCTTAATCATCCGGTTTGGTGACTTATTATTTTAAAATAGTTAAATTCCATGGAATCAGACCTAATGAGCAAATAATGAGTTTCTCAGTATAAAAACCTGTCCCTAAGTTTATAAATTTATATCCTTCACATCAAATTAAAGCCCAATAGCAAAATCAAAACAACATAATTTTATGCCTTAATCGGTTTAATTTATAAACACCGTTGTTTTATCGGTTTTGTTTTTATATTGTAAAACTGTGCGGTACCTCAAATCAACTCCTCAACCCCAACTTAATACTTTTTCGGTTAAAAAAGTGTAAGAGAATTTTTTCATTCTTAACACATACTTTATTACATGAGTATGCCTACTATCTTGGAACATTGTGTCTGCACATACTGTAGGCTATAAGTTCTTTATAATCTTTCAAAATTGCGCTGAACTAAGTAAAATGGATAATTATTTTAAAAAATAAAATAATAAATGTAACTTTTTTGTTAGTTTTGAACAATTGATTGTGTAATGGACATCAGTTTATTGTAAATTTGATTTATAATAATTTAAAATTACTAATAGTTAACTACGAGTATTTAGTGGGCAGTTCCCGAGTATCGAATTGACGATGTTATCCGGCCATGTGTTACCGCCGAACTCTCAAGATGGCCGTAATAAATGTGTTTATGATGTGTCAGCTGATTATTTGAGTGCGCCGGACAAAGAACAGCTGTTAAGCCAACCGCCATGGCCACTGCCAAATTGCCTAATGTACCGGTCTAATAAGGAACAGATCTGTTTAACGAAATCACGTAGTTGATTTGAGCTGAGAATTCAATGTAGCCTATGTGTTCGATACGCTGTTAAAAGAATCCCATATTGAGTATATAACATAATTAAGGGGAAAATTAAAATTAAAAGTACCTATCTGGGGAATCGTACAACACATTTTTAACATCGCTTCTGCGTGGTCGGGTTCGTGCTTTTAGGAATCTATACAACCAATTTTATGGTAAAACATTGGCTTACCATCAATTTTTTGAATTTTCTTAATCAGGACAGTAGGCTACTTATATTTTTGGTTTAGTGCAATCGTAAATCAACGGTTGAGTAGTTAAACAAAAACTCTCATTGTAAGTAGAAACAAGAAATAAGACAACCGTTGAAATTACGTCTATTTATATAATTTATTTAGAACAAACGATTAACGAACTCAAAATAGTTAAGTTTCCCTTTGACGCACAGACTATTACTCTTTACATTTTTAACTTCATTAATCCTGCTGATCAGGAATCCATGTTATAAATAAAAACAAGTTAGGGGAAATCTATAATCAACTGGCAATACTGGTTTTGTAACGTGTGTTATTTAGGTTGCAAATAAAACTTCATTCAAGGGGTAAGCGGCAAACAGCATCTAAATGGGGGTTTAGGACATCAGTATTCAACACGAATGTCCTACAGTCGCCGCCACACGTCTGTGTTTTCCACGTACTTTCGAAGCAAAACCAGTTCCCTGATTAAAGACCGGTTTGGTTTTTGTAATAGGTTAGGTTTTAGTATTGAGTTATGACACAAATATGAAAATAAATTTTCATCTTCGTCGTGGCATTAATATTAATGATATCTAATGAAAGGGTGCTAAGGATCGTGTAAATCGAGTGTGTTATTTTCAACTGATTTAGGCCTACTGCATGTTTATTTTTACTTCAGATGTTAATTGTTTTGCACGAAAACATTTTCCGGTTTGGAAAAGCCACACATCGGGCTATAAAATTTTTAAATATTCATAGGTCTTCGTTTTAATAGGATGAGTGGGCCCGGGCGCAAATTGCACATTTTTTTCAAATATTTTTTCTGTTTGTGAGAAACTCACCTACAGTGCAATTCGAAGGAATTGTGGCTTTTCAAAATTGTTAATTATTCAGAGACAGACGATATATTTTTGTTTACAATCATCATCTGAAAAATAAATGTCATCTGAAGCCATCAGCTATTAAGTTACAATACACATCTTAAAATCTTATAATGAAAGTTGGTCAACATTTTAAATCACCCTCTAGAAATAACCAAAAGCTAAGGGGGGGGGGGGGGGTGTGCTCACGCATTTAGGCAGCACGCTCAAATAATCTTAACCTAATGAACTTTCTTTATAAAAATATATTTTCTGCTATTCAAGTTACAAACTAAATCTTTCCCCAAAAGGGGGTAGTGTTTTAATAGCTTCCCTAAACTTTTATAAATATAACCGACGTTTCTATAATATCATCTCCTGCTGAGATCCACGCAGGGCGGGAATCCTTGCTTCCTTGATTGGAATTGCCAAAGCTAAGGCCGGTTCCTACGTGGGCGACAGATGCGACGCGACGAGAGCGACTGGAGCGACACCAGCGACAAGCTTGCATCGCCATAACGTTATACATTGTAAATTGTTGTCGCTCCTGTCGCCCACTAAGAACGCTCCAATGCTTATACATGTGTTTGAAATTTTGTCGCTCTCGTCGCGTCGCATCTGTAGCCCACGTAGGAACCGGCCTAAGAATGCGATTTGTTTATCGATAACCTTACACCGTAAAGTTTTTGCCGGATTAGCATTCCCACTCCAGTTTCCCCACATACGAGCCAGGAATCCCCCCCTCAACGTCAAGGTCGTCCGTTGCGTGAAGGATTCCTTGTTTTTGCGGCCTCAACCGCAACGCCGCCCACGCTATTTATAAACACTATACCTCGGGGTCAGCGTGGATAACGAGGAAGCGTTCCAGAAAACCGCATCCTGACAGCTGATTAGAGGACTACCGACTGCTGTAGGCCTACACACGAGTTGATAGAGAAAGAGTGAATTGCCAAATTAGAAGGAATTTTAGGGCTTATTCCTGCAAGCTATAGGGCATTGCCGATCGCAAGAGCGGGTATACACGAAACCTTCGATAGCTATTAAATATTCTCACTTTCTTTTAAAATTTTTCATTCAATTATTATTGTACCATATATTTTCATACTATGATATAGTATAAAACAAACTATACAATTTGCCGATGCTCTTAATAATGACTCTTAATGATGCCCTTATTAACTATGGTATATATATTTCATTTTAGCTAGTATGAAAATCTAACTCTCACAAATTTTTTAACGCGAAATAAAGAATTATTTGTAAATATTTTTGCGAAATGTATATTATACTTTCGAGAAAATCAAATAAACTTTCAAAACTTATGTTTTAATTCAAGTTGATTCAATCTGTTATTTTTTAACAATAAGATGTATACAACAAAAAGTTGTGTATTGTTGATGGCAATAATGAAATCTTTCTTTGAACTTTTCAACAGTTGTACACAGTAGGGCCTAATATATTTAAGTTTGATTTGTAAATCTAGTAATGATTACAGTCATGATTGTTGGGTGTTTCAGCATTTGCCATCCAGTTCGCGATCCTCGCCGCCATGTTCTGGCTAAACGTTATGTGTGTGGATATCGCTTGGACCTTCAGGTAAAGATTATGTAAAGATATATGTGCTACATGAATGTAACATAGACATAGGTATCATTAAAGATCTAAATACCACTGACATTTTGCAGCTAGTTACTGTTAGGGTGGGTTTACACGTGAGAGTTTTTCACTCTCGGAGAGTGGTTAGTTACTCTCATAAAAATCTCAGACAGCTGTTGATAGTACTCGCAGAAAACTGTCTGGGATTAACAATCTTGGTAAATTTGCTTGTTGTGTAAACACCTCTGCGAGTACCTGCTGAGAGTACGAAACTCTCTGAGAGTGAAAAACTCTCACGTGTAAACCTACCTTTAAGTTAGCTTGTCCCGGTTGTCCCAAGTTTTCTCCAATAGTTAAGTATACAAACAGCTGTGTGATAAGGGAACAAAAATGTTTTGTACCGTTAAAAGGTAGCAGTCTACGGTTTTATTGTTTTCAGAGCTATCTGGTAGTGTTTGGTGTTAGTAGGGGAGAGTAGGGTAATCGTGCGCGGCGGGTAAAGGTGCGCATCGTAGTTTCTAATGAATGAAATAAGTTAAAAAGCTCCTGTATGTGCTGCAGCCTAGCGGGGGACTCAACAACTAATACCCGACCTCGTGGTTTTCGATTCTGAAATTTTTGAGGTTATGAGAGGCCAAAATCTAAAAGTCGTATGTGTCTTGTTATTTTTGCGCCTCAGAAAATAGTAAGGCTAGGGCAGATCTTTAGATAACTTAATACTTATTTAGTATTAGGATTAACGGTAGTCTTTGCTTTATCGTCTGAACCAATTAATTTATGGTTTCATCCCTTCTTAAGATAGTGAGAAAATAAAATACTTTCGAATGCAAAATCGGGTAATGGTGCGCGGCAGTGGGCACCATGTAGTTATAGGTAAGAAAAAAAATACTTCCCATTTTCACATTCTTGTTTACAGATGCTCATAAACTGTTCGTCCTGGAGTCATGCAGACAGCTCCGGTGCAGACAAAGCAGAAAATTAGAATATTTGTGATAATTTTTCATTAACCCTTGAATAATTTTGTAATTGTAATCAAAATTTTTGTTAAGTGTATTGTAAAGCTGAAAGAAAGTATTGTTTAGCTTTAAGACATTCCATATGTTATATTGATATTGAATTTATATTAATGAAACACATTTATTCTAATTATTTCAACATATACGTCACTGCGCACCATTACCCACCCCCATGCGCACAATTACCCGATGGGTAGGGAAATCGTGCGCAAGTGCATATCCTTATATAATGGTGTATATTTAATCAATGTTAATATATATGATAATGATAAATTTTTATAAGAAACTACATTAAATACCAAAGAGTTTGACACATGTATTGGTAATTTTTGCCCGCGTATTTTCTGGGAAGAATTTTTTCCCCTTAGGTGCGCACCATTACCCTTCTTTCCCCTACTAAAACAGTAAAAATTGAGAAACAAATAACTTTGACTTTGACAGTACCTGTATCAATGGATACAGAAACAAATTCTTAAGTAGGGACATCCAATGTTAACAAATTTTTATTTTACATTTCAAAATGACATACTGTATTTATTTACAAAAAAATCAAAACTACAAACTTTTGCTAATCTAGCCTTCTGATTTCATTCAATCTATCAGCATAATCCATAGATGAAAATTACATCTTAGTGTTGCTATCTGTGTTTTGTGGAAAGAATTAATTCGGTATTAGTTTCTGAATTGGATTTCTTTTTTTATTGTGGATGCTCCCTTCCCCATAAGAATGTCCTTACTTTTTCGTTCTGTATACTGTACATTGATACTATGCAATATGAAAGTTCTTACCATGATACCAGGATTTAAATATTATCAAAAGTATATATTTTTAATTACAGTAATGTACATGTCATTATTCTCAGGCTTTTGTTACAAAATTTAATTTTGTCATGGTAAGTTGTCATAGACAAATTATTAAAGAATTTGAAATATGAATGAAAATGAATAGATCAATTAATTAAGAAAATGACATGTTGAGATGTCGTGATAGCTGTGAGATGTTTTGCAAGGAGGTCTGAGGAGTTTTTTTGGCCCACAACGACAATACAATCTTGTAATGGACTGTGACCCTAAAAACTTACTGCGAATTTGAGCTATGGTATTGCTTCTTGCTGGAATCATGAAACTAGTACTTGTAATACATTATGGAGTGGTTGATAATTAATTGATTTTAAGAAAAAACTGAAAGAAAATATCACATATGGCTTACAAACATTCAGTATAATTTGGTCTAAAATATTGATTTCTTTTAAATATTCCATAACACTACCTCTTCATAGCTTATTACTTAACTCACAAAATATAGAAAACATTCAATATTTTTCAACGTTTACTTTATTATTTGTAAAGTTTATTATTGGTTTTGTCGATACAACAAATTTCAAAATTGTTTGCCTGTAGTCAGAAGCTTTTTGATGACCACCGAGCAGCCTCAGCTTGTGTCTTGTGTTAGAGGATGGTCATTAATGTTTGACGTATGCGATGGTTGTCCTTGATTAGGATAAATGCGGGGAAATTCTCACCAGATGAGTTGAACACAAGCACGATGATTTAGCCTCTAGATTAACATAAAGAACATTGAGAAAATCAAACTACTGTTTAAAAAGGCTACCTCTTACTGGCATAATTATTCATACTATTAATTATTTTCCTAATTAACAAAAACCAAATCGAAACGTATTGTTTGATTAGCCAAAAACCTGTAACCCGACTATGTATGTTTTATTGACAGCGGCCTGCGCGCCCCGAAGGCGTCCCAGACCCTGGACAGTGACGGCCACAAGTTCCTCTACTACTCATTGTTCGCCTGGGGAGGCTCCGCCGCCTTCTCGGGGGTCACTGCCTTCCTCGAGTTCAGCCCCGTGATTCCTTCTACATCCAGGTTCAAACCTTCATTTGGCTTCACACGCTGCTGGTTTGAACGTAAGCATAATCATATCAAATCTATTTAGTAGATTATATAAATTGTAGGAAGGGTAGTTAAAAATCATTCCTTTTATAATTACTTGAATATGGTTGTGAAATAAAATGAGGAAATGTTAGGAAAATGGGTAATTGAAAATATCAAGTTGTTATCATTTTATAAATTATATAGAACAATAAACCAAAATGTCCTGTTTTTTAATACCATGAATAGATAAAGTTAAAATAAATTATGATTATTTCGTTAGGAAGTCCCCTGAGAACATTCTGTCATTTAGTGGGGTAAATGTCAATGTAAACATATTTTTTCACTTTTCACAGGAGTTTCACTTTTCTCACAGTCTACACAGCTTTAAAAAATCAAATTCAACCTGAAACTTTACATCCCACCAACTGTGTCAGCGAATCACAACTCCATTTTTATGTTCTCCCCTGTGACTTGTACAGACAAGGAGTCGATTCTGCTGCTGGTCTACGGGCCGATGGGCCTGCTGCTAGCAGCCAATGTTGTGCTGTTCGTCTACACGGCAGTCAAGATACGGCGGACACAACTCGACACAGCGAACCTCGTGCAGCACGCGGGCTCTAAGCTGCGTCACGACAAACACAGGTGCAAAAAAAGTATTCCTCACACTCCGACTGTCAATCCAACGCCGTAATCACCCAAAAAATTAAATTGAATATAATAACCAATAACAAACCAACTATTTGACAATATTTACAATATTTTACAAAAAGAAAATAATTTAAGGGTACAGTTAACCGATGAACTAACTTAAAGCTCTTTCCAATCATGTTGTCTGATGAAATTACGCATGACACCCAATCCGGGCCATGTTTCGTAAAACGGGACAGGTATGACAGGTGACAGGTACATTTTACGTATCGACAATTCCATAAATTTATGTTTCATATAACTTTTAATATTTACAATTTTATTTCAAACATTTTTTACACATATGTCAATGTCTTGACAAATTTGTCTGATTGATGTTTCGTCAAAGTTTGAGTGTGACAGATTATGTTTATGAAACACCTCAAAATTAAAACTTATTTTACAATACGACTTATTTATCATATTGTTGGAATGAAATCAACGATAGGGTTCTGTATCATAAATCGTATGAATGTTTACTCTAATGTTAAAGGTTAATTCTAATACTTTTCAAGCAAATTTACAATAGGTTATGAGTACATCAAGGTGTAGTTCCCACAACTTTTACTTCTCCGCTAATCCATCCATTTTTCGTCTTGATTTCATGCGTAATTGTATTAGAAATTTTTTTCAAAAAGGATTTCTTTATTTAGTTGAATATTCATTTGAGTTACTCCTACACTTTCACATTCTAACACTACATTATATTGAGTGATTTATTTAAGGAAAAGTTTGAGAGTGTATATAATAGCTCTGTTAAATTTCAAACTAAATAAAAAGTCAGTTCCATCTTTTGTTAGCTTTAATATTGTTATCTTGTCATCAGACATTTTGCACTGGAGTAAGTTAGGTTGTCCCAAACAAAATCAATAAATAATTGTAAATGTAGCTTATTCTTGACAAGTGTTTTTGTGGCAATAATTAATTGTAAACTTAATCAAAAGACATTTGAAATATATGACAATTTACAATTTTACACTGACTCCTGTTGAATAGTATAATTTACAAATAATTAAATGTTTCTGAAAAATTGGTCGGCACTTTTTATGAAACATGTTTCAGGGAAGTTAAGACAAGCTTATTATTTTTCCTTGCCTACTTTTCAAGGATTTTCAGTGAAGTTGGGTTGGATTTTGAATACAGTACCTCTTAATGGTTCGAATTAATAGTTCATGCAATTTTATACTGTTCTGACTACTTACATTGAATTAATATTACCATTTTTAAAGTAAATTAAATAAAAATCTGGTAATTAGGCCTAACATAGTATGTGATTATCCAGTCCCAGTAATACTTAATTTCTTGTGGAGACTGAAAGCTTGCAACAAATTTGATCCCAATCTGTGAACCCAACCTCATTAGAGTAAACTTAATCCTCAAACAATAGCTTTATTTTACAAAAACAACTTTCCCTCTGTTTGGTTTGTTGTAGAGGAAGTCGGGTGAGGAGGAAATTCCCCAGTATAATGTAATCTTTATTGGTCCACATTGATTTCCAGCACTTAGTTATTTTGGTTCCTTTGTTTAGTTTCTCTCTCTTCGTGGTTACACTGTTGCTTTTACAAATGTATAATTTTGGCAGTGACATTCATCAAAACATTTTGTTTCAAATAACTAAATACCTCTTAAAACAGCCTCAATACCGATATACTGGATTTTAGAATAGTCATAACAAAAATTGTTCAATGTAGACTATTATTAAAATTATTTTTTCAACATTCCAAAATATAAATTGTTTATTTTTTAACTATAATTATTTTGACAGGCTTTTGGATGTTGAATTCTACAATGGGACAACTACAAATAAGAGTATAAGGTAAAAAAATATTCTCCTATGAATTCTTGGCACTTAAAACAATTGGCACATAAAACAATATTTATATAGAATTAAAATTATATTCATGGCACTCAAAATTCTAAAAGTTACAAAAAGGGTTTTTTATTTTTGTAAACTCACTAAATATCATAATGTAATATAGCATAATGATAGTAGGATAACATTTAAAAGTTTGCCACAATTCTTATGGGTTGATTTAGTTAAACAGGCAGGTTGTCCCTATTCGTAGTCTCTTAAGCGGCTTGTTGTTGACTGATGGTTGTGAAAGTTTTTTTATCAATTTAATGTTAAAAAAGGGTATACAGTAGATGTCCTCAAATCCAGCCACCTTGGGACTGGTCCCCTGGCCGGAGTTGAAAATGGTTGGATTAACTGGCAGTTAATTAAATGAGTTACAGTAACAAGGAACCTTATTAATGTGTGTTCCAAAGATTAACCATCAAATTGTAGTTAACTGCGAAGAATAGAGTAACATCTAATGAATATTTTGTTATCGACTTTACACTTAAAAGTCATAATTTACTCGCTAAGGTATTATAATAGGGCCGTCAGTAGTAGGGCCGTGTCTATGTTAAGAGTAGACAATAAGAGAGGGCATGGTCTTGTGCAGGTACAGCCTTTACCTGAAGCTGTTTGGTCTGATGGGAGTGACTTGGGTGTTTGAGCTGATCTCGTGGGTCGCTGGGGGTTCAGAGAGCTACTGGTACGTCACCGATGCTATTAATGCTCTCCGTGGAGTCTTCATCTTCGTCCTCTTCTGTTGCAAGGAAAAGGTACGTTGTTAAATCATATTTTAAATCATTCTCCATCTGAACTAAAATATACTACAGTTGGTAATCAGCCCATCTATATTATTTCCTTGCATGACGAAAACAAATAACACTTCCTACCATACTGCTGTTTTGAGCGTGTCTATTCAATTTGACTAAGAGGTAAAAATCTACTCTTATCTACATAGGAGCTACAGAATGTAGCTGTAAAGAACATATTCACAAAAAATATAATCTTTACCGTTTCGTTAAAAAATACATTTTAAACATTTTAGGTATTATTTAAATACATTATTGACAATATTAAAAAAACTACCTTTTGCACATTTTCAGGTGCTGGTCCTCATCAAAGCCAAACTGCACATCGGGAAGAAGCCCAAGTTCCCAATGCACCCGAGAAAGGCACCCTCTTCGTCCAAGATGACGTCGAGCATCACCTCACAACGGACCAACTCCATCCAGCTCTCCCAGATCTTCTGATAGCTGTGCCCGAGCAAAATGTCAAATCTAGTCTCAGATGTCGGTACTCAGTCAAGTGTCTGCAAGACTGATCAAGTTTAAGACTGATAGAGTAGTTTATTTAGTGTTGATATTTCTGTGATTGCATGCATTTGTTTGGCTTCTTGATGTGATAATTTTATATTAAAGTAAAAAATGTACCTGTGTAAATATGAGTACCCAAACCGAAACTTCTCTGTGGTGAAATCCTAAGAGGGCTCATGTGTTCTCTTACTTGTCCTAAATTTTAATATAAATTATAAAATTGTAGAATACAAAAATAACAAAAAAATTTTAATTCAACTTCTTAAGTAAAAAATAAGTTTTTAAATAGAACTACTCAATACTGTATGAAGTGAGCACTCAATCCAAAGTTGTACCAGCATACAATGTCTTTACTGATTTAAACTATGGTGCAAATCAGAGTGACTAATTATAGGAAGGATTATTAATAATTTTAGTATAGAATAGCTTACACCAGCAGTTCAATTATATTAAGATTTTTAATTTAAAAATATGCTCACTATACAATCAAATTAACAATAAATATTTACGAGGTGGCCCGTGCGCAAATTGCGCATTTTATGATTCTGTATGAGTGAAACTCACCTACAGTACGTGAATGTTGATTATGAAGTGACAGAGATCTATCTTTGTTTACTATCTGGCTTTTAAAATTCATCTGAAGGTAATCAGCTGTTAAATTACAATTCACACTAAAGAACTTGCAATAAAAGTTGGTCAACATTTTAAAGCGCCCTCTAGAAATAAAACAAAGGCGAGGGAAGCGAGGCCCAAAACAATAAGACCTTTTTAATTACGATTCATCACTGCGGTATATCCTAAGCTTTAAAATGACACCTTAGTCTTAAAAATCGGTTCAGTAGGTTGAGAGAAAAAGGGACGTAACAGACGAAACCCTTATAGAAATAAGAAGATAGATTTACAAACACCAAATAATATCTAGGCTACATTTAAAATGTCAAAATAAAATTATTGTTCTTAATATTGAGACGGGGCTAAAGGGCCGCTCTAAGAGCATCATGCAGTGCTTTAGTGGACTTGTTTCCAAAACTGCTGGCTTGACAGGGCTAATATAACTTCTATGACAAAAAAAAAAAAAAATGAAGATTTCTTGAGTGTGTAGAAGCATAGCCACCTCTAACCAGGCCGCGGCGAGAGAGAACTGGCAACGCTGCGTCGGTGGGAAACGCCTCCCCGCCACTTCAGTGCAGTTGTATGGAAGTTCGTGAGCGCGCGCTTGCTTTATCGACTATTTTGTGCAAATTAGTGATTAAATATGTTTTGTCTGACCACAGTAGTGACAGCTGACGATGACGAAGACTTGTGTTGTTCCGAATTGTAATTCAAACTATCCAAAAGTCGTTAAAACAGAGGGATACGTAACCGTGTTTAAATTTCCTACGGACCCGGCGCTCAGAGACAAATGGACGCGAGCTATACCACGTGCTAACTGGCAACCGACAGACAACTCACATGTTTGCATCAAACATTTTTTGCCGGATGATATTAGTTTAAATGAAAAATACAGGGATGGCGATGGGAATTGGAAAGAATTCCCTCGTAGTAGGCCTACTTTATGCCCCGGAGCTGTTCCAAAAGTGTTCCCTAACCTACCAGCTTACCTTTCCAAAAAAAGCGTTAAGAAGAGGAAATCCCCTGAGGAAAGGAAAGAAGAAGAAGAAAAAAGAAGAAGATCGGCTGCGGAAATTGAGAGGCGTGCTGCTGAGGAAGCGAACACCGTGGGAACCTT
Source organism: Neoaliturus tenellus (assembly GCA_030545055.2). NCBI lineage: Eukaryota > Metazoa > Arthropoda > Insecta > Hemiptera > Cicadellidae > Neoaliturus > Neoaliturus tenellus. The sequence goes on from CM061532.1 coordinate 210,196,971, forward strand.
TGAACGCCTTGTCACACACGTCCAGGAAAAATTGAAGGACTGTAATGCAAATGACTGGAGTGTTAGTATAGGCGAAAACTTTTGCATATTGTATGTATTAGATATGTTAAATATACCTAAACTTACTTCTAGCATTAGAATAAATAATGATTTGTCTGTAGAAATTCATATAAATGGTGGTAAAATTCCTAACTCTGAAGTTGTTTCTAACGGTATGTTAATTTTTCCATCAGCTACATTACAAAAATGGGATCAAGTTGTAAATGCGATAAAATTCTGTAACGAGTTTTATTCGCAAAAAGATTGTATCAGTCAATTAACTAGACAAATAAATAGTTTAATGGATCGTTTGAAGACTGAGCTTGAAAACAAACACGATGAAGTAACAGAACATACTCTTAAGAAATTGGAGTTCCTACATGATCAGTTTGGTATTCTTTTTTTAAAGAAACCTAGATATACTACTCATACAATATTAAATGCATTCCTAATTTATATGCAGTCGGTAAAATGTTACAATGTGATGAGATTTAATAATATTTTATCATTACCCCACCCTCGTGTTTTACAAAAACTCTCAAGCTCTTTGGCTGTGTCTCCTAATACTAATGCAGAAAATGTAAACTTTTTAAGGAAAGTAGCTAAAGATCTCTCAGAAATGGAAAAGTTTGTTAATATACAGATTGATGAAATACATGTAAAACAAGTTTTAGACTACAAAAGTGGGTATTTAATGGGAGCCGCAGCTAATCAATCTGATGGGGATTTAGCTAAAACAGTTGTAGCGTTTCTGGTTAGTTCAGCGTTTGGTAATTTTAAAGAAGTTGTAAAATTAGTACCTGTATTACAGTTAAAAGGTTTGCAGCTTGCTGAATGTACGAAAGAGGTAATAGAAATAGTACGTAGTTGCGGGTTAAATATTTTATCCATCATATCTGATAATAACGGAGTTAATAGAACTATGTTAAAGGAATTAACCAAAGGTTCCGACAGTAAGTACACTTTCCAGATTGAAGGAAATCCAATAAAAACGTTTGTTTTATATGATAGTGTTCATATATTTAAGAATATTAGGAATAATTGGTTAAATGTAAGTAGTCTGTCTAAGACTTTTGTTTTTCCTGTATGGGAAGATTTAGAATCATTTTCCACTGAAATTGTAACGTGCGTTAATGGTAATCCTGATTTTAAAAAATCAACTGAAGCAAGATTTGACGACATAAGAGACATATTCAAAACTGAAAGTAATATGTTGATAAAATCGGCACCTAAACTTACTTTTAAGACATTATTTCCAAACTCTTTTGAACGTCAAAAAGTGTCTCTTGTTAGCAATATTTTCAATGAATCAACACTTGCTGCTTTAACCAAATATAATCACGAAGGTACAGCCTTATTTGTAAAAATTATCCTGATTTGGTGGACTATCGTTAATGTTAAGCGGCCTTTAACTCATGTTTTTAAACGTAATTCCCTTCAAAAGCCCTTCACAAGTTTAGTAGATTAAAGGCTAGTATTTTTGGAAGTTTTCCTTTTGTGGATAAAGGTTTGGAAAACTAGGGATAAATCAAACCCGACAAGAAAATGCCTCACAGATGAGACATACGATGCACTGTACCAAACCACTTACGTTTTGAAGGAGTTGATTATTTACATACTAACCAATATTAAACCTTCATATGTATTGACAGGTGAGTTTCAAACAGATCAGTTAGAATCCAGATTTGGGCAGTATCGGCAGTTAACGGGGGGAAATTACAATGTTTCGGTTACACAAGTAATGGAGGCAGAGAAAAAAATCCGCTTGAAAAGTGTTCTCGGTATTCATTCAGCTAGATATGGCGAAATTAAATTTTCTAAGGAAGCAATTGTTGATTCTGACAGACATAGTGTTTCTCATGAAGAAACAGTAAACCCAAGCTTAGTGATACTAGAGGATAAGTTTTATGACATCCTAGAAGAAAGCTACGTTGATGAAAGCAAATTTGATGAGTCTGGTTTTGTTTATGCGTGTGGGTATATTGCGTTTAAGCATTCCTCAAAAATGAAATGCGAGGAATGTTTAAACTTGTTAAGAAAGAATGAAAATCCCAATGATAAATATTTTAATGATATTAATAGAGGCGGTCTGTCAGTACCTTCTGACTTTTTGTTGTCTGTTTGTAAACATGTTGTTGGAATCGTCCAGATTTTAATTTCTCAAGAGTATGAAAATCTTTTTTTGAAATGTTACAGCCAACGGATTGTCATTCAACAATTAAGCTTATTGGGGATTTCAACTGATATTGAGATTGGGGATAAATTGGACAAAACGTGTGCTTGTGGCGTTAAAATAAAGGGCGTTATTTCACATATTGTCCTTACAATGGCCAATATTTTGTTGAATAACTACACAAAGGTTAGGAATGAGAAGCTAAGCTCCCATAATAATCGCCGAAAGATTACTATTCTCACATAATCTTAATCTTGAATCTTGATATATTCTTAATCACTAATCATAAGTACGAAAATTGTTTCCTGTGCAATGTTTTGTAATCAAATTTCTATATTGTTCAATAAAGTGTTTTAGTATTTATAAAAAGCGTAATATTTATTAATTCCCTCACGTTCAGCTTTAAATATGTAAATGTATTATAAACAGTAAAAAATGAGTGGAGTATTCAGTTATTTTAACTAATAGGGACCAGAAAACATCGAATTTTACAGCTATACGGCGCCTGGGGCAAGCGTAGAGTATCCCACCGAGACTGCGGCCGCGCGGCGTTGCCACTTCGAATGCCGCGGCCTTGGTTAGAGGTGGCTATGGTAGAAGTAGATGGGAATGTGATTGCAGATTTTACAAGGAAAGAACTTTTTTAAGTGCGCTGTTTCATATGAGTACCACAGTGAAAAGATTAATGTAACTAAATCTGTATTCAAGATGAAATATATCTATTAAATATTTGTACATTTTATTGTTCTGTATGTTATAAGGAAAAATATTTAGCATAATGTTGTGAAACATACTAGTGTTATCTTATTCTAAAAATGTTTTTTGTCTGAAAATATTTGTCGAATGTGTATACAGTATAATCAAACTTGTGTGACATGTGAATTGTTTGTATGAAATAAATATTTTATTGCTGTTGATTATTACCATATTGTGAATTATTACCTGAATTGATAATCTGAAAAACTTTGATATAAGTATTGGACAAGTTTTGAGTGGCTGAAATGTCAGCACACAATGTAAAAATTACGTTTTTTTACGTAAAAAATGGTAAAAAAAGTAAAGGTAAAATCGAAAACGTTTTTTTAACGTAAAAAAGATGAAAAAATGTAAAAGTAATATAATGGTGAAATTCATAACGTTATTTTCACGTTTTATTTTTAACGATAATTTTACATTTTAGTTCTTTTACTTCAATAATGTACATCAATGATGTAGTTCCATAAAAATATCAGATGATTACACATTTTAATAAAATTCCACGTCAAAATTACGTGAAAAATGTGAATGTGAAAAAAGGTGAAACGAAGAATATTTTTTTCACGTCAAAATTATGTGAAAAATGTGAACATGAAAAAAAGGTGAAAAGAAGAATATTTTTTTCATGTCAAAATTACGTGAAAAATGTGAATGTGAAAAAAGGTGAAACGAAGAATATTTTTTTCACGTCAAAATTACGTGAAAAATGTGAACGTGAAAAAAAGGTGAAACGAAGAATATTTTTTTCACATCAAAATTACGTGAAAAATGTGAACGTGAAAAAAAGGTGAAAAGAAGAATATTTTTTTCACGTCAAAATTACTTTTAAAACGTAAAATGTAAAAAAACTGATGAAAAATTAATATCATTTTAACGTGAAAAATGTCAAATGAAAAAAAGGCGAATAATAGAATATTTCTCATGTACAAATTATGTGGCAAAATTTAAATCTATAAAACGGGTAAACGAGAGAATAGGTATTTTTGCATTTAAAAGTTATATAAAAAATGTATATTTAAAAAATTAAATAAAAAATTTATTTTTAAATTTTATTTTACTTTTTAGTTATTGATAATTTTATTTGACTGTCAAAGTATCAGATTTACTTGTGTAGAGATATTGTCTAATTAAGCTTTCGAAATAACAATTTGAATTTCAATTTTTGGTATCAACAATTAATTATATTTTTTAGCCTTTACATTATTCCAACAGGATGTCATTTCATGCGTTGGTTATACAAATTTTAATAACACTTTAAATATTTAATACTCAATCGTAAATATAGTTATAAAACATTAAAAAATTATTATTATTTACAAACACAGAGTTATTTCAAATTGGGCCAGAGTTTTAATTTTGACTCAAGTACAAGGAAGGTTGAGTATTAAATGTATAAATAGTAAATTAAATCCACCTGAAGTACAGCAGAAGTGGCCGAGAGGGTAAAGGTGCTAGGACACTGATAGAAAGGTTGAGGCTTCAAATCCGGGTGGAGGTAAGAAATTTTTGATCGACTTTATTTACATTTTTTTAATGTGTTGGTTAGAAAAAAAGCATTCATTTACAAATTTTTGAGAAAAATTTGTAAAATGTTCAGTAAAACAAAAGTTAAAAAGGTAAAAATTAAGTGAAACAAAAACGTTATATTCACCTAGTATTTTTACGTTTTTTTAATGTAAAAAAGTGTGACACTCGCACGTTATAATCACGTGAAAAAAACGTTATAAATCCGTTTCTTGACGTAATAATAACGTCAAAAATGTTCAAAGAAAACGTTATTTTCACGTCTTTTTTACGTTTATGTGCTATCTGGGTAACTGAGTCAATGTCCTTTACACAGATGGCCATAAACAGTATGTCTCCCTATTTTTTACAACTGCGTGCCTGGCAGGGTATTTACAGTTGAGGCAGTTATCTTTAATTAGGGGCAAAGCCGTTTATCTCTCAGTTATTTGCCCCAGTTATCTTCATTAGGGGATGGACGAGTTTGTTCAGTAAAATTATGTTGTTGTCTATGAAACTCGCTAGTAACTCAGACAACAGTTTGTAAACCATTCTGCGAACTAAACACTGATATCAGCTCTTGGAAAGTTTACACTCCATTTCTATAATTTGTGTTATATGGGTTAGTTTTCTTTGAAAATTATATGACCAAATTAAATACTACGTCAAAACAATGACTTTGACAAAAATCATACTTGACATTTATGACATACATTTTATCTAAATTACTTTAATAAGGATGCCCACACACATTTAAAACTGCATAATCAGTAGTTGGAAAACATTCATTACATTAACATTTGGCAATAAAGTTCTTATTACTCAAATATTGGTGTGAAAAATTAAATACAATAAACAGGAACAAGACATTGACATTCTCTATTGGCAGATTAGTGGAATTGTGACGACATTCTTAAAAATTACCCAAAGGAGGAAAGAATAATAATTTTTTATATTTATTAAGATGACTAGACGATTCATTAAGACATTCTTTATTACATGATTTCAATTTTTAAAATACACTTGTGTTGTCCGCTGAAATAAATTAAATCTGCTTTCTTTATGGTGAAATGTTTATAGAAATAGGACTGTTTAAATGCTTAGCAAAATTTATAAAAAAAGTTAGATGCTGCAAAGTCTCAATACACACATAGGGCTAGTAATGATGTAAACCCATTTATTAATTAAATGAGAGCAAGCTGCCAATGTCTGTTTAGGTCCGCAATATCCCAGTTTTTCACCCTAAATCTCTGTGTGACTGTTTGGCAACTATAAAGGGCACAGATGTAGTTGAAATAATAAATAAGTATTCCCCTTGTTTTTTTTTTTCAAAATAATTGGAGATAAAGAATTAATGGAATAGAACAGTTTTTGTATATCTAGATCTTTGACTATGATATGATTTATCTCAATTAAAATATAGGTTATCGTACATTTCCATTACAATTCAAAATTTTTCAAGGAAAGTAAATGAAGTTTTAAGTACGTAGGTCTACAAATCCCTCTTCTTGATCTACTTATATCAATCTGAAAAAATCATATATTGTTCATAATTTAATTTTTGGAGTACAAAACAATTTTTTGTTTAAGAAGAAATTACATTGTGGGTCGGGAATTTTCGCACTATTGGTGGCAACCATGTGCTCTGCGAATTCAATTCATTGAAATTGGGCAGTGACGCAACCCTTGAATATTGTGGCCAATTCTACGCAAGTTCTCTGCTGCTGCTCGTGTCTTGTGTGAACTGCATTACTGTATTTAAATAAATTCACTGCTCAATCGCTACTGTACGATTTATTATGCTGCGTCGACACAGGAGCAAGACGCTTGTGTGTATCGAACACAGCTGAAGCTTGCAGCCACACGACACAGCAGCACAGCTGATGCAACGCCAATGCTAAGCATCTCGTGTGTACAGCTCAATTTGCATACATGCACTGCTTAATTCCGATGCAAAATGTTGCTGCATCGATGTAGATGCAATATGCTCATGTTTACCAGGCCATTATGTAGTAGGCCTAATTAATAAATATTGACACTAGCGAATCTAGTAAAAGGAGTGCAATGAGTATATTTATCACAAATCAGCTGATTGGACTGATGTTTTACACCTACAGATACCACAAAATATTTTGGCCATTGATGAACAATTGCAGCTTAAACAATTGAAGTAGAGCAATAATGTTGCTCACTTATTTTACTGCCATATGTTTGCCAAATTGAAACCATAAGTGGAGTATGCCAGAAGCCAAGATTTCTGTGTTATCTGTACAAAATGTTAATGGTATTTTGTCATTGTACTGCAGAAATGAAATTCGCTAGGTTATTTTGAAAGTTTATATTACAGTATTTAGTTAACTATTGTTAATTACAGTGTGATGAAAAATATTTGTTCAAAACTCGAGTTGAAAGTTTCCATACCTTTATAAAGAATCTAGCCTGGAAACATCTGCTTTACACCCTGGTGATGGAGTTTACTATTTTATAGACAGAATTAAAGGCAGAGTTAAGGCGTGGGACAATTATAGGGCAATTAATATTTGTTATTCTTCTTGAAGTCTGATATATCAGGGGTTCTCTTAAAAAAAATTCAAACCGTTTAACCCAATCATGCCCAAATTATTTCTTGTGAATTGAGTGCAGTGGCTTAGTGCTGCGCTCTTGCAGCGAACTCGCATACCAACGGCCTACAGTCTTTCGCTAGGGGCGTGCACCATTCAAAACCCAAATTCTCATGTCTAGGCTGCCGGTCGTGATAGCTGAGTTGGCTAAGGCGTAGGCATCCCTGGCCACGGTGTCTATGTTGGCGCGGGTTCGAATCCGCACACGACCAAACCTGACCTGGTGGTGTAACTCTTAAAGGGTTAGCCGATCTGTGGCAATGTTGGTGGGAGGGCCCACGTTAAATTAACGGTGGCAGGCTAGCGTGGAAGTTGACGGGATTGGTTGATTCTTTGAGAGTTACACCTTGGTCAACACTGATTTTGCTACTTTTTACTTCTGTTTACTGTGTTTGTGCAACTAAGGCCTTGAAATATGAAAGATAACTAAATTTTCACTTAAAAATGCCAATTTTAATAATGAAAAACCTAAAACTCCATGGACTTTCATAAATTTAAATACTGCGTCGACAAATGTCGGCAGTGGTCACAAATGGGTTACAACAAAGAGCTTTGGTTTTTTGTAATAACATTATCAGAAGTAAACATTTTTTAAAATTAGACTAGACCTAAGCTTGATTCTTTTAAACAACCAACAATTACAATTTGGTTGGGGTTTTCACAATATTTTTAGACATAACATTAAACACAGGGAAAACTCAATAACGTAAATGTAATGCTTTAAAAGTCTTTACTTTATATACATTTTTACAGGCTTTCAAAATTTATTTGATAAATAGAATGTCTAAAATACAAAAATATAGTATTTTTTTACTAATACATTTAGATGATGGGTAAAAAGTGCTACAGTACAATTAAAAAGTTTAGACTGAGTTTTATAATGTTGTGGAGAGAAAAATACAAACACAGCTTAAAATATAAACCATACTAACATATGTTCAACATGTTGAAATGAAATTAAATAGAATGTTTTTTTAACATCATTGAAAATGATTTTGTGGTACTTAGGTGTAAAACATTAGCTGACTTCATCAATTTAAGGCTTGACTTTGCAGATTACTGTAAATTTTATTCTATGTCCCACAGAAGTGCTAAGTGTTATATTTATTAATACCAATTTATTTTTTTTAATTTAATTTATAGTGGAACTATTTATGTAATAAATTTAATTACAGTAGAACCTGGATAGTTTGACAGTTTGTGGACTTGAGGGGTCGAACTATCGACATGTTAGGAGTATGTGATATTTTAACATACATGGAGTTTAATTTAGGGATTTTAACAATTTAATGACACCATAACTTGAATGAACTTTGACATAACCAACATTCATAACCAACCTTGTTTATACTTTACCTTTGTCAGTCACCAACATGGACACTATCGGTCGCCGCTGACATGTTAATTTGTCACGGACGGTGTCAAATTGTAAGGAGTGTTGAACTATCGAATGTCAAACTATATTATAGGTTCTACTGTAGTATGGCAAAAAATTTAAGTTTTCGCTACACTACTGTGAAATCACCTGTTTTCGATATTTGTTTATCACCTGTAAAAATTCATCATTACATCATTTATTACGTCATAGCATAAAAACGTATTTAGATCCATACTCTCGGAACAGTCTGCTCCAAACGGCTGGTAGCACTGTCAGACACTCACATGGCAACAGCCTAATAGTTTAACCCTTTGAGTGCCGTGGTATTTTGTTAATTTCTTATGCAAAAATTGCCGCGCTGTTTTCATAGGAAAATGTAGTAATTTACGAAAACGTTCATAAAATTTACAATTTAAGAGGTATGTATGTAATTTTTTTTTATCTTGTGCACAAATAAATGCTCTATAAATGGTATAATAAATTGTAAACAAAGTTTAAGACATAACAAATTTTTTTCTTCTGAAAATGAAAAAATATTTATACATTTTTTCAACTTTGACTCAGTATAACTTGTGCTAAACAATTTTATTTATTTTTTTAAACTCAAGAGTCAGAAAGAGCAGGAAATAATGATCAAAATTGATGTGTAAATCATCTATATAAGCTCAAAATATGTTTGTAAAAAAATAAAATGAAAATTGTTAAGCCGCATCCGCACTGGCCGAACATGTTCGCCGAACAAAGTTCTTCCGAACTTTTGTTTGTTCATTGCTAAGCTTTTATAATGTAAATCATATGGCCGGCAAATGTTCGTTAGGTATGTTTGTTGATTTTTTTGTGTTCGCCAAGAATGTTCGGCCAGTGCGGACGCGGCTTTACAATTCCAAATAATGTACTTACTAAGCAATGCCAAAGAAGAACTTTGTAATATAAGCAAACATTTATTTTGTTGTCAGTAAACATTGTTATTATGCATTTTTCAATATTCACAAACCATAAAACAAAGTTGTCATAAACAATAAAATTTTATAGAAATTTATAATGCGTACCTTTACGAACTGACAACAAACAACAATCAGAAGACAGTCAGATGACATCAACGACGACTAAACTTATAAACAGTGTCTGAAAACAGACCAAAGGCGGTGAAATTGCTACAGAACTGATAGCTGGAGACCTTGGGATCAAAACGGCGCATATTTAAAGCCAGTACGTAATCTGGATGTAAAGCACTATATAAAATACTGAGTCGCCCTCAGCGACGCTCGGCAATTCTTGCACAACTAACTTGCGTCGCTGTGAGTGATGCCGCGGCACTCAAAGGGTTAACTATTTGACACTAGACTGCGACATGTGCCGGAGCAAAAAAATGTAATACTCCATCTTGCCCCACTCTCCCCTACAAATACCGTAAAAAGTTGAATGAGTATAAAAGAATGAAGACTTCTGTTGTCTGCTATAAATTTTAATTATGTTGTGTAAATTTTTATCAAACAAGCTGGAAAATAACCAAATTATTATTTTTACTTTGTTTTCCTGTTTATATGCTTATATGTTTAAATGTTAACTGGCTGGGTAGCTACCTGAGTGGTTATAGTGCACATCTTTGAACCCAAAGGTTGCCAGTTTGAACCTGAGAAAAGTTAGTAGCTTTTTAAAGGTTTGATTCCGGACCCAGTTGCCATTTATCATTCGACTATTAATAATTAATGATGCTTTCTAAAAACTAGTTGATGTCCAAGACCGGGTTTTGGACCAATTAACATGTTTAAAATGCCATTGCCATAGATGGAACTAAATAATAAAGAATGTTAAATTAGGAATAACAGGGACCTGTTATGTACCAAACAACCAAAATGCCAAATCAAAAGAGGAGAGGGCTATTTCTTCAACCTTGCCTAAAAGTGTCAAAACTGCATATTTAACTGAGTGCCAATTTAAAAATTTTCTTGGTTGAGGATCCCCGAACAGCCATTTGAGCTGGGGGTACTGAATTTTCCCCCGTTAGGCTAGCCCCTCCCGAACGGGAATCCTTGCTACGTGCATGTGTTTATAGGAACTTTTTTCTTTGTTTTGGTATGAGTGTTTATCTCCCAAATCCTTAACTTTTTTTCTGACTCCCAGTATAGTATGGATGTTCATCATATAAGTAATCTGTTCAAAATCAAGACTGCTACTGGTACAGATAAAACAATAGACACAATGACTAAAACATAAAAATGTAAGAGTTTTCAAGATTTACAATCATAAATAATAAATATTATGAGATTTTTAAATCATCCTTAGGATTAAGAATAACCAGATACACCACTTCTAAGAAATAATATTCCAAAAAAAATAATAAAACCAACAAATAACAAAATACCATAAAAAATGGTTATTTCAAAATTTATAATAAAATACCATACCAAATTTTTTTTACCCAATATTTATTTCTTTAAACACTACTACCGCATTCGTCAATAATTCATTTAAATGAATATCAAGATGGTCAAAAATTACATTCTTTTATTTAAAACACAAAATTTTCCTATTTTCGTGTGTAACTCTTAGAATATCCAAACAGAATTAAAAAAAAAAATGACTATGATGCATATCTTACGTACTTTGGTTGCAATATGTAAATCCTTGTATATAAATAAATAAATAAACTACAAATAAGCCTGTAAAAATCAATCACAATTTTATTCAACTTACAACAAGTTATGCTAGACTTATTGTTTAGAAAAAATAAACATAGGCCTAAAACAATTAAATTCTAAATTTCATAATTAAGAAATAAAGCTCTTCATTCCTACATACACACGAAAAATAATACTGTTTTATCAACATCATCAAATATCACAGAAAATTGAAGTGAATTGATACATAGTATATATTTTAATTTTTTTAGTAATCGTTAAGAATTTTCTTATAATTCTATTAAAATACTTAGATTAAAGAAACAATAAGATTATGTTAATTGACATTGTAAAAACAGATTTTTTATAGTATAACAAAAACAATTACTATATAATGTATAAAGGCTAATTAGTAATGAGTACATTAATAGAAAAAAATACAAAAGTTAAACATACTGGATCATTTCAAATGCATATATTATGTACAATCACATATTCATGATAATAAACATAGTTGTGATGGTTAGTTGCGATATCACAAGCATAAACCTAAATTATGCAAATCACAATAAACACCTAAATAAATAGGAAATTTATAGTAACAGATCTATAAAAGAGGAAGACCAAAATGTAAGATCCAACTTCCAGGCCAATGCACAAAATTTAATGAGGGGTTTTATACCAGCATATAGATTATACTCTTTCTATCTCCTCTAACTTACTAAAACATCCAACAAATATTTAAAAAATCACAATTAGATAGAAAATGAGAAATTTTACATCAATATAATTTTAAATTTTTACATTAAAATTTTAGGGTTTTAAAAAAATTAATAAATATTGGTAAGTTAATGCCATGATTGGATAATAACTGCATCTTATTAGCCCACAAATAAAGGAAAATTTTCTTATTAAATTTCTTTTTCATAGTAACAGTAAAAAAAAAACAAACAAAGAATTAAAAAAAAGTCACAATATAAAACTAAAATTAAATCAGTATACAAACATACACCTAGAGAGCCTTAAATAGGGACTTAAACTCGATTTTTATCTCTTTAAAGAACAGAAAAATTTACAACACCTGAAATATTATCTTAAAAATACTATACATGTGCAAATAAACAGGAATATACAAATATATTATGAGTTTTATCGACTTAAGCCTAAAAATCGATATACTTATTTAATAGGCTAAGGGGTTTTTTGTGTAGAGAACTTCTCCTACAATTCTCAACCGATTTTCAAGTTTTTTGTGTCGTTGGATAGGGCTTGGTCTATAGTTGTTTCTGCCAAAAACTGATGAGAATCGGACTTAAAATAAGGGCGCTATCCACAAATTAAATTTGAAATTTTCCCATAAGAATAACATTGAGATTGGTTTGAGCATTATAAACATCTGTTAACGTACAGCTGTAGTTTTTTATGATCATTAATCTTCACTATAATGGAATGGTCGGATGTCATTGATTTAGATCTAAATGTAGCTTTTGTATTGTATCAAAATAAATTGCTTGATGTTAAGCAACACGTGCACTAGGATGATAACAGATTTTTTCAACCTCTGACGTTGGTTACACACTGGGCGGTTTTTGCTGTGGCAGCAAAACTACCAAATTGGGGGTATTTTGCCATTGACACTGATCACTCGAATATAAGTTGTCCCAGCGTCAATACTTTGGCAATCAACATATAGTATACACACCTAAATAAATTATTAAGTTTAGTTTTATTTATCTTAGTGAGAAAAAGGGGTGCGTTAGATTTAGAAACAAAAATGAATTATTAATATACTGAGTGAAACAGAGACCAGTTTAAGGGGGAAAACGCTCAACATATATAAAGATCAACATGACACAAAGAACCTGTGTACTGAACAACAAACATAAAGAAGTAGTCTAATAAATTTACAAAAATTCTAACATAATACAGTAGAGCCTCGCTACAACAACCCTCCATAAAATGACTACCTCGATATCAAGTTCAATGTTTTATATTCCCCGTGAATTGCCCATAATACTCAATGTTAATAGTACCTCTATAGAGCAAATTAATTTAATATAAATACTTCGATAGCACGTATTTTGCCAGTTTAAATTACCGCACAGTCAACCTCTATAACTCTGAAAAAGTAATGCCGGCAGTACACTATCGCCGAATCTATTAGCCAGCGTAAGGGGGTGTGACCAGCTTTTTCTCACATATATTTTTTTTTGTACAGTATTAATACAATACTACGGCTGTCAGTAGTCAAGCCTGTCTACCCATGGAGAAACATTCCCGATTCCCGGAGTTCCACTAGCATATTTAACCCCTTGCCTATATTTCGGACTAATGTAAGCTGCAATTTAGATAAACATGGTCAACTGCAAAAGTTTTCTTTTGGTGGATGATTTATTCTCATTTGATTTATTTCATATCTATATTAATTTCAGCTAAGGTTTTTAATTGACGGTTAAGTTTTCATTGGAAAATAAACAATTAAGATTTGTAATATGATGAACATCATTAAGATCAAAAATATTTTGTTGGTATGAAAGTCAGGTCACATTATTGAGAAAAAACCTTAAAGATATCTCTACTGTTTTTAACAAACAATAGATTTTAATTTTTCATACTAAAAAATAAATAAATAAAATAAAAATCACGAATAGTATGGTACTAACATTGTTTAAATTGAATTTTGGCCATGCAAGATACAAATGTGTCATCTATTAACTAAAAATTTTGAAATGATGATTAATTTAGACCAATGGTCTTGCATACCATATGATCTTACAGTGATGAAATAGTATTTAGACTAAACACACATTGTAACTGAAACATATCCTTTAATATAACGAAAAATAAGTGGAGTAAAGCAAAGTTACTTATAATGTATATGCTAATGTATGGAATATACTTATAATGCATATGCATATTCCAAGAATGCTCGTTCTTAAGAGTCATCTTTACCCTCAAAAAAATACTTGGGACTGCAATAAATAAAATCAATATCAATTAACCTACAGCTAAACACACAGTAGAATCGTAAATAATATTCCAAAAATTAGCTACCAAATAAATGCATTTATAAAATCGAAAGTACTTGCTACCTGTGTTGCATCATGTCGAGTGTGGGGTCGAGGTGAGTGAAGGAGAAGTACTGTTGCAGCGGGGGCCCAGGGAAGGCGTTGTGGGGGTGGTAGGCGGCCCCCGGCGGGGGGAACTCCTCGTACAGAGGCAGCGGGTCGAGCGTAGGCGGGGGTGCGGGGGGCAGGGCGGGGGCTGGGGATGGCTTGGCACGCGACTGGCGGCTGGTGTTGATACCGTGCCGCCGCTTCATGTGCTTGTTGTAGTTGGGCCAGTTGGTAAAGTGGTGCTGACACTCGAGACACGAGTACGGCCGCTCCCCCGTGTGCTGCCTACGATGAGTCTACAACACGATATCAATGAGATGTAACAGTGTTTGACCAATACACATATTCAGTCTTGAGCTTCCAAATTCAAATAAGTTAGTTGCTTAAGCCTGTAGTAACAATGTTTTTCAGTGATTTTTAAATGCAGTAGCCTGTTGATTATCCGTGATATTCAGTAAAAAACTATTTCTAAATGGAAAACCAATTGTTAAATGAGCAAAAAAAATATTTAAATGGGGAAAATAATGCTGGATAAGAAAACCAATCAATTAAAAAAGTTTTTTAAACTCGGCCGATGTTGTTTACCCCCAATGCCAGTACCTAATCGGCTTGACAATGACTGAGAGTGAGTCGGTGGCGAAGTAGTTAGCGCGCCAGACTTTGGGACCATGACAGCGATGTCGTGGGTTCGAATCCGCGTTCAGCCAGTGAATTTTATCAGTACCATTTACCTGAACTGTATCGGCTCACCCCTTACTTTGTCTAATACGATCCATGTACAGATTAATAGTCCATGTGGACAGGTCAACGTAAGGCAAAAAGAGGCCAGCCAACCTCTTCAAATAAAATGAAAATAATCAGGAGCCCATAGTTTGGTGTGGCTCATCTTTTAATTTATGAACATTACTCTGTATAAAATAATATTAGGAACAACATTATTTTGTTACACTGTCATTATTTTAGAAAATTTCGCTATGTTGATAATAAGTTACCAACACCCTGCATGGGAATTCTGCCAAAATATGGTATAAGTGTTGCATTTATGGCTGTTAAAAACTCTTTTTGAAAAATATTTGTTTTTAAAATAGGTTTTCTTGTAGCTTATGGAAATAGGTTGATAGAGCGTTGAACGGAGTAAGTTGTGCGGTACTCGCTAAGCAGTAGAGGTCCACCTTCGACTGACGCTAGGCTGGTGATTAGCAACGGATTTTAGTATAGTAGACCGGGTCAGTCCTGACTCAGCCGGGTGAGTGTTGCGATCGCTGTCGACACAAATGTTGACCCAACCCGAAACGAAAAATTGGGGACTCCTTAAGTTTAGTACCATGATCTATGTTTTAAACATTATTTAAAGTAAACTCAGCCTTTTCACAAATCTTTAAACAATATTTTTGGACCCACACCACAGTAGAACTTGATGACCACCCTTTTTTTGTAAAATCAAGTATACAAAGATCACCTTTGATGCAGTAAGTTTCTAAACCATTCTAGAACATACCACATACCGTGAGTATACCCTTGAACCGGAATGCTTTGCCGCAGTACTCGCATGTGAAAGGCATAGCACCGGTGTGTATTCGCAGATGTTCCCGCAGGGTGCCTCGCTCTCTGAAGGAACGTCCGCAGACGTCACACTGGTGAGGCTTGGCCCCGGTGTGAACAGAGTGGTGCTTCCGCAGCTGCATTGCTGTCTTGAATCTACAAACAACCATATCACACCATCTAGTTTGCATCTCTAGAGAAATTGTCACCACTTTTTGTTAAATAATTTAAATTGTTTTTCTTAATATACAAAGAATTATTATTTTTGTAAAAATATCACAACTTGATATACCATAAGAGCCAATAATTTCATAATTACTCTATTATTTAAAAGTGTACCCTCTAAAGGACCTTAATGTGGGGTTTGATTATTTGGGGTTTAATTGGAGTTTGGGGGTCAATAGTCTTTGATTATTGGGTCTAACAAAGTGAAAAAATCTATTTGCCTCGTTGCTTTCCAATGCCACAATTTTTATTTTCAACCAGATAGCACCTCTGTTATGGCATTTTGCCATTTTTGACCATGCATCAAGACATTCACTGAGCAGGACATTGATTTGCTCTTAAAGGTTAGAAATTTATTCCTAAAAGTTAAAGTTTATTGTAAAATGTTTCATGTTTTTGACACAAAGGTTACCTACAAATTATTGCAATAAGGCGAACATACAAAAAAATTTCAGGATAATCCATGAAAGGCATATATAAGAAAGACCCACCCTTTGCTGCACAGCTGGCAGTTGAAGGGCTTGTCCTGTGAGTGTGTCAGCATGTGGGCATCCAAGTTGCCCTTCTGTATGAAGCTCTTGCCGCACTGTTCGCAAGTGAAGTTCCTTATGCCCGTATGGATACGCTTATGTGTCACAAGGTTTGGCTTCGTTGAGAACCTGCCAGAAGTAGGATTGTTTTACTTTATGACATTATTATGTATTCAAAGAAAACCAGGAGTACACTTATTCTGGGCATTTCGGGGATGAACAGACTCAAGATAGTGTAATGGGGGAACTCGATTTTAATCGAGTTAAAATCAAGTTAAAAGTTAAAACCTTAATTAATTAATAATTCAATAAAACATTATTAAAATAACGTTTTATTGAATTATTAATTAATTAAGGTTTAGTTTCTAAAATTGTTAATTTTGAGGAAGTTATTCAAAATTAAACAAAAAATTTAAATAGGATTTTTCCCAAGAATCTAAAAATGTTACCTCTTATTGCACATATCGCACAAATACTTGTTCTTGATGTCCTCAGGAAGGTGGCACCGAGCATGGATGTAAAGAGCGTTCTGGTGTCTGAACGCCTTGCCGCACTCTTGACAAGTGTACGGCCGCGTGTTGCTGTGGCAGCCAGTGTGGGAGTCGAGCACTCGCTTGTTGGAGAAACTCTTGCCACACTCCTCACAGCTGCAACAGAAAAATACTTTTTGAATACCCTAGAAACATTATCATTACAATGCAGGCTGTCTGGTGACATTTTGATTTTCTTCTTACTAAGTCTTATAGTTGACACTTATTGTAATCAATAGTTATGCCTAAAATAAACCATACCCAAAAATTATTCAAGAGTAAAGAAAAAAAAGGGTTTGTACGGTATTAAAAAAAAAATTATTTAACAGCATATAGGGCTACTCATGTTAAAACCTTCTTTTGTAGAAACAAAGAATGGAATAGTAAAAAGGTACCGGTACTTGTTTGTTGTACAAATGTCATTAGTTTGCAGCTAGCTGTGACGGGCAAATTAAGTATTTTATTGCTCAGTTTATCAAGTCGAAACAAGTCACTTTATAGCAAGACGGAAAATGGTTACGGTCGACTGGACAGCTATAGACGAATGTCAGGTCGTTGACAGGAGCATCCTTCTGCCGTTCTGGAGTCACGGTTGATTCGCTGGGTAATTGAGTGTGCATGTTATTTTCATGGTGAATAACTTTTGAACAAATTTTTAATATATTTAGCAATTTTAACATACTAAAACTTGGTTGAATGTGCATAGTATCTTGTTGTTCTGCTGAATGCATAAACGGAAACAAAACTTTCTACTTGAACCATTTGAAGAAAATACTTTAACAAATATATGAGCAAAAACCTTTAAGTAAAATCAAATGAACCGTGACTCTGATGAACTAAAGTAAATGAGTATGCAAATGCCTTTACTCGTATCGGCCAGCAAATGCTTTGTTTTGGATGCATTTAGTCTCTATGAGACTCACCTCCCAAGAAAAGTTTTGCATTTAATTACACAGAAAGGTGTGTGTAAATTAACTAACTGTTCAAGTTGACCTCAATTTAGGTCAATTCAAATTTTAATTTTAATTTAAAATTGTTCTAGTTTAGCTCATTTGTAGCTTGTGCCAAAAAAATCAATATTTTTGGGTTTCAATATTGATACCGTACCTTAGTTATGATTGTGTTGTGATTAATGGCTAAAACTATTAAATAAAAAATGTTAAATAAAAAATGTAAGTTCATTTAAGTGTTGGATACTTTTGATGCTACGATATTAAGACACCAAAGCAATCTGGTTCATATTTTCTGTTGAATATGCTCCTATGAGTACCAAAAAAACTATGTATAATAACATATACATGGTGTTCAGCTTCGACTGTCCAAAATTTTTCCATGTTGTGCAGCAAGCCAAAAGAAACTAAGAAGTTCATATAAACATATGTCCTACAATGATTCGTTAACCCACTAGCCGCCATTTTGTTTTTATCCCTTAATAATTTTTATTTCCATAACGGATAGATGGATTGGAATCAAATTTGGGACCTTTATTACAAAAATGTTTATTTAAAAGGGAAAAAATTACTTTCTTTCTTCTATTTCAAAATGGGAGTATTTTAACTAAGAATTAAACAATAAAATATGAAACTAAGGATCTAAGTTATTACTTGTATTTTAAGAGACTCCGGTGGCGTTTGATGTGCTGGAAGAACGCCTGGAACTGCAGGTGGTCCTTTGAACATTGGGTACACATGTAGTGGGGCGGCTGTTTGTGGATCACTTTGTGATGTTCCCTCAACTCCTGCACACTGCCCACCTCCTGCAACGGCACACTGTTAATACACCTTGGAACACTGGGTACAAATGTAGTGGGGCGGCTGTTTGTGGATCACTTGGTGATGTTCCCTCAACTCCTGCACACTGCCCACCTCCTGCAACGGCACACTGTTAATACACCTTGGAACACTGGGTACACATGTAGTGGGGCAGCTGTTTGTGGATCACTTGGTGATGTTCCCATGTAGTGGGGCAGCTGTTTGTGGATCACTTGGTGATGTTCCCTCAACTCCCTCACACTGCCCACCTCCTGCAACGGCACACTGTTAATACACAAAGTCACAAAATATCAATGTATTGCCAAATTTCTGTTGTTGTGTTGGTTTTATGTAAAAATTTGTTTCTTGGGGATTTATCTTTGTACTTGATATTCTTTTTTTCGTATGACTAGTTTTACTATTGTAAATCAAAATATCAGGAGTCTGAGGAGTAATTTTGACTACTTTTTGGCGGAATTGGAGACATTAGGTATAAAGCCAGATCTCATTGTTTTAACGGAAATTTGGGTAGAATCACATGAAGCAGCTTTTTATGCAATAGATGGGTACAAACAATATTCTAACTGCAATGATAGTTACAGAGCCGGTGGGGTTGTAGTGTATGTAAGGGATTGTCACTTATCTTCTGTTGATGCGACTGTCAATTTGACTACTATACACTCGGCGGATTGTTTGTCAATCAAATTTAAAGTAGGAGAAATGGTAATCAACTTGCTTGCTATTTACAGATTACATTATTTTTCTTTATTAAACTTTATTGGTGAATTAGAGAGTTTGTTACCTTCATATGATAAAAAATCTTTAATCTTGTTAGGAGACATAAACTGTGATATTTTGACGGATACTCCAAATTCCCATAGATACATGACACTTTTGACAAGCTTTGGTTTAAAATCTTTGGTCAACGAGCCTACAAGAATAGTTAATGACAGTAAAACTTGTTTAGATCATGTGTTTTTTCGTTGTAATTCAAGTAAAAAATCCTTTTTAAGCTGTAAATCAGAAGTAATGCATTTAAATATTACTGATCATTCTTTAGTTTTCTGTACACTGTTGCTGGAAAAAATGTCACCTATTGAAAATACAACAACCAAAATTAAAATCGACATGAATAAATTAAAAAGTATGCTAAAAGATCAAGATTGGTCAGTTGTTTATAATATAAATTCTGCTTCGAAAGCTTTTGCCAAATTCCTTGATATTTTGCAAACACAGATTGACAAATCTAAGTATGAATTTATATTAAACTCCAAATTTAATAAACAAGCACCATGGATGACTGACTACCTTTGTTCAAAAATTAAACAAAGAAACACATTATATTCTGTTCTTAAGTCGCAGCCTGAAAATAATAGGTTACGAAGATATTATAACCATTTTAGAAATAAGTTAAAAAATGATATTAGAATGCAAAAAGAACGTTATTATTCGTTGAAGTTTGAGTCAGTAGCTGGTAATGTAAAAGCACAATGGAATTTAATTAATGGGTTAGTGAAAGGGACAACAAATAACCGAGAAATCTCCCAAATAATTGTACAAGGAAATACCATAACTGATCCAAATGGAATTTCAACTGCTTTTAATGATTTCTTTATTAATATAGCAGAAAATTTAAGAAATAAAATTAAGAAAACCAACCTTACATACGAAAATTTTGGAACAACGTTCAGGAACAAATACATTGGAAAATCCCTTTTTATTGCTCCCACAACTGCAAATGAGATCAGAAACATTGTAATAAATCTAAAAAATAATAAGGCACCGGGGTTTGATAATATTACATCATTTGTCCTAAAATCCATTTTAGAAAATGTGGTAGATGTTTTGACCCACCTCGTTAATTTAAGTTTTCAAAGAGGAGAGTTTCCAACATGTCTTAAAACAGCTATAGTAATCCCGTTGTTTAAAAAGGGTGACCCAGACTGCCTTTCTAACTATAGACCTATATCACTGCTTTCGATTTTTTCAAAAATCATCGAGAAGGTGGTTAAAAAGCGTTTGGTGAACTTTTTAAATCATAACAAGTTTTTTAGTGAAAATCAATATGGATTTACTGAAAACTTATCAACAGAACATGCTTTACTTAAATTTCTTGAAGACATTTATGAGGGTTTAAATGGGGGATCGATATGTGCAGCAATGTATTTAGACATCACCAAGGCTTTTGATGCAGTTGATCACGATATACTTTTAAATAAAATGTGGTTAGCTGGAATACGGGGCTTGCCTTTTAATTGGTTTTCCAGTTATTTAAATAACAGAAATCAAAGAGTAAAAGTTTCTGGTTGCTTAAGTGAAGAGGGTGTAATAAGTGTTGGAGTCCCCCAAGGGTCAGTGTTAGGGCCAATTCTTTTTTTAATTTATATTAACGACCTTTGTGAAGCAAAACTCAATGGAAGGATAACAGCATTTGCTGATGATACAGCTTTAAGTTATAAATCTAACGATATAAATGAACTCTATTGTTTAATTCAATCAGATTTGGAATGTTTAGAGTTTTGGTTTAGTAAACATTTGTTAACCTTAAGTGAAAAGACAAAATATATGCTATTTAATATTAAAAAAGAATTATACTTTAATACTAAATTAATGTATCACATATCTGACTGTTTGGGAGGTACCAACTGCACTAATTGCATTGAAATAGAAAATGTAAAAAATATAAAATATCTAGGGCTTGTGATTGATTCAAATCTTTCTTGGAAAAACCAGGTAAAAAAATTAAAAGGGGAAATGTATAACATGATCAGGAAATTTTATTTTTTGAGAGACTTCTGTCCAAGAAAACTTTTAATTAGCCTGTATCATGCTCTAGTAGGATCTAAACTGAGTTATGCAATCACATGTTGGGGGGGAACATACCTTTCCACAATAAATCCAATTATAAAATTACAAAAATGCATAATAAGGATAATGGTTAAAAAATCTAGAACCGAACACTCGCTGCCTCTTTTCAGACAGTTAAATATTCTTCCATTTAGAAATTTGTATGTTTATAAAGTCTTAAAAATTTTCTTCACCAGAAGTGTTGCTTACCGTACAAATATTTCAAAACCATATGAGCTACGTTTTAATCACACTATTGCACTGCCTAAGCCAAATCTGACCCATTACCAACATTTCTACACATTCAATGCACCTAGATTATATAATAGAACATTTCAATCCATTACACAACTAAATGGCAAAAGAAAATATTTAAATAAACTTAGAAAATGGATAATTGGCGTTGAAAATGTCGAAGACTTGTTAAAACCACAAATTTAGAATTACTTGATGACTGGATAAAGGGATAGCTTTTATGTTATTTTTTATTTTTTATTTTAATATGGTTGGTTCGAACTTGCTTTTCAGACTTTTTTCACTTAATTAATATTTGTGTATCAAGGTAATTGGATATATATATATATATATATATATATCGTTTATTGTATTTTATTGTTTCATTCAATTGCAGGCCACATTGTAAAGCAAATAATGCAGCATTTCAAAGTATGTTTAAACTTTTTAATGAATCAATTATTTGAATAGCAACTTGGCACATCTTTTCTTTTCTGTTAAAAAAGATAATCAAATGAGGGGACCCCCTAACGGGCTTGGCCTTGGGGGCAACCCAATTATTCATCAATATTCATAATGTCACTATTTTGTTTATATTTTGTATATAATGATTATAAAGATATGTTTTGCTGTTATGTATGCACTTTGCCAGTGTAATGTGATGTTATTTGTGCTTATATAATTTTGTAACATGTACTTTGATGAATAAAGAATTATTATTATTATTATTATTATTATTAAAACACCTTGGAACACTGGGTACAAATGTAGTGGGGCGGCTGTTTGTGGATCACTTGGTGATGTTCCCTCAACTCCCTCACACTGCCCACCTCCTGCAACGGCACACTGTTAATACACCTTGGAACACTGGGTACACATGTAGTGGGGCGGCTGTTTGTGGATCACTTGGTGATGTTCCCTCAACTCCTGCACACTGCCCACCTCCTGCAACGGCACACTGTTAATACACCTTGGAACACTGGGTATACATGTAGTGGGGCGGCTGTTTGTGGATCACTTGGTGATGTTCCCTCAACTCCTGCACACTGCCCACCTCCTGCAAAGGCACACTGTCAAAACACCTTGGAACACTGGGTACACATGTTGTGGGGCGGCTGTTTGTGGATCACTTGGTGATGTTCCCTCAACTCCTGCACACTGCCCACCTCCTGCAATGGCACACTGTCAATCACTGGGTACACATGTAGTGGGGCGGCTGTTTGTGGATCACTTGGTGATGTTCCCTCAACTCCTGCACACTGCCCACCTCCTGCAATGGCACACTGTCAATACACCTTGGAACACTGGGTACACATGTAGTGGGGCGGCTGTTTGTGGATCACTTGATGATGTTTCCTCAACTCCTGCACACTGCTCACCTCCTGCAATGACACACTGTTAATACACCTTGGAACACTGGGTACACATGTAGTGGGGCGGCTGTTTGTGGATCACTTGGTGATGTTCCCTCAACTCCTGCACACTGCCCACCTCCTGCAACGGCACACTGTTAATACACCTTGGAACACTGGGTACACATGTAGTGGGGCGGCTGTTTGTGGATCACTTGGTGATGTTTCCTCAACTCCTGCACACTGCCCACCTCCTGCAACAGCACACTGCCAATACACCGTTGGGAAAACAGCAGCTATTCTCAGGATGGATCAAGACACCTGGTAATGGTGGGTGTCCACTGGGTTATGATTTACAAACAAAAGAGGCTATACTAAGAGGCTTGATTTTGTGGAACAAGTTGGAAGGGAAACTACAATTGGCAATTCAAGCCATTCTCATGACTTATTCTCTAGCACCACCATAACAAAAATAAGATAGTTAATTTATTTAAACCAGTCTATGTGATATTAACACTTAGATAAAACTTTAATTTTAGTGCCCCTGAACTGTCAAAACAAATCTATATAACCAACAAAATTAATATAGTAAGACCCGGTGATGCTACCTGCGCACACTGTGAGCAGACCCACGGATACTGCTGCCATTGTTTGTCCTGTGCCATGATTTCCTCAATCTCCTGGTCTGTCAATTCCTCAATCTTCTTGCCTTTGTTGCGTTTTCTCTTCACTCCACTACCTGTAACACAATTCAATCCTGGCTATTAAAAAAATTTGATTTATTTTTCTTTTCTAAAAATTTTAATGAAGGCTTGTCTATCAACGTTCAAAATATTCTTTACAAAATCCAAAAATTTAATTCAGACCATAACATTTTACTGTTCGTTTTTTTTCAATTTTTATAAAGGAAAGTAATAAAAAAAACTGGTTACTATCGTTTGAAATCTGCCTACTTATAAAAATGATCAGTTAATGTTTTTATTGAAGCCATGCTTTTTACCTTGAAATAGAAAGAGACATTTTCACTTTGCCAAGACTATTAAGTGTTTTTTTTTTTTTTTTTTTTTTTTTTTTTTTTTTTTTTTTAAGTTTAGGGTAACCACTTAAATCTATAATCTCGTTCTGTTTTACTATTTACTGAACTTTGTCAAAGTAAAACTATTTCTATAAATTATTATTTTTTGTACTTTTATTATAAATGCATCTTTGGAACATTTTTAATACCAGGTACTCGTGTATCAATAACCACCGCATACATGTAAAGATGTAAAAAGTTTACTACAAACGCAATACACTTGTTCTCATGATAAATCTTGTGAATATGAAATACCGTTGTAATGGTTTTAGCGCTATCTTTCACTTGTGAGAAAACCATTGAGCATTTTTTTAATTGGTATTGACAAATAAAAAAGTATTGTGTAACTATTTGTTTAACACAAGCTGGTAAATTACGAAATACCGTTTTAAGATGAAATATCAAAGTCGTCAAAGACTAACTAAATCCTGAGGTGTAACTAAATCCTGATTGTCGAGCCTGTGGAATTAATTGTGATAATTCTTTTCTAATATTTCAAATATTTGCTACTCATAATTTTCAATTGAATAAAAAAACTTTTATTTCAAATTGCTAAATTTTAAACCAGTAATCTTCAGTCAAAATAATTAACTGTAAGTGTAATACACATAAAATTTTAAATTAATATAAATCAACTTATATTTTTTTAATTAAATTAGAATAAGGTAGATTAAAAGGTAAAATTAATATTAACTTTTAGGGATAAAAATTACTTATAGACTTTCTTGAAGCTCGGCTGCCTAGAGTTCTTGCAAATTGTAAATTTTCAAATTGTCCTAAAGTAAAAAGTACCCTGAGGGTCATGGCATACCCATTCATAATTGATACAAATACTTTGATAAATATATGAGCAAAAGCCTTTAAGTAAAATCAAATGAACAGTGATTCAGATCACTGAGCTTCCCAATTATAGATTTATTAAGTAATTAACTCAATTTACCACCAAATACGGTTTTTGACTGGGCTAATTACTTTCGTGAAGTGAGATGTATAGTAGCAGGTACCAGTAGCTCACTTATTTTAAGCGTAAATTGAGGGGACATCAGTTTTGAGAAAAACATAGAGTACTTGTTGGCTAATCGTCAAATGAATAAGTCTAACATATTTAATAACTGTTCAGGTAGCCTACAGTTAAATACAATGATCTGGCATAGAAGGAAACAAATGTTTATGATTGTTTTTAAAACATTGCCACATCCAAAGCCATTAAGTGGCACCACACCCCTTATAGCAACAGTGAAAGTGACTAGCCCCCGTAGCCCCAAGCACATTCCTGGCAGGATTACCATCATCCCACCATCGCTGTTACCACACCTGGGGAAACATTGACCAAAATACAACCACAGATTATATTGGGGGAGGAACATTAACAATTTTGCAAGGTATCAAACATACACATATTTGGTGGTTAGGTAGCCTAAATCACAACCAGTTATCAGAAATGAATATATTTGAAATTATTTTGCTTAGTATGTTCAACAAAACCATTTATAGGACAAAAAAACTCAGTGTAAAAAGCCATTATTTGAAACTCTCAAATAAAATGTGCATTGTGTACGTTTTATATCAATAATTATCAATAAATAAAGACTGTAAATCAATAAAGTACCAAGGAATGAAATGAAATATATGTGCTTTATTGTCGTTAAAAAGTGATACATCATTGACAACGTCATACCCACGTTAAAGTATACTTGATCTTAAATGTCTAAGACAGAACAACTTAATTTCATCTATGATACCTACATTAATCCAGTGACGAGCTATATGCAACACCAACAAGGCAGACTGATTGCAGGGAAAATCCAATATTAAACTAAAAATCAACATTTTCAGTTTTTGTAACAGTCATCCAAGGGGTTGTTAAGAAGCCATGTATAAAATTTATTTTTAATTTTTTTTTAAGAGGATACAGATTAATTATGTTTTCCAAGAAATTGTATAGTTTTAACGAAATTATAATATGACTGTTGTTGGGAGTTTTACTTAGATGTTTGAAATTGACTGTCAAGAGGTTTTTATTGTGTGTGTAATATACAGGATGCTTAAAAGTAAGAAGGATTGGATTTTTTTATATCAATATGAGCATTCTACGTGAATTTTTTATCAATATTTAAGCCTAAAAACTTGACTGCTTCAACACACTGTTCACGAAGAGAATTTGTTGAATTAAATTTAAGATTAAATTGAATTTTTTTGTGTTTTGACATGGTTGAGAAGAAAACCATTAGAATGGAACCAATTTGCTACAGTTTTTAAAGTGTCATCTGCCAGTAGTTTAAGACTGTCAATGTTGTTGGCAATTGTGAAAAGATTGTATCATCTGCATATAGGCTAAAATGGTTTTTGAATTTAAAAGTGAGGATGGTAAATCATTGATATAGACAAGAAAAAGAAGGGGACCCAAAACAGAACCTTGTGGGACTCCCCACTCCACTTTGGTTTCATCTTAACAAATACAATTTGCCTTCGATTGTCTAAATCAGATTAAAAAATTGTAAGGGAGTTCCAAAGACTCCATAATACTTTAATTTCGCTAAAAACTTTTATTTTCAAATTTTGTTGACCTCTTTCAAACAATGTTTTAATGTGTGATTTGGTTTGGAAATGAGTAGGCCTACAGTATTTATATGCAAAAACGTCAAATTACATAAAGGAGTAGGTGTATCACAAAAGACACGCTCGATTCAAGTAATTGAAACCTTTAAATAAACAGTACAATAAGTAATTCATAGGCAAACTCAACAATATTAGGATACCTGGCTCGTTTTCATCATTGGGAACCTCAACAATCTCCTCAATGACTTGGTCAAGGCCATCTTGAGACAGTCCTGTTGTATCCTCTTCTTCCTCTTCCTCCTCCTCTTCTTCCTCTATCTCATCTTCCAGACCATCCACTTTTTCTTCCATCTCTTCACTTATAACATTCATCTCCTAAAACCAATCAGCAGAAAACAGCAATGAGTTACTAAATTACCATACATAAATTAACAAAAATTTTTATAATAGTATTTATCCTGTAAGTAGGCCTAATACAACACAGCCCAATTAGAACTAAACTTTATTTGTCTTCTCAGATCAATAAATTGTAGGAAAAATATCAAGAGCTAAATTCTTATTTAATGCTATTTTCTACAGATTTAGGTGCAGTTGATGATTAGATTTTAGCGAATTTCCCTGTACGGAATACACTATTTTACTGTGGTAGTCACGGTAAGACATAAGCCCAGGCCCATGGTACTTTTATAAGGTCCCTAAAAACAAAAAATAACAGTTATGTATTAAAATTTATATACAGTATATGTACAGTAGAACCTCGATATTTTGACACTTTGTGGACTTAGAGAGTGTTGAACTAAAAGTCAAACTATAGGGAGTATATGGGAAAATTTTTTGGGAGTATATAGGAAGCATAAAAACCACAAGTTGAATCTAGGAAACACTAAATATTAATGAAAACCTAACTTAATTGAACTATAATAAATAATCCAAAATTAAAATCATTCACCATTTTGTTCACATGGGGACCTTTGTCAGTCCCTAACATTGACATTATCAATTGTTACTGACAAGCTATGTTCTCACAAACTGTGTCGAACTATAACGAGTGTCAAACTACCCAGAGTCAAAATATCGAGGTTCTACTGTATATAAATTTGAATAACCATTGTTTTTTGTTTTGTGTTTATACATACGGTATATATATCAAACCAAAGGGTATTAAGGTATTTTTATTTTATTTTCAAAACATATAATATATATATGTATATATGTTAAGGTTTTGATGTGTTTTGATGTGTCCCATATATATGTTTAATAACACAATGAAAACTCTCAAACGGATTTTCAGATTTTTATTCAATTTGATACATAACAGTAGAACAGCATTCATCAGGTTAAGTTCCAAAACCAGTGTGATCGGAAAATGGAAACAGGGTTTAATGGGACTCAAAAAGAGCCAAAAATAAGTTTTTGGCATTTTTTTATTTTATTTTTTTAACTCAAATCATTTAAAAACTTTATGTTTTGTTCAAAAACAGAACTTTAAAAACAAACAATTTAGTAATGAATCATTAACTTAGCCTAACTGGTTATAGTAAAATGAAGTTTTCCGTGTTATTTTTATGGGAAATACAGTGGAACCACCATATATGGGACCTGAAGGGAAATGTAAGAATTCAAAACATCTTTATTCAATTTATATACATATATAGCACTATTAATGAATGGTGTCAAAGTTATAAAGTTCATAATATAAAGATGTTCGATATACTGAGGTTTGTTCCATATCAACGTTATTTTTTACCATCTCTGAGGTTCACGGCAACCTCATAATACCATTACTTATTTCCAATAGGCCTAGCAATTAAGGAATAAATTACAAGTTTACTGTGATTACATAACCAAAATGTTGTCATTGCATAAAAGGAATAACAGTCCACAATAACATTATATAAGTTGTTTATAAACCTTTCTATGAAGTTTTAATCATGAGCTGATCAGGACAAAGACTATAGTGACACAGAAAACTAAACATTGCTGCACACACACAAACAATCATTGATTGGGACTAGAAGACAGACGTCTGCACTCTTATACATGCAGTAAACATGGGGTTGCAAAACGAGTAGGCCCATAATCACAAGAATAATGTAAAATGCATTTAAACCAAGTGCTAATCAACTCTTAACCAACACTTTTGTGTAATGAATGGAACAACACTAACACGGTATAAGTTAACTACAAACACGGGAAACAGCGCTGTGAACACAAGGCTCAGCAAAAGGCAATGTCTATCTGTAGACCAACAAACAACAGCTGAGAAATAAAAAAAAAAAACACAAAAGAAAGTGGATGAATTCAATGATTTAATTTATTGTTCTTTTTTAACTTTGATATTTATAGGTTACAAAGGTCTTACGTCGGGGCTTCAGTTGTTTGTAAAAGTCAAAGTTTATAATATTGAGGTTTCCTGGATCATATATGTCGATAAAGCCCTAACTCTATTGAGGTAGAGAAAACATTAGATTGATAGGCATGTTCAAGGGGAATGAGAAAACTTTGATAGCCTACATAGAGGACCAAGATATATTGAGGTTTGATATATCAAGGTTCCACTGTATAAGAAAAACTTATACCTATAGAATATTGCTTATTTATCGACACATCTTTATAAAAATTGGTATTCACCTTCACTAGGTGACTTCCGATATATTAGCAGTTGATGATCAAAGGTATAATATTCACCCACTCAGACTAACTTATGGTATATTCCTAACAAAAAAAGTAAAAAACCTGTAGGCCTAGCAATTGGTAAACCAAGGATGTGGTTAAAAACTGTGTCAATGCTTAAGATAATGTAAACATATAAAAGGGAAAGCCCTCACTCACTGACTCACTCAACTCATTACTAATTCTCCAACTTACCGACTAACTAGAGAGCTGAAATTTGGTATGTACTCATTATTTAGGCTTAAAATACAAAAGTCTGACTATTTTCATTTTAATATTCACCAAGGGCTAGGTACGCCCTAGACGTCCTCAAAGTTGCCAAGTTATTCTTATGGCAGCAACATTTTGGTATGGTATTCTAACGTACGATTAATTAAATGATCATTAATTTTAAACAGCTGTGTCTCATTGAAATTATTGATTTAAGATTGATAATTAAAAAAAACTACACGATATTATAGACTTGCGGCCAGTGAGCGTAGCTAAATCTAAAGGGGAGTGAGCGCAACGAACGAGCTAATCCTGACGGCAAGTGAGCATAGCGAGTGAGCTCACCTGAAGGGCAAAAAGTTTCTCTAGTTGGTATTTGTAAGCATGCCGTGTAAGACATTATGCAGACAAGTCAATATTTATCAACATGGTTCTATAGTAAAAATGCCTCACCTAACCGAGGTTTTAATTGGTGTTAGTAGTAATAAAAAGGTTTCTGGGCAAAACTTTGATATCCTACCCCATCGTTATTATTGATGTTTGAAATTTCGATATTACGATTTTTTATTGCTATTTTATCGATAACTTACTACAGTTAAATGATACTAGGGTTTTAACACCTGTTTTAGTTTTGTTCCAAGATAAATGACAGTGCCTTTCAACAATGAAACAAATTTAACAAGTAAGTTTACTGAAGTTACAACAAAAACAAGCAAAAAATCAGGGGCAGCTTTAGAGGGTGGGCAGGGTAGGCAGCTGCCTACCCAAAAATTTAAAATAATTGGTATTTATTTTTTTTATGTTTGAATTGCAGTATCCGTTTTGATAGCCGGATCTTTAACAGAAAAGTAATGTTCGACCACAAGCTTCAACAGTATTAAAATTAGTTAATTAACTGTCCAGAACTGTTATCCAGACTAAGTCTACGCAAAACTTGAGAGGAGACAAGCGCACTAATATATCATTTGACAACGCTGTAAAGATTTAGCAACGGAGAGCGGCACCGGCAAGACGGAGATGAGATTCAGAAGACGTCTAATACTTGACTTTTGTCTTTTTCGAGTTCGACTCCGTCCGTCGGTCAACAACAGACTGGACAGACCTCACCTCACTTTGTTAAGTGTGCCGTGTTGTGATGGTTATGTTACAATATAGAAAGATATATTATTGTAAAGTTGAAGAGAGGAAGTACTGGGATTACACCTAGCGATTAAGACAACAAAATTCCTAAGTTAGAGTCTGAGCCACATACAAGTGGAAACGTTTCTCAGACTAATTCGAACTCTGACTCGTCACTTTTCACCTAAAGTTGTTCATGTCCCAAACAAAACTAAAATCACAGATATCAGCAGTAACTGTAGGTAATGCCGGGCCCACGCAGCCAAGAATAAACTTTCCTAAACCGGTGGTTAGGGAAATTCTAGATGTTAAAAAGTCGTGTTATGGTACAGTAAATGTTTTTATCGGTTCTATTGAAACGAGAGAGCTTAGCTACAACCTCCTGAGTAATCCTGGTGTTTTGTCGTTTTATTTCTCAAAATAATAAATTAGATTTCATTAAACATTTAAGATATTTATGAAATGGTTTGTTTAAAATTGGTTACCTTAATACAATAATGAGAAAATGAGCCATGGCTTTCAAATGACTTAGGACTATGATTAATTTGAATAAACGCAAATTTTCTTCAAGAAATGGCTCTTTTACTGATCCTCATGAGAGTCCTTAGATAGACCTAGCTTAAAACTCTTTTAAAAGCAACTAGTGCACGTGTTGCTCGGCATCGAGCAATTTATTTTGATACAATACGAAAGTTACATTTAGTTCTAAATCAATGAAATAAGACTAATCCAATATTGTGAATATCAGTGATCACCAAAAACTACAGCTGTATGCCTATGTTAACAGATGTTTAAAATGCTCAAACCAATCTCAATGTTATTCTAATGGGAAAATTTCTTATTTAATTTGTGGATAGCGCCCTTATTTGAAGTCCGATTCTCATCAATTTTTGACGGAAACAACTTACAGACCAAGCCCTATCCAACGACACAAAAAACTTCGGTTGATAATTGTGGGAGGAGTTATCTACACAAAAAACTCCTTAGCGTATTAAATAAGTATAGATTTTTAAAAATTTTATTGGTACTCCATATCCCCACAGACCACCCTCCACACCCCGAGGAAAGTTGCCTACCCAATATATAAAACCTAGAGCCGCCCCTGCAAAAAATGTTATCTAATGTAACCTATTTAACTTAACATTGTCTTGTTATCGTAAGTAATCTTGGTGTAAGTTATCTTGACTGCATATCTTAGGCCTAGTTGTGAGAAGATGCAACCTTCATTAGCCCTGAAATGGTGCCACATAAAAGCTGCCAAATATGAATAAAAAGGTATTTTCTTTATTGTTATATAACGTATTGTTACAGAAGGTAGAAAACAACTACCGAAATACATACCGGAACGGTTATTGTGACATGGTGTGTAGTTAATGCCTGGTCAGCTGGGACAGGGAGTGGTAGTAGTTCAACCAGACTGTCCTCTTCCTTCAGTTCTGAGGTTTGACAAACTTCTTCTGTGATGGGAAAGAGCCGGTGAAGTGTCATCTGTGCAACATGGGATGTTTCGAGGAACCGGTAAGAGTCCTCCAGTCTTGAACAACACTCCAGACAAACCATTTTGGGTAGAGGGTCCTCTGGATACATCTGTTAAAGAACTGTAAGTTTTATTTTTGCTCCTAAGCTCTCTATTAGGCCTGTGCCACGTAATAAACTTTTCAAATCTCAAATTAGATTGGTTTTAAAGTCGATCATTTTCAATTAAAATTTAAAACTTATAATCTAAATAGCTTTTTGGCTGTAAATAACAATAAATGCCTAACAATCATCAATAAGCCTATTTAATTTGAGTAGGCCTAATACAACTTCCTATTCAGAACTAAAGGCAATTGTAAATCCATTAATGTTAAACATACTCAGAAATAGGCTACCAATAAATAAACCATCACTCACTCCATTAAGAGAAATTACGACCTATTAGGACTAAGATAGGCCTAGGCTACTTCTAATTTTGAAAAATAACATAACCTTAATCTTAACCTAAACTTAAATCTCACCTCAATTTGAAGACACTTCGTGATTTTTGTTTCAATCCTAAGTTTGTGTCCTTCTTCGTCATAAATTCCTACAAACAACTCCTTTTTGTTGGCACAAAGGCGACAAAGTTTTGCATCCATTATTATTTACCCAAATATTGTATATAACCCTAACATAATTGTTTGTTTACACTGCTTATTTTAACCTTCAATTTCACGGAAATAGTCTACAGTAACCATCAAAATTTCTCCTGTTGAGAGTGTACACTTCTCTTCAGAAATCTCTGCGCGTATGAATACTCGGACTGTACTTGGCAAAGAATTAATAGAACGATATTTTAACTGTTATGCATCAACTTGATAACTTTTTCAGAATATGCTAATTCTTATATGACATTTACATAAATTTTGGTTCTCTGGTAGAGTATAATCCTTGGAAAACAGCAAACAAACAGAGAACTATTTGATTTCCATCGCGGTATTTTACGCCGAAGCCGAAGCAACCAACTAATGAAGATGAAGTTTAAATCAAGTTCAAAAACCTCAACATGAATTAAATTAATTTTATTATTTAATCAATATATCAAAATATTGATCTGCTTAGTTTTACTTACTCAGTTTGTTAATTATTATCAAAGAAAAAGATTTGAAGAGATTTAAAAAGTTACTGAAGAAACTACTACAAAAAGGAGCATATTATAAAATTGAAGATTTCCTTAAAGATAAAAAAATTTAATCATGGACGTTTAACAGTATAAATTTTTAAGTCATCAGTCATAATAAACGAAAATAATAGAAGAGACATATAGAAGAATTTAGTATGCAAGTTAAAATTAGTTTGTAATGCCAATGCAATTAATGTAAATTGTTATATGGCAAATAAATATTATTATTATTATTATTATTATTATCAAACAATGGTTCTGTAGCAATAAAATTAGATACTAAGGTGCCTAACCTAAACTAAAAATAATCATGAACTTTTTTTATTATTGTTGATGTTGATGCAGTGACGGGCGGGACTAATCTTATTTTATAAAAGCTTATCCCTACTGTAAACCATCAATTTAAAAATCTCTTGATTTTAATTAAAATGCTAGGAACAAGAAGATCATTTGAATGCAATATGATGTGGAACTGGCTTTTTATTATCAGTTGCAAACAAGCACTAAAATTAAAGGTGAGAAATGCCAAAGAAACTCCTTTTTACCCTTTTGAAACCCCGTTCCCATGTCCTATCATCTTCAACATTTTTAATTGGTGAAATGGGCACTTTTTAACCCAATCAAGTTTTTGAATGCATGCCATTTCGTCTAGGGATGACATATCGACCTAAGGTTTGTGCCACCGCTTTTGTCTTGACACAGGGCCGCCGAGAGGGGGGGGCAAAGGGGGCAATTGCCCAGGGGCCCGGGCCCCTGTGGGGCCCGGGCCCGAGCTGGGACCGAAGAGAAAAAAATTACTAAAAACCATTAATGCTTTGAATAAATCTGTGTTATACGGATTAGAAACAAACAATCGAGAAAAAGAACGAATGTAGAATGAGTTGGCTCCGGTCTACCCGAGCCCGAATGCCGACTCGCGGCCGCGGCCGTAGCGCTATAGGCGAGTTTTATGGATGCAGAGTTTTACGGGAATCGTGTTTTAAAAATAACTAATTAAGATAGAGATCGGCTTTTAATTTTTTCTAAAAGTACAAAGACGGATCTTATCTTCTGTGTTTTTAGAATTTTTAAATAAAATTTCTAATTTCAGTTATAACTGTCAAAAATCATCTGTTTTTCTCTAGTGGCAAGTTTTATAGATGCGAGGTTTACGGGGATCGTGTTTTAAAAGTAACCAATTAAGATAGAGATTGGCTCTAACTTTTCTAAAAGTAAAAAAAGGATCTCGTCGGCTATCTTTTTTCGACGTTTTAAATAAAATGTCTAATTTTAGCTATAACTGACTAAAATTTAGTTTTTCTCAATGCAAATGCAAGGGGTTTTTTTAGAATCCTGTTAGCTTCCGCTAAATGCAGCCTAGAGCTATAACTAAGGTGTCAGCATGTTAAAGAAGAATAACGGTGCTAAATTTCCTTAGTTGCATTTTGGTAATCTCACTTTGGTAGATTCATAAAACTAATGGAAAACCTCAGTTAAAATTCGAGAAAACATATGATTTTAGACAGTTACAGCTGAGATTATAAATTTTATTTTAAAATTCCAAAATGATAGCCGACTAGATTTTTTTTTCTACTTTTAGAAAAAGTTAACAGCAAATCTCTGTCTTAAGTAGTTAGCTTTAAAACAAGATAACCGTAAAAATCTGCAAATATAAAACTAAATACCCCCGACGCAGCAGACCTGCGTACTCAGCGAATTTCCTAAGGATCTTGAGATTTTGTATTTTCCCCATAAACACCATAGGAATGAGTATGTAGGTTTGCTGCCATTGGATGTTGCTAGAAAATGTTAGTTTTGTTAGAAAATGTAATAGTTAGGTAAGGTAAATATCATTGTAGGAATATTCAACACTTTTAAATTTTCCCCATAAACCCCATGGTGGTGAGTATGTAGGTTTGCCGCCATATGGATGTTGTTAGCAAATATCAGTTAAACCCTACCTAGTGAATGTACGTACCAAATTTTATCAAGTTATTCTGATAAATAAGTGAGATTCAGGGTTTTGTTGATTTCCCATAAGATTAACATTGGAAACCTATTGTTAGCTTTTCTCCGTAACCTGTTAAGCCAAGTTAAAAATTCAAAATACTAAATTGTTTGTTTTTTTAAGCTCTTTTAAATGGGTTTAGTTAAAAATGTTGAATTTTAAAAATTAAGGTCCAAAAATGCCAAAAACCCATTTTTGACCCCTTTGAAACCACATAAAACCCAGTTCCCATAATCCGATCATGTTGGTTCGCGAACTCATGAAAATAGATCTGGTCTTACAATTTCATACCAAATTTCAAAAGTTATCAGTACCACGGACACACACACACACACACACACACACACACACACACATATATATATATATATATATATATATATATATATATATATATATATATGAAAATGAACAAACGGTATTTTTGGCCTCTGGCGACCTCAAAATGAAAAAGTAACATGGTCCCGGGCTTAGGTCTTACCATGGCTACTACCGTAAGAGCGTATTCCCTATAGGGAAATTCGCTAAAAACAGATGATTTTAGACAGGTATAACTCAAATTAGAAATTTTATTTAAAAATTCTAAAAAGATAGCCGACGAGATCCTTTTTTCTACTTTTAGAAAAAGTTAAAAGTCAATCTCTATCTTAATTGGTTAATTTTAAAACACGATCCCCGTAGACCTCTGCAGCCATCAAACTCGCTTAGCGCTACGGCCGCGAGGCGGCATTTGGCTTTGTTGTTCGGGCTCAGATAGACCGGAGCCTTAAACCATTGACTATGTATACTGGTATAACTATGTGTTTAAAATGATTGACAATGCAAAACTTTTCCTTCCACACCCGGAAAGCATTCTAGTTATAGACGCTACCCTTTAGTTATTTGTTATATCTATGCCCTCAATCTTCGTTCACATAGGTCCAAAAATTATAAAGTTAAAACTAACCCCTTTATCCAAATGTTTCTATTGCGCTTCAGCTATTCATGGCTCTTCCCGCATTAGTAGCTGGAGCTGAGCGGCCATTTAGTGCTCTGAAAAGGGTTAAGAGTTTCAGTCGTTCAACGATGGGGCCACTACGACTGTGTGGCCTAACTCAACTTAATATGGAATCGGATCTTGCCCGTAGCTTAGATTTTAGGGATATAATTGAAGAATTTGACAGTAGAAGAGAATCTCATGATGTAAATATTTTTTATATTTATTCCAGTGTATGTATTAATCCATTTCAAATGTCTTAGTTATGATTGTTCACGCCCTATTTGCTATAATAACATCTAGGTATGTAAAAATATATTTCGTATACGTAGGAAGGTTATGTTGTTGTTGTTGGTTTTTCACGCGGAGAGGGGGCCCGAAATCTATATTGCCCAGGGGCCCAGGATTTCTCTCGGCGGCCCTGTCTTGACAAACCCTTCAAAACGAGGGGTCACTCAATATAGGGGTTTGCGTAAAAAAATTTGGGGCTACCCCCAAAATCCCTATTTTGGGGGCTGGGGCAAAATTTTGAATACGATAAAAACATCCACTTTTCAATCTAATAATGGTATCTGGAGTTCGGATTACCCAATGTAACCAGGGCCGATTTTGTAAATGGGCCCGGACCCAGGGGCGCAAGGGCCAAGGGGCGCAAGAGGCTTTCTTAGGTTTGTTGAGAGCGCGAGCATAAAGTGTGAATAAGGAAAACTTTTATTGTATTTAATTACAGTTTACATTTTTTTACTTTTACAATAAGCAACCGCATTATTAGCGGTCGAACATGAACACAATAAAAATAGTTCTGTCATGGTTTTATTTGCTGTTATGTTGCGAATGGGCGTCTCAAATCGTCAAATACCTATGGCATTGGGTTTGTTTATTTGGTGATTCATATCCTCGGGAGAGGAGTGTGGTGGGGTGGAAGGGGGGGGGGGCGCAAACATCTCTCGGCACTCTCGGGCCCATAGCGCGTCACATACAAACCGCGGGCCTGAATGTAACCCATTTAAAAGGTAAATATGGGTATCCACACTGGATTTCGTTTGCCCATCTCGAAATTTAAAATGGCCGCTATTCTGGTTAGGGGTAAGATACCGACCTCGGGTTTACAGCATTGTATTTCTTTTGACAAACCCTTCAAAATGAGGGGTCACTCAATAGGGGTTGCTATTTAAAAAAAATTAAGTTACCCCCTACCCCTACCCCCCCCCTGAGGGGGTGAAACATTTTTTCTGATGCAAAAAATTCCGGAACCTTGGTTAACAGTCAATGCCACAAACCAAATATTTTTATCTATTTTGGTTATATCTATGGTGAACTCATGAAAATAGACCTGCTCTTTCACCTTCATACCAAATTTCATCAAAATCAGATATCAGTTAAACCGGTATAAATAACCGGTATATATAAGTTACCAGTACCTAGTGAATGAACATACCAAATTTTAACAACTTTTGTCAATAAATAATCGAGATACAGTGTTTTGTTGATTTCCCATAAGAATAACGTGGGAATCATAATTTTGTATTATCTCCATTATCTGTTAGCCGAGTTAAAAATTCAAAATACTAAATTGTTTGTTTTTTAAGCTTTCTAAAATAGTTTTAGTTTAAAATGTTTAATTTAGAAAATTCAAAATAAGTATAGATATATACATATATATGAAAATGTACAAATGGTGTTTTTGGCTTCTGGAGACCTTAAAACGACAAAGTATCATGGTCCTGGGCTTAGGTCTTACCATGGCTACTACCGTACCGTAATAGCGTATTCCCTATAGGGAAATTCACTAAAATGAACAAATGGTGTTTTTGGCTTCTGGGGACCTCAAAGTAAAAAAGTAACATGGTCCCAGGCTTAGGTTTTACCATGGCTACCACTGTAATAGCGTATTCCCTATATAGGGAAATTCACTAAATCAGTGGAAAAAATCTTCCTGCTGCCCTACTCCTTTCAAAAATTTACATAATTAGTGTTGTAGGGTAAAATAACAAACTGTAACACAAAAATTTTTAAATTTTGAATTTAAAAACTGATGATTTACTACAAGTGTGTTTTCGCAAAGTATTAACTATAGTCCGTTTTTTTAAAACCTGATCCTTCTCGAGAAAATTGGGGTGGGGGAGGGATTTAAACTGTAAACAAAAAATTTAAACCGTAAACAACACATTTAAACTTGTGACAAACGTGTGTCGAGTATCAGATTTCCTCAAATAACGATTTAAATAAGTTATAATATCTTTCAGTAACTCCTAGTCAGCTGTTATATTTTTGAGCCAAACCTATTCCTTGTTAAAAAGTAACAGTTCTAAAGTAAACTGATCAAAAAACAACTGCTACCAATAATATTGTAAAACTGATACACATTATGTTGTGATGTAAAATTACCAGCTGGTATGCAACAGTGAAATAAAACAAAAACAACAAAAAAACCAACAAAAAACCAAAAGGCTCCAGCCAATAGGATAATAGCAAGTATAAACAAACCCCCTCCCCCATCTCTCCCTCGAAGGATCAGGTTTAAAAAAACGGACTATAGTGTACAAATTATTTTAACCTAATCAAAATAGTCAAACTAAACAAATTATTTTGTGATTCAAGTCATATCAAATTTTAAAAAGTAAGAATGTAAATTATATTTCTTAATCTACGACTAATTTACAAAAACTTAACAAAATAGACAAAAAATTATCTAAGAATCTATGTTAATCTTGGGTAAAAATTCATAAAACCTCATTTTTGTTCTCTTAGTTGACATTAGGGTCCCCATCATCCAAACATCTTCATTTTCAAACTTTTATATAAAAAAAATTCTTGGTTTATTATTGACAACTAAACAAAATTTCATCAAAACAGACTTTACTCCGAAATTTTCAAATGGACGAGGTGCTCCAAAGAAAAAACACTATATAGTCACTATATGGACTGAGTCAACTACAATATAATGGCACTTTCCCTGAAGAGGAATTTCTTTCAAATGTATATAAATATAAATTTAGATTTAAATAAAAAAAATCATGTTGGTTTATTATTGAATGTATGAATTAATTATTAATCAAACAATTTCAAGTCACCAAATATAAATGATTTTTTATTAATATTTGTCCCATTTTAATGAATTTGATATAACTTTACAAATCTAAAGATGTTTGGTTTCAGAATTTCAATGTGACAAATACAAAGT
Organism: Neoaliturus tenellus; assembly: GCA_030545055.2. Taxonomy (NCBI): domain Eukaryota; kingdom Metazoa; phylum Arthropoda; class Insecta; order Hemiptera; family Cicadellidae; genus Neoaliturus; species Neoaliturus tenellus. The sequence goes on from CM061532.1 coordinate 210,236,613, forward strand.
GAATGCACCTCAGCCGAGTGGTGGCTGCCACGAGATGGTGGCTCTGAACAGTTGTCACTGGTTTTTTTTTAGGAGGTTTGAGTTATCTAATCTAGGGGTGGAATCCCAACAGTACCTGAGTCCACTCCATGGGCCAGCCAGACACTCATCTTATCGGCACTTTCCCCAAGGCCTGTAGTGGAAATGTGTCTACAAAAATAGATTCTTTGTAAATACCTCTAACCTCCATAAATAAGAGGACAACAGGAAGGGACTGTCAGTTGTTGTGTTCCTTGTGCATCGGGTAAGTGAAACATTGATTGTCTATAACTGTTGATGGCGTGTGTTTACGAAAAAAAACTACAAAAGAAACAATTTAGTTTGATTTAAAAGGAAGTAAAATAAAATGCTGCTATTTTTATTGATTGGTATTTACAAAATTCGGTTAGGTAGTTTATCTTTCATCTTATTACATTCCTTCATTAACAATAGTAATCAACATTTAATATTATTTTTCTATATAAAAAATGCATAACTGAACTGAATCATTTTACAATTTTTAGAGTGGAGGACAAAACAAATTGAAAAGTTTTAACTCTTGGAATACTTTAAATTGCAATACACATTCGTCAACTTTAAATCAAGTGTGACATTTTAAAATAAAACAGCTTTTAGCATTTTTCTATAACTTTTGTTTATATTATTAATTATTTTATTTAATAAAAAAATAAGCCTCTCCCTGATGTACATGGCTATAGTGCTGTCAAAACTGTTAGTTTTAAATAAAAAATAAGGTTAAAAAATCACAAAAAACGTATTAATTATTTGTTACTGAAACAAAAAAATGGTTTTAAAACTTTGTTTGAAAATTTTTGTAAAATTTTTTGTTTTGCTCATTTAATTGCATTAAGCTCATTTACCCTGTTACTTTAAGGAAATATTGTTTATTTATATATTTGTTGTAATTTTAACTAGCATTACAATAAGCAATAATTTATGGACAACACTCATGATAAATGTCATGGGTTCTGTATACTTTGATGTCACTTAGCACTTTTGGTAACAACAATTTTTTGTTTAATCATTCAAATTTTCTTTATTCATGATTCATACGCAGAATGGTGGCATTTCTCATTCAATTTTTGATAGCATAAATTAAACTAAACTAACTGTTACTAAACTAAATATAAAAAAGAAGATGATTCTATAGATAGCAAGAAAAAGTTGTGCTTTAAAATATTCTTTGGATGAATAAAATGATTTTTGAATCTTATTAAGTTTTTTTGAAAATATTTTTTTTTTAAAGCAATATTTATTTAGGTGGGTGGTATACAAATTTTCTTGCAGTTGATGTTTTTTCATTATAAAACTCTTAATTATGATTTTGAATGGCTGTCATATATTTAAAATGGGCATTATAGTTATGTCGAGTCCTCAGTTTCTGCAACAAAGCCTCTGATAGTTATACTGGTTCTTTGGTGAAACAAGATCACTAAATGGTTATGGTTTAGAAAAAGTTTTAAACAGGGTCATAGGAGGTACTAGGAGTGTGCGAATAGTCATTTTCAACCTTTAGCCAAGTTTTTTAAAAACTTTTCGAGCTCGAGCTTTTTCGGCAGGGCCAGTGCCGTAATAAGGGTGGAGCGAGTGGAGCGGCCGCTCCAGGCCTCGCGCTGAGGAGGGCCTCGCGCCGCGAGGCCTTGCCCGCTAAAAAGTTAGTTGCATAAACGTTTAGGTTGAATAAAAATGATATAATAATGAACAGATATGTACCTAAAACATCTGTTTAATTATCAGCGCAATATGTTCAATATTGTGATTTAAAAACCTACGAACGCGATTCTTATTAGTACGTAATAGTAGCCACCAAAAGGATGCAAACGCAAAACATCGTTTGATAGCGGCGGCCCGCTGGCGGGGTGACGGGACCAAGCCTCGCGGCCGCCGAGCCATGCTTGCAGATGCCACAACCATGCATGACCGACTTTGCCTATCTCTAGCCGTTTTTCAACTGTTTGTCTGTATGTGATTTTTTAATTGATCCATTATACCTTTAAAATTATTTAAGGTACGGAATTAAAACTTGGCACAACTGTTAAATGCGTTAAGGCACAAATGCAAATGAATTTGGACATTTCTAACATTTATGGTTGCAAAATGGAGGCCATTTAAAATTTTCAAAGCTAAATATCTTAAAAACTGCAAACAAAAAAGTTGAATCTAAGTTTGGTTTGTAATGCTCAAACGAGAAACAACGGATTAATCTAAGGTTTACATTTTTTAATTCATAAAGATTTACATAGGCCTAAGTTTACAAGCGAAACCCGTGTTTTCTCAAAATAAGATTTTAATTTCTCCACTATCCATTGTTTTATCTTAACAATCTTAGTATTTTTACTCCGGTAATTAAATTATGCAATTTTTTTGTACGTTCGAAAAAGATTGTAAAATTTACAGCTTTTAAAAATATTTAGCTTTGAACAATTTTAATTACCGCCATCTTGAAACTTGAAACAGTAAATGTTAGAAATGTAAAAATTCACTTGCATTTGCGACTTAATACAGGATGTCTCTGAACTCTCTACCTTCCTTTTCATGTATTATTCCTGGACCAACGACAAGCCAAAATCAAAATATCATATTTAAAAATTCAAAAACACTATAGTTACTTGTACAGCAGCCATTTTGTATTTTCTTAAGAATAATTTGTAATTTTTAGTTGTGCCAAGTTTAATTTCTGTAACTCAAATAATTTCAAAGATATAGATAGAGGTCTAATGGATTGATTACATAGACAGTCGGAAAACGTTTAGACATAACTTGGACACATGCTGTTGTATGTTCCAACCCCCACAACCGCCCAGCAATCACCGTTAAATAAGGCCTCGCAAAAATATTTTGCTCCAGGCCTCGCATTTCCTAAGGACGGCTCTGGGCAGGGCGACAGCTGAAAAACTTTGGAAGTTGGTTTCTGATCGAGTGAGTTTTACTTTACATCAAAAGCCACCCACATAGAATCAGGTTTATGGAGTTGTTTTGTGGGAAAATAATCAACACACAGAAAAAAGTTATTTTTGATTCAAAAGCTATTCATTCAAACTATATGATGAAAGTAGGGTGTAGATGTTCATGCAAACCAATCTTAAAAAACCAGTCCATATTGACATTTCCCAGTTTATTTATTTTAGAAGTTTTAATTAATCTATGTTCGCTTAAATGAAATTATTTATAAACCATAATAAATTTCAAAAAGTAAATATAACACAAGACATAAACAACTTTTCTGTTACCGTACCCAATTCATAATACAATCGATGTTTGAAAAATGTCCTCTATATACTGGTCTGAATCTGTATAATTATTTTCCAAATAAATATTAAAGCTTGAATTAGTGCATTCATAAAAATAATAAGGAAAGAATTATCATCTAAGGTGTATTATTCCATTCCAGATTTCTTATCAGACACTACTCTTTGGCACGTAACCATGCATTCTAAAGTACACTATGACTTTATTTAATGTGATGTGTTGTTATACAGGGTGTCCAGCTTCCACCTTTACAAACTTTTCCAGGTTATTAAGCTTGCCAAAACAAACAGAAAAATCATATAAACATATGTCCGGAAATGCTTCGTTAAGCCGCTAGCCACCATTTTGTTTTTTACACTTAACAATTTTTATTTCCCTAACGGGTTGTTGTATGGAGTTCATATTTGGCGTGTACTTTAATCACACTATTGTTCATTTTTAGAAAAAATATTATTTTTTTCCGATGTATATTTTCAAAATGGCGGCCATTTTAAATTTTTAAACTCAAATATCTCAAAAACCGTAAATTTTATAAAAGTTTTACTAGGCACAAAAAAGTTGACAAATTAAATTATCTAAACAGTGATGCCAAGTTTGTAAGGATCCGACAACATATAACGGAGTAAAATAACCTAAATTGCCATTAAGAGTAATCTCCACCCCTGGGCCAGTAGCCCATTGTTGCGCAGTCGGCAATGTTAATCATACAGCTTTTATGATAAAACATGATCTTGTATTCCCCTGTTTCGGACGCCGTTTTTCAACAGATTTTCTTGAAACTTGGTAAGTGTTTAGTTGAATAGTTATATTAGGTTTCTCATACCTCGAAATTTTGAAAATTTAGCAAATATTATTCTCTGTGATGTCGCAAAGTAACTCGATTTTCCTTAGTAATATTTCAAAATTTAATAAAAATTTCAAGATTTTGAGGTATGAGAAACCTAGTATAACTATTCAACTAAACACTTACCAAGTTTCAAGAAAATCTGTTGAAAAACGGCATCCGAAACAGGGGAATACAAGATCATGTTTTAGTATAAAAGCTGTATGATTAACATTGCCGACTGCGCAACAATGGGCTACTGGCCCAGGGGTGAAGATGACTCTTAATCATAGTGCAAAATCAGTGTTTTTCTACAGGAAAACCACAATAACTCCGTTATTTGTTGTCGGATCCTTACAAATTTGGTGTCACTGTTTAGATAATTTAATTTGTCAACTTTTTTGTGTCTTGTGACATTTTTATAAAATTTACCGTGTTTGAGATATTTGAGTTTAAAAATTTAAAATGGCCTCCATTTTAAAAATATACCATGGAAAAAAATAATATTTTTTCTAAAAATGGACGTTGGTGTGATTAAGGTACATGCCAAATGTGAACTCTATACAACAACCCGTTACGGAAATAAAAATTCTTAAATGTAAAAAGCAAAATGGCGGCTAGCTGCTTAACGAAGCATTTCCGGACATATGTTTATATGATTTTTTCTGTTTGTTTTGGCATGATTAATAACCTGGAAAAGTTTGTAAAGGTGGAATCTGGACACCCTGTATAACAACACATCACATTAAATAAAATCGTAGTGTACTTTAAGGCCCGTTGTCCCTGAAGCGACTCTTGCGATAGTAGCGGAGCGATAGTCGCTAATCACGTCGTTGTCCCTGAAGCGATTTTTAAAGAGCGATTCTAGTGCATTGTTATGCTGAATTGCGAGTTTTAAATGTACCATGAGTTTGAAGCAGAAGTAAAACAAAAATTACCTTTCAGGTGAGAATGTCTATGACGAAGATGTCATGGAAATATTATTTGCTGCATGAATTGGTACTCATGGCATATTGTTCAGCTAGACAAGAAGGCTATTTTAATATATCTATACTTATTTAACACGCTGGCTAAAGGGATATATATATATATAAGGATGGCACCCTCTTATGCGAATCTGTTTATGGGTCTGGTAGAGAAAAATTTCTTAGATGATCAAAATTTAAAACCGACTGCATGGTTCCGCTTTATTGATGACATATTTATGGTTTGGCAACACGGTTTTGAAAGTCTTCAAAAGTTCCTTGATGATCTAAATAGCTTTTCTTGTTTACATTTCACTTGGAAATTCTCTTCCAAATTAATTACATATCTTGACTTGGATATATTTTTAGATGGTGGCATTCTTAAAACTAAAATTCACATCAAGGAAACAAACAAAATGCAGTACCTCCACTACAGCAGTTGTCACCCTGCCCATGTAAAAAAGTCCATCCCAAAGAGTTTGGCAATTAAAGCTAAATCGTTATGCAGTGACTCAAAGGATTTCAATTCTTACCTAAATAAATTGAACAATGCTTTTAATAAAAGAGGCTACCCTGAGAAAATGGTCAAAAAACAATTCATAAGGCCAAAAAGTATTAGTAGGCAAAATTGTTATGAAGAAGACCCCAAGTTTTTAACTTCATATTTCCCTGGTCTTCACAAGATAAACAGTGTCATGAAAACGGGCTATGAACTTTTAAAAAACTCCACCTTGACAGAAAATATATTTTCTAGACCACCTAGGATGGTTTTCAAAAAACCGCCAAATTTAAAGAACATGCTTGTAAGGCCCAAGCTTGAAAAGAAAGATGTTCCCAGTCATGAACTGACCCACGGATGTGAACCGTGCCAAAAACCGCGTTGCGGTATATGCAAGATTATGTGCACCACCGACCAATTCAAAAGTACTGTAACAGGCAATGTTTACCCGATAGTTGGACACATGGATTGTTCATCAAGCCATGCTGTTTATCAGCTGACGTGTAAACATTGCCCAAAAGAATATATTGGTCAAACCTCAAACTCTCTGAGGGTCAGAATGACGGGGCATCGCTTTTCAGTCAAACACAAAGATAACAAAAAGCCGGTGGCCTTACACGCTGTTCAGCAACATAATGTTGAGTTTGAGGATTGTTTTGATCTTAAGGCTATCCAGAAAATCAAAAGAGTCGACAGCAAAGATGTCAATGAAATGAACTTAAGAACATACGAATTGGCACACCAGTTAGTCTTAAGAACAAAACAACCACACGGACTCAACATTCGTTGATCAGTTAAACTTTCCTGGCTTATATTTTTCAAAATAATTCAATAGTTTTATTTCACATCAAATCTGTCCCTAAACCAAAAATGTGATTTTATCTTACAGCTGATCTATTGTTTTGTTTATGTTCAATCCACACAAACCTCAACTTGTACTTGAAAAAGATAATACATCGAAATATTGTTCAAAAATGGGTGTAATTCTTTCAGACTGGGACGGTGGCGACGTCCTGTAATCCAGCTACTTGGAGGTCACGACAATGAATACAAAAACGTTAAGAAGGTCACATCTTATGGAAGAAATGGTCAAGAAAGTTTCTGTTGACGTAGTAGCGCACTCCACCATGAGAGCGCGCACGAGACAATGACCTATTAGTCAGATTACATTCTGACTTAGTTGCAGATGGTCACCAGCAAAGAATCTCTCGTCCTCACGCTGCACTCACATAGCATACATAACCTATGACAGTTTTGCATTACTGGACCAATTCTTTTAACTAATGTAGGAACACTTTTTCCGTCCGCCTATACTTTAACTTTAGTAGTTAGTGCTCATTTTGGAACCCAAGTAAACAAATTTGAAAATAGCAGGATACCATGACGACGTTTATAACTTAGTTTATTTTGGTAAACATATGATTCAATAAAATATCTTCATTAGAATAACATTAAAGTTGAAAGCCTATACGACAAAGTCTTAACATTAAAAGGAGTTAATGGCTTAAAATAACGATTCTTCTTGAAAAAAGCTTTCCAATGATACCAAATAAGCTAGGTAACTAATGTTTAAAATGGTGTTTTGACGACACAATACTAAATAAGAAATTTAATATTTCCCTTTCTCTCGTACTATGTTTAGGCCGTTTCCTCTGGCGCTATCTCTATTTGGAGTGCTCAAGTTCAGTTTACAGCGCTCCTAGCGGAATAAAATGTCGGCCAATTTTTAACATGGGATGTGACCTTCTTAACGTTTTTGTATTCATTGGTCACGAATTGTGGATAGTTATGAGCGATGGCTTGTGGATGCGATATTCCCTGGTGGGGATTAACGTCCGCACTAGTGAATACTAGTTCATCCATAAGTACCATCTATATATTAATAGGCAAGCATGTTTCGTTTCCTCCTTTTTTCTCAGCATGTGGGCATCGTAGGAGAAATCCGCGAATACCGTTGGACAGGTATTGTGCTGTAGATGAGCAGAATCACATTCTCATTCCCATCGGACCCCAGGGCTACGACCTACAGGCTTTCAAAGTTTCAATGTTATTCTTATGGGAAAAGGATAATTGATTGAATCTATAGTCAGCTGTTGTTATAACAAATGCTAGCTAATCATGGAAAACAGATGTTCACTTATAAAACATTTTAAAACCAATTGGCACAATATCAACTCAACTTTTGGTCGAATTTCGACCAGTGGGCGATCCCTAGTCCTCATAATTAGACCAATTCGTATATGGGAGGTTGAAATTGTGGTTCGGATCCCACGTTAAACTGTAGGTCCCTAGATACCATTGGCTGTTGGGATATGAATTAACAGTCCTGTCTAAGGAGAATGTCAGCCTTAGTCAGTAACAAGACTACAAGATCGCACCACAATCATCCTACACTCATCCTTCATTCATACTTGGCTTTAAACTACCTATTGAGTTAGGTCGCCATTTCAATAAAAGGTATTAAAGGTATATATATATATATATATATATATATATAGCCTATTAATGGACCTATAATTCTCAACCGAAGTTTTTGTGTCGTTGGATGGATAGGGTTTATCTGTACTTGGTTTCGCCAAAAGTTGATGAGAATCAAAAATTGAGGGCAATATCTAAAATTAAAATGTGAAATTTTACCATTCGAATATTATTAGGCATAATGGGATTAAGTTGAGCATTCAAAATCTTTTAATGTACGGATGTAAATATGTGTAGTTTTGGGTAAATTAATCACTATTGGATTGGTCTGAAAACTAAACGCAATAAATTTAACAATAACACGTCATAGTTTAAATTAAATTGCTCAATTTCAAGCAATAAGCACACTAGTTAATATATAAGACGCCTTTAGGAAGCTTTTCATCTTCATTGCAGTTCCGTATTCATTGAAGAAATTACGAATAACAACTAAACACGTGAAAAATTACACCAATCGCTCCGCGACTGCGACTGAACCTGCCCCCAGACCGGACCCGCGATAGTCGACAGCAATAGTCGCTAGCCGCGCCAGTCGCAGCCGCTTCAAGGACAACGGTCCCATTTGAAACAACGCTACCAGTGCCGGAGCGACTGTCGCTCAGCAACTATCGCTCAGCGACTATCGCTAGAGTCGCTTCAGGGACAACGGGCCTTTAGAATGCATGGTTACGTGCCAAAGAGTAGTGTCTGATAAGAAATCTGGAATGGAATAATACACCTTAGATGATAATTCTTTCCTTATTATTTTTATGAATGCACTAATTCAAGCTTTAATATTTAGTTGGCAAATAATTATACAGATTCAGACCAGTATATAGAGGACATTTTTCAAACATCGATTGTATTATGAATTGGGTACGGTAACAGAAAAGTTGTTTATGTCTTGTGTTATATTTACTTTTTGAAATTTATTATGGTTTATAAATAATTTCATTTAAGCGAACATAGATTAATTAAAACTTCTAAAATAAATAAACTTGCCATCAGACACCAGTTACTGTTGTAAGCTTCTCATGCAATGGTATTGTGGCAATAAATTGAATTGAATTGAATTAAAAATAAAATACTGTTATAGTTGAACTCCAAAGTTCAAATACTTGCACACCCCTAGGAGATACCTCTACTAAAATGTCAAGCTAAAATAAAAAAAAACTTTTTACATATACGTAATTGTATTTATACAAATTATTATAATGGGAGTGAGTAGCCTATTGTGTTTTTGGATTGGATGAGACATACCGGGATGAGCAGTGCTCTCGACCCCAAAAATTATAAAGTACACACTGCAAAAAAAATTGACCTTTAGGATTTGCCCGCTTAATGTCCTCTTGACAGTTAACTGCCACACAACTGCCAGTTAACTCCTCCTCTGGTAGAGTTTACGCATATTACCGATGTCCTACTATTACACCGTAAATGAACCTTCATCCTTATCCTACCACATGCAATATTGTAGATATATGTACATTGTGTAATTTGTCATCCAAAAAGTACCTTTTTATATGGCTGGCCCAGGGTCTAGTTTAATATAGGCCAGTTAAGAGAGCTTCTACTGTACAGTTAAAACTGAATTTCACTAAAGTTAATCATTAAAGTCATAAAAAAATCCAGTTTGACCTATTCTGATTTTGATATTGTGTGTTGATATGCGCAGGTGAGATGTGGTGTGTGACACTGCCCCTGTTGCTGGCGACCGCCGCCTTCGCACAGTTCCCCGGAGGTCGTTGGCTTGATGGACCCCAGCCCCAACTCTGTGCACAGAGTAAGTTTCTTGTGAAAGCATTTTTATTATCTTTATTTAGTTCATTATCTGTTATTAAATTAGTCTGTTACTATGTTATATCTGTTATTATTTATAGTTTTGTCAATGGTGTGTTGTTAATAATTATAATATTTGATCTTTTCACTTTTGCCATGTGTTATTATAAACTGTTGTAAATGTAGGTGTCAGTTGTAAATTGGTGCATTGCCATATATACTTTATAAATAAATAAGTCTAACAAGAACATATCATCCTCTCATTAATGATAATCTTTTAATCAATTTGTAAATACTAAAAGTTTTTGCCAACTAAAATGAGGTGCAGTACTATGTACAAAATATACTACTATACATATTCAAGTTTTTTCCAAAATTTGAGTTATAAATTAATAGAGTTTGGGGTCGGTGAGTAACAGTATACAGAACCAGGGGGGTACATTACATGTTAAAAATTTTTTGTTTTGCCCTCGAAAATCATAGGAAAGTAAAGCGCTAGGATTACTTCTCCTTACTGTCATTGGAAGCGCTCTTTCTACCTCTTAAATGTCAAAATGAGCATATTTGTTTACAAAAAATCAAAACAATGACAAACTTTTGTAAGATTATTCTAGTCATCTGTTTCCATTCAACCAATCAGAATAATACTTACCACTTTATTGCCGCTATCTGTGTTTTGGGGGCGGCATTCTCACTTCGCCATAAGGATGTTTCTACTTATTCGGTTCTGTATACATTTGTGAGTAATATGCTCTAATCAAATCAACAATTAATCTAAACATAGAAATGCAGATTTTTGTATTAATGTACCTAACTAGGCAAATAATTTTGGAATTTATAATATTGAGGCATAAGTTTTACACACTTCTAAGTTACATTAGAGATGGCAGTCTGATCTCAGACACTCAGACAATTTCTGCAGCAGGGTTGGTGGCAGTTTTGTTAACAGTCTGACTTGTAAATCATCCATATATTTCAGTTTGTTTAACTCTGTCAATGAAAGAATAAAGTTAATTTATCTGTTCAGGGAAGGTACATGAGAGGTTGAATGGCAAAAACTACTTCTTCTCATGGAGAGACCCAGCGACAGCAAAGCAGGAGGAAGACTGGCTTGGCGTGCGTAACTGGTGTAGAGCGCGCTGCATGGACTCCGTCAGCCTGCAGACGTCGGAAGAGAACGAGTGGGTCAAGCGACATCTCGTACGAGGTAAGCAAAGACTCACATCAGGAATGTTAGAGTATACATTCTTAGCCTATATACTGGGTGTTATGGAACTATCTGGAACCCTTTTATATATTTATTCGTTGCATTGAGATGAACATATTTTACAGCATAACCATGGGTCTCTGGTGCCTAATTTTCTGTCTGTCCGTCCATATTTAATTTCTAATTATTTCTTGATATTTTTAAAACAACTTGAGGTATTGAGTTGAAACTTTGCATACAAATTCAAGTGCGTTTGTTTGAAGGAATCTAAATTTCTCAGTTATATATGGTAGAATTTTTCAATCTTGTTATTTATGATTAGGCAACAATTTTACACATTTTTAGTGCATTGTGTAATTTCTATAATTTTGTTTTTGGAATATTTCTCTTTCAAAATTTAACCATTTTGAAACAAAAAATCAAGCAATGTCAAAATTCATAAGTATAACAGTCTTGACATACATAATAATCATACCAAGTTTCAACTCAATACCTCAAGTGGTTTTGAAAATATCATGAAATAGAAAAAAATACATATGAACGACAGAAATCCGGGCACCAAAGAACCATGGTTATATATGTCACTATTTTGAGACAGGGACCTTACATAGTGGGTATTTTAACCTGAATGTATATGAGAGATGAGTATAGGATGATTGTGGCGCGATCTTGTAGTCGTGTTACTAAGGCCAACATTCTCCATAGACAGCCAATAGTATCTAGGGACCTACAGTTTAACGTGGGATCCGAACCACAATTTAGACCTTATAAATAGGAATTGGTCTAATTATGAGGATGATCTTTATGGATGAACTAGTGTTCACTAGTGCGGACGTTAATTACTACTAGGGAATATCGCATCCACAAGCCAACGCTTATAACTATCCACAATTTGTGACCTCGAAGTTAATATACAGTATACCATTGACTAAGATTAGTGTTATATAATCAATGGTTATACTGTAAAATATATTTTTCCTGATGCAAGGAACAAATATGCAAAAGGGTTTCAGATAGTTCCGGACACCCTGTATAAACCTGATGCCATTTTTCTTTATCAAAACTCCTCGTTTATTTCTGGACCAATTTCAATGTTTAAGGGTAAATAAATTCATATTCATTTTGCAATGTTTTAGATTTGAAATATTCCTTTCCTTAAGTACATGGGTAGCCCTTAGACTTCGCTTTTTATCCATAATATTAAGGTGGGGCATATTTTATTTATTTAAAACTAACACAGCTTTTTTATGTGTATCTACACCAGTGGCATATTTAACGTTTTGACAGGGAACGGTCCAAACCCCATTCTTGTTGCTGTCTAACATCAACCAGTTATTAGAAAGCATACTACAGTAATTAATAGCCACCAGTTACAGCTACCCTGCCAGTTTTGTAGTAAAAGACAGTGAAAGAACACATGTAAAGAGACGAATAAAAGCAAAACAAACTACTGACTTGTCAACCTTGGCTGATTATTGAGAGGCTTTGCTCTGGACTGTACCCCTAGTAATGTATAATTTAAGACAGGTTTTAATTTTTTCAGGAATATAAATAATCAACAATCATCGTTTATTGTCATTTAACACTACAAAAGCAACAGACATGGTCAACAATAGAGAAAAACAGCAGCCAAGTAATGAAATGTGAAAACCTTTTGAAAAAATTGTACTTGACTAGTGAACTATATGACGCAAAAACATGTAAAGTAAAATAAATTTGTATAAGTATGTATCCTTACTAATAATATTATAACTAATAATATTATAACTGTGAAAGCATGGATGTTTGTTACACTTTGACACAAAAACTACTCGACGAATCATCATGAAACTTTGTACACATATATCTGGGAGGTACTAGAAGTAACATAGGATACTTTTTATTTTAAAAAAACATATTTTTTACAAAAGATGAAAAAATTTCATTAAAAATTTGAAAATCAATTTGACTTTTTTTATTGGATGCTAAGAAACAAATGATATTAAAAATTGCAGTTTTAGGTGTTTCAGCGATTTATTATATATAGGGAGAGCGTGACAGAGAGGAGCGTAGCGAATGAGCTAAACCTGAAGAGTAACGTGAGCGAAGCCTTGGGAAAAAGCTAGTGTATATATCGTAGCTTTCTCCCGCGGCTTCGCTCTCTTTACTCATCAGGTTTAGCTAGTTCGCTACGCTCACTCGCCTTCACGCTCACTTGCTGTCAGGTTTGGCTCGTTTGCTACACTCACTCGCTGTCATGTTCTCCCTATATATTATAAATTGCTGAAGTAACTAAAATTGCAATATGTCATTGCATTTCTTTCCTAGCAACCAATAAAAAAATAAAATTGATTTTCAGATATTTTATACAAAAACTTTTTTTATCTTTTGCAAAAAATAATTCTTTTAAAATTAAAAGTATCCTATGGTACTTCTAGTACCTGCCTGAATATGTGTACAAAATTTCATTATGATTCGTCAAGTAGTTTTTGCGTGAAAGCGTAACAAACATCCACGATTTCACATTTATAATATTAGTAGGGATAAAATTGACTTTTGGATGAAATTTTTACTATATGCAGTGATAGATTATTACTGTGTTATACAACACCAAGATTAAAGTATTTCCTCATGTTTTGAGTTTTACTAAGTGGGAGGTTCTGAATTTATTTCATTGAGTACCGAACTATTATAAGCTATACCAAAAATAAACCTAAATTGGCTGGTCGGGACCTCTTTCCCTAAAAAGAATTTGAGCATATTAGGTAAGTGCACCCTTATAAGTAACATGAGCAAAGATAAAAACCTGAGAGGTTGGTTTAAGCATTTTTTTTATTACTTTACTTGGAAAATAATTCTTAAAATTAAGTTTTAACTTGGTGAAGACAGACCCTTGAAACTAATATGAAGTTTTATTCACAGGACAAATAAAAAATTTTCAGAGCAGACTTAAACAAAATATTATACAAGAAATAATTTAGAAAATACAATTTAAAACAATAGACCTACAATTCTGCACTTAACAAATTTTTGGGTGTCCCATATTTTAGCGAATTTCCCATAGGGAATAAGCTATTACCGTAGGTCTCATGGAAAGACCTAAGCCCGGGACCATGTTACTTTTTCGTTTTGAGGTGCCCAGAGACTAAAAATAATAGTCATTAAAATTTTTATATATATATATATGTATATATATATATATATATATGTATATATATATATATGTATGTGTCCCTAGACACGATAACTCTCGTAAAAATGGTCCGATCGACACCAAATTTGGTAGAGATGTGTAATCCTACGTTTATTCGGATGAGTTCGAAAACCAGACATATCGACCTACCGGAAGGGGTAGTTTTTGGGGGTTTTGTACCCCAAAAATGGGTTTTTTGCATTTTTCATATGTAAATTTTAAAAATTTAAAATTTTTATTTTTACCATTGGATTTAGCTCAAAAAACACACACAATTTAGTATTTTGAAGCTTTGCTCTATCTCCATTGGTTACCGAGATATTACAAAGTCTAAAGACAGTACATTGTCTTTTGGGGCTCCAATGTTAATCTTATGGAGAATAAGGATGTGTTAATATTTCACTTATTAACCAATATTTTTTGATGAAACTTAGTATTTAGCTTCATTTGGTTGAGATTCATCCATTTAAGGTAAAAAATCTTGGTTTTTGTACTTATCATGGCAGCAAACCTGCATACTTTTTTCCAATGTTAATCATATGGAAAATAGGCACCCTCTTTTATTTATGGACAGATATTGATGAAACTTACTATATGGCTTTATATGGTCGAAATAAATTTTTTCTATGCTAAAAACCTACTTTTAGTGTCCCCCATGGCAGCATACCTGCATACTCTTTCCCTATATATTAAGGAGAATAGACATTTATTTCCCTATTTATGAGCACGTGATGAAATTTTGTTTACAACTTTAGCTGGTCAAAATTAATATTATTAATTTGGAAATTCGCTGAGTACGCAGGTCTGCTGCGACGGGGGGTATTTTATTTTACTAAAAATCATTTTATCTAAGTCTAAGCTGTAATGGGTTTTAATGTTATTGATGGTATAATTTGTATAAGAAATTCCTTGGAAGTGCAAGAAAGATCTTCAGTGGAACTTGAATAATTCAAACCTAAAGAGACTGGTACAATTTTCTAACCATCTACAACTTTAGTCTATTAATACACTTGTAGGAACCCTACAGTATAAAGGTCCCTTTGTACTTTTAATTAATTTAAAATAGCAGCACCATTAATATTTATAAGAGCACAGAAGTATTAGTCAGAAATTGTGGAACGTTAAATTGTAAATATAATGACAAATTTCCTTACCAATTCTCCTTTGTTCAAGAAGGTCAATTGTAAACTAAACTGTTTCTTTCCACTTCTGGTTCAATATTTAACGTGTTCCGCAGACAAGGTGAGGTACATCTGGACTTCCGGCCGCTTGTGTGACTTCAAGGGATGTGACCGAGCCGATCTGCAGCCCAAGAGCATCAACGGCTGGTTCTGGACCTCCGATCTGCAGAAGCTCCCCCCCACCACCAACCGCCTGCAGAACGACTGGAGCGAGTCTGGCGGGTAAGTGACAACACCAGCCAAGACAGCAATACAGCTATCCGATACATTTATAAATTGGAAGTATGACTATACGTGTTTTATAGAGCAAAAGTGTTCCCATAAGGCCTTCTTCCTTAGGGTTACTACTAGCCAGGGCTATTTCCCAAAATTAATTAAAAATAAAACTAGTTTAATTCCAAGACAACTTATTTTACAAGACTTAAACTTGGTTTAGAATTTTAAATGACTTTGAAAACTATATCTACTTTAATGGAATGGAATGTTTGAAAAAAATGAGCCTTCTCTGTAATTGAGATATGACTTACTTTTACAGGAAGATCTTTCTTAATCGCCCCCAAAAGACCAGATCTTTTCAAAACAATCAAAAAAGCAGTTTTTAAAAAGTGTATACTATAAAGTGTCATCAAGTTTTTAAAAAATTCAATGACTGTAAATTGTGGGGTATTCAATTGTTTCAAAAATTCGTTGTACAAAAAAGTAAAATTGAATTGAATATTTTAGACAAAATTGCGACAACTCAAAATTGAACCTAGGTAACGTACACTACATATGTAACACAAAAATATTTCGGACAAATAAAAATTAACATTATATGTGACGTGGGAAAGAATTTATGAACGCTTATGAGATCGAGATGGATTCCTTATTTCCAAGAAAGACGTTAATTAAGGTATTCCTAGTGAACAGTAGTTAATGATTTGCTTTAAAAGATACCCAGAGATAGTTGAAACAATTAAATTTTGTCTTAGTTTTTTATAAACTGAGTAAGAGGTGTATTAAATTCACTTAAAAATCATAGAAACCAATCTAATTTAATATTTCTCAAATTTTTCATTTATGGTTACTATAATAGAACAATTTGTGTTTGAAAATTTTCTGTTAAAACATGCGTTTTTGTATTAACAGAATCGGCCGAGCTCAACCGGACAACCGTGAAGAGCTGCAGAACGGGGCCGCAGAGAACTGCCTTGCCTTGTTGAACAACTTCTACGGAGATGGAGTGCACTGGCACGACGTCGCGTGTCACCACCGCAAACCCTTTGTGTGCGAGGACAACGAAATGCTGCTGCGATGGTTGAACACAACAACCCAAACCTCAACCTCCGCTTTTAGACACCCGACACCCACACTCACTCAACAATGTGTAGGCATCAACCTGTGAAGTTTTCAGCTTTTGTGGCAATTATGCTTTAAGTGAGTCAACATTGGTAATCCTACACAATTTTGTTTCAATAGACTTTTCTTAAACGTGAAACTTAACCTTTTTTTTATTTATATGGATTCATGCAAACTTTCCCTCCTTATCAATATGATGTGTTTAGCTTAAAAATGTTTATTTCTATATGAATTTAAATTTTAATTTAAGTTACGGTAGTTGCCTATTTTTATAATGGGGATTGTTCGTGATGGATTTCATGGGCTCAGCCATTTTGTCACAAGCTTGTGAGGAATTTTAAAAATAAACCATCATATTTATAATATGCAATTTTGAAACCTTAGACATTTTAATAATTTTACGACTAAACTAATGTCACAATCAATGGTATATTTGCAAGAAAAAATATGAGAGGCCTGTAAAATATTTATTTTTATATTAAACTCTTTTAAAATATCCCATTCAGTTTGAAAAAAATATTAATGTAAAAAAATCCTTGTATCACTTGAATTTCAACCAAATTGTAGCAATGCGGTATTTTTATTGTTCCTTCTAATATTGTCATTTTCACTTTATTCCACTGTAATAAAAACCAAATCACTCATTAGATGTGCTCATCATGTTATTTTGAAGAGTTAATTGTTGGCGTTAGAGGCTAACGTAAGACCTCCACCACTGTTGTTTGTAAAATATGTTTGTATTTATTTAATAAAAAATAAACTTATACAAGTGCTTGTGTTTTATTTACATTCCAATTTCAGCAAATTTAACAAATCAATGCTAAACCAAAATCATACTTCCCAGCGTTACATGGATAATAAGCCTACTAAGTTCTTTTCGACCATCATGTTATAATTTAATGGAGAATTTAATAAATTCTGGACAGTATTCAATTTGAGATAAATATATAATAGAGTTAATTGAATTTGATTAATATGAATATTTAATATATATGTATATATTAAAAAAAATATATATATTTTTAATTTTCTTTCAGTAGTAATACAGTTACATTACTGAAAAACTGTATTACTAAAAGAAAGACTTAACAACACTTCTTTGAGGAATTATAAGGATCGCTATCACATTGAAATCAAATGTACAGATTTATTGTTTTTACCAAGAATTTTCCTATGTATACAAAAATTTTATGAACATTTTTACGGCGATAGGTTTTTGGGAATCCTATACTATAATACGAGGAGTGTCTGTGGCAATTTATTTTCCATGATCTCGAAATCTAGCAGGTAGATTTTGCTTAATTTTTGCATTTACTTTTTGGCCCAAAAAGTTTAAAACAGCTTCAACTCCAGAAAAATTGTTTTTTTGTCTCAAACTACTTTTTAAAATTGTAGTTTTTAACATTGGTCTTATTGGTTGTCATCATGGCAACAAAATAACAACGAAAGGTAAAAAATAAAAGAAGGCTACTTTTAAGCATTGGTTTTGAAACAGCTGTTACCATGATACTATAGCTAAAGTGAATTAAAACTAACGAGAAAGGCTTGGTTAACACAGTACTTATTCGTAAAGAGAATATTTTGTATTCTGCAGGATAAATAACTGTGTAACACAAATTTATAAAGTCCAACCACCAACATTGAGACTGTGACTTATGTTTGTTAATTACTATGTACAATTCATTTGTACATTAAATTAAAGTCTTTTGAGAAAAAATTGTTTTTGTAGTCTAAAAATTTATTCCTTTAATTTATTATATGACGGCCATTTTGTTTATGCTACTTACATAACTTGTTATTTATGTATTTTTACTAACCTAATAGCTTCAAATTCAATAATAATCAAGTTGAAGTTGCATTGAAAAAGTTGTATTTGTGGTTGGACGTTAATTCCTTTAATTTACCCGTAAAAATAAATTTTTCCAATTAATATTGAAATTGAGGCGAAGGACAAGGCAGTTTAGAGCTTCTTCACATCCATATTGGACAGTGAAAAGCTCTATCTTCTCTTTATTTCCCAGATAAACAAGGAAGTTGTGCAATTCAGCCTGAAGTAAAAGTTGTTTGTCTGTTAACGGAATATTCCTCGAATAAGGATCAGTCAACATCCAGCAGCAAGTGAGAGGGAAACAGAATGAAAACATGACTCAGCCCGAGGGAGGACAGGCGTCAAACAACACGTCAAGATAAGCGTAAACACAGCAATTAGCTAACCTGCGTCTAGTTTCGGGGACAAATTGCGATTTGGAAAGTATGTTTGGAATATGAGTCAAATATGGTGCTGTAGGTGAAATAGAGAAAGAGGGCTCATTATCAACAGTGTGGAGGCACATTTTATGTCAAAATACACTTTTGCAGGGACATGGGAGTGATTCATTCTACCCTAATAGCATCCTAGTGGGTGCTATCGCTTCCAAGCACAAGTGTACCTTGCATAGCACTGCTTGTTAGTATTGTATTCAGTGACAAATAGGGTTTCCTCTGGACATACTGCTGCTGCGGTAGGCGTCATGGTTTCAATAACTCAGGACTCGTAGTCAATGGACATTACTCACTCTGTGGTCAATGGTAGTAGTTTCTTGTTTTTCCACTTCATTGAAGCACTTACTGTGACAGTATTTATTTGTTTCTTTGTAAATCTGCAATACCTACATTCCTTTTTTTTAGATTGGCTGATTTGTTTAATTTCTCACAAATATAATACATATTTATTAAATGCATGTTTTGAGGTTGTCTTTTGTGCCAACAGTCTCACAAGTGAAATTTGACAATGGTGAGATTTCTTATTTATAAATCAGAAGATGAATAAATAATTATTTTATCAAATAAAAACTAAAAAGTTTTGTGGTGATGAAGAATGAGAGTTTCTGTTTTCAGCACTATCCCAACAAATTGATCGAAAGGCACACAAGTGGATGTAACAACCCAAGTCTATCAGATGATTGTCTGTTAGATAGGTATCGTAAAAAATATTAAGAAAATAATTATCTACATCATAAATTTTAGCTACACGACAAATGAAAACATCATCACACCACATTACAAACAAAAAATCTCACAGATACAAAAATTAAATTTTTTGAAATCTGATGCTATTTTTAATTTAATCTATAACATTCCAAAGAAGCGCTTGTGTGAATGTTTGCGTAAAGTTTAACAGTCTTATTTCACATAGAATTAGGGATGTGTTGATACCAAAATTTATCAATTCTCGATATCAATATCAATATCAATGCTTATGAATCAGTGGTATTGAGAATTGACTCATTTCTAGATAGCATGCCTAAAGACAAACAGTTATGGAAAATGCAATAATCCCATGTGACCAAGCTGGATCATCCATGGCCATAACAACTTAGCTACTAATGTCAATATGAGAACAACAACAATATTTACTGAGGGGGCACCTGATTACAGCACCATTGTTGGCTTTGACATAATAGATACTGTGGTCATTCTGCTGTCATAGTTTTCATTTAGCTGCTGAGAGGCCAGCTGATTACAGCACCATTGTTGGCTTTGGCATAATAGATACTGTGGTCATTCTGCTGTCATAGTTTTCATTTAGCTACTGAGAGGCCAGCTGATTACAGCACCATTGTTGACTTTGGCATAATAGATACTGTGGTCATTCTGCTGTCATAGTTTTCATTTAGCTACTGAGAGGCCAGCTGATTACAGCACCATTGTTGGCTTTGTCATAATAGATACTGTGGTCATTCTGCTGTCATAGTTTTCATTTAGCTACTGAGAGGCCAGCTGATTACAGCACCATTGTTGGCTTTGTCATAATAGATACTGTGGTCATTCTGCTGTCATAGTTTTCATTTAGCTACTGAGAGGCCAGCTGATTACAGCACCATTGTTGGCTTTGTCATAATGGATACTGTGGTCATTCTGCTGTCATAGTTTTCATTTAGCTACTGAGAGGCCAGCTGATTACAGCACCATTGTTGGCTTTGGCATAATGGATACTGTGGTCATTCTGCTGTCATAGTTTTCATTTAGCTACTGAGAGGCCAGCTGATTACAGCACCATTGTTGGCTTTGTCATAATAGATACTGTGGTCATTCTGCTGCCATAGTTTTCATTTAGCTACTGAGAGGCCAGGTGATTACAGCACCATTGGCTTTGGCATAATAGATACTGAGGTCATTCTGCTGTCATAGTTTTAATCAGGGGTGCCCACAAGGGGGGGTTACGACGCAGACTGCGTCGTTGAAATTTTTGGGGGGGGTCGAAAATGTGGTAATTTGTCCGAGTTGGGGGGGGGGGGGCGATTTTTTAAAGTATACTTTTATAACGAGTATTAAAACCAAAGTTTTTTTAAACACACAAGTCATTTTTGACCGTCAAAAACTTTATAGAATAGGATTTACCATCAATTTTCCCAAACTGTTGGTCAACAAACACAGTGACTATCTGTAGCCATTTCTTGAAAGTTTAGCGCAATCTAGAAACCTGGTTGCTATGGAAACGGGCGAGCAGCAAATGACGCGCGCTAGGGAAGGTCGGCTAGTATCGGACAGCGGGTAGTATCGGACAAACGCTGTTTCCAGCTTTTGCCGCTAGAGACAGCACTGACTAGGACATCAGCAGAAGCACCAAGGAGAAAGACTATGTGAGCGCCATTATGCGTTTCGTACCTCAATAATCGTCTGCGCTGTGACATTTCTTTTTTTTTTGTGACAATTTCTGTGCACGTACGTATGTTTGAGACATCAATGTGCTAAACTGAGTCAATACTTTTATGATTTAACACCACTATTTGATAGTAAAGAGGCTTTACTTTGTTATGTAGGTGAATGGTTATTTTAGTTTGGTTATTATGGAAGTGGTAGTCAAAATGGCGGACCATGTCAGTCGGGTAGTATCGGACAAGCTTGCGTCGGGTAGTATCGGACAGAATGGATAGGTTGTAAATTGCGGAAATAATTGTAAAAAACTTAACGTAATCAATAATTAACTCCCATTATTTATTTTAAGGTTTTCGAACATCGTAAGAGAGAAAATTAACAAAATGAAAAGCGCAAAGAGAGACTTAAAAATATAAATAATGGACCAAGGCCTTCAAAGGAGGAAAATAAGAAAGTTTTGAAAAAGGCAAAAGACATAAATGTGAAAAAAAAAATACAAAAAGGCAATTACAGTTTGAAGAAAAAAGTAGGTCTGAAACACGTTGCATTATTTGTGATGAGACATTTCAATACAACTGGATACAATGTTCAAATTGAAAGGGTTGGCCTCCCGAAAACTGTGCTCAGCTTGAGGACAGCCATCTCTATTATAAGTGTATGATATTTGTGTTGGGCACGAAGCAAAGAAGAAATTACTTTAAATGGAAACACCAACAATGTTTTGAGCCAAAGTGATCTTAATTTTGTGACTTTGAAACGCAATTTCCTTTATTTAGACTTAAGGTTATCAGCTAAAAAAACTGATGGTGAAAAACCTTTTTTTATACTTATAGTTAAGTTTTTTATAGTGTTGAAACACTTTGTAACGATAAAAGTGTGTTTTCAGGCTGCAAGCATAGGCGTGCCCACGGGTGGTGCCACTGGTGCCGCGGCACCACCACTAGATCTAGATTTGGTTTGTGTAAATTGCAATTTTCACTTAGTAGAACAACAGAAAATAATTATACTAGCGACTCTTTTCAAAACAAATTCATATATGATAATTAAAATTTAGCTTTTATTTAGTAATTAATAAAATATAATGTATTAAACTAACTTTCAATTTTTAAAAATGCGACAAATAATTAAAGGAACCATCAGTTCACCGCTACTAGCGGGGTGTAGGACGCGGACCAGGGCCTGGATTGCCAGTTAAGCAGGAAACCCACTAGCCCGGCGGCCTTCGTCGCCGTCTGGCACAGGCGAGCACCGGCGGGTCCAGGGATCGCCGTCAATTTTTCCCTCGAAAACCCACTTGTCCGTCGCCGGCCCGGAGAGCTCCATCAGAATTGGTGCTAAATACAGCAGTTGCAATGGAGAGTTCGTCGGACGATGAGTTGTTTGTGATAGCCGCGGCGTGTGGTCATGAAGAGGAAAGATTAAAAAGAAGGAAGCATGAGTTCTGGGTTCATGAAATTTTCAAGAGAAGAAAAGAACGTGGCAAATTTCACCATTTGTTTGAAGATTTGAAGAAAGACGACGCGACATTCTTTTTGTACTTTCGTATGTCGCAGAAGAAGTTTTATGAGTTTGCTTGAGCTACTGGAGTTTCCCGAGAAACACAGTAAATTCCATCAACATTTCATCCGCACTCATCGTACTAATGTTAATGATTGTTACAAGTGTGAGAATGACGACTTTGATATTCTAGCAAAATAATTCAATGTAAATTCTTCAGAGCTATCGGCAGAATTTAAGCTGTTAAAATAAAAAAAAAACGCTTGTGAAAACGGACACAAATTTTCCTCCTAAAAGTGTCTTGGAATGGATTGACTGGTTTTCAAAGGTTCAAAGAGTTTCAACCTTTGACAATTTTAGTACGGTTGTCAACGAATTTTGTACGATGCCTGTGACCAGCTGCACAAGTTAAAGAGCCTTTTCCAAACTCAGTACAGTATTTTAAAATCTAAGATCCACAATGCGTCAAGATCGTCTAGAAAATATAATGATTCCGTTCTAATGGAGCAAGATCTGGCTGCAAATACAACAACAAGTGATATCATTGACATGTTCAAAAACAAAGTTGCGTTTGACCGACGGATGACGCTATAAAAAATGTGAAACGTGTATGCCTACCATTTGACATTTTGTGAGATACGTAGCCTAAGCTTTTAGACTCCTTTTTATGTTTTAGCTCGTTTAGGCATTTATCAATTTACAAATCGTAAATTGGAATGTAGCAAAAATCGATTATTATTAGCAATAGCTCGGCCACAAAGTTTAACCAAAGTTCTTGTCTGTTAATTAAATAACAAAACAACTCAAACCTTTTTAACTTGATTTTTTTTACATAAAACAACTTGCTTTGTTTGTCTATTAATATTATTTAAGTTCTGTGTACTTAGATTTAAATAAAAGTTACTAAAATAAGGTTGTATACTTTATTGATTTATTATTCAAAACAACCAATCCATTGATTTAATATCAATTCAATTCAATACCATACCATATATACATACATACATCTATAGCATTAGTAAAGATTCAATTCTTCCCAGTTGGCACCACCACTACTGAAGTCCTGGGCACGCCTATGGCTGCAAGTGGTTTTATTTTAGCTACAAGCAGTTACAGTTAACCCTGTCCGATACTACCCTCCAAAAATCAAATGGGCCCAAAAGTAAGGGTTAGAAAAAGTGTGGAAAAGTTATACATTCATTCATACAATAATTATTATATTAAATGTGTTGATAAATAACATTTCAAACTTTGATATTTTGCATAGTAAATTATCATTTCTTTTATCACTAATTAGAAAATCGAAAAAAGCTTAAGTGTCCGATACTACCCGACCTTCCCCTACGTCGTTCTCGGGAGCGACAGAAGTCGGTGCCAAAGTGTTGACTCACTTGCTCATATCCGTTTTTATTTTATGAAACAACACAAAAAACAGTCACATTAAGCTGTTGTAATTTCGTCCGGAAAGTAACGTTTTTCATAGCCTTGGTGAATGAAATTTCACGATACAGAAATCTGACTGTTGTGCGTGTGCGATAACCTCAAAACGTTTAGTTTGTAAGTTAGGCCTATTCAAGGTTTCTAGGTTGTTGTTCAATATTCAAAACCAGACAATTATTGAATATTGTTCTAAAAGCTGACAATGTATTAAATAAGATCGTATTAAAACCATCCACAAAAAGAAAATTATAAAGATTCATGTGTCCCTGATAATTGATGAAACACCAAAACAAACGAAACAATCATATACCAAGTTTAGTCTAGACGCCGTGCCTTTCTATTCACGTTGTCAAAGACACGGTGGCCCCCGCACATTTCACTTTTAAAACATAAGAATTTACCTGTATTAGGCTAAACCAGTAAAAAGGTAGGTTAATGTGTATAATGTTGTTAATTATTTTAGTTTTAATCTTAATCTTCCGTAATAATTGCATTGGCCCGAGACTTTAAAGAGATATAAGTTAGGACGTAGGCTAACCCTGAGGATAGTCGTGTATTTAAAGGAAATGCTGCAAATATACTCATCATGCTCCTTAGCATGTGCATTTATTTTGAATTTGACATGGTTTGCAAACAGTAGATTAATTAGAATTAAGGATTGATGACGATGTCCAGTGAATGTTTGTAATGCTTGACGTAAATAAATATTGCTTATTGCTAATAATTGATACGTAAATCATTAAAATTGGTTTAGTAGTTACTAAGAAATGGCGTTTCAATTGTATAACTTATTAAGATATAGGCCTATAAAGTTTTAAAATTTACTCCAAGGTCTAGATTCTAACCACTTTTGCAGTTTTTTTATTTATTATTTTTTTTTAAATTGCTCAACTAATAACATTAAACAGCCAAACCTACATTTAAATAAATTTCTTGATAAAAGAATTACAGAAAGTTACACAAGAATATGTATTTAGAACAGGATATTTTTTCCGGGGAGGGGGGGCTACAAATTTTATAGCCGTGGGGGGTTTCCCGGTCCGCTTGGGCGGGGGGGGGGTGAGTCTTGGTCCAAGGGTGGGGGGGGGGGCGGGGGGGGTGAGTCTTGGTCCAAGGGGGGGGGGTGGGCACCTCTGGTTTTCATTTAGCTACTGAGAGGCCAGCTGATTACAGCACCATTGTTGGCTTTGTCATAATAGATACTGTGGTCATTCTGCTGTCATAGTTTTCATTTAGCTACTGAGAGGCCAGCTGATTACAGCATCATTGTTGGCTTTGTCATAATAGATACTGTGGTCATTCTGCTGTCATAGTTTTCATTTAGCTACTGAGAGGCCAGCTAATTACAGCACCATTGTTGGCTTTGGCATAATAGATACTGTGGTCATTCTGCTGTCATAGTTTTCATTTAGCTACTGAGAGGCCAGCTGATTACAGCACCATTGTTGGCTTTGGCATAATAGATACTGTGGTCATTCTGCTGTCATAGTTTTCATTTAGCTACTGAGAGGCCAGCTGATAACAGCACCATTGTTGGCTTTGGCATAATAGATACTGTGGTCATTCTGCTGTCATAGTTTTCATTTAGCTACTGAGAGGCCAGCTGATTACAGCACCATTGTTGGCTTTGGCATATTAAATATTGAGGACAATCTGCTGTCATAGTTTTGACTTAGCAAAAGTTTTTTATGTTAAAAAAACGTGAGCGCCACAGCAAAAGGTACACTGTGTGCTTTTGCTTGAAGAGTGTAAATCTGTAACTAACATTCAACATCAGGCTCGTTATAAGTATGACATTAACAGTAGTAATTACAACAGATAATAAAAAACCAATTTATTTTTTACATGGGAAAAAGGAAGAAAAAACAGCAAGTGAGAAATGATAAAACAAAATATGTACCTTAATTTATTATGAATGTTGTCAATAACTTTACACAGTATAATAATACCCAGACAAGTGGTGGTCGCACGATCATCATAACAAAACAATAATAGACCTAACATTTGGTGGCATCGGTTATCAAAGCTACGTGTATCAAAGCTAGAATATACAGAATCAAAATCAACAAAATCGTCAACTCCGAATACCTCGTACTATCACAGGCACCTAAAAATTTACAATATTTATCGATCAATATAATCAATAAGGTATAAAATCGAAATAAAAACAAATATAATAATTTATTGTACAGTGATGCCGTAGTCGTTAAAATCTTCTTATCCTACAATAAGTCAGACAATTTACATTCTCATGCTCTAGGCTTACAAAAGGCTGTCTTCGTATAAATATTTATCTAGCTTTATTAAAAAAATCTCTCGTAAAAATGCGTTGAAAGACAATTCCAAAAAAAAAGAAAACATACAAGGTCATATATAATAATAGTGGGCATAAGAAACATTATGCTAGGAGTGGGACACTGATTTAAATAATAATAAAAACTATAAATATTTATAAACGAGGCATTTCTATATATATATATTATGTTTACAAAAGAAACCGTTGTAGTCAGTGGGCACCATCGAACAAAGGCAATAAAGAATATAATAACAATGATAGTACAGTAGTTTACAAATGTGTCTGTACACAGTCACTGGCTTCAGTGTCTTGCACACCCTGAAACAGATAAAATACAACTGTAAGACACTTTTACACATCATTCAAGGACCATAAAAAATTAATTTTAAGTCCAACAAAATAGATATTTTTGTCATAAGAAGTAACAACAATTCTTTTTTATACACAGTTCAACAAAACTTTTTACTAAGAAAACAACGTTTTGATCCATGCTGAGTAAAAATTTTATGTTTGATAATTGAAAACATGCCCAAAAACTGTTATACAGCGACATTGCCGGCTCGATGTAATGCGTGCACACACCGCGATGAGTTTGATCTCAGGACCCAAATGTGTTGTTATTAAATGTACTGTTTTTAGTGTTTTGTGTATGTTTTCAATGTGTTTTCTGTCAATTATGACGAATCATACCACCAACAAAGGATATTGAATAGGTAAAAAAAAACATAATAACAATTTGAAATTCAATATCCAGCAGTAGGAAAATGAATTCGAAAACAAATATGTTAATACAATACAATAGATCGTCGATAGTGTCCATATTGGAGACAAACAAAGGTGAAAATGTAAAAAGTGGCAAATGATTTTCATGGAGGTTGTGTTCAAGTTTGATCAAGTTAAAAATTTAGTGTTTCCTAATCTCAACTGATGATTTCTATGATCTCTATGTTAACCCTTCCCGAGCAGCGGCCACTACGCGCGGCGGCACTCACTACTCAAAAAATATTTTGGTTGGGATCAAAAAATAAATTTTGAAATTTTGATGTTTTTCCGTTATTATCTGATGGTTAAAGTTGATTATGCACACTTTTTTTGTAAAAATAATATTTTGTTTCACGACCATATTTGTTTTGTCTATTATCTATTATGTCTTCTTCAAAATTCGGATCATTCAACCTTAAAGTCAATTTCCACTAACATCACATCACATTCTAATTTACTGAATATATTTCACTAACCTTTTTCTCACCGTAAACAAATACTGTCTGAGCGCGCGAAACTATAACACGAAAATGACTCGGCCGGCCAGTAAAACAGATGTTTCGAGATCAGTGATGCCAACCCATAAAAACATAAATTTACCAATGAAATAAAAAAATTATTAAAACAATAATATTCAATAATAGTCCGAAACATGTACTGCATAAAAAGGATAATTTGACATCTTAAGGCTGTTTTACGTGAGTAGAACCATTGTAGAATAGTTGTACATCATAGGTGTCAAGGCTGATTAGATATTAAACTGTACTAGTTTAATGGTTTATTTAAGAACTATTTAAAAATATGTATAGGTTTTATTTACGTTTCAGTTAACATTAAAATTGTGTTTGTGAAATTCATAAAAGTTAAAGAAACACAAGTATTTCTAACAAATTCAAAGAAAAGAGGTTACACCAAAACTTAAGGACTTTTCAAGACTGGAGGTGGCCTCACCTCTCAGTTGAACTTGTGGTCGCAGTGCGCCACGTCCGTCACCACGGTCGCCGGGGGCTCAGTCTCTTCTCGTATGCTGACGGTGCCTGGCTCGTCCGTCTTGTAGTTCGTATACCTCTTCCTGCAACAAACAGCTAACATTGCACACTTTGTGGTACATTTTGGTCACTATACAAAATTCTACTAACTATTATGACATATTGTTTATGACAGATTATTAGAATGATCAATCATTTTTGATTGCTCATAAAAAATATTTAACTTTTTTGTGTACGCTAATTTAACGAAATACAATGTAACTCTTGTCACCTCTAAGTGCTTAATTTTTTTGCGCTATAATCGGTTTTACGTTTGGTAGCCTCTTTTTTCTTTATTTTACTCGTACACAAATCTCACATTGGACATAATTTTTTATATGGGATTGCAGGATTTAAAAACATTCTATGTGATTCACAGAACATGTTGCAATGCGGCTTGATTTTTGTTAAATCTTCACTCACTCTAATCCACTATGATAAATCAATAGGCCTAATTTATAGCAATGTTTCATAATAATTCATGGTCAAAACCAGGAATCTTAGAAACCGAAACTACAAAACCAAATCTTGAAACTCGACTTGCAAAACTATTAAACAGGTTATTCACCATTAATAGTCTGAGAGTAATTCTGGAGGTTACAACATTCTTAAAGCTTATTTACTTGCGTAGTTAGGAGTTTCATTGAAAAGTAAGTCCAAATAAATCGTCCCATATGCTGTCACTTTTAAAGTACTGTAGAACCTCGATTAACCGTCATTCTCTGTTAACCGTCATTTCATACACGTACATTTGACTACTTTTACTGTGTTGTAATTGACGTTGATTTATGTTCCATTTCAATCTAACGCGATGCCAATGGCCTCGATTTTGCCGGGAAATACCTTGCCACGTAAAAAGGGAGAGTTAACTGAAGATGTACTCAGTTGTTGTTACAGTAGCTCAGTACTGTACCACAAGACAGTCGTGACAATCATACGTGAAAAGTCTAGGGCCCGGAAACAGTTGGTGGTTCCTAGTGCCTAGGGTCGCAATTCCATTGTTTTCTTGTTCCTTCCGATGCCTATAAGACGCCAATACATCTGCCTTGTAGTTAATTAGTGCATGAAATGTCATTCCATTCATAAGCAAATAAAGGTTTTATCATGGAAGATATTAATTTCAAAAACAGGAAATGACTGACTTAGTTGTGCGTTTAAACACTGGAAATGTTAGTGCAGATCCTTCCCTCCCACGACGCACAGAGACTGTCTGATTGTCACAACTATCCCCAATACTTATTAGACTGTAACTGCACTCAATGCACAAGAAACTATGTTGACATGGAGTGTTTTCTGTTACAGAGTATACTGTTAATAAACTAACTGTAAAGTTCTTCTAGGATGGTTAAAAAGGAAAACCAGTTGTATTAGGATTTGATAAAAACCTGGATGTTTTCTAACGTTTCAGGAAGGGCCAAACTGCTACGTTAATCAAGTGGATTGAAAGAGTTGACAGAACGACCATAAATGACGTAAAATGGGGTTTATTAAGTAGGCCTACAACTGAATAGCTGCTTTGTACAGGGTGACTGCCGGGAACCGGACATTTTTTAAATGAATAGTACAACCTTATTTTATATAGTAAAATTATTTAATTGTTGAATATATATTGGTGAAAACATACCATTTCAAAAAACATATGTTTTATGGAACCTTTTATCCTAGTTTGGGTTTATTTCTTAAAGATGATATCATGCATGTGATGGCCGTTAACCTGGATACAGGTTTCCAACCTCTGGAGAAAATCATCACGCACTCTCATCAACATGTCTTGTCCAATCAAATTCACCTCTTCGGTGATTGCATCTTTTAGCTGCAATAATGTTCGTGGTTTGTGAACATAGACACGAGCTTTCAAATACCCCCATAAGAAATAGTCACAGGGCGACAAATCTGGTGACCTCGGCGGCCACAGCACGTCACCAAAACGTAAAATCAACTTGCCAGGGAACATCTTCTTCAAAACTCATATCGATGCAGCGGCAGTATGCGCTGTGGCCCCATCTTGTTGGAAGTAAACATTTTTCACGTTTATTCCTCGCCTCCGAAGTTGTGGCTTGAGATATGTTTCCAAAATGTGAACATAGCGTGCAGAATTCACTGTCACTGTGACTCCATTTTCCTCAAAAAAAATACGGACCAATTATCCCAAAGTGGCCTACAGCACACCAAACCGTTACTTTTGGAGAGTGGAGTGGTTTTTCATGAATGTTACATGGATTTTCAGGAGCCCAATATCGAAAGTTTTGTTTGTTCACTGAACCGTTTAAGTGGAAGTGAGCTTCGTCGCTCATTAACATCATTACATCAGGATTAACAGTAAACAACACCTGCATACATACTGCAAAATCTTCTCTTTGTCCATAGTCCCTCTCTTTCAGTTGCTGTACCACCTGTATTTTGTAGGGATGAAATTTCAAATCTGATTTTAAAATTATTCTGACAGAATTGCGCTTCATGCCTAGCTCTTGTGCGTGTCTTTGTGCAGAGCGACCCGGGCTCCTCATCAAAGCAGTTCTCAAAGCAGTTAAAATGGTAAAGCTCACTCAAAACAATGACATAACCTCAATCTCCCTAGCACGTTTAGCAACAATGTAACAGCTGTTGCAAATTCGTCCGGTTCCCGGCAGTCACCCTGTATTACTTTTGCATTAAACACAATTTTAATATAAATGTGTATTATCCACTTGTTTAGGGTATAATTTCTTTTAAATCTACTAGTACAGGGTTTTAACATTATTTCTGTTATCTGTCTATTCACTAAACCGTCACAGTCTCAGTATCAAGGATGACGGTTAATAGAGGTTCTACTGTTCTGGGAGCCTAAATTGGCAGGATAAGTTTCCGAATCATCAGTGAATCAATTATCGTTAGTAGCCAAATAACCATTATTAGTATTCTTCAAAGAGTAAAAACTCAAGAATCCAAACCAATAAAACATTTTTTTTAATTTTCACACAGTAAAACCTAATAAAGATCTTAATAAAGCTTAGGCCAAGAGTCAAAATAGATTTATTTAAAAATCAATTACATGTGGAAAATTCCGTAATACACAGTAATCAACAGTAATAGGCCTTCAAAGAAAAATTACATAGAGAAACGTCGTGAATTTTGTTTACTAATCAGTGATGGAAAATTTCCGCAACAATATACTAAACAATAACATAGAGCATGTCGGTGGGTTGGAGCGCTAGTGATGGTTCTGTAGCGTGGTGATTCAAATGGCATCCGAGGTAACTCAGCAGCCAATCACAAAGCGTGGTAGCGAACCATCACTAGTGCTCTAAACCATTGGTATAATCGTTACTGGTTGTCTGGTAAATGTGAACGCTGATAAATCTCCAAAATTTATAACTGGGCTAGTGACTCACACAAATTTTATACTGAGCACATTTAGTTTTAAGAACATTTTACAATGAAATTGACAAATGGACTGGTCACTAGTTTAGATACAACATCTAATGTAGTCAAAAAGTCAGTAACCCTCACAATATTGCACTTTTCTCTCAGTTCTTATTACATTTACTGCTTTATGATCAAACCAACTACCAGGGACACTATTATTCTGATTAAATGAAGAATAAAATAGAAATACCACTGTATAATTTAGTAAACTCATAGGTTCTTCGAGCAAACGTAATTATAATCAGGAAATTATATTGTGGCAATTGTGTTTCATTAAATTATTTTAGTAAGAAATGTCAAATAAAAAACTAAGGAAAAATAATAAATATTTTAAAAATGTAGTTTAAATTATTTAATATTGTGAATTTATAAAAATACCAAATCCGACTAGAGCTGTTTGGAAACACCAAATTTTAATTACATTAGCACTCTATTGTCGGAGCCCTCTCTATTCCTCTTGACCTTGGAACGGGCCGGGCTGGAGCCGGACCCGTCGTCGTGGGGCGCCGCTGGCGACTGGTCCGAGACAGGGGGTGATGGCGGCTCCTCAGGACAACTCTCTCCGTCCTCTGTGCTCTCCTCCACCTCCGTCTCCTGGGATGAAAACCATGGCTGGATTTAAAAATGGGTAAACAAGCTATAGCCCAGGTCGGCGAATTTTGGGAGAGGGAGTAAAAAAAATGTTAACAGTATTAATTTTTTGTACTAAAAAATTTCATAACGGTAATAATTTTTGCACCTCTGATGTATCATAACATGCGGTTCAACCTACTGGAGAACATGCTCACTAAAGGTGAGGAATAAATATCAATTGAAAACCAACATGGAGAGTAATTTCATCAGTTGGCTTACATAGCCTGCTAGTCCTTTCATTAAGTCATTAAAATGAAGCACATGTAACATTATAATTACTTGTTACTTTTTAAGACACTCCCATTGACTGTAACTATAAGACTTTTTCTCTCTAACTATAAAAATCCTTTTTGTTTGAAAACTACCACAGGATTTTAAATATAATGAAAGTTAAATAAGGTTGAAAGCTTGGTTATGACCTTTTATTTTTGAGTAGTTTCATGTAAATGACTGCATAAAACAACACTTTATGATAATATAGTTATGAAAAAATTTAGGCTAGTATTAAATCATAAGTTATTTATTCAATTCTCTATGTTCAAGGAGGTTAATTCCGAAATTCCAAAATGTCAATTATGCCCATTGAGTTACTAAGAGCTAGGAGTGGGAAAGTACTCGATTTTTTAAGCATCTGTCGAGTACTTTTTGATACTCGAAGCTCGAGCGAATACTTATGACTACTCGTTAAAGTCGAGTCGAAGTGCTTAAATTAAAATTTATTATTACTTAAATGTTTTTCATTTTGTTTAGTCCCTATTCCTTTGAATTCTAAAATGTATTTATTGCAAGTATGATTCTTAAAACAAAAGACGGATATCAAGATAATGATCTACTTGATCTATTGAAGATTTTCTTATGGACAAAAACAAAGGAGAAGAGGAGTTGAAAATTAAAATTTAAAACCACCAATTACAAGTGATTTCTTGGTAACCTCCGGAGCCCGTCTAGGCTTGTGACTCAAAGCATGCCTATGCTAGAGTGGCCAAATCATTCACGCAGGAAACCGGGACAGCTCCGAATATGTAATCTTCCACCCCCCCCCCCCTCACAACACCGTTTACCAACCAACTGGTCCATTGTTCCTGGATAAGAATTAGGCTTAGTAAGAACTGATTGATTTATAGTACGATGTTTCTAATTACAGTTTCCTAAACCTAAACCCTTAATACTCTTTGTTACTCTAGCATTGTTCAAAATTTAACTTGTCATCGAATAAGTAATAATAATAAATATTACAATAATGATAACATAATGACTACAGAAT
This sequence comes from Neoaliturus tenellus, assembly GCA_030545055.2. Lineage (NCBI taxonomy): Eukaryota > Metazoa > Arthropoda > Insecta > Hemiptera > Cicadellidae > Neoaliturus > Neoaliturus tenellus. Next base: position 210,270,285 of record CM061532.1, read on the forward strand.
GTTTACTATTAATGTAGGTATTTATGGTAAAAACACATAGGCCTAAATAACAGACTTAAAATGATTATATAACATTTTAATTACTCAGCACTCGTGAGTGGTAATGATCGTCCTTGCAGAAAAGAATATTTGTCACTCCTTCCGGCGTTCTTGATCTTGCCTTTGATATTTGAAATGAAAGTTTTTAAAAAATTGCACAGTCACATTTGTAATTATAAAGACTCTGGAGGATTGCTTCCAGTCAGTCCACTTCCATTCTGTTCTGTTCTTCAAAATTTGAATTGGGAAATATTTATGTCTCAATATTTGTGATTCCTTTAAAAACAGAATTCTGGGACTTTTGCGCGTCCCGATACAATTTTTTGGGACATTGCATGACATTATAAAATATAAAAAACCGGGACAATCCCTGTTTTCCAGGTCGTTGGTCACCCTAGCCTATGCCTATTACAAAAACTGTGAGTGAGGAAAAGCTCTTATTTGGAAACATTAGAAAGTAAATTAATAGTGAAAAGTGAAGTAAGTAACTGTGACAGAGGATTCTCTTTTATGTTATATTAAATGTAGACCTAAGTCTTATGGTAATTACTTTACAATCTTTTTATTGGGTACACTCCTTTAGGCCTAGACCTTTTGTTAAAAAAACTGAGTTTTTTAACTTTAGTTTATTGACACAATCAGCAATTTACAAAGTAATATTTGTTCCTTCACATAGATTTTAGGAAAATTAAACTTAGAGTTAATATAGGTAGGCCTATTAGTTATTTTAAGGCAATTTTCAATATTTTTATGTTCATGTACTACTCGACTTGACTTGAAACTCGAGAATTCTATTTATTACTCAACTCAACTCTTTGCAAAAATATGATACTCGTCCACCCCTACTAAGTAAGAGCCCATATAGGCCTTAACTCCCACAGTGACATTTGTAATTTATGCCCTAAATGACGATACTGTAAGGGGGGAACTGGATTAATATTGTTTTATTTAATTATTAACTATTGATTGTTGGGTTTTAAAATTGTTAGTTTCAGGCGAGGTCAAGGCAGTAATGTAAGGAGGAAGTATTTGAGCTTGCTGTCGTATGAGTAGACTGGAACTGTTATTAAACAATAGCTTGTTTATGCTGACCTATTGGTAGCTCTGGCTTAAATAGGTCAGCAGACTTAGATTCGAGAGTGTGTGTCTAGTGCAGTGATGTGAGTGTAAAGGTTTAGGGGGTTAGGTTCGAGGGGCCATGGGGCTCAAGGCCTGGGGCCCGGGGTAAGTCTAATTTAGACGGGGTTTTCTAAATTGGGGGTTCTAATTATATTAATAATTTATTTAAAGTTTCTCTAGTTTAAATTTTGAATTGTTTCTTTTGGAGTTCCAGTCTTCTTAACCCAAACATTAAATTTAATAAATGTATAAGTTGAATTCCGTTCTTGTTTATCATTAGTTTGAAACTATTATATTTTCTGTTTGTTATGTTGATTTGAATATCTGTTAATTATATTTGGTTTGAATCTTAACATGTCTCTTTCATTTAATGAGCTACGCCCTCAGTCATGTAGTGTGGCTTCTCAGTCTGGCCAACTGGGAAGTCGCACGTATGACAGGTGATGGATGCGCCGGACGTTTTGTTTTACAAAACGTTCGATCCTGGTACTGCTCTTTGGAATTGGCTTTAAATTTTGGGTTTCAGTTTACAGAAGGGTTAAGCATTTACTTTTCAAAATTTAAAATGTTTTGGTTTAACCAGTTTTGAATTGGAAAAAGTACTAAATTGGAAAAAGGGACATGTTTTTTCTAATATCATAGTATGTTCAAAATTACATATTAACCATCCAAGTTTTTTTTTTTTTTTAGTATGAGTTTTAAGTGGGGGCAGGGTTGGTATGTAGAAGTTTTGTTGGCATAAGAGATAAGTGTAAAGTGTGTTTAGGTGGTGTTATTAGTTATGTTTATGATAGTGCGTAGAGTTGGGTTTTAGTGTTACAGCACGGGCTGTGAGACAGATGTTGGTTACGTGGTTGTGGTTGTGTTGAGCCACACGGGCTTTTGCGTTATCAGTGTTTTAGAGGCAAGTGGTTTATTTGATTCAAGTGCAGTGAAGTTTAATTTTGTGTTCTTGAGGTGTTTTTGAAATGTGCGCGAGGGTCCATGCCGCGATAAGTGTTTTTGTGCCGCGAGGGTCCATTCCGCGATGTGTGTGTTATGATATGTGCCGTGAGGATTCATGCCGCGATGGATGTTTTATACAGTGAGTTTTGTATGTTTTGTGCTCTGGGAGCACAGCGTGTTTTGTTCAGAGAGGGAATTGTTTCTCAGTGTGTGACATGCTGTATTTTGTGTCGAATAGAGAATCCCGGCATGTGTTATTTTTTTATGTAGACCTATGTTTCAGGCTGAGAAAGCAGGTTCATGCTGAAGATGACTATGTTTTTCTCCTCTTATAGAAATGATTTGTTTTGAGTTTTAGGTACAGTGATAGCCAGAGTTTTTAGGCTGTGTTTTTCCAGAGAAATTTTAAAATGCAGACTAATTGAGTTTTCAGGTCGGCGCTGGAGTTTTATGTTTTATCTAATGATGTGTGAGGAGAGAGTTTGATTGCTTTAGGAGATGTATAAGGAAGGAGTTTTATTATTTAAGTTTAGAATAGATCTTAGAGTAGTAAATTTTGGGGATTTGTGTATTTATATGTTTCAGGTTATTTGATTAAAACTACAGGGTTTATTAATTTATTTCGTATTACTGCTATGTACTATGTTGGAGAGAATGCTAGGAAGACCAGTAGTACGAACAGGTCAGAGGTTTTGTTGTTGATGCATCTGTTTTCAGGTCAGAACTGCTGAGTCTTAGGCTGATGAACTGGCTGCTGACGACCTTGCTGACGTATGGGTTTTGGTGCTTGGCATATGCAACGTGTGGAATGCATAACTAGGGACGCTTTTACTAACATTTGTTTATGTAAATTATAAATGCACATCTTCTGTTTAATAATATTCATGGAAAATTTTATTTGAGAATTTTTTCACAAAGAGAGTTTGTTTACTATAAAATAAGAGAGGTTTACCAATTTTATCATATTTTATCATATTTTTGTGTTTTGTTTTTTTTTCATAAAGATTTGGGCCCAAATCGATTTTTCCTTTTAATGTGTGAGAAAGATTTTGTTTAATTTGTTTTAATCGTTTGAGTGTAAAATGATTAGTGTGAAATTGATTTTATATGTTATCAAATTTTTATTAATAGCAGTTTTCAATAATTTATGAGGATTTGTATAATTTTGCGCAAAGTATTATGAGACTTGAGTGTATAAGATTTTGTTTTAATCGTTTGAGTGTAAAATGATCGGTGAGAAATTGATTTTATATGTACTCATTTTTTATTAATAGTTTTAGTTAATTTATGAACATTATATATTCTAGCAAATTTTTTTTATTAGGTAAAAACTTTTATCAAGCATTTTTGGTTTTGTTTTCTATGACATTTTTGGAAACCTTTTTGTAGATTTTATTAACTTTTTCATTAAGAGATTTAAGAGATCATTTAGAGATTAGTAGATTTCTTTAAGAGATTTATTGCTTACTCGTCAATAATGAGTTTGAATTAAATTACTTAATTACTTTTTCAGCTCGAATGAACTTTTTAAGCTAAAAATTAAGTTTCATGAAAATGACTTGCAAGAGATTATTTTTAAAGATAACTGTTGTTTGTATTGTACTATTGTTAACTTGTTACTTTTAAATGATTCAGAGTAACTGCGTTTTATAGTGAAATATTATGATCAATATTGTTAATAGGGGCACTGGCTAAGTACTTCCTCTACAATAAATATTTGTAATGTTTGAGTTTTTATGTGGGATTTTTAATTGGTAAATTTTGTCAGGGGCTACAATAAGATGTTTTTTTCTAACTTTTTTTAGTAATGTTTTGTAATGTTCTAAATTCCTCAGCTGACTCCCATCCTTAACTGACCAAAGAGACATCCTTCGGCTGCTTGACATCATGGATCTACCCTCAACCTATCAGTTATTGCTGGACTTCATTTTTGGATGACTACTTCATCAGGGGGATTATCTTCAGTATCATCATCTTGTGTGGCCTTCGTGGAGCGATCATTGTTGTGGCTGGGCCGAGTTTCAGACATCAAAGGACGAACATTATATCCGGCTCATGGCATTTCTTCAACTGGCCAGGAACAACCACCATCTATACACGTGATGACGCAGACGATCCAGGAACTTCAAGCTTGGTGGGGACCCAAGGGTTCGATGCTGACACTTGCAGTTTTTGGAGACTCGCAGCTTTGCAGATGGAGAGGATAGATGGACCACGGCTCTACCAAACAACGGGAGCACTCCAGTCGACATTGTTTGGTCAGTCCTGTCCATTCCGTAATTTTCCTTCCTAATTTTTTCCATATTTTAATTTGTAAAATGTATAAGTAGGGAAATTAACTACGTTTAAAATTTAAAATTTCATATAAGACGCTGAGGACATCGTCTTCGGAAGAAGGGGGGATGTAAGGGGGGAACTGGATTAATATTGTTTTATTTAATTATTAACTATTGATTGTTGGGTTTTAAAATTGTTAGTTTCAGGCGAGGTCAAGGCAGTAATGTAAGGAGGAAGTATTTGAGCTTGCTGTCGTATGAGTAGACTGGAACTGTTATTAAACAATAGCTTGTTTATGCTGACCTATTGGTAGCTCTGGCTTAAATAGGTCAGCAGACTTAGATTCGAGAGTGTGTGTCTAGTGCAGTGATGTGAGTGTAAAGGTTTAGGGGGTTAGGTTCGAGGGGCCATGGGGCTCAAGGCCTGGGGCCCGGGGTAAGTCTAATTTAGACGGGGTTTTCTAAATTGGGGGTTCTAATTATATTAATAATTTATTTAAAGTTTCTCTAGTTTAAATTTTGAATTGTTTCTTTTGGAGTTCCAGTCTTCTTAACCCAAACATTAAATTTAATAAATGTATAAGTTGAATTCCGTTCTTGTTTATCATTAGTTTGAAACTATTATATTTTCTGTTTGTTATGTTGATTTGAATATCTGTTAATTATATTTGGTTTGAATCTTAACATGTCTCTTTCATTTAATGAGCTACGCCCTCAGTCATGTAGTGTGGCTTCTCAGTCTGGCCAACTGGGAAGTCGCACGTATGACAATACTTTGACAAAAGAAATGCGGTTGCTAGTGACTGAACCACAATATCAAACAGCCGAATATACCGATCGAACACTGCAACATCAGCTGACCTAGTAAAATCACTTACAGATAAAAAGTGTTCACTTTTTTTTATAAGTAACAGTTTTTAGAAAAGAATAGGCCTGAAAATTATCAAAAATGTTGATAGCAGGTGCTTGTCTGAGGTGACTCACATGATGTGTTGTGTTGGTGACCTCCTCCGGCACCAGTTCACACGCCAGCTCCAGCGTCTTCCGTGCGCTGTTCGACCGCTCCAGGAAATATCCGTTGGCAGTTTCGTTGCTCTGTGCGGGCGGTGACCACGCTGTGTTGTAGCTGTTGCTTACATATGGCCTTTGCTGCTGAGTGCATAGCATATTGTGAGCGTTATTGTTATATATATATATATATATATATATATCGTATGGCTCATTTAGCCAGCCACCATGGTTTAAGAATAATAAATAAATTCTGCGGTGCAGAGCACTTGAGTCAGTATAAGTAAAAATCTAAACACTAAAATAAAAAATAAATTGTTTTAAATGAAGATAAATGAAGATAAAAATAAAAACAAATAACATTGTTATATTACCTACTGGTTGAAAACGAAGGGACTTGAATGAACAATACCGCTACATTTAGATATGTACATGGTCCCCTGCACTTAGGAAAAATATCTGTTCTAATGCAAGTATTAGGGATGGGTCGGTTGTTAAAGTTAGTTGTCTCTTGATTTTTACGAAAAACTTGGTCCTTCATATGGTCTAACAAAAACTTTTTGGCTTCATATAGTCCAAATAAAATTTTTGTATACCTAAAATCTACTTTTAGTGTTCCCCATGGCAACATATGTGTATACTCTTTCCCTATATTTATCATAAGGAGAATAGACATTTATTTCCCTATTTATGAGCATGTAATGAAATTTTGTTTACAGGTTTATCTGGTCAAAATTAATATTACTAATTTGGAAATTCCCTGAGTACGCAGGTCTGCTGCGACAGGGGGATTTATACTAAAGGATAACTAATTAAGTTTTTTGAAATGCAATTTACAGGTGCTCAATATTGCCTTTAGATGCACAGTACAAGTCTATGCGATACTCAAAGTCGTCTCAGACTTTAGCTAGCATGTCTTCAGTGATGGATTCGATGGTTGCTCTACTTTGGTTCTTCAGTTCAACCAATGTTGTTAGAAGGGAAGCATATAAAGAGGGTCTTATAAAAACCCCCTCAAAATAAATCACAAACAGTAGGGTCTGGTCCCCTTGGCTGCCAGTGATTAACGCGGAATAGTTAGGTCTAGTATGGCCGATCCACCTTGAGGAAGCCTATCATTTAAAAACTTTCTTACATGATTTCTTTATTGTAGGTTTGTAAAAGACACTGTTTATATTCTTACCCTTCTAACTGAAGAACCACATTAGAGGAGCCATCGAATCCATTACTCAAGGTATGCTAGCTAAGCTGTGGGACCAATTTGAGTAATGCCTAGACATGTGCTGTGCATCTAAAGGGGGTCATATTGAGCACTTGTAAATGGTATGTAAAAAAAAAACTTTATTAGTTATCCTTTAGTATAAAAATAATCCTATGTCCATATGATTATTACTTTTGAAATTGCAAACCTATAAAATCGGATGATTCTTTTTTTCATAGTACCAATTACTACTTTCTGAACCAATTGTCATACCACTTGTTAGCCAAGTGATGTCTCATTTGATTCATCGTATTTTCCCAAATTAAATAAAACATCAACCAAAGTTGTGTGACATTCCCTTCAAGGGCAAAGTACAAAAATATTGTTTAGTAAATCACTACAATGCAGCACCGCCAGTCAGCTGTTAGCTCTTGTCAGGTACCGTTCGCTAAAAACATCCTAAAAACATTGACTTAATAATAGTCAGTGAAACATTGAATTTGAATCAACTGTATATCAATATCTGTTTATGATGGTTGAGCTGTATTGGCGAATGTGCGCAGCCAGGCTAGTACACCATCGTTCGCCCCTCCCACTCCTACTCCACACCCCTCCTAGCTCTCTTGCTCCCCTACCCCATGCGTGGACTGTTATCACGTCTCGTGCAACGGCCTGTACATTTATTAATATGTAATATAGCAAAACTTGTTTTGGGGTTATAAACGGCATTGGTTTATTTAAGAACTTCATTCCGGAATGTTAATATTTATTCCATTTCAATTTCTTGTTTTTGTTCTTCTTTATTTGGGTAGGTCTTATTTATGTAATATGGTTTTGTTTTCTCTACAGTTTTGCCAATTGTTTTAATCTATATTTTTATATAGCTTACATAATTTTATTTTCATTCTTTGTCCCACATGTTTAATATTTCATTCAACAAAACTTGTACAACATTTGATATGGACACATTTTTTTCTTTATACGTATATTCTTGTTTAATGATTTGATTTAAATTTCTTTGGTTCTTTCTCTTGGTCTAATTGAATACTGCAAATATCAAAATTAGATACCGGTATTTAAAATCTTTTCAACAAAAAGACATTCATTTAACTTATACAAAAACAAGTAGTACAAATGGGAAGGATAACCAGTTGATATTTAACATTAATTTGTCTGTATACAACACTTGTTTAAATGTTTAAACGAATATTTCCCCGATAGCTACAAGGAGAGCGATCCCACCCCAAATATGAACAGCAAATAAAAATTCCCGTCCCTCCCTAAAATATTATAAAACTTGGAGGTATTGTTAACCATAAACAGAACGCTTATAATCAAAACCATTTGAATCAATTAAATATATTTACTTACTTACAACATGATATGTTTTAAACTTTGTGTAATGTGACATGGAGAAGTTAGTTGGATATCAAATTACGTTCTATTTGGTCAGGAATGTTAGACCTGCGGGAAAGTTTTAGAGGAGTCAAATTTAATAAAATTATAAGCCTTATTCTACAAATGGTGTGTGTGCGAAGCGGAAATGGTGGTAGTGCTACAGTAACACAACCGTTTATAGATGGATATTTTGTTTAATTTATTCTTCATTATAATATTTTAAGGGTTTAATCATCAATTACACAAAGTCAATTGCCGACATATAGAAATTATTTGATAGAATTAGAGGTCTGCGGGTACCCGAAAATTCGGGTAACTCCGGGTATTAGCGTGAACCCGAGTGGTCGGGCGGGTTTGACACGTCTCGGTCTTTATTCGGGCGGGCTTTTATTTTAAGCCGGGTCGGGCGGGTACCTAATGCCCGAATTAAATCGGGTTGTAGGTACCCGACAGGACATTAAAAGCAAACCCGGGTTTTAAAACTATTTTATAGCCAAAATTTGTGAATTACAACGTTCACGGAATTAATGGGCATCGTTCCACACACTATTTTAGACTAGTGGTAACAACTGCCAGTCATTATTACTGAGGTGGATGTGAATGAACTGGAAATACCTTAGCTTACTATTCGCGACACTCGCACATGAAAATGTGGCTTCTGAAAGAAGCTAGCGGTCTCTGGTGCCTAGAAACGTAAGCAATTTTGTTTTGTTGATAATTTGGTACCCCATACTTCATGTTCAATTTAAAACAAATAACATTTTGATCATGAAAGATCGTATTTGACGAAGGAACATTTGTATTCCTTTAGTACAGTACTATTTTATGCCCAAAAAATAGTTTAAACAGCATTAAATCATTTGTTGCAAGCCTAGACACCAGTAGCGCTAGCATACTTCTCTCACTCTAACCTAAAGGAACTGCTCAGTGTCGTCGTCGTGACTGACTCACACTCTTAGACTGTGGCGTAGCCAATACCGTCACCAACTGTACAAACCGAAATCAAGGTAGCAGTGGCATTGGTACTATCATTGACTTTACATACAAAGTCTTTGTTTGTAAAGTCAATGGTACTATTTACACGATAACCGGTAAATAGCAAGAGCAAAATCAAAAGTAAATAATCTCTACAGATTAGTGTTTAAATTATTTTTGCAATACAAAATTCATCAGTGTATATATCTTTACGAAATATAATCAATATAGTACTATTCGGTATAATTGGTTTTATTGCCGAATTATTTCTCATTCCATCTTGCAAATTGTCAAAACATTTAAGATTTCTTGAGAACAAATGAAAACAATTTCTTAGATAATGTAACAGTTGGATATCCATAGTCAATGGTTGCATACTTCATAGACAGATTTCTTCATTCTCTATGTAGTTTTATAGTAACGGTACTCCATGTTTGTTGTATGGTATTATTAGTATGGCGCGATCCGTCGTCTGTATTGATGATTTGATAGATGGTTTTCCTCTCGTTCTTGTTTATTCAATTCACATTTGTGTTACTTGAGTGATGTTGAATTTTTTTCTGATATGAAAAATAAATATTAAAAAGCCACGGAATTGAGAGAATTCTAATGTCCGTGTATCCACTAACAGTCCTACTAGTGAAACCAAAGATTTGGGAAGTGTAAAATGTCGTGGATGGGCATTCATCTGCTATTTGGAATCACTCAAGCAAAGAAACAAATTTGCGGAAAGTAATCTAACAGAAATGAAATGCAATTATTTTAAGTCTGTTTTGAAAATAGGATATGGCAATATTGATTGAAAGGCCAAGTTTGAGTATAATCACATAATATTTTCATAATAAAATAACTTTGTGTATTATTAGGCCTACAGAAAAATAGGCTAGCCTACAGTATGATAATTCGCATCTAGGGTATTTTGACAGTTATAAAAGTGGTTTTTGTTTAGTTTCAACAGTGTACAATATCATTTGTATATTTGTCATGTTTGTTGAAAAAGTTAACATTGGGTAAAGTAACTTAGGACTAAAGGAACCCTTAATTAGCTTGATAGGTTATTGGCTCGGGAGAATTTTTTAACTTTTCATACTAAAATAAAATACATTATAGTTTTTTAACTTTTGTTAGGCCTAGGCCTAACTTAGTAGGTGGAAGGTTTTTCCTAGTATTTATTAGTAGGCCTACTATACTTAAGCTTAGTAGGCACATCAACAATTATTTTAAAATGAAATAACTTAGGCCTAGACATTTATTTTACAAATAATAGCGAAGCCGACCCGAAGTTTTATTCAACTTACAATACCCGAGCCCGACCCGAGTTTTTTTTAACATACATAAGCTACCCGAACCCGACCCGAGATTTTTTAACTCACACACCCGAACCCGAAACCGACCCGAATTTTTCTTTAACTTATAATGTTCAAACCCGACCCGACCCGAAAATTGATGTTAATCTACTACCCGACCCGAAACCGACCCGACTTGAAAAATCACTACCCGCAGACCTCTAGATAGAATGTACATTATTATCGACTAATGAGTTGTTTGAGTATGGCAAAAATTTTATGTATGTAGTAATTAAACCCACAAAAAAGTTTATTGAACTGCTGTTTCGATTGCTCAAAATCATACAATTTGTGTAAATTTTGACTGTTTTCACAACAGTAAAAACAGTGCAAAATCATATTAAAACTTAATTATATTAAAACTAATAAAAAAAAAGCTTTTTGGGTATCTTTTTCGCTCATTATGAGTGTTTTTATTTATAATGTGACAAATATAAAGGATTTTAACATTCATTATAATTTTCTGCCATCTGCTCATACAACGCGGTTCTGTTTCTCTTTCTGGTTGAGCGAAAGTCGCTCACAGTCAGTATGTAGCTTTTTGGCAGTGTCGACGCAATGCCAAAGATACTCTCATTTGGAGCCAATAATACTGGTGGAATCTAAAAAAATTCAACAAGTAAACAATAACTAAGATATTGCAATTTCATTGGTGGTAAAAAAAGGAAGCTTATCCAGAAATTTAAAAAAGTTTAGGAAATTGGGAAGTTATAAAACTGGGGCTATAACTCTTACAATTAATAATTTACATAAATTTGTTTTGTTTTAATTTGATAACTGTGTTTTTAATATAGTTTAGCCTACATCAAACAATTTTAGGTGTTTTAAGAATAGTGTCTAAAGTCAGGTTTGATTAATGTATGTGTATTTAATTTAAGAGGACTCCGTAAAAAGTTCATGTTTTAAAAATTTCACTCTACAGTTAAACAGGTTAAATTAGATTTGTAGATATTGTTTAATTGATCACACAAATATTTAAATGATGTTATATAATTATGTATAATTTATGTTCATAGTACCACAAATATATCTTTTTAGGTATTTAACTTCCTTGTCTAAACGGTATACAACATGAGTAGTTCTAAAAAATGAGATATGAAATAACAAAAATTTTCTTAAACCATGATTTGGGGGTGTTCCTACACTTTTTTTAATTGGTTGGATTTTATGACCCGCATTTTTATTCTATCCTCCTAGATATTTCATAAATTCCGACAAAATAACCCAAACTTATTTTCTTTTAGTTAAACTTAATTGAAATTTTGCCCACTAAAATGGTTGTATTGCTCTTTGACCACTTTCCGATAAAATGTAAAGCCAGTATTATAGTAGGATGATCATTTAATTATTATAACATTTTTGCAATGACTAACTGGTCTATTTAAAAAGGATAAATGTGTCAAAAGGAGAAAATATGGCTCGGCCTGATTTTATATGGCAACCTTGAGTTTTTTCATGTTTACTATCTAAAATAAACCGAAAAACCGACAACCAAAAACAGATGCCAGTGAAAAAACAAACTGATAAATTTTGCAACTGACCCATCACTAGTAAGTAAACTTATTAAGTTTTTAAGTACTAAGTACTTTTTAAGTATGAAGTAGTAAGTTAAGTGATTAAACTTTGATTTAATCTTATCAATATTGCAAAAAAAAATTTAATTCTAAATCAACGAGCTACCTCCTAAATCTTATATCTGTAGGGTTATACTATTCTTGTACTAAGGTTGTGAAGCTCACCCTCTCGAGTTCATCCTGCAGCCACTCGACGGAGACGTGCCACTTGCGCCGGAACTCTGGCACTGAGGTAACCATGTTGAGTGCAGCGGGACACTTGGTGAATAGCGTCACCAGACACTTAATGCACTGGTAAGCCCGCTTCTGGTAGTGGTTCTTGGCTCGCTGGATGATGTCAAACAGGCCATCCCTCTCGTCTACCATACCTAACGAGATTAGTATCATTACAAAATATCGCATCAGTTTTCAGCGCTTGCCTTTAAGGGCAATCGTTTTGTTACGCCTGAAATTAATTTTTATCGGAGATAAAAATAGTATATTTAGTATATTCTTTGAAAAAAATTGTCTCATCTAAGTGAAAGGGATTTAATTGTAACAGGTGGACTCTCGCAAATGGTAAATCGATAATTTTTGTTGAAGAGTGGTGGCTTTACTTTGAGTCAAACAAGGTTTATTTTAGTAAAAAAAATCTATTTGTCTTCTATACAACATAAGATGTTTTCTGAAGATTGTGCATGGGCTTACCACAAGTAAAACTACTTTTCGATGGATTTTTATGTAATTTAAGCCGAAGCAGAATATTTTGAGATCCAATGAGGAGAAAGCTGTTTATTGCAATAACAATAAAAGCAATAAGCAGGGGGGTTATTCAATTGATTTATCATGTGATAGGTGAAAAGTAATAATCATGGTTGTGGTGGGTATCGTAAACCTGACTATTGGTTTAGAGGATTTGGAAATTAAAGCAGCATACCTAATCACTGAAGCTAGAATAATCTAACGGTAGTGACAACTACAGCTCATTCCGAGGAAAAAGCACAAGGTACATCACATCTATTTGACAGTTGCTATCACAGGGTGTCTACTGAAATCTGATTTTAGAATTCCAGTATTTTCAGTTAAAAAAAAATCCAGTATCACTTGAGAACTATTAGTATTAATCCAAACATGGAGTAAAACATGGAGTAGATGCAGGTTTACCTTTGAGCGCATTGTGTATACGGTGCATTTGCCACGAGTCCTCCATGAGCAGCATGCCCAGTAGCAGGTCCATGTAGTGGCGCAGCTCGTAGCAGTACGTGTACATGACAGGCACGGGTAGATGCAGGCTTACCTTTGAGCGCATTGTGTATCCGGTGCGTTTGCCACGAGTCCTCCATGAGCAGCATGCCCAGTAGCAGGTCCATGTAGTGCCACAACTCGTAGCAGTACGTGTACATGACAGGCACGGGTAGATGCAGGCTTACCTTTGAGCGCATCGTGTATCCGGTGCGTTTGTCACGAGTCCTCCATGAGCAGCATGCCCAGTAGCAGGTCCATGTAGTGCCACAACTCTTAGCAGTACGCATACGTGACAGGCACGGGTAGATGCAGGCTTACCTTTGAACGCATTGTGTATCCGGTGCATTTGCCACGAGTCCTCCATGAGCAGCATGCCCAGTAGCAGGTCCATGTAGTGGCGCAGCTCGTAGCAGTACGCGTACATGACAGGCACGGGTAGATGCAGGCTTACCTTTGAGTGCATTGTGTAACCGGTGCGTTTGGCACGAGTCCTCCATGAGCAGCATGCCCAGTAGCAGGTCCATGTAGTGCCACAACTCGTAGCAGTACGCGTACATGACAGGCACGGGTAGATGCAGGCTTACCTTTGAGCGCATTGTGTATCCGGTGCGTTTGCCACGAGTCCTCCATGAGCAGCATGCCCAGTAGCAGGTCCATGTAGTGCCACAACTCGTAGCAGTACGTGTACATGACAGGCACGGGTAGATGCAGGCTTACCTTTGAGCGCATTGTGTATCCGGTGCGTTTGCCACGAGTCCTCCATGAGCAGCATGCCCAGTAGCAGGTCCATGTAGTGCCACAACTCGTAGCAGTACGCGTACATGACAGGCACGGGTAGATGCAGGCTTACCTTTGAGCGCATTGTGTATCCGGTGCATTTGCCACGAGTCCTCCATGAGCAGCATGCCCAGTAGCAGGTCCATGTAGTGCCACAACTCTTAGCAGTAAGTGTACGTGACAGGCACGGGTAGATGCAGGCTTACCTTTGAGCGCATTGTGTATCCGGTGCATTTGCCACGAGTCCTCCATGAGCAGCATGCCCAGTAGCAGGTCCATGTAGTGCCACAACTCGTAGCAGTACGCGTACATGACAGGCACAGGATGATGCAGGCTTACCTTTGAGCGCATTGTGTATCCGGTGCGTTTGCCACGAGTCCTCCATGAGCAGCATGCCCAGTAGCAGGTCCATGTAGTGCCACAACTCGTAGCAGTACGCGTACATGACAGGCACAGGATGATGCAGGCTTACCTTTGAGCGCATTGTGTATCCGGTGCGTTTGCCACGAGTCCTCCATGAGCAGCATGCCCAGTAGCAGGTCCATGTAGTGGCGCAGCTCGTGGCAGTACGCGTAAGCGATCTGCCACAGCAACTCGCTGAGGCACGTGCGCGACAGGTGCGGGTTCTCCCAGCAGCAGAACTGGAGCAGCTTCATGCCCTCGTCCATCAGCCCCGCGTCCTCTATCACCTTTTTCACGTAACTGCAAACCAACACCAAACATTGTGCAATGAGAATACATTTTGTGCCTAAAGGGTGATAATTTATCTATTAATCTCACTTCACATTTATAATAATTAGGAAAAATCTCGGCAGAGCAATTTTAACTTTTGTAAGAGGAAGCATTCTTCTACAACAGAAAAATATCCACAACAAATACATATACATGAATATTTCTTGTATAACTGGGATTTTTTATGAGTATAAGACAATTAAAAATATAAAAAAAATTTTGTAAAAAGTTTGTAAAATATCCTGGATATTAGAAAAATATGCGGCTTTTACTGGAAGGGGATCAGCTATTTTCCTTGCCTCAGGAACCTTCTCTTTTTGTTCTCTATGCTTAAGATTAATTAATTAACCAATGCATTACTTCTGGAGTAGGCACCTTATGTACCACAGAGTTTGCCGATTGATCTGTTTGTGCTGAACATGAGCCCTGAGTTCTGTCACTGAGCAACGGTTGCTGCCAGCCAAAAGAATTTGAATTGACATAATAATAATCTTACTATAACACGACACAGCATTGGGTCTTGTAAATTTAAATTGACTCTAACACACTCAAGATAATTATATACTAACCTTGACCTATTGAACAGAATTTCGGCTGCTGGTGGTTGGATGGGCATAATGTACTCAGGACACGACGGGTCCTTGAAGGGATTTGGTAACGGTGCGGTGTTCTGTAACAAAATCCAACCACAACCTGTTAGTGAATCATTTTGATAAGTAGTTGGACACCAAGTTTGTGAAGAATTACTA
The DNA here is from genome assembly GCA_030545055.2 of Neoaliturus tenellus. Lineage (NCBI taxonomy): Eukaryota > Metazoa > Arthropoda > Insecta > Hemiptera > Cicadellidae > Neoaliturus > Neoaliturus tenellus. The sequence continues at coordinate 210,285,648 of CM061532.1, forward strand.
CGACAGACAACTTATTTTAAAATAAAACATTCAAAATACTGAAACGCCTAGTATAAAATTCAAATATAAAACCAAGTCGATAACTCATAACTAAAAATATGATGTTATTGATAGTTTGCCTGTAATGACGTACCGGTTGCGAGGACTGCATCCGAGAGGAGACGTCACAGCATCTTATCAGCAGTGACACCACCATATGCAGCTTAGTCAGCTCTGGGTACTGGTACTTGATGTTGGGCCCCGGACCTTCATCCAACGCCACTAGCATGAACGTTGATGGCACGTTTAGCTGAAAAATTAGACAATCTAATTAGAGAAGAAAAAGTTTTAATCAAACAAGAAAAGTTAAAACAAAGCAAAGATTTAGGCTAAATAATATTTTTAACATTAAATAGCATTTTTATTTAGATTGTGGTTTTATTGTATTTGTTTGCATAGTTATTGTGATATACTTTATTGTAAAGGAAAAAACAAGATAAACATTGTAGTTAATGACAATAAGAGTAAACATTGGCTGTCACTAAATATTAAATCAGTGGACTTGACAATATACAGTGTACAGATTACAAAGGAAAAGATCTAGATTTCGAACATGTTTTGTAACTAGCAAATTACTTTACTTTTTAAGCTTTACCACTAATACATTCCATTTATCATACTGATAATCTCTGATCATCAGTGGAGTATTCTGGACTAGCATTCTATCACAGTACAAAAGAAATCCTAAAAAACTATTTTTTAGGCTTTACAAGCTTTTCTTGAAAACTCAATCTGGCTATTTTAACCACTTACAAATTAAAGAGTATATGTTTCTGTGAGTGTTTATATATAGAGGTTTTTATCTAAAGTGTTCAACATGAGGCACTCACCCTGAGCAGCTGCGTGCGCTCGGGGATGCCGAGCATGGCGTAGGTGTGGAACAGCGTGAAGTAGTGGGGCAGGTGTCGGCCGTGCTCCGACACCTCCTTGTTGAGGAGAGACATGACGGCCATCAGCAGGTGGTCACTCATGGTCGCCTTGCGGTCCAACAGTATCACTGCAATCACAACACTCACGGTGACCAAACTAAACTAATATTTGACAAATTAAAAAAAAAAAAAAAAAAAAAAAAAAAAAACATATTCTTGTCTGCTCTTAATCACATTTCTATGAAAGTTCTTTGAGTAAACTTCATTATCATGCAATAGAAAGAAGTATACATTAACCCTTTGCATTAATAAATCTGATGTATTAATTTTATTTTGGAAAAATCTAAATTATTTTTGGGAAGAGAATGTCATTGGATATCAGGGAGCAAAGGGGAAAGATAATACAAATTATTATGCAACTAGAGGTCTGCGGGTACCCGAAAATTCGGGTAACTCCGGGTATCAGCGTGAACCCGAGTGGTCGGGCGGGTTTGACACGTCTCGGTCTTTATTCGGGCGGGCTTTTATTTTAAGCCGGGTCGGGCGGGTACCTAATGCCTGAATTAAATCGGGTTGTAGGTACCCGACAGGACATTAAAAGCAAACCCGGGTTTTTAAAACTATTTTACAGCCAAAATTTGTGAATTACAACGTTCACGGAAAAAATGGGCATCGTTCCACACACTATTTTAGACTAGTGGTCATAACTGCCAGTCATTATTACTGAGGTGGATGTGGATGAACTGGAAATACCTTAGCTTACTATTCGCGACACTCGCACATGAAAATGTGGCTTCTGAAAGAAGCTAGCGGTCTCTGGTGCCTAGAAACGTAAGCAATTTTGTTTTGTTGATAATTTGGTACGCCATACTTCATGTTCAATTTAAAACAAATAACATTTTGATCATGAAAGATCGTATTTGACGTAGGAACATTTGTGTTCCTTTAGTACAGTAATATTTTATGCCCAAAAAATAGTTTAAATAGCATTAAATCATTTGTTGCAAGCCTAGACACCAGTAGCGCTAGCATACTTTTCTCACTCTAACCTAAAGGAACTGCTCAGTGTCGTCGTCGTGACTGACTCACACTCATAGACTGTGGCGTAGCCAATACCGTCACCAACTGTACAAACCGAAATCAAGGTAGCAGTGGCATTGGTACTATCATTGACTTTACATACAAAGTCTTTGTTTGTAAAGTCAATGGTACTATTTACACGATAACCGGTAAATAGCAAGAGCAAAATCAAAAGTAAATAATCTCTACAGATTAGTGTTTATATTATTTTTACAATACAAAATTCATCAGTGTATATATTTTTACGAAATATAATCAATATAGTACTATTCGGTATAATTGGTTTTATTGCCGAATTATTTCTCATTCCATCTTGCAAATTGTCAAAACATTTAAGATTTCTTGAGAACCAATGAAAACAATTTCTTGGATAATGTAACAGTTGGATATCCATAGTCAATGGTTGGATACTTCATAGACAGATTTCTTCATTCTCTATGTAGTTTTATTGTAACGGTACTCCATGTTTGTTGTATGGTATGGCGCGATCCGTCGTCTGTATTGATGATTTGATAGATGGTTTTCCTCTCGTTCTTGTTTATTCAATTCACATTTGTGTTACTTGAGTGATGTTGAATTTTTTTCTGATATGAAAAATAAACATTAAAAAGCCACGGAATTGAGAGAATTCTAATGTCCGTGTATCCACTAACAGTCCTACTAGTGAAACCAAAGATTTGGGAAGTGTAAAATGTCGTGGATGGGCATTCATCTGCTATTTGGAATCACTCAAGCAAAGAAACAAATTTGCGGAAAGTAATCTAACAGAAATGAAATGCAATTATTTTAAGTCTGTTTTGAAAATAGGATATGGCAATATTGATTGAAAGGCCAAGTTTGGGAATAATCACATAATCTTTTCATAATAAAATAACTTTGTGTATTATTAGACCTACAGAAAAATAGGCTAGCCTACAGTATGATAATTCGCATCTAGGGTACTTTGACAGTTATAAAAGTGGTTTTTGTTTAGTTTCAACAGTGTACAATATCATTTGTATATTTGTCATGTTTGTTGAAAAAGTTAACATTGGGTAAAGTAACTTAAGACTAAAGGAACCCTTAGCTTGATAGGTTATTGGCTCGGGAGAATTTTTTAACTTTTTATACTAAAATAAAATACATTATAGTTTTTTAACTTTTGTTAGGCCTAGGCCTAACTTAGTAGGTGGAAGGTTTTTGCCTTGTATTTATTAATACTATACTTAAGCTTAGTAGGCACATCAACAATTATTTTAAAATGAAATAACTTAGGCCTAGACATTTATTTTACAAATAATAGCGAAGCCGACCCGAAGTTTTATTCAACTTACAATCCCCGAGCCCGACCCGAGTTTTTTTTAACATACATAGGCTACCCGAACCCGACCCGAGATTTTTTTAACTCACACACCCGAACCCGAAACCGACCCGAATTTTTTTTTAACTTATAATGTTCAAACCCGACCCGACCCGAAAATTGATGTTAATCTACTAGCCGACCCGAAACCGACCCGACTTGAAAAATCACTACCCGCAGACCTCTAGCAACAACTGAATGTATTCTAATACAGTATGCGTTCAGGATATGTTACACAGGATGGTACAGGATATGTTCGGTAGCTGTAGGCCAGGTTACAAAAACTAAATGATTGCAAGTGGACTCTCATATCCTTATACGGTAATCTCGAACAAGGAAATCCCATAAGAGATTTACTTTACGGGAATAAATAATGACTTACTGGGGGCGTTGAGCATGGGTGGTGGGCATGGGCCATCCTGTAATGAGAAGTGTGCCAGGTGAACGATGATTTTCATGAACGCCGACCTCACTTCTGCACTCGGACAACTCAGTAAGTACTCGCAAAACCTGCAACATCATTATATATTTACAATTTCCTAGACTTTATGTGAAATCTAATAATATTTCAAAACTATTCTACAACATATTTTTTACAAAAACCTTTGGTAAAAGTTCCACAATAACGGCACTCTTTCTTGAGAAAAAACTCAAGCATCTCAAGAAAATATAGTTTATTTCAGTTTGAATGAAAAATATTTACCCGATAGTACAAAATACTTGGTGAACTATTTTAGTGAATACTTGGTAATAGATAATTACGGCATCCGACTGACCTGTGTGAGTGTTTGAAGAGGACGTTGTGGGCGAACCAGGAGCGCACGGACTTGTACGAGCGCAGGTGGTAGCTGAGCACATCATACCAGTCAGTCGCATTGCCGCGCAACGTCTTCTTGGTGTGGAACCCCGTATGGAAAAGGAACTTGCTGGCCAGCTGCACGCTCAGCATAGACAGCTCCTCTGACTCCGGGCTCTGAGACAGACGGTCACACATGGCTATGTATCATCTACTACTTCAAATAAAATATAAACCAACTTTAGTCATTTAGCATCCTTCCATTTACATTAAATATGGTTTGAGTTTGAATATTGAGTCGTGTCATATAATAATTATAACTGTGACAATCATTCTGCAAATTTATATTAGGTAAGTTTTTACAAATTGATAAAGAAATCTTTTACAGTAAAACCGATACACTACCTCTTAAAAAAATTAAAATTATTTACAGTAATCTTTCACTGATGTCTTCTTCTGATCATCTCTTGAGATAGGGTGACTATTCCAAAATAACTTTTAGAAATCACAGCGACTATTCAAAAATAACATTTAAAAATTACTATAATGTCCTTTAAGAATTGTTGTTTTAGATTCTGCTCGCTCTCTGTGAGGCGTCTACTTTCATCGCATGTTTCTCCGTATTCGTTAAGCTTTAGTATGGCGGGAAAGATTTGTTTTTTTAGTGATTGGCGGGCAACCGAGATCCTCCAGACTGAAAACCACTCGCCTGGCGTTGAATAGGTTCTCTAAAGTCGTGGCTTTTACAAGTAAAAACCAAACAAACAATACACGCTCGTTCATCTGAGCTATGTAGCGGACGACCAGTTCAGATCTAAAAAAAATTCTAATAAGCGGAGTTGTCCTGGACTGGGAGTCATTGTTTTTGTTGTTGCAGCAACAAATTAATGTTATATTCATTGTTATTGATGAGGTTAATACATGAGATCTTCTGATACGGCAATAATACAGTGTGTCTCAGAAGTTGTTAAAAATCTTAATTAATTCATTAACAACAAAAAAATTTTAGAATTTTTACAAAATCTGAGAGAAGCAGTAGGGGATGCTCTTTTTAAAGGTATAAGAGTTTTTATGTAACTCCACCAAAAATAGGGGTAATTAACCTTTGAAGAAAAGCAGCCAAAAACAAGTAAAATTAAGAAGAAAAAAATTAACTTAAAGAACAAAAATTAGTTTTAAAAAAACCATATAAAAGTAAATAATGTGTTAGCATCCATTAAATTTGATTTCGCAATTTTCCATTTATCATCATGTCTAACCTTCAATTAATGAAATAGAATTTTAAAATAAGAACTCAACTGATACATTAACCTGTATTTCACCTCATAATCTTCATCTTGTACCAACTAGAAATGGTTTATCAAACAACACAAATTTTAAGTTTTAAAACTTAAAATTTTTAACAAATTGTTTTCCTAAACCAATTAAATGTAATTTTTATTGTTCAAAAGTGAGCTGCATAAACATAATACTGTTTTGAGCACTCACAAACTTGTCGGCGTTGTGTTGCCTGCTCGGGGGCGGTATGTTGCAGGACGCCAGTTTGCGGATAAATTGGAAGTACTCGACGGAGAACTGGTTGCGGTTGTGCATGAACTTAATGTTCTGCCGCCGCACGCTCCGCTCGATGGCTGGGGGCATCTTCATTGCACCCAGCTTGGTGTCGGCTGCGGACACACAACTTAGCCTCACCAATATCATCATTTTGGTTTTGAATTGTATTTTAAAACGCTTGATTTTCATTAAGTCATCTTAATAGATGTCATTGATTCTTCTTGATTAACATGAATCTACTCTTTAAAATTCAAAAACATAACATGTGCATATCGAACATGTGCGTATCGAACATGTGATGGTCGATTATCCAAACTAATTGGGACTGGGGGTGGTCAGGATAATCAAACACGTCAATTATTTACAGTTAAAACCACCAATCTAATCGTACATAACCTGACTGATGTCAGAATATAAATAGGATAAAGATGTTATGTACCTACCAAAACTGTGTATTATGACATGTGTTTTATTGTTCAAATATGAGAAAATAAAGCCGCATTCGCACTGGCCTAACATTCACGACGAACATTATGTTTATGTTATTATGTTTGGCCAGTGCGGATGCGGAACTGTTTTCTATTAACAGGTTAATACCTATCTGACCACCTTCACTGTCATCCTCATAGGATCATTCACTTATCTAAACAGGAAGACACTTAACTTTTATGGACTAAATTTTGATAAATAGTAAAAAAAAAAAAAAATAAATAAAAATAATAATTTTTTTTTTATTAGTTTAGGTTTTTAGTTTTTTTTCAGTTATCTTTTCGTACCCATTTCATTCATTGTAAAAAAAGTTTACTTATAAATAATCTAAAGTATGTTAAAAAAGACATCAAAACACAAATACTGCAAGTTTTTTTATTTGCAGATGCTTGCCAACTGTTTGTCATTACTGCACTAGGTTTTTTAGCCTGCTGTACCTTGCATTAGAAAGATGCACAAGGATTCAAATAAATAACGTTAGAATAACAGACTCTCTATCTACAAGTAAAATCTTTACTTACAGCCTATAGAGGCCAAAAACTATAGGCAATAGCTATTAAAACCCCCAAGGACCAGAAATACACTACATTACTAAGCAGTGCTACACAATATAGCCTATACACATTTTTCTAGCATTGGTTCACAATTGAAGCATTATCATTATAATGTTCATATCATATTCATCCCTCAAGGTAACAATTCAAACCATGGGGCTTTACTAAGTTTTACTTTTAGAAATCTACTGTAGGTCTCATTTAGGCCTATCAGAAGTTGTTTCATATTTTTGGGTGTCAACATTTGATATAAACTAACGTGAATAAACTTCTCATCCAATGCATTTTGTTTGAAACAGAATTTTGGAATGTTAGTGTACCCCGCTCCAGATTGGTTGCAGTCGATGTTATAATTATTCAGCTGGATTTACAGTGCTTCGAAAACACTTTATCACACCAAAAACATAACCCTCAGTTAAAAAATGTTTCACCTTGTTTAAAAAGAGTGGTAATACTGATCTAACTATCATATGTCACTTGTACATATGTCACATGTACACCATGGAAGATCGCGCCACCATAATTTGGTTTCAAACAAGCCTATGCTATGAGAGGTTTATTCACGTTAGTGTATAGTCAATGGTGTCACTCACACACCTTAATGAATTGTGGAGAGACAGTAGTCCTTTTCAATTCGTCAATTGAGTCAATTCATTAAAGGTGAGGTGAAATATTAAAAAACTTCAGATAATAACTATCTCAACCAAGAAAATATGTCTTTCAAGAATAAGCATAACTTACAAAGAGAGAGCTGATTGATTCCTTTGACTAGAACACTCTCTTCGACATCAAGCCGAGTGTAAAACAGCATATAGGCGTTCCACCACCTCTTTTGTCTGCGGTAACTCATCCTCTTGAGCATATGGTCGAATACCTACAAAAATAAACCGAAGTACTTAAAACGTTCATCTTTAAATATACGAGTTTCTTTTTATGAAGATATTAAAGCAAATTGACTGAATTTTGAAGCAGACCTAAATTTTAATTTAGGTTAAATTTGAAAGCAGACCGAAATTTGAAGCAGACCTGAATTTTGAAGCATACCTAAATTTTTTCTAGAAAATTCTCCAGGCATTTTTCTAATAATTTTGATCATAAAATTCAATTTCTAAATAAAAATAAATTATTTTCAGGAATCAGAAAAACGAACTAAAACATAATTTTCATAAGATTATATAATAGTTAGGAAAAAGATGCGATTTGTTCTAGAAACAATTAACCTGACATTTATTTGTTGGCATTTAGAGTAGCCAACAAAATCAAAAGTACCCACCTCCCCCATGTAGTCGCCTCCAAAACACTGCGTTTTCATTTCCTCTTCATCGTCCATCTTACATTCCGTTACCTCCCCATCATCAAACTTATACCACTTCGCAGAGCCATCACCTTGCCTAGAGAGTGAAACATGAGGATCAATTGATGAAACAGAGATTTGTATTAAGTACACATTATTCAACTTCTAATTATTGGGCAACACCCACCTGGTTTGAGTAGTTGTAGCGGAGATCCTTGTCAAGTTTTAAAAAACACACCACACACAACACAAAAACCGGATCACTCACTACCGTCCCGACGTTTCGCACGAACTAAAAACATCGCGCCTCTTCGGGGGAATTAATTATTTGCGCCGACGGTGGATTTGGCGCGTAGTCGCTCCGAGCATCTTACTGCGACTGAAGTCGCGTCAGTTGCAGTAAGACGCTTGGAGCGACTACGCGCCAAATCCACCGTCGGCGCAAATAATTAATTCCCCCGAAGAGGCGCGATGTTTTTAGTTCGTGCGAAACGTCGGGACGGTAGCGAGTGATCCGGTTTTTGTGTTGTGTGTGGTGTGTTTTTTAAAACTTGACAAGGATCTCCGCTACAACTACTCAAACCAGGTGGGTGTTGCCCAATAATTAGAAATTGAATAAATACCCTCCACCTACAAATAACAAATCATGTCATTTAGATCTAGAATAAGTACACATTAATGCTTTTTGGGAAAGCGGTCCAAACTCATAAACAGGCTTTGGAGAAACAGGCTTAACCACCTTAATAATTAAAAATAGTTATCAATTTAGAGCAAAGTTTGGTTTATACTACACATATTTTACAGTTGTTTGCCACTTTAATGCCTTAACAACCAAGACAGAACACTGTACTATTAAAATATAACAGCTCCAACCTTGACAAAGTTAGAAAAGATTTTCAATAATTATTTTTTTCAAAACTAGAAACAACAAATGTAAAATGGCAAAGTTGGAGGATGTTTTCCAGTACCTGTGGAGAATGTAAGAGTAGTAATGTCCTCCGCTGGCTTGGCCACTGTGCACTACAATCCCACTGAGCTGGTACCTGGTGCACACCTCTTTGGTGTTGTAGTCACAGTCTATCATCTCCCCTTCTAGTTTGGCCAGGCCGGACACTAATATACAAACAAATTGTTAAAAATCATCGCATGCAATGAATGTCCTGAAAAAAATGCTGCCAATTACAACAGTTGATTAGAAAGCACTGAACTTGAAACAATGACACAAACAAAAAACATACCAAAATTAATCGCATTAGAATCTCAAAAGATTTAATTTTAAAAATAATCTTTTAGAAAACAAAGTTCCTTAAGGCAGCTATAGGGATTCTATTCATATCTTGTATTATAAAAATAATAAAAAAACACACATGCCAATTTATTGTTTTCATTTAGACACTGTTTTAATAATAGTATGGTAACTAATAATGGTAGATAATAAAAAATCATAAACTCCCCTATCAATACAAACACTGCTTTATGTGTTATGGACACCAATTTAAAGAAAAACAATCTTGCTGAAACAGAAAAACAAAAAATTGCAGTGTCAGTGAGTTGATACAAAAGTGTGTGGTTAAAATAGATTAACCAAGGATTTCTACACATAAATGTGGGTCAAAATGTAATTCTGCTTTGTAGGCTGACTCAAACTTTGTTTGAGTTCGATAATAATCTATCAACAAGGGTCAAACTTAACCTGTAACAGATGATTACCAAATTTATTAGGAAATGGTATTTATAAAAATCCTACTCCTGAATTTTAGCAATTGTTTAGTTTTAATGGAGTGATAGTTTGAGTACATCCTTAACATATTATTCTCTCAATGTGTTATATAGTTACCTGTATAAGGTTCCATATCTAACAGTCTTGGAAACTCGAAGTAATCATTAAACTTAATGGCACAGACACGCTCAAAGTCATACTCAAACCGCTTCAACTGGATTGCGAGGATTGGAGGAAGTTTCTTAACACATAGTCTTTTTACAGTAACTACCTGCAAAAACAAGGCTGTTTTAATAGCCATTACACATTTTTTACAGTAGATAAATAGTAAAGCACTTGTACTTTGTTTTGCTGTTTTTTTATTCTTTCATAATTGTTTAGTGATCAAAATAAATCAATCACTTGCTCTGTTGATAGAAGAATACGGTATGCGTGAGTAGTTATTCTACACTGTAGATTATATTTTGAGTAGTTCTACTTTTAAGATGAGTGAACTACTATTGCGGAACTAATATTTACTTTTCCTTGATAACCTAAACAAACCTCTTCCTAAGTACGTGAAATGTTTTCAAAAATATTAAAAAAGGTCAGTATTTTACTATTATCAGTATTAACTATGGGTACATTTCTATAGTTAATTTTTTCCACCATATTAACCTTAAACTAATGGTTATTATCTATAACTAAAGAACATAATTAATTAAAATAATACAAGAGTCTAGATGTATTATACTTACTTTTTTATTACATTTATCACAATGGTAAGCGTCAGCGCCCTCTAGAAGTTCGCCTTTTACATACTGTTCTAACGAGTCAACAAGATTTGAATGGTTACGAATATCTACACTTATTACACTAAACGGTTCTTCTTTAGAATACCTGAAACAAAAAAGTATCTGAGTTGACTGACAAGTTGACGGGTGGCCTCCAAACAGCTGGAACAGTCGGGAGGGGATACTTTACTTTCCAAATGCATTGAGTTTAAGTGATATGTTAATTAAATGCAGTATTGCACAGTCATCCTTTTTAGTTATCTGGGATACTTATAGACATTCACCATTAGTGTGATGTGTCAGAATCCACATAAAACTAACAAGGAACTGCAAAACAAATGCTTTAAGTGTTAATTCTTGACAATGTAACAGAAAATTCATAGTCAGTTAACAAAGGTCGCAGAAAATTACTTCAATAGATGCAGTCTTGAAACTTGACTTGTTGAAATCATAGTTGATTTATTTATTGTTATTAAATTATGGATACTCACACATTTATTTTCAGTTATTGATTTAAACTTGTTAACTATTTATATTAATGTTAATTGTAGCTTAATATTTTATAGAAAGTTATTAAAACTCACTCTAAATGATCTTCGGTTTACTGGTGTAGTCAATTAATTTTCATTGACACAATTTCAGTTAGTAAAAATGCTTTTAAGGAGTTAAAAGGTTTATTTATTTTGTTTGTTTTAAAAAGTAACAGTTTAAACAGCACTGTGGCCATTTTCATCAGAGTTAGCGTAATTACTTATTGATAATAACAAATCCCAATAAGTATTTTTGTAAATAAATATATGGCTTAAGCTTAAGATTGGAACTAATTTATTTATTTATTTATTTGCATCAACGGACAAACCATTTTACAGAAATCAAAGAAAAAGAAAGTGATGGCCTTATTGCTAACAATATCATATAACAATGGAATGAAATCACTATATACTGTAATAATACATGAAATAATAATACATGCAATAATAAATCTAAATAAACTTAAAATTAATAATTAATCAATTTAAAGGGTTTGCAAGGAAAAGCTCTTAGGCTGATTAGGTTTACAATAAAAGAGAAAGGATTCAGCTAGCTTACCTGAAAAAAAAATCATGTTAAAGCCGCAAATAAACACATTTTCACTAATAAATATTTTTCCCCTATGGTGGGGGGGGGGGGGACTTCTTCAGAGAAGAGTAGAAAGTTAGTGGTCGTTTTCAGTTACAAATTCCTATAACTCCTACAAACTCTCAAATTACAAATAAAAATGTTTATTTAACTCAAGGGTGCCACTTTAACTTTTTCTATTATCTTCTCTGAAGAGTTCTAGGAACCGAATGTTAGCAAAAATGTTACTTTCTTATTTTGTGCCCATATGCTGCTTGGACATAATTTTCTCAGATAACTAGCCTCTCTCCTTTTTTGTAAACATTATTTAATTAAGGTGTGTTAAGCTATTGACTGCAAACAAATAAATAAGGTTTATGTTCTATGATTAAAAGTGCTTGAATGTTTTTGTTTCTAAATAACAATAATTAATAAAACATTCTGGACTCTATATTGAGGGTTTTTCTAGGCTGGAGTGTTACCTGTGGGGACAACCTTTACATATCTTCTGGTCAGAGTAGGAGCCGCCGAGCACCTTGCCCATGATCTGCTCCTGCGTGAGCGCCTTGAGCGCTTCGTCTAGACTCTCCACCAGCGACATGAAGAACTCGACCGCGTCCTGTTGCTCCCGCAGGTTAACCGGCTCCCCCTGCAGCCTGCGACAAGAAATAAGAATTGAAGAAAACCTGAGGCTATAAAACCTGAGGATTATTTATTAATAGCCTAACTGAAACATTTTCTAAGGATAAACTGCAGTCCAAACTCAACGGATCGTGATAATGCAGAATATACAGTCATTTTGATTTAAAGAGCATTATCATTGAAGATATATACCCCGTTCAAAATTAATGTGCAGTCCAAAGACAAAATTTTATTCCCCAGCACTAGGAAATTTCTTCAATATATTCCTGACTTTCCTTTCCTTTACAACAGTGTTCTTACAACCATATTTTGACAAATTAAAGGACTTTTCAAGGACTTTTTAAGGACCTCCCTTGATTTTTAAGGACTACGAGAAAAAGTCATATTTAGCTCATTCACGTGGATTTGGTAGGATTACACAATTGATTACGATGGTATATTTTTTTTTAATGTGTAGTGCACCTATCCAGAATGGGTAACACTGGGCAGTGGGCCTCATACAGGCTAAAAACTTAAATGTTCGACAGTTGAGAATAATTCAATTTCCAGATTTGAATGAATGTGTCAGTAATTACTAACAATGTCACCGTTACAGCTCACAGTTTATTTATTTAAATAACACATCACTCCCCGTCACTGTGAGCCAATAGGCCTGTGCAGTGATCAAAAGACAGCAAGGTACCGTCACAATTTTAAGTCACATAGGCTAGCCAGCGGTGACCGCTCATGTTCGTGCGTCTAATGTCATTACCTGGGATCAAACAGCTCTAATCATTATCATATGATGAAAAATAATATGACATTTAGGCCCAGCTTAGGTGTAAAGAAGTAGGCATATATATTGTTATGTACTTGATAACAAAAGATAGTAATACAAATATGTTTCTGAACTAATAAAGACAGGTTTGACGGTTTCCATAAGATCTATAAAATACGTAGACTTGGGTATATGCCTATATTTAAATCATAAATATTTCTACAAAATTCAACGAGACTATAATACATTTCCTGTAAAATTCAAGGGCTTTTCAAGGACCGTATTGAAAATTAAAAAAATTTCAGGACTTTTCAAGGCCTTCAAGACCAGGGGTTAAATTTTAAGGACTGTAAGAACCATGTCACGATCATATAATATTTATATTTTGCCCTTGAAATTCTTAGTAGAAAATAGCGCTGATGATCCTCCTAGTTGGCATTGCAAGCACTTCTTTTTACATCTCAAATAACAAAATAAGAATATTTGTTTACAAAAAAGAAAAAAGCAAAACATTGGCATAATAAGTGACATGAGACATTGAACAGCACCCACTTGAAGTGTTTCCAGAGGCCGCGCGGCACGTAGTACTGCAGCTTGCTGTAGGCCAGGTGGCCGAAGATGGCCTGCACCTGCTTCAGGATGCCGATGTTGTACTCCTTCCGCGACTCCTCTAGGCTGCTCTTCTCCTCCATGTCGCAGTGTGCCTGCACAAACTGAATCACACTCCGCTCTAAACACTCACCACATGTACGGTAATGTACATCGCACACCATCTCCGATACCAGCCAAATCAATGAATAGAATGGTAAACAAAGTAATTTACGTCCTGAAAGTGTGTTGCTGAAAAATCTTAACATCTTAAATGTTGTTTTTTATCTTCAGGATAGTGATTTCATGGCAGTTTTGAACTGAGTTAGGATATAAATAATTCTTGTAGATTGGAAATAGTTTTTTTCACTGCAAATTAGCAGTGCACTACTATGTATGGTACGAAGATGTGTGCTCTAGTACGCAGGTATGACAGTACAAATTTAATATGCGGCACAAACTTAATTAGTCACGAAAACCTATAACTCTTTTACATTCACAGTTTTTTTGAGTATTTTTGTAAATCGAAATTCAGAGAGATAAGAACAACCTGACTAATGAATGTGCTCAGATTCATTAGTCAGGTAGTACAAATCGACTACAAATCGGCTACAAACAAAACCATTGGCAAACTCTTTTCTAATGTTGAGCCTCCTGTTAAAAACTTGTGTAATTGCCTGCCATGCTTCAAATTTTAAGACCTCATATTTTCATAATTAGTGTCGAGTTAGTACGATAGTTATTTTGAAATAAGATGGTTCATATTATCAATTGACTGTTGTTTTTCACAAGTGTTTTTAGAGTTTGTAGTAATTTAGGCTCTAGATAGTGAGGATTTAATTTTTTTGTTTATTGCATTATAATTTTTGGATATGTTTTAAATATTACATTACAATTGTATTTCTAATTGACTATTTACACAATGTTCTTAGAGTTTTGTTTCAGTAGGATGTATTGCACTCTAGGCCTAAGTAAAAAAGAATATTATTAATGTTAGGCTAATTTAATAATTATTACTGAAACATGATTGAAATGTTAATTAGTGTATCATTAAATTTACTTTAAATATATGAAAAGGACTTATTTTTTTCCAAATATTCACTAAAATTATCCTTCTTGCGGTTCATATTAAACGCAACTTGACTACGTATGGCCGCAGAAAATTTTTGGATTTTATAAGCCTGTTGCCGAAAGTTTAAAAACGTTCTGCTTTGGGAGATGGCATCAAAAAATGAATGGACGCCTCCAACTAGTCAAGGTCAGGTAAGCAAACAAACACTTAACAATGTATTTTGTTTGACGGTACGGTACCTCGTTGTCGGGCCGCTCGTCACCACTGAAGTCCTCGGCCAGGTCGGTGGCGGCTCCTTCCGCCGCCAGCAGCCCCACCCGGATGCTCTCCACCATATACAGCTGCTGCAGCACCGAGTTCATGTAGCATGTCGCACCCGCGTTCTTCAGCCCCACGAAGCCCTTGTGCGGCCGTGGGCCCACCGGCGGCAGGTAGTCCCAGTCCACCAGCGGCTCGTCCCGCTCTACAACACAACCCAACCTAACAACTTCACATGTGGTTGTTAAATTTGTTAGCTATTCACCACAAAATTAAAGGACGGTCTCACTAATCCAAAATCAGCCTATTCCGAACACACTTTATCAGCAAAATACCATCTTAATAATTACTCATATTTAAAATGAAATAATTCAAGAACTTGTTTCGTAAGAAAAAAAGTAGTAATCTACAGAAATTAAAGAAATTCGTTGTAGAATATTGTTCAACACTGTAAGTTAACTCTGATATTAAGTAAAAACTACAGTGTCCAGTCCTAAGATATAAAATACGGAGAACTCTCAATGATCAACATTGTGACTCAGCAGTTAAGGTTAAATTATTATTATTTGACACAATTCATAGTTGAAGAGCGGGAATAAAATCTATGCTAAGCGCTAAATGTTGAGAGAACTGAGTTATTGAAGCTTTTCTGTCAGGCATCGCTTTAAAAAATATGCCACCCCCCCCCCCCCCCAACTTTTGGAACAATTAATTTGGAACTGCTATTTAATTTTAATAATTTGAATTATAAGAAATTAAATTTTTATTCCGAGTTTGTTTTTTCATCATCAGGGTATTTAGGCTGGTTTTTTGGATTAACTGTAAAATTTATTGTCGGCAATAGTCGAGCAACTGCTTATAGCTGATTTTTTCATAACACTATCAAAACTGATCCTAAAAATTCACTGAATTGCCCGTAATCATTGTTATTAGGGATGGACGGGTCTCGAAATTACGAGAAATTTTCGAGAAATTTTTAATCTCGTTAACCAAGACGAGATTTTATTTTGATCGAGATTTTTCGAGACGAGAAATAATTCGTGAAAAACAATAAAAACGGGTATAAAATAATCTACAAATTTAATACTGCAAAATAAATTATTTTGAAGCAATGTGAAGTGTTTTATTTTCCTATCCTCCTCACAACTTCAAACTTAAATTGCCATCATAAACGATTAAACTACGGTTGGACTTCCAAGATTTGGACTGGACTGGAGACGGCTCTACGGCTGCATCTGCACGGACTGTTGGTGGTTGACTGACAATCAACAGTAGTCGGTGGAGTCAACATAGCTTTTGATTTATAAAATAATTCATTTGTTTGATAAATCTTTAGAACATTGGGAAAACTTTATAAATCATTATTTGAAATTTAATTGCTTCAAGACGATTATTTAAAACTGATTCAAATAATTTTTGACAAAGTTAAGAGCTGTTTTGACATTAGCAGTAAGAATAGTAGTGACAATCAGATGAATGACAAGATAGCCAATCAGGTTGAATAATGGCTAACCTCAAATATCCCACGTAATACAGAATTTAATTTCCTTTCACACTCTTAGGAGAGTTCAGGTATTTTAAGCCATAAATGCTTAAAATCGGCTGATGGTTGATTTTATTTCAAGGTTTGGATACTAAAAAAAACTGAATAGGCCTATTAACAATAATTGTTGAACAGCAATAAATAGGTTGTGTTGAATGCATAGAAAATCAATGATCTTACCAGAACGATACAGGCTTCATGGCTACACTAATGCTTGTTTTTATTCAGTTAGGAGCAAAATAAAAACCTTACCACTAGCAGACGACAAATCGAGGGAATTACATGAATTCGAAAGCAGTGAAAGTTATGTATACAGGACTTGAATAGTTTGGAGAAATGACAATGAATAGCAAACAAAATGAGAGCTGAATATTGTCTTATAGACATGGGGCCATGAGGTCTGTTGGACGCTGGTGCGAAGTGGTAGGTCTCTCAATCAATCCCTCAAAGATTGTGATGGTTCCCTTCACAAGGAGGAGGAACCTCAGAGGGATCGGCCCCTTAGTCCTGCAAGGAACAAATGTGGAATTGCAGAAACAGGTGAAGTATCTGGGGGTCACTCTGGACCAGACGCTTCATTGGGGACCACAACTCCAAAAGGTAATAGACCGAGGTAAGTGGTCACTCATTACATGCAGGCGACTGGTGGGGGGGACTTGGGGAATTAAGCCAAAGCTTATGCACTGGCTTTATGTCTCTGTAGTCCGACCTGCCATCACCTATGGCTCGCTTGTGTGGTGGCCTAAGATGGACTCGGGATCGGCGGTGAGGGGATTGGCGGGAGTTCAAAGACTCGCCTGTCTTCTCATCACAGGAGCCCTGAGTTCCAGTCCGGGGGCTTCACTAGACTGTCTTCTCAACTTGCTGCCGATTGATCTTTTCGTCAAGACCACGGCAAGGAAAGCTGCTCACCGACTCAAATGTGAAAATCTTTGGATGGACACTGGAGAACACCGGGGTCACTCTCGGATCATTCTGTCGGTTCAGGGGGGCGGGCTAGACATGCCCTCTGACCACATGTCAGTCAAATACACCTTCGGTAAGTCTTTCAGAGTCCTCCTACCAGCAAGAGAGGACTGGCTATCCGGGGGAAACCCTCTTCAACCCGTGGACCTGGAATGGTTCACTGACGGGTCCAAGGTAAGAGGAGGAACAGGAGCCGGAGTACATGGGGTGCAAGCGGGGGTAGGCATTAATATTCCTATGGGGATGCACCCAACGGTGTTCCAGGCGGAGGTTGTCGCAATAATGGAGTGCGCCAGATTGAACCTGGTGCAAGGCATTAGGGGCAGGAGCATCTCAATTTTTTCAGATAGCCAGGCAGCTCTAAGGGCTCTGGACTCTTATGAGTTCAGGTCAAAGATCGTCTGGGACTGCTTCACCATGGTATCTGCGTTGGGCAGATGCAACAGCGTGACGCTTTGTTGGGTCCCTGGTCACACGGGGATCCCCGGGAATGAGGCTGCGGACGCCCTGGCCAACGTAGCCATTGAGTAAGGACGTTATTATCATAACGTATAGAGTGGACAAGCAATGTTAAAATTTGGAAACGCTAAATGACAAGATCGTCCGCTAGGGGCGCTACTAACTGGCTACCGATGCGATTTAATCGAAATCTTTCAACAATCGAAAGCTCGATTCGATTCGAATTGTCTTCTGAGTTTTCAATGCTAATGATGACTATCGAGTTGATGCGATATGTAGTCGATTCAATAGACCGAAAGCATAATCGATACTTGCATCGAGATGGTAGAGTTCCCGGGTTCCGTGGCGAGCGTTCCCTTCTTCCCTATCTGTTGTCCACTCTATACGTTATGTTAATAACGTCCGTTTTTACTCAATGACGTAGCTTCGTCCTCAGCATTCACTGGCCCAGAGCCGTTCTGTGCTGTCTCTCGTAAGTATGCGTGTCAAGCGGTCACGTCATGGGCGAGGGAGGAGCATCGTAAGGTCTGGTCTAGAATACCACAACTGAGGGTAAGTAAGCTAACGCTTCACTCTCCATCTCAGAAAATTGCCTCTAATATTCTGCAGCTAGAAAGGAGGCAAATAAGGCAAGTAACAGGGCTCTTAACAGGACATTGTTCTTTGAGGAAGCACCTGAAGCGCATGGGTCTCTTCAATGGGGATCCGGTATGTAGGAAGTGTGGGCAGTCAGAAGAGACTGCAGATCACTTGCTGTTTGACTGCATGGAGCTGGAAGAGGCTAGAGAGAGGGCCCTCGGAGGACTGCGGAGGGGCTCTTTCCTTCCTCAAGAGGAGCTAGTCTGCAGGTTGCAGAAGTTCATCGGGTTCCTGGACTTGGATGAGCTCTGAAGCACATACGGGGAGCGCAAAAAGCCCTTGCGGCTGACGCGCCTTGGGATTAGGTCCGCCCCATCGAATGAATGAATGTCTTATAGACAAAGACAAAGAAGAAGAGAGAGTTTAAAATTAAAATTAAAATCCTCCAATTAAAAGTTATTTCTTGTTATCCTCCCGGCCTCTAGGCTTGTGATTCAAAGTTAGTAGGCCTATGCCTATTTCAAATCTGTGAGTGAGGAAAAACTCTTATTTGGAAACATTTTAAAGTAGGTTAATAGTGAAAAGTGTGAAACATGAAAGTGAAAAGTGAAGTAAGTAGCTGTAACAGAGGATTCTATTTTTATGTTTTAATAAACGTAGGTCGTTAGGGTTTATGGTGAGCCTATATCTTCTCAACCCTTTTATTGGGTACATTCCTTTATAGGCCTAGACCTTCTGTTAAGAAAGTGACTTTTTTAACTTCAGATTATTAACATAATCAGCAATTTACAAAGAAATATTTGTTCCTTCACATTAATCAGGATTAACCATGCTACAAAATCAGATTAAAATCCCGACCGCACATTTCTCGTAATGTATGAGAGGGAAAATCTCGTCTCGATCTCGTCTCAAAATGATTTGAGAATTAAAATTTCTCGTCTCGTCTCGTCTCGAACTGAAAATCCAATTTCGTCCATCCCTAATTGTTATGTACAAAAATTGTACAAATATTATTTTTAATTAGGATTATTAAGATAGAGCACCATTGAAAAGGAGAACAGACAATTTAAAATCTAGTTTCAGAGGAATTGAAATGAATAGATAATAAAAATGTTTCCTTTGATCTTAGATTTATTTTTCTCATCTCACTTTCCACTAGACCCATGAGTAGCATTCATTTGTCAGAATTCCGATTACAGACGTTTGTCTGTACTTTTATGCGTGTATGTTCCTTCTTCTAGGCATGCAAACTACTCGCACTTCAATTTTATCGTATGGTGAACTCACCCGAGTAGAACATGTCGGTGAGCATGGTGGTGAGCAGCTTCATGTTGGGCACGCAGCCGACGCAGAGTGACACGAGCAGCTCGAACGCAGAGTTGAGCGTCTGCGGCGTGGAGCACACGGCCACCGCCTGGTCGGGGATCAGCTCCCCCGTGCGCTGCAGGTGCAACATCAGCTTGCTGGCTGGGAAGATAAAGTCCTCCACCAGCTCCTGCAAACACCAAACATTATGACATACGATGTCTTCACCATAATAGCAGGTCCATGCAATATGGGC
The DNA here is from genome assembly GCA_030545055.2 of Neoaliturus tenellus. Taxonomy (NCBI): domain Eukaryota; kingdom Metazoa; phylum Arthropoda; class Insecta; order Hemiptera; family Cicadellidae; genus Neoaliturus; species Neoaliturus tenellus. Next base: position 210,305,678 of record CM061532.1, read on the forward strand.
TTCATCAGTAACAATACTGAATAAGGACGTTATCGGGGGAAAAATCTCTGATAAGAGGGATTGAATTTTTTCTAAGGACAGACCAGCAAGAAAAAGACAATAGCAAAAGTATTACGATGGATCATAGAAGGAGGAAGGGAGAATGGGAGCCATTATGCTGTGCTATGTTTAGGTTGCGTATAATTTTCATGTGCCACTTTTCTGGTATCTCCAGCATTAAAAAGTACTATTTTTTTTATTTATGATGAGAGAATTTCAGTTATGTGAATTGTAATTGTTTTCATACAGAATGTTATTATACTCTCAAAGATGGATTAATTATTTTACTGCTCTAAGATTAGTATGACATTATATTAAATGGGTGACCTTCTTTTAGCCTTTTTTAATTAATAATTTAGACCTCTTTATGTACTGTAATATCAACGGACCTTGATTAGATTGACGCCCGTTTTGTCGTCGGAGCCTAGCAGGTATTTCTTGTCTGATGGCAGGAAGTTGAGCAACTCCTTGGCAATGCCCAGGTGTCCTTCCAGCACAGCTTCCTCCACACCCGTCTCTCCCGTCTCTCTCACCATCTCCTGCACAACACATGACATTGATGAGATTTATACCCATTTTGTCATCGGAGCCTAACAGGTATTTCTTGTCTGGTGGCATGAAGTTGAGCAACTCCTTGGCAATGCCCAGGTGTCCTTCCAGCACAGCTTCCTCCACACCCGTCTCTCTCACCATCTCCTGCACAACACATGACATTGATGAGATTTATACCCATTTTGTCATCGGAGCCTAGCAGGTATTTCTTGTCTGATGGCAGGAAGTTGAGCAACTCCTTGGCAATGCCCAGGTGTCCTTCCAGCACAGCTTCCTCCACACCCGTCTCTCCCGTCTCTCTCACCATCTCCTGCACAACACATGACATTGATGAGATTTATACCCATTTTGTCATCGGAGCCTAGCAGGTATTTCTTGTCTGATGGCAGGAAGTTGAGCAACTCCTTGGCAATGCCCAGGTGTCCTTCCAGCACAGCTTCCTCCACACCCGTCTCTCCCGTCTCTCTTACCATCTCCTGCACAACACATGACATTGATGAGATTTATACCCATTTTGTCATCGGAGCCTAGCAGGTATTTCTTGTCTGGTGGCATGAAGTTGAGCAACTCCTTGGCAATGCCCAGGTGTCCTTCCAGCACAGCTTCCTCCACACCCGTCTCTCTCACCATCTCCTGCACAACACATGACATTGATGAGATTTATACCCATTTTGTCATCGGAGCCTAGCAGGTATTTCTTGTCTGATGGCAGGAAGTTGAGCAACTCCTTGGCAATGCCCAGGTGTCCTTCCAGCACAGCTTCCTCCACACCCGACTCTCCCGTCTCTCTCACCATCTCCTGCACAACACATGACATTGATGAGATTTATACCCATTTTGTCATCGGAGCCTAGCAGGTATTTCTTGTCTGATGGCAGGAAGTTGAGCAACTCCTTGGCAATGCCCAGGTGTCCTTCCAGCACAGCTTCCTCCACACCCGTCACTCCCGTCTCTCTCACCATCTCCTGCACAACACATGACATTGATGAGATTTATACCCATTTTGTCATCGGAGCCTAGCAGGTATTTCTTGTCTGATGGCAGGAAGTTGAGCAACTCCTTGGCAATGCCCAGGTGTCCTTCCAGCACAGCTTCCTCCACACCCGTCCCTCCCGTCTCTCTCACTATCTCCTGCACAACACATGACATTGATGAGATTTATACCCATTTTGTCATCGGAGCCTAGCAGGTATTTCTTGTCTGATGGCAGGAAGTTGAGCAACTCCTTGGCAATGCCCAGGTGTCCTTCCAGCACAGCTTCCTCCACACCCGTCTCTCCCGTCTCTCTCACCATCTCCTGCACAAAACATGACATTGATGAGATTTATACCCATTTTGTCATCGGAGCCTAGCAGGTATTTCTTGTCTGATGGCAGGAAGTTGAGCAACTCCTTGGCTTTGCCCAGGTGTCCCTCCAGCACAGTTTCCTCCACACCCGTCACTCCCGTCTCTCTCACTATCTCCTGCACAACAAGTTACATCCATAGGACGACACCTTTCTTGATGTCCGCTTAGTATGAAAATATCAGTGATCCTCCCAGCAAAATTAAAGGATCAAACATTATAAAGGAGGTATGCTTAACGTTTTTGGTTAAAAGGGAGAGCCAGTTAAAAACATGAAGAAGTACTTCACAATGTTGTAAACCCCAATGAGTTGTATTGTATGAAGATGAGTCATACTATTCTTTTTAAATGACATTACTTGAAATTACATAGAGTGAATAATGTTAATGACTTGAATATTAGAGAAAATAATACTCACCTTGATCTTTTTCAGCCAGTTTATTTCACTCGCTAACAGTTGTTCCGCTATGTTGACATTGCATTGGTACAAATATGCAAAATTCAACAATTGACACAGCAGCTGAAAAAAATTATCTCCATAAATCCACAACAAATATTTATTCTTTACAATAATATGTCACCAATATCCAGGGATTCAATAATTGTACAAACATTTTATGTCAACCCTACAACAAGTAAACAGAAAATCAAACTGAATTAAGTTTATAAATTAAGACTAAATTTTTTAAATTAAAAGGTACAATTTCAATTTTGCTTTTGAGAGATGATAATCTGGCCAATTTTAGTAATTTTTTGAGTGCATTTCGTTTGACTTCAAATATTTACTTTGAATGATTCTGAAATAAAAAACACTAAACTTATGAGATTGATGAAAGCAGGCTTCAGTTTACAAATTACTAATCAGCTTCTTCAAAACTGAAAGTTGTTAGAAAAGTTATGAAATACAAAAGATAATCAAGCAAATGTTGAAATGATCAATATAATAAGTTCGGAACCAAATAATATCTAAATACACAGTAAGGTAGTTTATACAGCTTTAGATTGCTCTCAGAAAGGTATTGAGAAAAGTTAAGTTACCTGAAAGTACTCGTGCGAGTTGTGAGCATACTCGATAACTTGCGTGTGAAGTACATTGAACAGCAGTGCGATACACAACTGTAGGAATTGCTGCGTCGACCCCAGGCTCGACATTACCAGGAACTGCTCCGCAGCCGCTACTCTAATGGACCTGCAAAACCACCACCTCTAACCATCCGATACCTTCAAGATACAAGATTTCAAGATTCAAGATTTTTTATTTGTCATTAGGCATACAAAATTGATGCATTGGACATAGTCAAATTGTAAAACGAAAATTAGTGCAATCAAAATTACAATCAGTAGACCCTGAGGTGTGACAGTGAGTGCATTATCAAAATGTGAGATATAAGTTAGCTAAAACAATTTTAAACTCTGAGAATCTTTACATTTAAACATAACAAAATCTAAAACTAACAACAATATTAAACTATACAACATTTGAGATAACAATCGGATAACAATCTTCTCAGTATTGATTATAATCTAAAGCTTATGCTTAGTCAAACTTTCCTTATAGTTTCATTATTATTCTTACATAAAAAATGTTTTGTGACTTACATTCCCATAACACAATTAAGATGTCTTACTTTTCTTATACGTAATTTAAACATCTTCAGAAACTGAACAAGTTTATTTTTTACTAGTGTATATCCCCGTTAGAAAAAGAGACCTGTACTCTACTAGTTAGAAAATTTACTCACACTAGCAGTTATCATAAATTTTAATAAACCATTTAATGTGTATAGGGTATTGATAGTGAACAATCACACCCCGTGTAGTGATGGGTGGGATGCAAAATTTATAGGTTCGGTTTTCACTGGCATCGGTTGTTGGTTGTACGATTTTCGGTTTATTTTAGGTAGTATAGCTGAAACAACTCAAGGTAACCATCTAAAACATAGCTGAGCCCTATTTTTTGCCTTTTATACATTTATTATTTTTTAATAGACCAATTGATCATTGCAGGAAAGTAAATATGAAATGTGTATTCTATTATCTTACTGGCCTTATATTTTATCTGAAAGTGGTAAAAAAGCAATCAAACCAGGAACTAAATTACAAGAAAAATGGTTTGATTAATTCAATTTTGTAGGAATTGACGAAATGCCTGAACGATGGTCATAAAATCCAACAAATTAAAAAATGTTTAGGAACACCCTTAAATTCTGGTTTAAGAAAATGTTGTGTTATTCCAATCACATTTCTAAGAATTATTACAAGCAATTACGTGTAAGAAATACATTTTGTTCAGATAATTAATATTAGTTTAAATTCTTTTAATACAGTAGAATAATAGTTTAATTTCTAAAACAAATTTAGCTATAAAAATTTTAATTCAACATTATAAACAAATAAATAACATTAATTCATTAAGCTTTTAAACAATATGTTGGAAGTTTTTTCAATAAGTGAACATTGGACGAAAAAAATCTATAATTTGTTTTTGTAAGACTAAGACAATTAGATCAGAAATAAAATATAATGAAGTAGAGAGCGAATAAGGGCTTAAATTAGATAAGCAACCCTCGCATGCCAAACAATATAGCTCTTATAGGCAGGCTTTCTGCGTTCTATCTATCATCTCATATAACAACAATTGTATCTTCCTTGAACCATGGATGTATTCTCCTTCATAACTAATTTCTGTTTATCTCTTTATCGTTCGTTAGTAAAAAAAAAATCAATAAATTGAATACCAACATGTGTTATCAATTCTCGGGCAAAAACCGATAAACCGACAACCACTTTAACAACCAACCCATCCCTAACCTAATGTGACACACATGATCTGAAACGTAAATGTTGATTTTAGGCGTCTTTCACAATAAATTTAATAGTAAATGACACCGGTAACACTTTGATGTAGCACACTTTCGACACCTGGAGGACAATCATAATCATCAGGCTCTAATGAGGTGCATCTGTACAAGGTAAAGAAGTTAATTTAACTATTGGCAAATTTGTTTTGGAGCTATGCGAATTTTTTCTACTATTTTGGTAGGTTATGAAAATAAAGTTATTTTTATTCTAAGTAGAGCACAACCAAACTGAATTAGAATTCATGAGATAGAACCATGAGAATTCATGAGAAGAAACAGAGTTATAACAATCTTAGTTATTAATTAACGTATTATTAATTGATATTAAATCTTACCTATTACTACATCGCAGGACTAGATCAATGATGAACTTCTCACACATCTTCTCCTTGCTCAAGGCATCAAGGGTATTAGGACTAAGGACTAGAGCCACTGTTAAAACTTCTAAAGCTTCTTTACACACTGAAAACATGTCATATAAATTAGTTATGGACAATATCAATAAAAATCAAATTAAAAAATCAATTGTGATATAGTTATATGTTCAGTTTATAGTGAATTATATGATTGGCTTTGTTTTGATGGATATGTAATATACACTTGTCGGATTATGAACTCATATTGAATAAAGCACCATGCTACTACTTAACTACTATGACTCAAATAATGAATCAGCAATAATCCCAATTAAATTAATTTGTTGACATCATCAATATAACCCCCCCATGGTGTGTCTGTTGATGACAAACGTGGTTCGCCAGTGTCTAATTTATAGTTTAACTTTCTATATATGAATTTCCTACATACAGTCAATGATTGGTTATTGGACGTATCTAAAATCATGCCTTAGGACCATTTAACATATTTTCGAGTTTTAAGGGTCATTTGGAACACATGAGTCTCTTTTAAAATTCATAACAAAAAGTCAGAACTCTTCTAATTACAAATAAATAAAGAAGAAATATAAATTCAACTGGCTACAAAACAGTACCGTACACAGTTAACAAATCAAAAACCTCATAAATTAGGTATATAAATAGTAAACAGAGAGAATTCGGCTACACTTCATTGGTAAATGTTGTTCAGTCAGCTAACACACATCTTCCTTCCTTATAAAATGCCTCTTAACTTAGGAACAAAATATTAGTGATCATTGTGTTCTTTGTCGTGATCAATGTTTTATTATGTATCTATAAGCTGACTAAACAACATTTTCTCAGATAAGCTAGCTGAAACGTTTCTACAACATTTTGTACGCCCAATGATCTGAAGGGCTTTTCCTCACAAACCGATATGGATAAATTGATCAATGAGCACACTATATTCTTTACTATAAATTTAAGGCCATCAGAATCCTTTTATATGGATCTGAGAGGAATAAAAAGTTAATCTCATTCTTCATGTAAGATAGCAAAAGATACAGCACTAAAAAATCCGTACAACTTACACAAAACGTCGTCCTGGCAGAGCTGTGCTTCGCCGAACCTGAGGTTCATGAGCTTATGGTCCATGAGGTGGAGGTCGCCAGCGCAGGATGCCCACGCAAGCCGCACGACCGCGCGGATCGTGTCAGGGCCAGGCACCTCGCCCGTCATGGCCGCCGCCACCAGCGGACACTCACCCAGCTGCCCCGATGCCACCTGCCGGCAACAACGGTAAATATTACCATCGCATCATCACGTTGGGGTGATGAAATTTAGATATAAAACTTAATAGCTGACAATTTTTATAAACAAAATGGAGAATTAGGCCTACAGAGAACATGAGGAAAATTTTGAATAAACTGCAGTTATGTTTGAATCTTTCAAATTTATGATTTTTAATTAAGTTTCATGAATAACTCTTAAATGAAGCCAAAATTCAATAATGCATAATTTTTACAATTTTTTCATGAAGTTTTTAGATAAAATTTTTAATCCGACTATACTGACAGCACAGATCACTTCCTACTGATGCTTGTGATGTCCCCCAACTATAAAAACCATTCTATCACATACACTTAGAATTCAACCATCAGTTTGTCACTCACCTGCGCGGCGTAGTTGTCGGCCAACTGGCAGGCAACGTTGCGCAGCATGTACTCAGTGTTGTTGTTGGGCACTGAGGCGAGTGCATGCTTGAGCCGGTCGCTGCCGCTGCTGCTGCACTGGTCCTCGAGGCAGCGGAACGTGACATGGCCCAGCGTCGCTAGCAACAGCTTGCAGATCCGCATAACCGTCAGGTACGCCGACCTGCCACAACAAAAGATATACTATAAAAAAAATTTCCTCTAAAATTAAAGTAAAAAAGGGATTTAACAATTACGTTTGCTTGTTAATGAAATAATTTAAAACAACAAAATTTTGATTAAAAAACCCTTCAAAGTTTAATTTTTACCAAGTTGGGTGTCAATATTGTTTCTTCCCTCTCCAGGAAATTTGCTCATAATACACAAATTAATTAGTCACTTGTGTTACTCAGTGCTGGTTTGAAACATTTCTGTTTTAAAGGGCCAGAATTAAAATATTACACTTCATACGAAAATACCTTATCTGATAATACTCAGATCATCTTTGTCATTGATCATCATGAGCAAGATGTTGCAACATCAATTAATGTTTAAGGAGAAGGCATAACATTATTCAGTAATTATGATACCAGTTTCCAAAAACAAGATAAAGATACAATCAATGTTTAAAACAATTATCAAATAATTGTATATAACTAACCTCTTGGTAGCCACATCTGCATTTGGCAGGAAGTTGTTCTTTGTTAGCATTTCTAGAATAATATGAGCATCTGGACTACGGAGGAAGTTCATTTGGAACTCGAAAGCCTTTTCTGACAACGGGTCGGCAGCTGGCATCAGCAGGGCATACATAACCTACAATCACAATATATTTAAATCACGACAAAGGCCTTCTGATAAATCAACAAACATAATTTAAGGAATAATCTGCATAGCTTAACAGCTTATTGAAGCAAACTAATAAAATGTTCAAGACTTTAAACCAACCTTTTAACAATATTAATTTTTTTAGATTAATTTAACATGAAAAATAATAATGTTGTTTTGTCACAAGCGTCATCAATTTAGCACAAAAGAAAAATATTTACATTATCTGCCTTGCAACATGTTTCTTATGTTAAGATTTAAAATAAATAAATGTAAGTGAGCAAGACAGGTAAATTATTTAACAACATTTTCTACAGATAACAAAGTTCTTAGCAAGTACTTTGATGCCGGCCCTTAATTAAATATGTGCAAAGTTATCTTACTCTATATCTGATATCAGTACCCAGCCACATTGTGTGTATTGACTGGCCAACCTAAACCACAAAACGTGATGGATTTGCTACGAACCTCGAGGTTGTAGAGCACGCGGGAGGGACTGTCGCAGAAGAACATGTTGTCCACCGTGGGCTGGGGGTCCTCGACAGAGACAGACGTGTCACCGAACAGCACCTGCAGCCTGGCCACGGTGTCACTGTCCGGGGGGATCAGCTTTAGGATGGCGCGCGCCGCATCCCGCAGACTCTCGTCATGAAGCTCGCAGCCCAGGTCAGCCACCGCAAAGAAAAACTGGGCGTGCCCTCTCTGCGACATCAACTGCAACAACACAGTGGTCGTCAGAGCTAATGACAAGGCAAGAGTAAATAGCGTGGCGTGGACCATGGGAAACAAGGTATAGAAACATATTTATATCAAGAAACGTCTGCAAGCAAAGTACAGAACAAGTGAAATCACTACAATGTTGTATTATGAAAACCTTTAACACCATCTAAATCGGAAACACACTTTCTTAACTCATCTACGCTTATCAAAAGGTAATCCATCAAAATGTTTTCTATTTTCACAATAAATTTATCATTAAATTTCAAATGATTACTTACATAATGTTCTTTTTAGGGATGGTTCGTTTGTTAAAGTCAGTTGTTTGATGGTTTTTATCGGTTTTTGACATACCGACCATCTCTAAAAAATGTTAAGGCTAAGCTTGGATACAATATGTAGATATATGATGATTTTTTAACTGTTCTTTTTTAATTAAGAAATTATTGATTGATTGAACGTTGGTGAGGTACGTACCACGCCGGGCAGTGTGTTCTCCGCCTCCAGATTGGGGCCGTCGTACGGGTGCTGCGGCGAGCTGGTCGAGCTGTCCGAGCTGCTGTCTGGCGAGCTGGCCATGTTGGCGTTGGCCTGCGACAGCTTGGCCGATAACACCTACAGGAGACATTCCAACAACGGTTACAACAAGAATACCATACTGGAGACAGCAAAAGTCTTATTAAAGATTAAACTGAGTTCAAGATAAAGCTCAGAAATACTTTTCATGTAGATTCTAAGTGGCATTTACTATGTATTCAATAGTAAATTGACACAAATAATCCTTTGATGTAGCACTCTTTCGACACCGGATGAGTTAGTATACTCATCAGGCTCTAATGAGGTGCATATCTTTCACTTTTTAACTTTTAATTTTTGGTAGTTTTTCTATAAAATTAAACAAGTAGTTAGTCATAATATTAGTGCACCCTTGGTTTTATACAAGATGGAAAGGTAGTGTTTATTTTTATTAATTTTTTTTAGGGTGGAAAAATTGACACAAAATGTGATAAGCTTGTGTCTTTGAGTATTTTTTTCTTCATTCAAAAAATTGTGACCAACAGAAGTGTATTATTCATATTTTTATAAATTTGCTACTTTTACTTAAAGTCTTGATTTTCTCAGCATGAAGACCTAGTGTTGAAAATGTAATAGGGATGGACGGGTCTCGAAATTACGAGAAATTTTTAATCTCGTTAACCAAGACGAGATTTTATTTTGATCGAGATTTTTCGAGACGAGAAATAATTCGTGAATAACGATAAAAACGGCGAATTTAATACTGCAAAATAAATTATTTTGAAGCAATGTGAAGTGTTTTATTTTCCTATCCTCCTCACAACTTCAAACTTAAATTGCCATCATAAACGGTTAGACAACGGTTGGACTTCCAAGATTTGAACTGGACTGGAGACGGCTCTACGACTGCATCTGCACGGACTGTTACTGTGCTACGGACTGTAGTGGTGCTGACAATCAACAGTGAGTAGTGGGCGGAGTCAACATAGCTTCTGATTTATAAAATATTTCATTTGTTTGATAAATCTGTAGAACATTGGGAAAACTTTATAAACAATAAACAATCATTATTTGACATTTAATTGCTTCAAGATGATTATTTAAAACTGATTCAAATAATTTTTGACAAATTTAAGAGCTGTTTTGACATTGGCAGTAAGAATAGTAGTGACAATCAGATGAATGACAAGATAGCCAATCAGATTGAATAATGGCTAACCTCAAATATCCCACGTAATACAGAATTTAATTTACTTTCACACTCTTAGCAGAGTTCAGCTATTTTAAGCTATAAATGTTAAAAATCGGCTGGGTTGATTTTATTTCAAGGTTTGGATACTAAAAAAAAACTGAATAGGCCTATTAACAATAATTGTTGAACAGCAATAAATAGGTTGTGTTAAATACATAGAAAATCAATGGTCTTACCAGAACCATACAGGCTTCATGGCTACACTAATGCTTGCCTTTATTCAGTTAGGAGCAAAATAAAAATGTATGGTCTAAAAAATATGGTCTAAAAAATGTATGGTCTAAATAAAAAATCAATGGTCTTACCAGAACCATACAGGCTTCATGGCTACACTAATGCTTGCCTTTATTCAGTTAGGAGCAAAATAAAAACCTTACCACTAGCAGACGACAAATTGAGGGAATTACAATTACATGAATTCGAAAGCAGTGAAAGTTATGTATACTGGACTTGAATAGTTTGGAGAAATGACAATAAATAGCAAACAAAATGAGAGCTGAAGATTTTCTTATGGACAAAGACAAAGAAGAAGAGATTGTTTTGAAATTAAAATCCTCCAATTGAAAGTTATTTCTTGTTAGCCTCCCGGCCTCTAGGCTTGTGATTCAAAGTTAGTAGGCCTATGCCTACTAGAAATCTGTGAGTGAGGAAAAGCTCTTATTTGGAAACATTTTAAAGTAGGTTAAAAGTGAAAAGTGAAGTAAGTAACTGTAACAGAGAATTCTCTTTTTATGTTTTACTAAACGTAGGTCGGTAGGGTTTATGGTGAGCCTATATCTTCTCAATCTTTTTATTGGGTCCATTCCTTTATAGGCCTAGACCTTTTGTTAAGAAAGTGACTTTTTTAACTTCAGTTTATTAACATAATCAGCAATTTACAAATAAATATTTGTTCCTTCACATTAATCAGGATTAACCATGTTACAAAATCAGATTAAAATCCCGAACGCACATTTCTCGTGATGTATGAGAGGGAAAATCTCGTCTCGATCTCCTCTCGAAATTATTTGAGAATTAAAAATTCTCGTCTCGTCTCGAACTGAAAATCCAATCTCGTCCATCCCTAAAATGTAATAACATTTTTGGACCCTCTATAAAATTTGCAATAAAAATAACGTGATGAATCATAATTTACGTTAATATTTTACAGATAAAAATAAAATAATTAATTTTATTGTAAAATTTTATGAAGAATCAAAAAATGATACGAGATTCTCTTAAACACATGGCTAAGAATATTAAGATGTTAGGGTACTGAGTTTTCAAAAACATAAAAAATACCTTTGTTAGTCTCAAATTTTAGAATATAAAATTTTTTAGTATACAGTAGAGTCACTCTAAACCGGCCACCTCGGGACCAGGCCGCAGTCGGATAATGAATTGGCCGGTTAAACCGATTTACATTAAAAAACGCCAACCTACAATTTTATATGGCCTAAATACAGTTATGACTCGAATAAAACTTTAATTACATCACTTTATATGATTTACCTGTATAGCTAACATCCGATACACATGAAATCCACAACCATCCAAAATTAATAATAATTCCTTCTCAGGGTGTCTACTGCAAAAGTGATATGAAAATCAGTGACATTTTGGTGACTTTTGGGTATGAAAATTGTTAAAAATTTTGGGGAAAAATTGTAAAAGCCACAAAACTTTTGCTCGCAATCGCATTATTTTTGCAATTTTTTACTAAAAATATGTGACTTTTCTTGCATTTTAAAGAAAAATCAGTGACATTTTGGTGACTTTGGTGACCATTAACTAAAATCCGTGACTTTTGGTGACTTCAGTGACCAGTAGACACCCTGTTTCTTTGTTGTGGTCTCCTGGATAGTAGGTACAAACACATTAATTTCTGTTGGCATTCACTTCCGTCCAGAACAGTACATTTTGATTAGTTTGGGAACGTCAATATGGAATAACGTTGATTTGAATGATACAGTAGATAAGAAAACGTTTCCGGCGAAATACGGCTGGTTAAAGTGATGATGAGATAAAAATGACCGGTTAAAAAGATGCTGTTTTTGTCAGGGTAGGCCGGTTTAAGCGGAGACCACTTAAAAAGTGGCAGGTTAAGAGGGAGTACCACATTTTGTGTCTATTTTATTCCCCTAAAAAATTTAAAACTAACTTCATGCCACCCTGTATAAACATCAGGAAACATTTTATCAGATTAAGAGTTACAGTTATTAAATGGTTTCAAAAATCATAAATGCTTAGTCTAACTTTCCTTCTTAACGGTTTATATATCAGTCATTTTTTTGGAGTTTTTACCCTTTAATAAGAGACAAATAATGTGAACCCATGACGTACAAATGTTCATGTAAAAGAAAACACATTATATAGTTGATATTGACACACCGTCTTGTCCCTGATGGGCAGCTGGGAGAGCAGTCTGCGGTCATCCCCCGGGTCCAGCAGGTCTCCGTTGTTGTACAAGTCCAGCTTTACATTCGATCCGGCAGCCTAAAATATAAATAAACCACTTTATTTTTAGTAATTACTCATTACAATAAACCACTTTTAGTAGCTCATGGTGATATAAAACACTTATTTTGGGAGAAACCGAAACTGAATATCTAAATTAGTTTTAAAATGGCTGACATTATTGTATTCCAAGTCCTATTTACCGAATACCCCCATGTGAGACTGTATATTACTAGGAAGTTTGCTTTCATTACGTCTGCATGCTGCATGTTGAACTCGTTTATGTCATTGAGATAATTTTTGTTTTTAGATTATTTTACAGTTTTTGGATTAACAGCAAAATTGACACTCAGTGCTATTTCGACCACTGAGTACCGCAGATATATCAAATATCACATATATTCAAATGTTTTTATACTTTTAAATGACTATCTAAACCCTAAACCATCCCTAGTTTAAATTAAAAAAAAACCGTTTTCATGTAGGTTCAAAGTATATTTACTATGGATTTCACAGTAAACTGAATTAATGAATCATTTTATATGGCACTCTTTCAACACCACATAGGTCAACATACTCATATGGCTCTAATAAGGTGAAAATTTTCACTATGCATAAGTGCATCATTCACAAAAAGTTTACTTGTTCATGCAACAAGAAAAGGAGCAACATAAAACGAGTTTCCAACAATAACAATCTGTCTAATTTTTAATTATCTTAATTACTTCAAATATCCAGAACACAGTTGTCTTAGTATTTAATTCATACGAACACCTTGTCGTCACCTGCGATGTGCCACCCCATGCGGTCGACTAAGTGGGCCCCATTCACACACCATGACTTTTTGCCGTGTGCCATTTATGGTGTGAGTCATAAATTATTACCTTGTTATTATCATTATTATTATCATCATCAATTAATTATTACTCATTATTATTATTACCATTCCTGCTGATAAAGTTATTTTTCTTACTCCTTGACGAACAACACACAAAAAACGCCATAAACGACACAAGGCAAAATGATCATATGGATGGGTAGTACTCCATTCTTTTTGGCGATACACAAAAACTGGTAGAGGAGGAATCAAGATTAAATGTACTTCACCATCGACAGTCCAAAACGAGCTATCAGAATCATGTTGCAACATGACATCAAAAAGGCTCTGGTAATTTTCACGCTCTTTGACTTTTATTCAATCTTTCTTCCTGAATTCGTCTCTGATCACTTGTGTGCAGTACACGGTGCGTACGGCAGGTTGTGATGATAGCCAATCATGCTTAATGGTCAGTGTTGTCACAAAGAATACACCAATTGTGGAACTAGTTTCACGAAGCAGTTATGTTTAAATTTCTTGTAATCGCAACAGCGACAAATGAAGCAGTTCCCATGAAACGTACATTATAGTATAAAACCCTGTCAATATTAACCTCTTAATATAAAATTCTTCAGTGGAACTGACAGTTTAAGCTCAGTTCCATTTCAATGTTGATGATCTCCGATTCAATGGTAAGGCTGAAACAATCCACCTGTAGCGTGAACCAAATAACTTTCTTTGCTGTGAATTCGCTAACAGATGGGTTTCTTTTAGAGATTGGTCGCTTGCCGCATGCGTCAATCGGAGTTCTACTTTGAACAAAGGACAATTTTCATGGTTTTGTTCGGCTTACTCCAGGTGTTTTCACAGTGGAAAAAATTCACGTCTTATTAATTCACGGTTTTAAGGTTTTCACAGTTGAGTGAGAACACAGTCAATTTTACATTTAATTTAATGTCTAAGAAGACTTTTTGTAAAGATGTTGATTTTTTTTTACATTAGGCCTACGACAAATAATGTAGAGGATTTGAACTCTATGTTCATCCATTCTGTTGTGATGGAACTATTGCAAGTAATGATTTTTGACAAGAATTAAAACTCCTGAAGATTATAATGTACAGATTTATCAGCTAAAAAATTTTTCCGAAGCTAATCAGGGCCTTAAAAAAATAATACACTGTTATTCTCTTTTCACTACACAACCAAAAACAAAAAAATTTAAAATAAAAACACTCTGTGAACTTAATAATATTATACCGTGTTTTATACGTTTAGTTTCCTGACCTTAATCCGGCGGAGGACTTGCCGTCGCACCGAGCCCACCGTGTCGTTGCTGTGGGTGTGGACGTCCACATCATCCCCTCCCTGCCGTCCGGGCGTCGAGAACCTCACAACCAGGGCCAGGTGCTTACCCCGGCATGCCCTGCGACATTACTCATCATTTAAGGCATCTTAATGAATTTTAAGTTAAGATGATGATGATTAAGATGTGTTAGCATATTTTAGTTTAATTTGTGTATTTTATCAAGTCAATAACAATTTTTGTAATTGTTCAAAGAAAATAAACGCCTACAGTGATAATGGAGGGTCTTGACCCAGGATACAAGGGAACCTGAACTACCTCATTTGATACGTACACATTAATTGAATATCCCAACATTTGCTATGAAATATATTTTTATTCGTGACTTTTCCCAACTTAATTTATATCCGACTTCCCAACTGCTAGACATCCTACTTGAACACTAAAATCTTCGTCTGTAGTCAAAAAGTAATTAATTATGTAACTTCCCATCAATAGTTTAACCCTCCAACTGGTCATTATAACCTCCTTTACTGGTGAGGTTTTTTTGGCCGCCGCGCAAACATTTAGTACAAACAACATAAAACATATAAATTGGTATATAAAACATACAAATTATATATCAATTTTTTCAGAATGAAATAGGCTATTCAAAACAATATTGTTTTTAGTGTACTTACAAAAATATTATTTTGTTAATCCTCCTATTTTGTAACAATAAAGATTTTTTTTTTCTTATTATTTTCCTTTTAGAGTATTATCATGGTAAGGTATGTTGTCCATACAACAAAACTAAGATAGCCAAAATAACCACAATTTTATTGGCTTTTTACTGATGTATAACACTTGATTGTTTATATTATAAATAAAATATTACAAAGCAAATATGTGAGGTAAGCACAAACCACATTTTCGCCGACATATTTTTTAAAATTTTTTATTTTTTATTTTATTAATTTTTTATGATAAAATTTTTACTGGAACTATTTATAAATATTAAATATAACTATTTGTTATGTATATAAATAATTATATTTATTTATAATAAATTAATAAAGTTAGGCCTAGGCCTAATCACTCACCTAGGCCTAGGCCTAACTCACAACTTTCATGTTCACTGACAACTTCACTTTGTACTCTGAATCTTCATTTAGAAGGCCCAAATAGCACTATAATTACTCAATTCACTCATTATTACATTGCAAACTAACTATAATTCACTAAAATTTGCATTTCAAGTAATAACATAACCACAAAACAGCGCCGCCCCTACGATACGCGTAAACAAAAACAAACACCAGAAATTCAGTCTTACCAACATACTGATATTTCAACAAATACAGCTGAACATATGATGACTAGATTGTTCATCTTTTCCTCTTTCATACTATATAAAAAACATCGACATTGACTATAAAATAACGAAGTAAAATGCATTTTACATAGACCTTGCAAATGGATCGCGATCGCGATCCTACCAGTTTAGAACGGCCTAAATGGGTCGCGATCGCGACGTTCACCAGTTGGAGGGTTAAAATATGTGGAAAGTGACATGACAAATATTGATCCTTTGGTGTATTTCACTTGAATTACTGACAAATATTAATCATAAGGCAAGCGTGATACCAACATTGAGCGTCACCTCAATGAGCGTACCTGTGTAGAGGCAGGAGCTTCCTTTCTCCAACAAACTCTCCGTCACACTCGCTGATGTACTCCTGCAGCACCTTCATGACTCTGCACATGGTGATAGACTTCTGCTGGTATTGCCTGCAACAGCTGCAACATTAAAAAATATTAGTAAGCAAACCTGACATTGCAAGGAAATCTATATATTAATACGCAAGCATGTTTCATTTCCTCCTTTTTTCTCAGCTCGTGTGCATCGTAGGATAAATCCGCTCATACCGTTAGAAAGGTATAGTCCTGTAGATGAGCAGAATTACATTTTAATTCACATCGGACTCCAGGGCTACGCCCCACAGGCTTTCAAAGTTTCAATGTTAATCTTATGGAGAAAGGAGAATTGAATGAATCATTAGACAGCTGTTGTAAAAACAACTACTAGAAAAGCAGGAATAACAGATGTTTTAGTTAAAAAATGTTTTTAAACTTGATGGATCAAGATCAACTGAAATTTTGATCGAATTTCGATCAGGAGGCGATCTCTAGTTTAGAATAAACTATTGTGTCATTTACTACACAAACACAGTACAATACAAACTGCCACAGGTTAGAATTGTCCAGACAGCAACACTTCTTCGTAAGGGATGGTTAGCAGAGCGAACTGATCTAAT
The DNA here is from genome assembly GCA_030545055.2 of Neoaliturus tenellus. Taxonomy (NCBI): domain Eukaryota; kingdom Metazoa; phylum Arthropoda; class Insecta; order Hemiptera; family Cicadellidae; genus Neoaliturus; species Neoaliturus tenellus. The sequence continues at coordinate 210,322,687 of CM061532.1, forward strand.
AAATAATGTTGATGACCTTACAAACAACTGAGTAGTGTGTTTTACAAACTAACATAAACTAATTAAAACATTCCTTTTGTGTGCAGAATTTTAACTCCCTGGGAAATTTTTAAAGACACATCTCAACTTAAATTGCGTTTTTACATGTTTTTTTTTAGTTTTTTTATATCAACATCAGTTTGTCCCCGTTTTTACATTTTCTCCCACTCCCAAGAATACAACCAGGAGGAATCATAATTACTAAAAATAAAACATCTCCTAAGAAATTATTTTACATCCCATATGTTTTGTGCTGCTTTTTCATAGTATGATGTAAACATTTTAACTTTAAAGATGTAAAAAAGAAACACGAAGGCAATTAGAATTAAGGTTGCAATACCTTGTGCCATCATCAATCCGTCATTTTTTCGAGATGACTACTTTTATTTAGACTGTTTGCCCCATTATCAAATCTTGATCAATTAAAATTAGTTGAACACATGAGTCCTAGTCATTATTTTTTTATGGCACTACACACACAAATGGGTTCACTTAACACTCTCTGAATAACACAATAGACGAGAAAAATAAATTATTCCTAGCATGCATGGCCGACTGCGCAGACGAGTTCTGACTAAAAAATCCGTGACAAAGATTCTGCGTTTGATTGTTTTTGAGTAACTAAAATTTGATAAGGGAGCAAATGCTCTGAAACTAGTCATCTTGTCACCATTCAAAAAAATTATGGATTGATGAAAGCACAAGAAATTGTAACCTTACTTATTACCTTTGTAACATCTGAACTCAACCATGAGGCAATATCAGGAATAAGGCAACTATAGGCTAAGTAATTATCAGTGTAATTTTCAACACTAAATGGAACTCCACCACAGAATTTTTCCCGTAATGGGTAATAAAGATGTGACTATTCCCAGCACATTAATGGAGGCTGGAGTTAGTTTACCTGTGGGGTGAGTTTTGGACGTTGTTGGTCTGCGAGTGCAGCATGCGCACTGTGCTGTAATGCGCGTTTAGGCGGTCCAGACATTCGGAGATGTAGTTCTCGTGGAAGTGGACGCAGTTCTGCTGCAGCTTGGGCCCCAGGTTGGTGCTCACCTCCTTCAGCAGCTCGATGGCCCGACTGGCGATCTCGTCACTCGTGTTGGTCACCACCTACACACACCACGCAATATCAGGCAATCATCTCTGACAACCCTGGGACGCTTCAATCTTTTATAATTACTTCCATTTGAACAGATATCGGACTTAAAACTGTACTGTTACAGATTTGATATATATTAGATTTGTTTGAGGATTAGATACAATTCAAAATCAGTTAATTTCACCCACACTGTTAACAAACAGGTGTAACCCCACTTCAATTTTTCCTACACTCAACATAGACAAACTTTATTTCACAATAGTGTTGAGACAAAAGTAACACATTATGACATATTTTAGTCACAACAGAAGTATAATAAACAAAAAATATTTTAACACTTACCCTCCAAATATATTCCATTCCAACTAGATCTACATCATCCATCATAAACGCTCTCCTTTTCATTTTTAACTTCCCTTCTTTTGAATTCACAGCCTTAAAAAACCTCTCAAAACACCTGTAAAAAAAAATCAATATTAAGCATAATTTCTTTAGACAAAAATTTATATTAAAATAACAAATGAGGCACTAATTCATCTCAAGTACAAGCTTCTTATCGTTATTTATAGAAAATTATAAGAATGATTTTTGAGGTTTTAAATATCTTAGGAGATTAATACGTATCCACTGCTTTACACAAAACTAATATTGCGCTATGACGGCTGAAACATTTTCAAAGAACTAAACGTAGGGGATATGAGTTCTTTTGGTATTCTAGTTATAAACTATTCTTTGACTTTTTGATATTCTAGAATAAGCTATTTTTGATAATTTAAAAGTCAAGATTTCCTTCCATTTAAATAAAAAAAGTTTGTCTAACATTTCTTAAAATTAAAATCAGCAATAAGCCCAAATAAACTTAACAATTAAATCAGAATCGGTTACAACTCACTTCATTCCGCTTTCAGTTAATAAGGTGGGGTCCAACTGTAAAACGTTGTTTTCAAAAAACTCTTTATTAATGGCAGGATCCAAATCGGGCTCCTCGCCCATAAGTTTTGAAAACCACTTGAAACATGCTTCTCTGTCAGACACAAACACAGCGTCTTCCGCTAAACACTGCCAGATCTGGCGCGCCTGGTCCTTGCACAGCCACAATTGTCCTTCCTGACACACACAAATAAACAACTCTATCAAAACTTATTCACTCATATTTTTCAATAAATGTATAATTAATTCCAAGCAACAAAATCCCAGCAAAGCTATGAATCATCACGTTGCGAAGTATTTATTATAATCCAAAATTTTGACATGTAGCCTAATACATTCAAAATCAGTTAGGCCTAAATGTGATCTTGAACTATTACAATTTTAACCCTCCGAGCGTTCAATATAGCACCCCTGGAGCGTTACGCATTTTTTGAAGGTTTTGCATACTTTCAAATAAAAATTAGTAAAAAATATATTTGATGAAATATCACTATAAATGTATATATTATATGAAAGTAGATAAAACGGATTACCTAACAATACAAAAATTTTTACCCTTACTTATAGTTACACAAATTAGGCTATAGGTTAAAAATTACAAAAAAATTTTATATATAACTTTGCGCTCCCCTAAAATAATTTTGAATACACATAATTAAAATTCCAAGATATACATTTTGTTTAGAATTTTATGCAGTTTAAGCAAATATATAATTTATATAGGCTAGAAGTATTTGAAAACAATGTATGTAGAATAAAACCAAATATGTCCTTCGGTACTTACCCTATTCCCATAAGAACGCATGTAAAATCAAGCTAGGAATATTACACTAATTCCTACTCATATATATGTTTATAAACTCAATAAAACATATTAATTTATTCCATTAATGTAAATTAAAGGTATTAGTAACACTTTTAATCATTCATAACCTTAAAATGGTTGGTAAAATATGTATTTCGTTGTTTACAAAGTTAGCAGATGGTAACAGTTTTTTCCCCAGATGTTTCATTGCATATTACAAACAAAAAATCACGTTCCGCCATTTGAAATCGATGTTTTTGGATAGCTTAGAATCTCCCGGTAACAGCAGTATCGTTCACGGGTCCGTTTCTGTCATTCACTATAAAGTTACGTCACTTTTTTGAAAAGTCGAAAAATCGACTCAAACGCTCGGAGGCCGAAAAGCTGGGCCGAAAAATCGACGATTAACGCTCGGAGGGTTAAACAGATTCCCATGCTCCTTGAGTGGGGCATGCGGGGGAAAAATACATCCATGATAATACAATTAAATTAGCAGCAACTTTTTGCATGGACTTTTTTCATCCTTCATCACTAACTTGAAGAAGATGTACTGTACTGAAAAAGTTTAATTTTACATAAAAAAATATATATTTCCAAAGAGATATACATTGGTTATTGCTTTTACTATCAATTAAGAAACAAACAAAATTTCTTTTCAAAACTTAAGTTATTTATGTAAAATTGTACAAATTTTTTTCAAAGTTTTTACCATTATACAACATGTAAACCTAATTTAGCCACTTACTTTGAGCAAAAATCTTAAGAAATTCAGCCTTTCTTGAACCTGTGCAATATGATTGTATCTTTTATCCGGGAAGTAAGTATTAGGATCCAAATCTGGCTTATCTGGAAAATAGAAAAAAAATTTTTTTTGTAATGTTCAAAGGATGATATTATAATTTATTTATATTTTCATTTGTGTTGACCTCCACTTAGACAGCTCTATGCGCACATGTTATTAATTTTTCATGTATAAATTTAAAGGTGTAATTTAACTAAGATCCATCTCTATGAACAACTTACACACACTTCCCCTTTATCTTGTTTTATTATCTTTAAATACTTTTTCATCAGTTTGAACAAATTTTATATCAGGATTTGTTTAACAACACAGATACAGTAGTAAAATAGGGAAATCTAATTATGTGTATTTCATACACTATCCTAAAATTAAAGTAACATATGAACTACTTAACTGTTTCTACTTAAATAATTATGGAATAAATGTTTTATGAGTCAACATTTCAACATTGTTTAATGTTGTGTGATGATAAAGCATGTAACATAATGTTTTGCTTCTCATCTTCACTGCACTCTGTTTCGGAATCATTGAAAATAAACTCTTAAACTGCAATTTGCTATACAAGTTTAATGTATAGTACATATCATTTGAAGATTAAGTTGTTAAACACAATTGCTCAGCTTTTTTGCTACTTTTTGCTATATCGATACCAGAGATGTTTCAAAATAAAACTACGTCATAAATTGTTGAAGGGAAAGTCGTACAAACCCCTTAAATGTAATTGTAGGTTCATTGAAAATAAAAAGATTTCACTTGATGATGGGACAAGTTTCTTTATATACTATTGGAGTTTCAACACCATAAAATTGATTAATGCTTAACATTAATTATGATTGATTTTTGCTATGATCTGATCATCAATGAAAAAGAACCTTTTAAAATTAAATGTGACATAACCTTTTACACATTGTGTTATAGTTTAAGTCAATGAAACACTTTATAAAAGCAATAAAAGTTTAAACTTCAATTTTTTACAGTTTTATACCAAAATGATTAAGTTAATATAAAAAAACTTACCCTTAACTAGTTGTCTAACTTTGTCCATGTATGAGGTAAGACTAGTGGTCACTAAAATTACAAGGCCATGTTGGTTTTGCAAGCGTTCTATTACTTCTTGCCTGCAACAAAACAAAATATTATGATTTAAAACTGTCATAAAAGCAGGTAAATCATCACTTAGCTGAACTAAATCTATATCTAACTACAATAAAATTCACAAAAAGGTTAAAAAAAAATACCCCCCGTCGCAGCAGACCTGCGTACTCAGCGAATTTCCAAATTAGTAATATTAATTTTGACCAGCTAAACTTGTAAACAAAATTTCATCACATGCTCTTAAATAGGGAGATAAATGTCTATTCTCCTTAAGATAAATATAGGGAAAGAGTATGCAGGTATGCTGCCATGGGGGATACTAAAAGTAGGTTTTTAGCAAAGAAAAAATTTATTTCGACCATATAAAGCCATATAGTAAATTTCATCAATATCTGTCCATAAATAAAAGAGTTTGCTTATTCGCCATATGATTAACATGGGAAAAGAGTATGCAGGTTTGCTGCCATGATAAGTACAAAAACCAAGATTTTTTACCTTAAATGGATGAATCTCAACCAAATGAAGCTAAATACCAAGTTTCATCCAAAAACATTAATTAATAAGTGAAATATTAACACATCCTTATTCTCCATAAGATTAACATTGACGTCTGTTGATGTCCGCGGTCCAGTCCGTGCTCCTTTACGGGGCAGAGGTGTGGGCAGGCGCTCTAGATAAGGAGTGCTACAGGCTGCGACTCGCCCGGGTTCAGCGTCAAGCCGCGCTCAGGGTGTGTTCCGCCTACCGGACAGTGTCCGAGCCTGCCGTCCTGGTGGTCGCCGGAGTCATCCCTGTCAAGCTCTTGGCAGGGGAGAGGAAAGCGATTTATCAGAGACAAGGCGAGATCGGCAAGGACACGGCAAGAACAGAGGAGCGCTCCCGAACCTTCCAGCAGTGGCAACACAGCTGGGAGCACGACACCCGAGGACGATGGACTGTGCGACTTATCAAGCAGGTCCAACCATGGGTGGAACGGCGGCATGGGGAGGTGGACTACTACCTGACCCAATTTTTGACAGGTCACGGCTATTTTCGGTCGTACCTGAACCGGATGGGAAAGACCGGTTCACCGGACTGCATTTATTGCCCGGGTGTTCCCGACGATGCGGAACACACATTCTTCCGATGTCCCCGTTGGGAAGGGCCCCGCCTGGAGGCCACACAAATATTTGGTGCATTTTCGGTGGACTCGGTCTGCCAAAAGATTTTGGAGGATGAGGGCAACTGGGATTGTTTGTCACAGTTCGTCCGGGGCATCCTCCCGGAAAAGAAAACCGATCTGGACCGCGAAGTGGCCCAGATCCCTTGATCGAGCGGCTGGATAAGGAGCGAGCCCCACGGGCGTAAGCCAAATTTAGGCCTAGCCTGACGTAATGTGACAAACAATTCCAGGTTAGATTCCTAAAGAATAGAGGAGGTTTTTTAGTGGGTAAACCCGTTTTTTAGGGGAGCCCCACACTACAGGCTGGCCACCTGTGTGCGTAATGCATTTTTCCGCCTCTCCCTCAAAAAAAAAAAAAAAATAAAAAATAAGATTAACATTGGAGCCCCAAAAGACAATGTACTGTCTTTAGACTTTGTAATCTCGGTAACCAATGGAGATAGAGCAAAGCTTCAAAATACTAAATTGTGTGTTTTTTTGAGCTAAATCCAATGGTCAAAATAAAAATTTAAAATTTTTCAAATTTAAATATGAAAAATGCAAAAAACCCATTTTTGGGGTACAAAACCCCCCAAAACTACCCCTTCCGGTTGGTCAGTATGTCTGGTTTTCGAACTCATCCGAACAAATGTAGGAATACACATCTCTACCAAATTTGGTGTCGATCGAACCATTTTTACGAGAGTTATTGTGTCTAGGGACACATATATACATATATATATATATATATATATATATATATATATATACATATATACATATATACATATATATATACATATATACATATATATACATATATATATAAAAATTTTGATGACTATTATTTTTGGTCTCTGGGTACCTCAAAACGAAAAAGTAACATGGTCCCGGGCTTAGGTCTTACCATGAGACCTACGGTAATAGCTTATTCCCTATAGGAAATTCGCTAAAAAAAAAAAAAAAAATGAAAGAGTTGATGCATTGTTGCCAAATCTATCCAAAAACAATTTTTAAACAATATTACACATGGTAAACACAACCACAAATGACAACATCGCAGGGTGAGGGGGGTTGTTTAATTTCCATCGGACTATTTTTGTGAAAATTACTATAGTCGAGGCAGCAAGGTATGAGCACTATCAAAGTAATAGCCACAGTTGAAACAATGGTGCTTCAAGTACATTGACACTCATAGATAAAAATGTATGAGAGGGAACGAAGTGACAAACTATTTAAGTTTAGCACTCAGAAACTCTCAATTTTGCTGTTGGAAGTAAACTTGTGAAATTAATCACAGCAAACAATCATCTGAACACTATTAAAGTGTTTAGATCAAATGTTTCTTCCGAAGGCTATTATAGTAAAAGACTAGATCTAGAAGGCCAGGGGTGCAGAATATGTTTGATCAAACAATCTAGGATCGAGGGAAATTTCCAGATGTCTGAGAAAATTTTGGGGAAATAATGAAAAAAATGTTTGTGTATATTAACGCCAGTGGCATTTGTTTAACTATCACAAGAGTTAAATATTAAAATTACAAATGTTGTATACAAACACTTTTACACAGGTAATGAAAGTAGTTTTGATTTGATTTCAAGTAGGCCTATTTGTGTTTTAATAAAATAAACTAAAATAAAAAATCTTTATCATTTCACTGCCCCATTGTAGCTGTTGAGTTTTAAGGCAAAATCATATATGTCACGTATCTTTGGGGGATCCGTAACAGTAGAATTGGCGGAAAGTTTAGGAGTCAATACATTTTCTGCACCCCTGTAGTAGGTTAGGCAAAATCAGATGGATTAGTTTAAAAAAGCAAAAAGTGCAGGCAAGAAAATAAACAAATAAAAGGTTTGCATAAAAAATTATGAGTTTATCAAAATTATTTTTGAATCAATGAGGAATACGATATTGGGACTTAAGTTTGAAAAATGTACTGATCAATATTTAAAAAAACAAATACTCCTAACTAGCTTGACAGTAAGCTTTTTAATAAAATGATATAAAATTGGTGGAATTACAAAGTTTTACAAAGTTTCCACAAATCCTTCTCTCTAATAAGCTCTAACAGATGGGACGGGTGTTCTGTGTGATAGCCACTGTGCATGTTTGTTAACCAGTGGCATATCGAAGATGACTAATATATCGTTTGTACCTGTAGAAGACCTGGTGAGTCCTCTGGCCATGGTTCACCGTGGGGTTTGGCTCGTACAGACAGAATATCTCCCGTATCTGCTTCAGCGCAGGTAGCACCCAAGTCTCTGATGTCTTCAACTCATCCACACACCTGTTCAGCCACTCGGTCTTCTGGGCATCTCGCTCCTGGAAAAATAATGTTAAGTATGAAAACATAATTTTTCTATTAATAGCCCCTTTGGAAACAATTTTTCATTGTGTAACAAGGTTTGCAAAAACATACAAAGAGAACTGATCTCACATCATGTAATTAATTGTAACTTCATTCATATACAAAAAGTCTTTCAAATGTTAGCTTGTTTAGTACAGTTTTTATTATTTTAAATATTTTTTTTTTATTTATTTTTTTACTTAAGTCTAGCTTAAAGTTTTACATACCGTACTAAAATATTAATTTAGGTCAATTTTATATTTAAAAGCACTGAAACAAAACTTTTCCATCACAAGTACAAGTATCATTTCAATTTATGGCCATAACCCTGATTGGCAACGGCTTATTAAAATTTAATTTGTAATTTTATAGTCGATCAAGGAACAGTTCATTTGTTTATCATGCAATTGTATTAATTAATTATATATTATATGACAAAATCATAGTTCTACCACTTAGCTCATGTATTATGTAGTTTAAATAAAACAGGGTTTGCCACAGAATTTTTGAGGCCTTTTTCTTTGAGACTTTTACTGACCAATCTGAGTGATTTTTCCTGACTTTTTGGAACCGCGGGGTTTTCCAAATAAAGACTCATTTTTTATGTTTTCAGAGAATTTCCTTTGGAATATTTTTTTTAAAGCAATCTCCTCCATTCCCATAGTTGCCCATCGCTCGAATTTTTTTAGAAATACCATCGTCGCAGCGAAATATTAAGCGAATTTCCAATGGTTTAGTTAATTAACTAAAGAAGAAAATATAAAAAAAATTTTACATATAGCATTAATTAAGCTTATTGAGATTTTTATTGGGAATTGTTAAAAATAAGCAATACTGGTTTCCCATAAAAATATCATGGAAAACTTGTTTTTTAAATTTTCTTCGTAACCAGTGAAGCTAAGTAAATGATTCAAACTATTAATTTTTTTTTCTTTTGAAAATGGTATTTTTGAAATTGACGAATTAAAATTCTAAGGTGAAAAATACAAAAAAAACCCTATTTAGACCTTTTTGAAACCCCATAAAACCCTGTTCCGACTGTCCGATCAACCTGGAACTTCGAAATAAAAGGTCTGTTTTTGGCTCCCATGGACCTCAAAACAAAAAAGTAATATGGTCCCGGCCTTAGGTCTTACCATGAGTATTATCGTAATAGCGTATTCCCCATAGGAAAATTCGCTAATATTCCCTGTAGAGAAACTGGCTAAAAACTAAAACAAAGTATTCCCATAATAATGCAAAAACTAACATTATAACAATGAAAAACACAATAGAAATATACTTTAACTACATTATTAAATAGGTAACTAATGTGTAAAATTAATACATTTTAGCCACTACTTAGTAATTCTGATTTAGGGAAGCAATCGAAAATCAAGACAGTCGGATTGTGCCACTGTAAATTTTCCTGACTTTTGGCACTTTTCCCCTACTTTTTCCTGACTTTTGGCATTTTTTCAAACATTTTCCTGACTTTTCCTGACTAATACCCAAAAATCCTGACTATTCCTGACTTTTAATGTCTGAGGCAACCCTGTAAAAGATAGGTCTAAAAACCTAAACCTTTTCATTGCAAAATTAAGTACTACTTCAAGGGCTTGTCAAACACTTAGATGGAGCAATCTCTAATTTGATCACAATTATTGGTGTATGTATTGCTGGATTATGCAGTTCTACATTGTTCCTGCTATACTGCTCATTTGACGCACTGTACCTGTGAGCAGCTGTAGTCGAGTATCTTGATGTGAGCCGCCAGAGCCTGGTCCATAATGTCTGTCAACACGTCGTCCGAGTGCGCCAAGTTCCAGAACAGCGTCAACACCTGTCATCAAAACTTATATTATCTCTCAACTATGTATAATTTTAACTACAATCAAAAACTTACTATAATCAGTCATTAACCCTTTGCCGGCGTAATCATTTTGTGTAAATAGAGAACAGCAGTTTAGTGCTGAAGTTTAGTTAGTGAACTCATGTAACGAACTCACTCAACTGCCAACAATGTTCTTAGCTAGGAGCGGCTGGAGCGCACACCATTTACAACCCTAAATCATTTGTCTAGGCTACTGGTCACGTTAGCTGAGATGGTTTAGTCGCAGGCACCTTGACTAGGATGTCTACGATAGCACAGGTTCGATTCTCGCACACGCGCCGCACAGTGGCAGACGTGCATGGAAGTTTAGAATTCAGTTGATTCTTTGAGAGTTGCACATTGGTAAACACAGATTTTACTACAATTTACTTTTATGTGTGGGTGCCACTACGGCATTGAAAAATGGAAGATAACCCTATTATTATTCCAAATTGCCAATACACAGTAAAATGCTCCCTGGAAAAGCGAGAAAAAATGCCAGTAATGAAACCATTAAGCAGCAAAATTATTGTAAACTTTGAAAATAAGCTGAACAAACAAAATAACTTAGTGTTTTAGACTTTAACTAATAACCCGAAATACATATGGAAACTTTTTCAAGGAGTAAATAATTTCTTATGAGGCTCTTTTCATGGTAGCCTATATGTAACAGAATAATCATATGAAACTTATTTTCTTGAACTTGCTTATAGTTACCACTCAAAATAAATGCATCATTTTGTAATTTTTTGTTGCTCAGTTGGTATTTTTTATTCCACTCACCTTATGCGCCATAACACCATCTTTATCATCCTCCGCCAACCTTCTGATCAATTCCAACAGTTTTTCCCGCTGCTTTTTGTTTGCGTTCGTCCAACTTGCCTAAAACAGAAAAAAATGTTTATCACAACTGCTGACGAAAAATCAATTAATAATGTTATAAACTATTTTAAAAAAAGGCACGAAGATGTGGATATTGTTGTGTATTTTCATCAATCTCGATGTTTTAGTTTAAAACTTTATAAAATGGGTGAGTGAAAATTTGCATACAAGATTCTGGATATGACATGTCAATTCTGGATATAAAGACTAAAGCAATGTTACTTGCAACTAACATATTTACTAAAGCATATTTACTTGTGAAACTAAAAACATAGCATTTTTATAGTCTTATTCATATTAATTCAAGACTAAAGATTATACCTGAAAACACTCAAAGAGGTGGTCTAGTTGTTCAGGAGAAAAGTCCCATGCAAGTTTTGCCAAAAGGTCGTGAACGTTCTTTACTATTGCTTCATGTTTTCCACACTGCGCCGCCCATACTGCATCTAAATCTTCTAATGATAAAGTTCGCTCTTTTATTATAAACCTTAAAATTTTTTCTAATTTTTCAACATACTGCGGCTGATGTAAGGAATCTCGAAGCACTATTTCTAAAACGTTATTTTCTTTTATCCATTTCTGTAACAAAATAAGGAAAAAATTTAATTAGTACATCATTAACAAGAAAAACAAGTAAATAAGAAAGTTAAAAAAGTCACATAAAACATGACATGTTTTATCAGAATACACCTAGTCATATTCATGCCAGTTTCACATATTATTTTCAAAAAAATCATGATGGTTAGTGAGGTATCCAATTTACAATATAGTCTAACATAGATGTTAGAACTCCTAAATAAGTTTACAATTAAATGTAATATAATGACTGAATTACACTAATAAAACTCTCTTAATAGGTTGATGAAAAAAAATTAAAAAAGACAAAAAATACATTAAAAATCAATTTATGGGCCTCCACTTTAAGTAACAATATGAAAATTGTAAGATTTTTTAAAATATACTTATCAACTGCTTTACTAACGATACAGTATCTTTAAAAAAAATAAAATAAATTATAGCAAATAAGGCGGATTTTAATTGAGGGATCTACTTACAGCCATTCTCTCCGGAGTAAGCCACTCCTCCTCCTGTTCAATTCCAGAATGTCTGTGAGGGTAATACGTCACACTGGCTATCACTTTGTTCACCTCATTTAAAGCGTTCATTTTACCATTAAATGATGATATTTGTAATAACCTGAAACGTAAATCAAGAATGACTTAAAAATGCAGATCATTGTGTTCATAGAATAATAAAAAAAGACAGTTCAAGATCACGTCAAAATAGAATGAAAAAGATCGTTGGACAGTGAGCTGTATAAATGGGAAAAATAACAAGCTACATACAACATTAAAGACTTAAATAGGATTAAAATACTATGACCATAAAAATGTTGTAAACTACAAATAGTAGGCCCTACACTTTAAAGTATAAGAACTTACAAATATCTTACCTTAAAATCATTTTTAATCTAAAAATTTCCAAATGTTTAATAGTTTCTTCTTGATTTGGAACTCTTGACACTAATGATTTTGCTGCTTTTATAATAGCTGATATTGCATCGTTTTTTGATTCATTTTTTGCTTCTTTTTTTAGCTCATCGTCTGTTAAATTATCCAAAATATCTGGCACCATTTCCTACAAAATATTAAAAAGAATTATTATAAACGAGATGTTTTTCAACATTATTAGTATGTATGGATTAATTTACCATTTATAACAATTTATTCTTTGGATGAAACATGATTAAATATTAGCAAGATTCAGTTGGATTAGGATTCATTATTATGATAATCAAATAGAAATATTTACTGTGTAGTATTGCAATAAGTTTGACCTTGTGCGCACATAAAGTACAAAATTAATATTGTTGATATGGAGCTATCTATGATGGTTGTATTGTTATTTTTCTGTTGAATTGAAATTATATGCTTTATTGTCAATTGAAACAAAAAATGTTTATGGCAATCGTCAAAAAATTAAACTAACAGGCTAGTTTGTTACATAGAAGAATTAAACTAAAAAAACTCTTCAGTTTTGTACCAGCAGGCTTTTATTAATCCTGACAGGCCTACTTAAACTTAGCCCTGGGCAAGTATGAGGATAAAAGTATAAAGTTTGTATAAAGCAAAGCATTATAGGTTTTTTCGATTTGAGTGGCTGAAAACATGCACCTTGACGCAGAAATATTACCTCTAATATTTTACTAAAATATTTCTTGGAGATCATCACACACATGAGGTCTAGTTGTAGGCTACTCACCACTATGGGCATTAGGTATTTAATGATAGTGTGAACGGTGAGCAGCTCATGGCACAGCCCGAAGGGACGAATCAACGCGTGTATCACAGGAACTGACAGGTTCTTGCCCGACTGGAACCGCTCCAACAGTATCTGAAAACCTCCGAGGTTGCCAAACCTGTACAAAACAATTATGTAAAAAATTAGTTTCTCAAATGAACCATAGATAATTTAATATATTTTTTGCCACTTTATTTATGTTAGTATAAAAACTAAGTCCTATACCAAATTGAAATGATTTACCAATTCACTGAAAAATATCAGTAGATGATGGATTTGGTATTTGTAAGTAGGATATGTTAAAACATAGTTGTCGGTAGGGATGGACTTGAATGCTTTTTTTGTTCGGAACAGCTCGTCTTGAAGCTATCGAGAATTATTTATGTTTAGACTTTTATCTGAGTGTTATATAAAGAAAAATTAATGATAAATATCAACTGGTTTTCCTTCAAACTTATTCCATTGGTTTTTGTAGGAAATAAGTTACAATGAATGTCCTTTCGTTGAGAAACTTTAAAATACATAATTTTGATACTTGCATGATACAATAAAGTCGAGTCACCAAACAATATAGGCCTACACATAAAAAAATGTTGTCCATGTCTAATTTTATTCAAGTTTTGTTTATTGAAATCTAGAAAGTTTGGTACAAAGAATGAAAATAAACAATGTGTACGGCACCGGACTTTAAAAATATAGATTAAAACAATTGGAAAATTGTAAAGACAACAATACTACATTACATAAATAAGGCCTGCTCAAATAAAGAAGAAAAAACAAATAATTGAAATGAGAATAAATATTAACTAGGGATGGGTCGATTCCAAATGTGGATTCTCGATTCTGCCAATTCTTACGGTCAGAATCGGAATCGAGAATCAATAAGAAGTGGAATCGACCAATCCCTAATATTAACACTCAGCAATGAAGTTATTCAACAAACCAATGCCATGCATAACCCCAAGAAATGTGTTGACATTTTTTTATCTTCACTGAATTTACCAAGACAGTTTCTTATTTAGAGATTATAAATAAAAATTCGTCACCTTCCTGACAAAGTGACGTATCTCAGTCTTGTCAATTTTTCAGGAGAGCCAAAAGAAGAAAAAGGGGTCTAAATTTCTGTCCATGGTGGAAAAAGTTTTTAAAGCAGGAAAATGATATTTTGAAGATTGATATACCTAACAAAACAACTATTATTCTGGTGTATTATTTTAGTAAAATATCATGAAGTTTTTAAAAAAATATTTTTTTTGTTTAAAAAAATTGAGATACGTCAGTTTGTGTGAACATGAAATTTTTATTTGAGTGAGATAAGTCTTTTTTAAGTAATGCTTTTTGTTTTGAATTATGAAAAAATATATTTATTAGCTATCAAATGTAACATCTGATGGTTCTAAACGGTCAAATATATTTATTAGCTATCAAATATAACATCCGATGGTTCTAAATGGTGTCAGTCATTAACTAGTCATCTTCACGTCAATAATATAAGAAAATTTTTTATAAAAAATATAACACAAGAGTTGTTTGATGAGGATCATTTAGTACAGTACACTCTTGTTCATCGGAACTAATGTGGCGGACGGCCAGTTCGGATGTCAACAAATTCCGATGAAGCGGAATCCGTCGTGAGTCATCATTTCCGCCCGTACGTTGACCTATCGTGATTGTATTCACTCTTGTTTTTAAGACAACACAAGAGATTTTATGAAAATAAAGCACTCAAACTTTGAAAATGGTAACAATGAACCTATAGGAATAAAAACAACGCAGGAAATAAAAATCCAAAATCGTTATTCTCATATTCCATATTCATATTCATATTCATTTTATAATAAACTCCCACAAGATATAAAGTCCTCTGACAGTCAATCTGCATTTAGGAAAAAACTAAAAATGTTTCTCATCAACAAGGCTTTATATTCACTGGATGAGCTTTGATGAAATGAGTAACATCAGCCTGTCAACGTCACATTATGTTTTAGCCTAATTAGGAATAAAGATAATTTACTATTTGACACCATTCTTGTATATTTTGTATATACTGATGATGAATAAAGAAAGTTTGAATTGAATTGAATACTCCACTCATATTCCAGCAGTCAACTGACTTCGACGTAACACAGGTGCAGTCGCGACGCGAGACAGACTGAATGACAGTTTGGGAAGCGGTCGAAGCGGATGAACACTTCCTGTCCCCTTCCTCTTTCTATTTTTGTGTGAATACTCCACGGCCCCGTAAATCACATCGATGGGTACAGATTATGGAAAACGCCTGATGACGTTTGATGCAAAATGTGATGCTTCACTGTTGTGGGGATAGAACGAATGGAAATTGAAGGCGCTAAATGGAAAAATGATTTATTTCGTAAGAAAAAAAATTAATAATATCCAGATTTTCAGTTCCGATAAAGCGGAGTTCCGATGTCGCCGAGTCAGATGAACGAGAGTGTACTGTAATTATGTTTTGAAATACAAATTAACCCTACAATTATTTTTCAATAAATTATCTTCATTGGTAAGTTGAATAAAATTAGTTTCTTTAAAAAAATCTCTGATATAACAAAAAAGGAATAAAAGTATTTTAATGTAAAAAATACAATAACGTAGAATAATAATAAAAAAACTTAAACAAAATTGTTTAATGCCAATGTGTTTCCTTAAAACATTGAAATACTTTTCCTTAAAATAGTGTGGCATTAAATCCTTTAATTTTTCCCAACATTATAGTCTGTGAAGTTGTACACTGTGAGGCGGCGCTTATAGAATAATGAGCTCTCTTAGTAGCAAATAAATGCCCTGTTGCAAGTCGAAAACTACACACAAGAGTGTAGGATCAATCTTGTTATGGTGAGATACGTCATTCACTATACTAATAACACTATGTATTGAAGTCTCATAACCTGACGTAACTCTTGAGTTATACAACATTTTGTCAGACAAACTTCAAAATGGGTAACTAATTTTGAAAATCATGCAACAAACTGTTGTATCTCAAGATACGCCACATTGTCAGATATAAAATTTCTTAGATTTGAGATACACCAAAAGTAAAAATGTGAATATCTTTGTTTGTAGTGCAGATAGGGATACGTCTGTTAGTGGGAATTGTAGAGGAACAAATATGAAACTTGTGGCCGACGTATCTCAAAATTTGATATTTTTGAGATACGTCACTTTGTGGAAGGTGACGAATTGAACTGCAAAAATATAAACTATTAGACCTTAATACTTTTATTGTTATGTATATGTATTTATTTAACTATTTTTTGCTACATCAGAAAAAAATTAAGTTGTTTAATTAAGGTGTACCTTAATTACCTTAAATATCAGCATTCATTGAGTTATAAAACATAAAACAATTCCTTCAAGAAAATAACCTTTTTCTAAATACTTCAAAAACTAATTTTATGACATTTTCTGCTAGAAACCGGGAAAGTTATATTCAACCTAATTTAGAAATTGATTCAGAGCCAATAGAACAAATTTCTCACATAAAATTTTTAGGTCTTCATGTAGATGAATGGAAATTGGAATTTCCATATTGAATATTTACTAAAAAGAAAAAATTCAGGATTGTATGCATTAAAAAGGATGTCATATTTATGTAGTTTGGATTCTCTAAAAAAAATTACTTTTCCTACATTCATTCCCATATATGCTATGGTATATAATATTATATAATGCTACTTCCAAATTTAATTTAAATAAAATTTTAATTGTACAAAAAAGAGCAATACGAATTATGCTACATCTAAAGATTGACGATTCTGTGAAACTTCACTTTAAAAACCTTAATATTTTAACAGTTTATGGAGCATACATTTATGAAACAATACTAACTAGAGTTTTATAAGAAAAAAACAACCTATATAGGATTATTGTTTTACAGAAAATCTCCAAATAACTTAAAAGATGAATCAGACATAAAACTGTAAAAAAACTGAAAAAAATTTTAATAGAAAAATCATTATATACAACTGAGGAATACTTTGACTGATCATGTAAGTATTGTGTAATGCCTTTCACTGGTTTTTAGTTCATTGTATTTGTTATTATTATTATTATTATTATTATTATTATTCTTTTATTAAATCTTTTTTGTATTTATCGACGTTAAGAAGTGCAGTTAAGGTAATTTTAGGAAGTCGAAGATATTTATTAATGTACAACAATATACATGTTTTGTAAAATAAAGATGATTTGATTGATTGACTGATTGAAATCCACAATTTGGCTGCACATTAGTTTTGAACGGGATATAGTTTAGTTGATTAATGGTTTAACCGCGGCGAACAACAGACGTACTTGTTGATGAGGTCGACCAGCCAACCGCGGGGAGTGCGGGAGTCGGGCGGGGGCCTGGCGAAGATGTCCTCATCTGCCAGAGTACAGTTGGGCGGGACAGTCTCCGATGTCCTGGACGCATTGAACGAATGGAACCTACAAACCAAGCATTCCTGGTAACCTTGGAACATCTTAAATTAATAAGGCTCCTGTAGATAGTACAAAGAAGTACCATTGTAACCAAGTAAATATACCTACTATAAACTTACATGAGATAGGCATGGGGCATACATGGGCATTTAAAACTGGACAGTTTTAAGGAAGTAAGTGAGCAGAATCGAATGTTGGATGAAAAGAGATGAGTACAGGATTCCAGGATATTAACAAGCAACATAATAAGAAGCAATAATAAAATAATTACTTATTTAATAATTCAAAATCATCATACTATCACCATCCCTCCAGGGTCAAAAGGTAGCTTTCACCTATATAAATTACTGTTTGAAAATAGATAATGCCAAAAAAATTACTATTGTAACAAAAATGGACTTAGTTAATTTTTTGGTTGAACATTGGGAAATAGACACACTCTTTAGTATTTTTCGTAAATTCAAAAGCGCTACTGCATTTCAAAAGCCATGTTTTTTAAAGGAAGAAATAATGTCAAATATATGTTTAAAGTAATATTTCTCTTAGACAACAACTGTGATGAGTGTGACAAGTGTTGAGTGTTTCCTAAACATTCAAGTAGTGAAGGTACCGGTATCCAGGGGACCGAATCTGTAACGCCTTGTGCTGTTAGCTAGAAAGACACCAACACTCCTTACTTGTTGTTGGGGTTGAAGACCATGGCAAGCAGATCCAGGAGAGGGAACCAGTCCTGGTTCAGTTTGATGACACACAGTTCCACCAGCCTCTCGCAGTTCTGCAATATGCAGTGCTGGATGTTGTGTTTCCAGCTGTTAACTGCATCGTCCGTCAGGATCTTGGTGAAGGAGATTGTCAACCCCTCACGAAAAAACCTCTGACATGCTTCACTTCGGACATCTTGCCCTGCAAACAAATTACACATTAATTATCAGGAAACACATCAAAGAGATAAATCTATCAATAACTAAAATGTACAACCCAGTATTTTTATGTAAAAGTGCAAATTAATTAATACCTATCATCTAATCTTTGTAAAGTGGTTAGTAAATAAAAAAAAATTGGCAATTTATTTTATTATGCGCAAGTAACATGGTTATAAGTAATAAAGGGCACAAGATGGACATTTATCAAATGTTAACTAATAAACATGCAACCTTTTATTGTGAAAAAAAAGGAAAAAGTTTACTCATGCTTGAAATTAAAATTAAATGATCTGTTACTCCTGTCGTAAAAATCATGCAATTCAAAAGGAATTGACTGTATTAAAATAGAACTTATCATTAGACAAAAGGTAACCACGTAATTTTTTGGGCCCGACACTAAGCCGGTTTCTATGGGGTTTGGAAAGAGGGGAACTGCACAAGCAGTCCCGGTGCTTTAGACATGCATTTAATTATTTCTTATTGTGACCTCTTATTCAATTTTATTCTATAGGTCTATTATCACTTAGCCATTTAAAACATCTTTTATGATAAAAATGTTGGTTATGTATGACTGGAAGGGCGAATTTGACGTTCAACTTGTCTGGTGAGGAAGTTGTTCACACAGTAAAACATGTGTTTTCCGTCAACGCACCAGGATTGCTTGCGAGTGTACCGTACCGGTTTTGCAGAGGTTGATGGCCGCCTGCATGAGGACCTCGAGCTCCTGCTCGGGCAGCACAGGCACAACCCACCGCGGGCTGCTGATCTTATCGTCCAGCATGGCCAGCTTGGTGTGCGGGAAGTCCGGCTCCTGGCACGAGCAGTACGGCTCCGTACAAGGCTCCTTCTTGTCCTCCGAAGCTGGTGCCTCCCCTTCTACTCCCTCCCCCTCCACCCCCACTCCAACTCCAACCCCCACCCCCAGCGTACCCGGCTGCAACATACAATACACATATTCTAAATCACACCAAGCATCAATAATGGTCAGAATTTAGACAATACCGCCATGCCAAACCATTACTTTTGTTGTTGTTGAAGATTACAAAATCACTGTAGACAACACAATAAGTGACAATTAATTGTTTCATTTGTTTTACCCAAGATATTATTTGAACTAGGCCTATTTCCCATCTTTATACCATTTAAAATAATTCAATATTTTTATCAAGACACTGTTGTTTACAGTAGGCCTAATATTATAGTTTTGGGTTACAGTTGTATCATAGTAAACTTTTAAGTTGACTAATAAATTTTACACAGAATACATTAGGAAGGTCTTCTGGGTGAACATTTACTTGACTGTAATTTTACTCTGTGGTACACTTCAAAATTATAATATTTAGGTGGGGAACACCCATCCGCCAATCAGAGCTGCTTGGGTGTGGTGTCTCAGGGATGTTGAACCGGAAGGACAGTTCTCCAAACCAGGAAGAGCAGTTCTTCTGTGCTTGCTTATGTTTACCACTCCATAATGATGGCAATATTTCAGTCATATTCCCAGAATTATCCAGCATGCCTTCACTTTTCTACATATTAACCGTATTACCCAAATTTAATGTGGATGCCTAACAGTACCGGCTAGAAAAGCTGCCTTACAGAATTGATCCCATTGATAATATGTACACTTTTAAACTAATTGGCAATTAGAAATTAAGTCCACTGTGTACTAAACTGTCTGAACATGCATACCACTTTTTAGTTCAAGTAATTCATTAATGTGTCACTTCTTTATAACTGCTACCGTCGCAGTTTCACTCATATACACTCATATCTACACTACGAATGAGGAAACAAATACTAACTCCAATGGTCATTGATTTCCAATGATGCAGACTGCTTAGCTTTGTCTTAGTCTACAACAGGTAGTCCGGCCAAATATATACCGTACCTTTTTTTCTTACCTACCATCGACGAGAAGTGTTTTTTTTCTGAATTCCTGGCTCATTTACTCATTATATTCAGATAATAACTTAACTTTGGCTACAGTGTAAAGCCACAGTTAAGCTTTTGCAAGGGTATTTGTAGGCAAACGCTTAAAAAACTTTGCAAAAGTTTCATTTATTTTTATGGATACTGAACTGTGTGTGATACTGAACAACGCTGAGTTTACGGTATGTCACTACACACTGAACTGTGTGAGTTTACGGTATGTCTATCAATAGATTGTGATTTTATAACTGAGGTTCGCATGATCTATTTATCTTTGCATCTAGCTCTCATTACTGAAAAACACAATGTCACCCCTAACTTTCATAACTGAAAATTTACAATTTTACCCTTTCTCACCGAAATACCCAAGTACAGGAATTTTGGGTGCACAACTAATTTCAGTTGGCAAACCTGCTTCCTGCAAAATCTGTCTTGCCGGTACGGTAACGGCTAGAAATGGTACCACCCAGAAGGTACCCATACATTCATTACATAACAGACTAATAAATCAAAGGGTCTTAACAAAACACGTTCAATAAGACATCAATAAAGACAAGATTTGTTTTTCCATACACAAAGAAAAACTAGCCAACAATAATTAGATGTTTATTTGCAAATGGATTCTAATAAGGATTGACAGTTAAGCAATAAAAAACTTCTAACTTAAACTCAAAATTTTCAATTCAACTAATTAATTCAGAGGATTTGATACTGAGGCCAAAAACTGTCAAATTTTACAATTTTTTCATTTTATATTTTTGTTTCTTAGATCTTCTTAAGTAAGAAAAATGCAAAAGAAATTAATGTTTTAACTTATAGGCTAAGTGCCCAAAAAGAGAATTTTGGGGATTTTTTTTTGTGAAAACTGAATTTATTTGTAGCCTAGATTAGTTAGTCGTTTACTTAAATGTAATTTGACTGGTTATGTTTTTTTACCAGTATTATATGACTCTGCCTATTGTAAGAAATATGTATTTAACGGCAATAAACATTTCTGATATACTTCTAAGTTTGCCTTTTGATTATGTATATTGTTTACCGTTGTAAAGGCCAATATTTTTAAGCTATGAAGCTGTGTAAATACATGTGTAATAAAACTAGATAGTTACTTGTAAAAAAAAAAAAAAAAAAATAGCCTTATTTAAAGAAAAACTGTGTTTTGACCAAATTTGTTTCTCTGAAAGTTGGATTTTTTATGTTTTTATTCAGATAAAAATTGATATAGCCTATTATCAAAGAAACCACATGGTGGATTTTTTTTGAAATTTTACCAATTACTCTTGAAATATGTAGCTAAAAAGTTAGGTGGATTTATGCCTGTAACTTTCATAAAGAAAAATTAAAACAAAACATAACAAACTTATATTTAATTTTTTTATTTTGATAAAATTGGTTTGAGAACGAAATCAACTTAACTTGATTCTACCGAAATTTGTAGTAGACAATTTTTCCTTTATAAAGTATTGTAAAAATCATTGAAACCCTGCAATGACTTTTCAAGTTATATCACTTAAAAAATTACTCTAAATATTCACCCAAAACGTAGTTTTAAATTTTTTTACCATGATAAAAAAAATGTTAAAACTTAAAAATGATATTTTTTAGGTTTTTTTTCTTTTTTTGATAGCATGTCCTGCATCTGGAAAAAATGGTACAAGAATTTTTGCCCATAGTAAAAAAAACGACCCCAGTTATAATTAGCAAATCCCCTTAAAAAGTTTGAACATCATTGACAAATTTAAAATGAAATAATTACAATGGACCAAAAAAATCATTGATTTAAAGACCTGTTGACTGTTTATTAGTGTGTTTATTTTATAAGATAAAAAATATGTAGAAGTTTAAATTATCTGTAGACCTACCTGAACATTATTCTGGCCGTCGGGTGGAGGATCGACAGCTATCCCCTGGCCTCTTGTAGCGATAGTCATGACTATATCTACACCCCAGTTCTAGATACCATTCGATTTACACCTGTAAGTGTCTCGAATCTACTTGTAGTGTATCTTATGTAGAGTTATCGCTTTGTTAACTGCTTCTCTACATCATCAAGCCACCTGGAAAAACAAAAGCCTGTTAAGCATAAATGTTACCCCATTCATTTTTGATCTCGTATTGGGGGTTATATCCAGAAGATTAATAAACATTACGTGAGGGCTGAGCATTTGCTTGGTAAACTTATTCTTCGTAATAATATCAGTTACAGACGGTGCAGTTACACACACTAAACTGCCAAGTTATTTGTGCTAAACCGAAAAAGGCTTGTTTATATTCAATTCAAAATGAGCTTGTTTGCTTCGCTCACTCCCCTTTCAGACTGTTTTAATATAGGAATATGTGTGCTGCACTCTGGTTTATATTTGTTCCAGGACCACATATTGAATCTGCAACACATGGATTCAAATTCTTTGGTTAACAGCTGATTTCATCATTGTTACTAATTAAATTCTTTTGTTTTGAAATTCAATTGCAATTTTTCCAAATGCTTACACTTGTTTTATTCTTTTACTTTACTTATGTAAACATTTAAAGTCCCCAGTATAAAGTATGATTTAAATTGTTTTTATTATATCATTCAGTAATTCAGTAACTGGCTACATTGCAAAACAACATGTTTATGTTTTGGAACATGAGGTCTTTACTTAAGTTATTTCTTTATTTTGATTTTTAACAACATAAGACAAATATTAAAATTTCAATCAAAGATTACTGTATAACGATATATAATATTTTTCCTGGCATAGAGATCTGCTTATATTTTATTATCATTCCAGAAATAAGTTATTTGCAAAGTTTTTTAGCCGTTTTCGAGATCCAAGTTGATACAAACACATACATAGAAATATACCTTACTCTACTATTGGATTTTAAGAAATTATGTTTTATCCATACAAAACACAAAATAAAAACAATTAAATTTTAACAAAGTCTAGTGAAAGGAATAATGGTTTCCAAAGGACTAGAAATATAAACGTGAGTTAAATAGAAGCAAAAAGTGAGAAGATAATATTGCTGGTTATAATACACCATGCAAAAGCCTACAAATTTAACAGTAGGCTTATAACAGTATTTGAATGTTGGATACTACCAACATCCAAATACAGAGCTAATGAGCATGATTGTTTCAACTGACGATAAACATAAACAAAATATATAGACTATCAGTGGTATTAAAATCAAATTGCTGTTGAATAAATGGTTGCTGTTTGGTTTGGTAACACTTAAGATATTTATTGAAGACACTACATCCAAGGGAAACCTTTAGTGTTAAATACTAGTTAACAAACTATTTACAGTACTTTAATTAGACCTATAGTAATGTTCTTAAAATAAAGAAGTAAATTTTTTAACTTTACAATAGTAGACTAAGACTATTGTAAATGAGTATAGTCTAAATTATTAACATATATTTCTAACACCTAAAACCAAACATCTCAAATTTATACATAGAAAACAATGTGGGGCACCAGATGCTGCAATACTTGGCAAACAAGCATAGAGATCAATAGGTTTCCCTCTGCTGAGACCACAGAGAAAATACAAAAAAAATTTTATAAAACCATACATTAAATTTATTTTTACTCTAGGCTATGTACATACAAATACCTTGTTAAATATATGAATATTTAATGTAAATATATTATTAAAGTAAATATTTTGAACAATTACAATTTTATAAACATTTTTATTTTTATGGGCGGCTTTGGAGTGCAGTATATATATATTTTATATTGTTTATTTTAATTTTGTTATATAAAAATATCAACAACCAATTTAAATATTTTTTACCTGTAATAGTAAAAATAATATCAGATTTACTTCTGAAATAAGGTTAAACAAAACATGAGAATAGTGAAACTTTTATGACAAATACCTCATCAAGGAAAACTAAATTAAACAATATAATACAAAATATATACCCCCGCTCAATACACCTGCATGCAGTACTCAGAAAATTTCAAATGTCATTTTGGTATTTATTTAACCATTAGCATCATAGAGGAGTATGTAGGTTTGACATGATATGGTTTAACGAATAAATTGTAACCCTACCTACAATCCAAATTTTTTAAGTTCTGGTATTTTTCATTTTTGCCATAAAATGGGGGTGACTAAGTAAGTTTGGTGCCATATCTTATGGGTTTTGTAAACCAATATAAGATATGGTGATATCTTAGGAAGGTATGCCCTTCTTAGTGAATAGAATGTATATATTTTAACGTTTTGTTGAAGTTTTGTTGAATCCCCATAACAATAACGTGAGAATCATTTTTTATTTTTTATTTCTCCATAACCATTTGATCTAAGTAAAAAATTCAAAATACAAAATTGTTAGTGTTTTTAATTCTTTTAAATTGGTTTATGTTAAAAATTGTTAAATGTTGAAACTAGGGGGAAATCCCTATTTTTAACCCTTTAGAAACCCCAAACTCATTCAAGCAGATGCTGCCTTAAGAGTCATCACCCCTGTGCCAATAGCCCATTGTTGTGCAGTCGGCAATGTTAACCATACGGCTTTTAATGCAAGGTGCGTTTACACCAGGGGTTGACAACCAAAAATTGTTAACTTTAACCAGTAAAAGTTGCTAAGTTTTGGTTGTGAACATCTAGGTGTAAACACACCTTAAGAGTCATCTTCACCCCTGTGCCAGTAGCCCGTTGTTTTTCAGTCGGCAATGTTAACCATATATGGCTTTTAATGCAAAACATGGTAATTTATTCCCCTGTTTCGGACGCCATTTTTCAACCGATTTTCTTAAAACTTGGTACTGTAAGTGGTTAGTCGAATAGCTATATTAGGCCCCTCGTACCTCGAAATTTTGAAAATTTAACAAATATTACTAAGGAAAATCGAGTTATTTGCCAAGTCACAAAGAGTATCGGCCCGTGCGCAAATTGCGCATTTTATGATTCTGTATGAGTGGAACTCACCTACACGTACGTGAATGTTGATTATAAAGTGACAGAGATCTATTTTTGTTTACTAACTAGTTTTTAAAATTCATCTGAAGGTAATCAGCTGTTAAATTACAACTCACATTAAAGAACTTGCAATAAAAGTTGGTCAACATTTTAAAGCGCCCTCTAGAAATAAATCAAAGGCAAGGGAGGAAGCCCAAAACAATATGACCTTTTTAATTACGATTCGTCAATGCGGTATATCCTAAGCTTTAAAATGACACCTCAATCTTAAAAATCGGTTCAGTAGGTCGAGGGAAAAAAGGGACGAAACAGATGAAACCCTTATAGAAATAAGAAGATGGATGGGTTGGAAGTGGGTACGCTCTTCAAGCATATCCACATGTGCCGAGCCAGAACGTCCACGAAACACTGCCTTCCTACTCTCACACTCAAAAAGCAAAATCTCCAACCTGGGAACTCCCTGACTCAACTCTTCAAGGCTTTTCAAGCCAAATAACAATTTTTTTTTTCCCAGAGTCAGGGTGCCAGTCGGCAGGCTTCTATTCTATATCTTTCCTTCCGCTATCTGCTTCAACTATTCTTTACTTGTCTTTATTTTCATTTCCCTTCAAATTCACTCCTAAGCCAAGGTGGAACGTCATATGCTGAGGGCTGCGTGGTCAATGGGGAGCTTGACCTCTAGTATGCAGACTCTGGACACCGCGCTACATCCAGTTTCAACCAGCCTTGTCCAAGCATGCGGAGCTCTGCTTGGATCGACCGTCTTTCCCTAGCTACTCGTGGGATCACTATGGACACAAACCAACTAAACAAAAACCAACTTTCAGAGGCTTCACAGCCTCAAATACATAGTTCCTCGGAACTTAAGGAGCCCATCTTAGAGGCTGAAGCGACCCCCCAGGTCGAGTCTCAGATGGGTGACTTATTAACAAACTCAGAAGAGAAACACCTCTTAGATGATGACGCGTCAAACGTCAAAGAAATTGAGGAAAAGGCTAAACAGATGAAATTAGCTGGAAATCCACGCCTCAATGGAGCCCAAAGGAAGAGGTTCAAATGGTTGAAAAACCACGGACACTCTGAAGAAGAGGCATACATCCTCTGCATTCAACCAATGCCGAAGGGACCAGGAAGGGACTCTGATAATAGGACGAAAAGACCTAGATCAGAAAACACCACTCCTGAAGAGGCCCACGGGAGCAAAAGGACCAAAGTAGGAGAGAACTCAAAGGCGGACTCCTCTTCACGGAGAGACCAAGTCCTACCTAAAAATCTCTCCTACAAACAAGTTACCGAAGGAGTAAGAATGGGAATTCTACACCCTAACTTCCTGGAGGTACTGCTCACCAATGAGCAACAAGAGGCAATACAGGAAACCATCCTGAAGCTGATACTGGACTCGGTAAGCGAGGGTGTCCACCCTGGCTTCCACAGTATCCATAACAGACAGGGACATATGGTCCTAGTCTGCAGTGACGAAGAGACCGCCAGGTGGCTCAAGTCAAAAGAACATCAACTAGGCTCATGGGAAGGAGCAGCTCTAAAGGTAGTGGCGACCAAGTCCTACCTAAAAATCTCTCCTACAAACAAGTTACCGAAGGAGTAAGAATGGGAATTCTACACCCTAACTTCCTGGAGGTACTGCTCACCAATGAGCAACAAGAGGCAATACAGGAAACCATCCTGAAGCTGATACTGGACTCGGTAAGCGAGGGTGTCCACCCTGGCTTCCACAGTATCCATAACAGACAGGGACATATGGTCCTAGTCTGCAGTGACGAAGAGACCGCCAGGTGGCTCAAGTCAAAAGAACATCAACTAGGCTCATGGGAAGGAGCAGCTCTAAAGGTAGTGGCGGAAGGAGAAATCCCAAAAACCAAAGTCCTCACGGCTTTCTTCCCAAACAGTAGCCAGCATTCAACAGAAGAGATCCTGCAGTACCTGGAAAGGCAAAACAGCGGTTTGCCTGCTACAGGCTGGAGGGCTCTTAAAAGAATCGTTGTTGAAAAGACTGTCCAACTAGTTTAGGCAATCCATGTAGCAACAGCAGCCAAGCTTGAGAAGGAAGGGCCTTCCAGGGCCTTCTACAAGTTTGGCTCAATCCAGCTCAAACTCAAGAGCAAAGTTGCAGAAGGTAAGGCAACCCCCTACCAAACCAACAGGTGAGACCTCCAACGAAGGTAGCGTGGGCGTGAGCCGAAAGGCAGAAACGACCTCTACTACAACAACTTGCTTGTCTGCCTCACAGGACACCCCAGAGCAGGTAACACCTCAACAACAGGAGCCGGATGGGGAAAATGTGACAGACAAACCAAAAGAAAAGGAAGGTGAAAGAGAAAGAAGTGAAAACTTAGGCTCTCGCCACTTTCCACTCTTTGAAAGGAAGTCAAGGCCTGAAAAGAGAAAGGAGAGGCTGTGCGGTCCCTCAAACGCATAGGGGGGAAAGGGAAGGTACAGACCCCCAGGTTCCTGGGATAAAGACCGACCCCGACCTCACGGAAGGAGGGGGGACAGCGACCCCTCCGATCGCCAGAGGCAACATTGATGTTTCAGGTGATCCAGGCAAATCTCCATCACGCCAAAGGTGCAGCAGCAGTCCTGAGCAGGAGATTCGCCAACGAGGGGTTGGACTAAGCCCTTCTCCAAGAACCCTGGGTTGCAAGAGGAACAATTAGAGGACTCCCGACACAGGTGGATAGGCTGATATACGATAGATCAATTGTTAATCCAAGAGCATGTATCTTAATATCTCCTAATACACGTTGTTTTACTGTTCCAGAATTAACAAACAGGGACTTAGCCACGGTGTTGATTGACCTCAACACTGCGTCCGGTAGGCTAAAGGTACTAGTTGCCTCAGCCTACTTTCTAAACCCAGGGGATAAATGCCCTCCAACGGGGATGGAACAACTTGTGCAGTATGCTAACAGGAAAGGGTTGCCCTTGATCCTTGGCTGCGATGCGAATGCACATCACACCATCTGGGGAAGCACCGATACCAACGAAAGAGGTACGGATCTCCTAGAATACATATTTAAGTCTGACTTACAAATTGAGAACTTAGGGTCTCAATTTGTAAGTCAACAAGGACATATACCAAAGAATTGGAGGAAGGCAAGGGTGGTGTTCCTTTTGAAAAAAGGAAGGGATCCAGCCCAGCCCAAATCCTACCGGCCTATCTGCCTTTCATCCTTCATGCTAAAGGCGATGGAAAAGGTGATAAATCGACACGTCAGGGATGAGATCCTTTCAAAGTCTTCCCTAAGTGTGAACCAACATGCATTCATGATGGGAAAATCAACTACAACGGCGTTAAGTAGGCTAGAGGGAAAAGTAGAGGACACACTGGCGAACAGAGAGATCCTTGCGGGGGTCTTTATGGACATTCAGGGTGTTTTTGACAATGTAGGGTACCGATCCATTGAGGAAGCCATAATGGACAAAGGAATTCCAAAGGGCACTGCCTCCTGGATAATGGCTCTCCTACATTCCAGGGAAATTACAGCCTCGGAAGGTGACCACATAGTGACAGTTAGGGCTAGGAGGGGCTTTGCCCAAGGAGGAGTGCTCTCCCCCCTTCTTTGGGCACTAGTGGTCAACGATCTGCTGAAAAAGGCAGAAAAGAAGGACATAGACCTGAAAGCCTTTGCCGATCGATGATCTAGTCCTCACCGTCAGAGGGAAGCACAAAGGAACTATAGAGGACCTAACCCAAACTGCGGTGAACCATAGATGAATGGTGCAGCGGGGAAGGATTGACCATAAACCCGGAAAAAACCGAGCTGGTCACGTTCACAAGGAAGAGGAGAACAAGTATCTCCCCCCAAACGATAAGAGGAATGAGTGTCAAGGACGTAAAGGAAACCAAATACCTAGGAGTAATCCTAGACCGGAAGTTAACCTGGTCCAAACACTTAGATTACGCACTTGCCAAGGGTACAGGAGCTATGGGGGCCTGCAGAAGGACTTTTGGGAAAAACTTGGGCGTAAGCCCCCGGCTAATATATTGGACTTACGAGGCCATAGTCAAACCAACAGTAACATGGGCCAGTATCTGTTCAAAATTGCTTTGCTAAACTGTTTGAAATAATATTTTTAAGGCGGCTAATGAATTATTTAGAAATTAATCAGATATTTAATGAAAATCAATTTGGTTTTCGCAAAGGGCGTTCAACCACAAATGCCATTTTTGCACTATTATCGGCAATTCATAGTAAAGTAGATGCATTGGAGGAGGTGTTGTGTATTTTTTACGACCTCAGTAAAGCCTGCTTGACCTGCTTGACCACAACCTACTACTCAGTAAAATGCACATATTGGGCATAAGAGGGATACCTCTGAAATGGGTGAAATCTTATTTGGAAAATCGTCAAATGATAGTAACCATTAAGCACACAGGAAATGACAATATAATTAGAAAATACAAATCCTCAACCTCCAAATTAATAAATACAGGGGTGCCGCAGGGGTCAAACCTTGGCCCGGTTCTCTTTCTATATTGTTTATGAATGACATGCCAGATCACATCAATTTTGGACAAACTTGGCTTTTTGCCGATGATGTTAGTCATTTAATTAATAGCAAAAACAAAGATATTGCATTAAGAACTGCACAAGAAGAATTAAATGGCATGAGCAACTGGTGTAAAAGTAATAAACTCGTTCTTAATAAGGAAAAAACCGTTATTTTGGAATTCTTTAATAGAAAAAAACCTGATTCTACCCCCTTGCTAAGTTTGGACGGAAAGTTCGTACATTTCAATAATAACATTAAATACCTTGGAATAACACTTAGTGCAGATCTGAGATGGAATGATCATATTGGTGTGGTTGCCCATCGTTTGTCATCAGTGTGCTATTTGATTAGGAGGCTACAATACCTTGTAAGTCAGGAAGTCCTTTTAAAGATTTACTACGGATGCTTTCATAGCATTATGAGTTATGGAATCATATTCTGGGGTGGCATTGCTGACGCAGAAAGAATTTTCCTACTACAGAAACGGGCAATTAGACTATTATCAAGAAAGGAGCGTCTAGCACACTGCGAACCTTTATTTAAAGAACTTCAAATACTGACCCTATGCTCACAACTGATATTAGATTGTGCTATGTATGTCAAAAAGAATCCTGACTTATTTACCATTAATTCAGAAGTCCATCGTTACGCAACCCGACAATCCAGCAATCTACATGTTACACATGTGAGAACATCATTGGCCAAGAATAATCCAGAAATAATATGTGTCAAAATTTTCAATAAATTACCAATAGCACTTAAGCAAATTCAAGAAATAACAAGATTTAAGCAACATCTAAAAAAACACTTCCTGGAAGAGAAAGCCTACTATGATTTGAAAGAATATGAAGAAGATAGAAGCCACGGGACATAAAAGAAACAAGAAGCAAGAGATGAGTAAGAGCAAAGAAAAATAACATGACGACCACGGCACGAGATGCTTCTAGTGGGATCAACAAAGTATAAGTAAGTATAAGTAAGTATAACATACGCATCCTTCGTGTGGTGGCCTAAAGTTGAACAGACAGTTGCAAAAAAAGGCTGCAACAGCTGCAAAGACTGGCCTGCACAGGGGTATGTGGAGCAACAAAATCCTGTCCAACTGTAGTGCTAGAAGCAGTTCTAGATATGCTTCCACTCGGAACAGAGATTAAGAGAAGGGGAGCTATCTCGGCCCTTAAAATGGGCAGCAGAAATGAAATTAAGCCCCAAAGGGATACGGGCCACATGTCTATATTAAATGAATTTCCCAACCTGGATATGGAACTGCAAATCCCAGATCTGATGGTCAAGAAATATGACTTTGAGAAACCTTACTAGGTCACCGTGGGTGAGAGAGCAGACTGGCAAAAGGTCAACCTCAACATGGGCGGAGCACGCCTTGTATTTTTTACAGATGGCAGCCGGATGGGCAACAAATCAGGGCTAGGAGTGTATGGCAATAGAACCAACATCTCACAGGCCTTCGGCAGCAAGGCAACGGTATTTCAATCAGAGGTCCTAGCGATTGAATGCTGTGCTTGGAAAATTCTGGCAAGAGGGCTAAGGAGAGGTAAAATACTTATCCTCTCAGATAGCCAAGCTGCTTTAAAAGCACTAGACTCGTTCGTGATAGACTCACAGACAATGCAAGGCTGCAAGAGCGCTCTAAAAGCGCTGGCGGAGCACAATCGGTTACAGCTAGGCTGGATACCGGGACACTCTGGGCATGAAGGCAATGAAAAGGCCGATGCTCTGGCAAGAAAGGGCTGAGATGAACAGCTTATAGGACCAGAGCCCTTCTGTTGTGTCCCTCTGTGCATAGGACAAAACAAAATCCTATCCTGGGAGAAAGGTCAAAAACAGGAAGCCTGGAACAACTTCCCAGGAGGGAGACAATCAAAAATGCTGATTGACCCTTTTAGTAAAAGTGGAAGGAGCTGCTTAGCCTAAACAAAAGGGAAATCAGTCTTCTAATAGGGATGCTAACTGGTCATGGGCCACTGAAAAAACATCTCAAGACAATCGGACTTAGTCAATCCGATCTATGCAGATTCTGTACAATGGAGGTAGAATCCGCCGTACACCTATGGCTGGACTGTCCGGCCATCTCTCAGTGAAGGTTGAAATTCCTAGGAAAGGTCGTATTAAAGCCAGAGGAAATAAGGGAGATGGAGATAAACCGGCTGTTAGGCTTCGCAAAGAGCCTTCATCTGACATATTGATAAACATAAGGGGTACTACAATAGGCCTTTTAGGCCGAGTTAGATAAAGGTATCACTACCTGGCCCCGCCAAAGGAAAAAAAAAAAATAAAAAAAGAAGATGGATATAATTATATGTATATTAGCGAATTTCCCTGTGGGGAATACGCTATTACGGTAGTAGCCATGGTTAGACCTAGGCTTGGGAGCACTTTACTTTTAGCGAATTTCCCTAGAAAAAATATGCTATTTCATTTTGAGGTCCCCAGAAGCCAAATCACCATTCGTTTATTTTCATATATGTGTCCTTGGTACTGTTAACTTTTGAAGGGGACCTCCGATTTTGATACATTTGGTATGAAAATGTAAGACCAGGTCAATTTTCATGAGTTCGGAAACCAGCATTATCGGGTTTCAAAGGGGTCAAAAATGAGGTTTTCGCATTTTTAGACCTTAATTTTCTAAATTCAACAATTCTAACTGAAACCATTTAAATTGGCTTAAAAAAAACTAACGATTTAGTATTTTAAATTTTTAACTTAGCTTAACAGGTTACAAAGTAAATCCAAAAATAGGTTTCCCATGTTAATCTTATGAGAAATCAACAAAACCCTGTATCTCGCTTATATATTGGAATAACTTGATAAAATGTTGTGTGCACATTCATTAGGTAGGGCTTAACTGATATTTGCTTACAATGCCCATATGGCGGCAAACCTTCATACTCCCCTCCATGGGGGTTAATGGAGAAAATTAAGAAGTGCCAAAAAATGTATACAATTTGATATTTACCTTACCTAACTATTACATTTTCTAACGAAACCAACATTGTCTAACAACATCCCATGGCAGCAAACCAACATACTCATTCCTATGATGTTTATGGGGAAAATACAAAATCTAAAGATCCTTTGGAAATTCACTGAGTACGCAGGTCTGCGACGAGGGTATTAGATCATTTTCCCCAATTAGATAATTATTAGATAATTGCAACGCCAATTTCTTTTCCCCATACATCCTATGGGGTTGAGTAGGTAGGTTTGCTGCCATTTGGGCTTTGTAAGCAAGTATAGGTTAAACTTTTCCCAATTAATGTACATACCAAATTGTATCAAGACTAGTATACGTGTTGCTCGAAATCGAGCAATTTATTTTAATACAATACAAATGTTACTTTTAGCTCTAAATCAATGACATCCGACCAATCCAATATTGTGAATATATTTAATCACCAAAACTACACGTATTTACAGCTGACTATTAACAGATGTTTAAAATGCTTTAATCAATCCCAATGTTATTTAAATGGGAAATTTTGAGATTTCAATGGTGGATAGCGCTATTATTTTCTGTCCGATTCTCATCAGTTTTTGGCGGAAACAACTACAGACCAAGCCCTATCCAACGACACCAAAAACTTAAAAATCGGTTGAAAATAGTAGTAGGAGTTCTCAAGACAAAAAAAAAAACCCCTTAGCGTATTATATAAGTATAGATACGTCAATAAATAAGCAAAATAGGGGTTTTTTATTTATTTCTCTTAAGAATAACATGGGAAACATATTTGTAGATTTTCTCCATAACCATTTAAGCTAAGTTAAAAATTCAAGTTAACTGGCTGGGTAGCTGAGTGGTTTTAGTACTCGCCTTAGAATCCAAAGGTTGCCGGTACGATCCTGAGAAAAGTCAGTAGCTTTTTAAAGGTTCGATTCTGGACCCAGTTGCCATTTGTCATTGGGCTATTAATTAATAATGTTTTCTAACAACTGGTTGATGTTAGATAGTAACAAGACTAGGCTTTGGACCGTTCCCATCAAAACGTTTAAAATTGCCACTGGCGTAGACAAAAAAAACTTAATTGTTTATTTTTTGAGCTCTTTTAAATGGTTCGTTAAAACTTTTTGTATGGATTTTAAAAATTAAGGTCGAAAAATGCCAAAAACCCAATTTTGATCCTTTTGAAACCCCATAAACCCCATTCCCATGGTCCTGATCATTCTGGGTCACAAACTCATTCAAGTAAATGCTAGTTTACACCCCTGTACCAAGTTTCATCAAAATCGGAAGTTCCATTCAAAAGTTATCGTGTTCACAGATACATAGATATTAATATTCCCTATTGGGAAATTCGCTAGGCTAAAACCTCTTTATAAAGTAATAACAATTTTATCGAAGCAACAGTTGTTAAATATTTGTTTTACTGATTTCAAAATAACTGCTATTTTAGTGTGGTACTTTCTTTCATTTGTTATCTGTCAAGAATCTTAAGTTGTCTGCTTGTTTACAAAAACTACCTTATAAATCAGCAGTGGTGTCAATTTTCAGTGTAGGATAGGGATCACCTGGAGCAGGAAACAAATCGACCCAATAACGTCTTAGAATGGTCTAAATAAGGTTTAAATTTCATTTTACGTAGTCATAAGGCATTTTCTCAGGGATACCACAATTTTTCCTATCATCTAGGCGCTTTAAGAAGTCCATGGACACCAAAATAAAATTGATTTGTTCAGTAATTTGCTCTCTAGACCCTTAAATGGTCTCTTTTATTATATAAGATACACTGACAACCGCCTATTCAAAATTTGTACTTTGTATCCAAGTTTTGGCTGCCTTTGATTGGTATTATCAATAAATACTTGAGTGTACTTAGTAGAAATTTTTACCTTCCACTTTAGTTGATTTAGTCACCATTTAGAAGTTATTTGCAAAAAAAGGCAAGCAACCACAAAAAAAAAATCTTTACTTTGACACATAATTGGTTGCAACTGATAATTTTTATTTAATTTGAAATTTTAGCATTTGATACCTATTCTCTTAGCTACTAACAAAAATTTGAATTTCAATACGGTAGCTATTTTGTTTTGAACTCAGCATTTAAAACCATAACCTATATTCTTTAATTTTCATTTAAAACCAAAATAAGATTAATATTTTAAAAACTAAAGTTTACAGATTTTAACAAAAATAAATCATGATTGAGAATAATTTTAACTGTGTAGGGAAAGCATTTAAGGAATATTTAAAACTGCAACTGGTGGGGAAGACTTTCAGCACATTGAGGTGAGTGTGATAAACAATATCAGGAAATAACAGTGATACAGTTCCTTATCAACGTGTCTAGGAATCACAATAACAGGTATTAGTAATGGCCTGTAAAAGTGAAGATGGAATTACAGTATACACAATGTAATAAGTCTTCCCCTCTCATATAAAAGAACAAATTTTATAGTTTCATGGCTTGAATTTGATTGTAGGTAGTTATAAGTGCAACCAACTTAATACGCCTTTCACAGCAGACTTGCATTCTTGGTGATTTTCCAATGGAATTTTGTGGTTTCTGTAATTACTATAAGTATTAAATAGGATTGGTTAAGTATGTAGGTTTGCTGCAAGTCAGGTTATGTAAGCAAATTTTGTTTAGGATAATCCCTAATATTTTGGGGGGTTAATCCCTTTCAAGTGAAGGTAAATTAATATACAATAATAGTCGGCCTATAAAGTTCCAGTAGGAACTATCTTCCCCATACACATTATGAGGGATGATTTGCAAGTTTGCTGCTAATAAGCTTAAGGGTTTTAAATAATTATGCAAATATACCTTAAACTCCACCTTGTAACCGATTTTTATACACTTTCGGGAAAACTATAAATTAGGCCCCCATGCAAATTAAAACAAAAGTTAATGAGGGAAATTTCATGCAAAATCCAAAAATGATAGTTGTCTTTTAAAATAAAAGAAAGAAAATAACCTGACACAGCAATAAATAGGCTGTTCAATGCAAGA
Source organism: Neoaliturus tenellus (assembly GCA_030545055.2). Classification (NCBI taxonomy): domain Eukaryota; kingdom Metazoa; phylum Arthropoda; class Insecta; order Hemiptera; family Cicadellidae; genus Neoaliturus; species Neoaliturus tenellus. The sequence goes on from CM061532.1 coordinate 210,358,679, forward strand.
CACTGGGCACCAACTGACTGGTTGAACCAATTGCATTTGCCTGGTTCAATCAGCTAGTTTAATCTATAAAGTTTTTTGAGTTTAGTTGGTGAATTAAAAAAATTAAGTTTTTATCGTTATATTGTGTAGTAGTATCAGACCTAAAGTTACTTAATTATTTAAAACAGCTAATAAATTGGAAGGAAAGAGCAATTTAAAAATTACACTTTAAAATGACTATAAAATGAACAATAGGGTCGGCAATTAAATATTGAAACTAGGTTAACCCTCGAGCGGGTGTACACAGAGTTTTTCTCCGCACATGTAGTTTTTGTTACAATAAACATCATAATGGGTGTCGACAGTTGTATCCGGCCTAGTATTTCATGTGGCTTCTTCCGGGAATCACCTTAAGCTATTTATACCCCCTACCGACCCCATAGTTCCTGTTATTTGCTATTCGGTGATGCAGTGCCAGTTTGCAGAGGTTTTCTCCACGTGCACCATATCTTGCAAGTATAAGTTACTGTTATAATTAAAGATACCTTTATAAAATAATAAGGCTTTAATCAACTAAAAATTTTACATAGTTGAAAAGGTAAACAAAGTATGAATATAAACAAGAAGTAAATAAATACAACAGCTGATTACTTAAATCAGTAATTCATAACATTCTCCCCCTCAAAACTTAAACTACGTAATCAGCCAGGTAAGTTGGCAGTTTTTTTTTAATCTTTTTGGCCTTTCTTGAAAATTGTTTTTTTGAATGTAATTTTGTAAAGTGACCTATAGTTCTGGAGTGATGTTCGGTTCCAAAGTAACGTTTGATGCAGGAGTGACATTAGGCTCTGAAGTGACGTTTGGCTCATGAGTGACATTCAACTCTGGATGGACGTTTGGCTCTGGATTAAAGTTCGGTTGAGAAACATCCTTTAGCGTTGGTGAACATGGTATGTTTTGGTTGTCTAGTAGACTCGTATCTCCCCTACACGATAAATGCTTGAGAGATACAGTCGACTGCCTTCCATCATTGTGTTTTACCAAGGCATAGTGTAGGCCTAGGTTGGTATCAATCAGATCAACTTCTACTACTAGCGGATCAAATTTTGATGTCCGAACGTTTCTTTTTAAGAATATTGGTCCTGGCTCCACAAGCTAAGCTTGAAGCGAGGTGCCATTGAGTGACCGCTGAGGATGCATGAAAAACCTGTCATGTGGCACTGTTGGTAGCAGTGCACAAGAGCGATCTTATGGAATGTAATGCATCGTTGAGTTCATCGTCGTTGTAATACCAGGGTGACAGAGTGACTGGTGAAGTGCAATAAGCTTGTCATGACAATTTATGTTAGTGACAGCTCCACATACGCGTGAAAATGCATCGGCTGTGATGTTTTCTTTTCCTGGTCTATACTGTAGGCTATGTCAAAAAAATAGGTGACAACTCTAGACGCCATCTAGGCCTAGTGATTTTCTCATTTTTTATTTTACTGGTGTGCCGACTGTTGAACACAAGTGACAAAGCTCGTTGATCCTTAATCAAGAGAAAATGCCATCCAATGAGAAAATGTCTCCATTTCTTCAGAGATTCAACTATGGCTAGAGCTTTCTTCTCAATGGAGGAACGTCGTTTTTCACAATCGGTCAACGTTTTAGAAAAGAAAGCGACAGGTCTACCCTGGTGACTCAATGTTGCAGCGTTAGCAAAGTCTGATGCGTCTGTTTCCACAACTAACTTAATGGTGAAAAACCATCAATTACTATTGACTTTTCTATGTCTTGTTTAATTTCCTCAAATGCCAAAACTGGCTTAGAAGAGGGCAATATAGGAAAAGATTTGCAATCAATTAAAGGCCGAATCTTGTCTGAGAACTTATGGACCCACTTTGAGTAGTGCGAAAATATCCCTATGCACGTTTTAAATGTGAAGCATTAGTTGGCAACGGCAAATCTAACAAAGGTTTCAGACGCTCTGCCAGGTCAGCTTGCATAGACTGGTAGTGAATTTTATATCCTAAGATTGATATTGAACCTTGAGAAAATTTGCTTTTCTCATTGTTTAGAGTAAGATAATATTATATTTCTTAGCTACCTCTAAGAATTTATTCAGCATTTCATCATGCTCTGACTGAGTTTTCACGGCTATAGTTATAACAATGTAAGCCCACACCCCTTCAAGTTTTTCAGTGGAAATAATTTTATCAATCGTGAAAAAAAAGGAAAGATAAAATTATTTCCAATGAAAAACTTTATTAGATTTGCCGTTGTTAACTAATACTTCTCATTTAAAACGTGCATTAGGGATATTTTCTCACTACTCAAAGAGTAGGCCTATATTTTCTCATTGGATGGCATTTTCTCTTGATTACCGATATAAACTTAAGTATAAAATTCAATTGCATTATCATTTGTGTGTAGCAGATCTATAATAGAGCCTAAACTTTTTCTATGATTTATCTTGGTGTCAACCTAATATAAAGAGAGTGAAAATGTCTTGAAAAACAGAATTGTGTGCCTACAAGTTACACAATGAAGAACAAAGGATAGCCCAATAACCGGTTATCATTATTTAAATATTAGGCTAGTCTTAACCCAGAGGTTAAAAAGCTAAAATGGATTAAAGCCCAGGCCTATGGTAACTTCTAGGAAAACAAGTAATTAGGCCTATTAAGATTTCAGGCTTTTGTGATTAAGTTTTACCACTGGCTTTGGTACAATAGAAGTAGCAGTACGGTAGGCCTACACCTGTCACCCAATTAATCTCAATGCACAAAGACAAAAGGGGACCGGCGATTCAAGAAAAAGGAGAAGGCCACACTAGTAAGTTAGGCCTAAGTTAGTGTCTGTAGCCTAAGTTAAATCAGGCTTGTTTCAAAACCTCCAGTCATGTCTTATCAAGCATTCTGGCCATATTACATCTCACAATATATTCAAGTTAACAATTTACCCTTAGCAAGATAACTATCATTGCACCATAATTCTCTTATATAGGCCTGGGCCTAGGCTTAGGAATAGGTCAGAGGGAGCTTGAGTATTTTAAGTAACTTACCCCACAGACAAATCTTGGGTTTTACTACAAATTTAAGTAAAATCCAGCTCTTTTACATGAAGGATCATGGAATATTTTTCCCGATCAGGAAGTCTGATTGTCTAATCTTAAAATAATTTTATTTTCTTGCACAGTTGGAATGAAGTACTTATTTATTACCTGAGCTGAGGCAGGTGTGCCTTATATCTCTCCTGAGGAGCACTTCGAGAGTGAAAATTTTCACACTAAACTTGGGTTTTTCAAAAACTAAAACGTAAAATATATCACTCCTTTTATTCAATTACTGAAAATCTTTTCTAGTAATATTATTGATGAGGCCACACAAAATGGCCGCTACTTAAGATGATTAATACAAAAATTGAAACGGTGCAAGGTAGAACTTCAGCCAAGAGCCCAACATTGCTTCATGCACAAAGCACTAAAATTTGGAAACTTATGTAAATCAGTTGGAATTTACCTTAATAAAGCAGCAGTTTTAGTCAAAATATATTTGACGTAACAAGCACACTGTAAACACTTGATCAAAGGTATCTTTTCTTTTGACTTAACTATTGGAGCCGGCGGACAAGGGGCGTAGGAATTACAATATCATTTTACACAACATGTAAATTATTGTACATACATGCTATTTAATGCATTTAATGATTGGAAAAATGTCCACTACACTTTTTATTGGTAATTTATTTCATTCTATGGAGTAAAAATCGTATTAATCAACTATATTTATCGGACTACTTTTCGTAAAATCAGCTGTGCTTCTCGAACTTAAACCTTTTAATTTTAAGGGTTGACACCGTTGTCGGACTAAAAGGCATTGATTTATTTTGCTGTATTATTTACGTGTATACAAATCTTTTAAACTTAAAAATTTAACTTGAAGTTATCTTATTTTAATACTTTGCCATAGCTGCCTAGATTTTTTTATTATAAATTAATTGTGTTTTTTATGTACACTAAACGCTTTTAAGGGAAAGCGGTCCAAACCCATCAAAGTCAGTGGACACCCCGGGAATTGAACCCGTGACCTCTTGAACCGAAGTTCAAGACTCTAACCGTTAGGCTAGCGAGATGCCTAACCAAAACCCGTAACCCTTGACCAAAACCGAAACTTACATCATTGAATATACATCTTTAGGTATCCTTAGTCAATGCTTACATGAACGGTCCAGGGTCGGGAACCCGGGAACCAGTGCCGGCGCTGCTCCGACCCGACCGCTGACACGTTAATAATTGTTACCTCGTTACCTCCTTCGTAGTACCGTAGACGTGTAGACCATGGTTTGTATGTTATTTAATTCATTTCAATTTTCTTTATTGTGCATTCATTAAGAATTACAATAGTGTCAAAAACACATAAAATACAAGTTATTTTTCAGTGTCTTCAAAAAATTCCTTTAGTGAGTAGTAGGGTCTTTCACTAGCCACTTAATTCTTTAGTTCCTTATGCAGCTTATTGCCAGTCAAGTTTCTCAGGCGGTCCGGGGAAGGTGGTTCTTCAGTTTACAGCCGGCATAGGAAGGTTTTTTCTCCCACAGAGTAGTACGGTGTACCGGGAGGACGATCCTGGAGCCTTGACGAGTGGTGTAGTGGTGAAGATTGTGGTTTCTTGGTAAGTTCCCAGACAGCAAGGAAGCGTTCTGCAAATATTCACTTGGTTTGCTATTCGGTTGCAGTGAAAATTTCCATTGCATGTTCAATGATAACTATTTAAAAGCTCTTCTACACAAATAAGCGAAGAAAGTGATCAGATCACATAAGCAAGTTTTTTCTGCAACTGGAAGTTTATTGTTGTGAGACTACCTGCCTTGACCCTTTAATTCCGCCTGGTCGCCCCAGGGCCGCACTAATGCGAATGTGTTCGTGCGGAATTAGCTCTGAAAACAATATGAAAACGATTTCATCCATGCAATGCAAATATTGGATGTTAATTATCAGAATATGTTTTGAAAGTTTTCTACGTTGGTAGGTCGGCTAGCTTTTGTTGCAAGGTTACAGGGCCAGGGAATGATCTAATTTCACTGGCCGCATTCACTACTTCAATCGTAGTGTGAATAAAATAATAATAATAATAATAATAATATGGCCTGTTTATTTTTTTCGTTTGTTATTATTCAATCAATACTTTTACAGTTAAAAATTATTGAAATTAATTACTTTTGCAATTCTCATGTTCGTTATTTTGAGATGAGTTGCGTTCACACTGTTTCGACGAACATATTCTGCCGAACTGTTGTTATTTGTTGGTATTCATTTTTACATGTATAGTGAAGTTAGCAATAGAAACGTGTAATTTTCCCACAATGTTAAGTATATAGTCTTATTTAAATTGATGTGTTTTTAAGACTTCAGTCTAAATAACCTAAAATAGTGGTTTATTTATAAAACAAATCTATCTATGTATTAATAGACAAGCATGTTTCGTTTCTTCTTTTTTTCTCAGCTCGTGTGTATGTTATGAAAAATCCATGCATTTTGTTAGAATTGTAGATGAGCAGAATCCCATTCTAATTCACATCAGACTGAATCTTTAGACAGCTGTTGTAAAAACAAATGATAAAAAGACAGGAAGAAAAGGTTTTTCAGTTACAAAGTTTTTTAATTTAGTTTAGATCAATTGTAATTTTGGTCGAATTACAACCATGTAATGGAGGCGATTTCAAGTACATAACAGATTTTCGTGTTTTTGGCGTCGTTGGATAGGGCTTGGTCTGTAGTTGTTCCAGCTAAAAACTGATGAGAATTGGACTTAAAATAAGGGCGCTATCCACAAATTAAATTTGAAAATTTCCCATTTAAATAACACTATTGAGATTGGTTTGAGCATTTTAAACATCTGTTAACGTACAGCTGTAGTTTTTGGTGATCACTGATATTCACAATATTGCATCGGTCGAATTTCATTCATTTAGAACTAAATGGAACGTTTGTAGTGTTAAAATGAATTGCTCGATGTCGGGCAACACGTGCACTAAGTACCGTACCAAAATTGACTTTATGTGATATTGCATTATTATTTTAAATTATTTTTTTCTCGAGTAGAAAATTAAGTTTACAATGCCAACAACCAACTTACAGTTAAATGTTTAAAAGTATTTCATGTTATTTGGTTTATCTTTCTTTGTTACAGTGCCATAGTAAGAGGGCCTCCGCGCTATCAGCACCTATTTCAAGAAGCCATTTACTTATTTCTCGCCGTCTACAAGCGGGAAATAAGTAAATGGCTTCTTGAAATAGGTGCTGATAGCGCGGATGCCCTCTTACTTTCCAATTATGCACGTTAATCTGCTCACTTTTGAGCCCATGCAATGAAGTCTGCAGTCCAGCAACCCATCAAAAACACTAACTACTTCAGTTTATATATTTTCCCCCCTTTATCACTGCCTTTCTTTTTACTGTAAATAATTTTTGTTTCACAGCAAGTTGATGGTTTATTTATTATTATGTATTTGCAATAATGTTAAAAGTAGGTTTAAGTTTATTATCACTTAGTTTATTAGTTATGTATTGGGTGTGCAGGTGTAGCTTTTGGGGATTGTCCAATGCCGCAAACAAATACGTGCCGAGGTCCGGCTGTTTACGTAACAAGGTCCGGTTCCCCCACTCCTGGCCGGCCCACCTTGGCCCTTTCCGCCTAACCATCGTCGCAGTTGTCTCCGAACAGTCCAGCTGGTTGTTTGGAGCGCTGTCCTACAGGATTCGCAATGTAATGTTGGCGCCACATTATATTGGGAATTCTCTTGTAGTCTAAGGCATGGCATGTGTAGTGTTAAGAAATAATTTTATTTTGCGCTTGCTGCTTGGTGTTGGTTGTGATTTAGTGAAAGTGTTGTGCGGTGAAAAATATTTGTGTGTGCTAATGTTTCCACAGGTTGGTGTTAGTCTAAGTCTTGTGTTTTGAAAAATATTTCTTTGTATTAATGTTCCACAGGTTGTCCCCCAAAGTTAGTTTTTATAAATTTTTGGCTTCCTTAGCCTATGTAAATTAATACTGTAAATTAATACAGTAAATTATACTGTTATGTTTGAGGCTTAGAATGCCTCCGTAAAATAAATTTTGTTTTAGAGGCTGGCTTGCCTCAAGAATTATTTTTTACCAACAATAGTATGACTCTTTACGAGCCTGGGGGTTGGCCCCTTGGTATCCACGGTTAGGCCTTGTGGCAGCGGCGATGCTGGACCTCATCACTCGTCACTGGCAACATAGGGTGGTTGGCATCCTTCAGCACGAAGTGTCGGCCCTGACACTGACCGGTACATTAGGCTTTATGTCAGTGCATTGCATTAGGCTTTATGTCAGTGTACTTTTTAAGATGGGGCCCAGGTCATGCTTAACATGACCTTTGATTCCCCTTATGGGAACCAAAATTATTTAGCATGTTTCCCTTGTGGAAACTCAAAATTAAGTAAAAATTTATTTATTTTTTTTTTGAACATAAATTCCCCCTATGTTTAAGTTTTGTGTTGTAAAATATTTCTTTGTACTAATCTCCCACATTTTGTCCCCAAGAAAAATATTTTTTATCTTCGTATCTTGGAGGATTAGCCTCCGTAAATTGGCAGTTTAAGTGTTAGGTTTGTAACATGTAAAAATCAGCAAGTGATATTTATTTTACATGTTACATAAGATCTGTATTATAATTTCCCTTTCGATTGAAGGAAATGTTTTCGTTGAATTGAATTACGGTGGCAAGCCACGTCCGGCAATTTCTTATCTTTCTTATCGCGCGACCGGAACGGGCCGGCCGCCGTGACCAGACAGGCACCGACCGGTGTACCCGCTAGTGTGCCGGCGCGGCCTCCCCTCCCCACGGATCCAGGAGAGTGGGGGAGCGTGGCGCGCATGCGCAAGAGGAAAGATGACCACGGCCACGGGAGCTCCGGCGAGCAAGGAGTCGGGTCCGAATCGTCGTCGTGAGCGGTCACCAGCAGAAAGGTAACCAGCCACCGTACTTGTTTATTGTTCTTCACTAATTCACTAGTGTTGCAGGACATATTACCAATTGGTTTCATTATTTAGTGCCTTTCCGTTTCAATCAAATTCAAACAGAATATTTTAATTTCGTTCTTATCTTATGTTGAAGTAATCTTTATTCAACAAACTTGGTTCATTTTCTTTTTTTGGCTATAAGACTAAATTAGTTAGTCATTTGGTTTAATCTGCTTACATGTTACAACCTTTCAATCACAATTGCCGCTTGATAATTCAGAGCTAGCAAACTACATTTGTTTACGTGAATTTAAACCTAGCTACAGGCTTGAGCACGAGCACGATCTACGTGTAGTAACCTGTTGAAATTCTACTTTCTTTAGATTTCATTCAGTTGAGCTCACCCGTTATTGCAGGTGCTTGTGTTAGCACTGCTATTATTTTTAAGCTTCATTGTGTTACACTTTTGTGTTTTATATTGCGTACGTTGATTCAAGTTTAACTTCTGTCCCGTTCATTAAACCTATCCTTCGTTTTCCTTACCAACGACCGTTGGGATACTGTTTCCTTCCTGCGAACCCAGTATCCCTACCAACGACCGTTGGGGGTCCGACCCGTCCCGAAATTTTAAGTCCACACCGGCTGTAACAAGATCGACCCGTCCCCGCCCCGTTTTGACTCCACACCGGCTGCGGAAAGACCGACCCGTCCCCGTAATTTTTATGTCCCACCGATTGTGGTGACCCCGAATAGACCCCGTTAGCTGTGAATCCCCACCGACTGTGGGGGATATTAATTTTCCCGCCTTAATGACTCCTTACCAACGACCGTTGGACAACCGCATCCCTACCAACGACCGTTGGGATACCCGGGTCCCTGCTGACGATCGTCGGGGCGTTAATTTCAGGTATCACTATTGTCCGTCCGTCCTCGGTTGTGTTGGTCGATGATGTGTCGGACCTAACCTGTGCTCACAGTACCACTGATGAGGCTGTTCTCCTGACTGAGATCAGCACAACCACTCTAGTCCGCAATTTTAGTCACAAGGCTTACAACGACCCCTGGAACGATCCCAGCGAAGACTGAACCATTCAGGCCGATACCAACAGAATCGGTTTTATCGCCACCCCCGAATTACGTCACATATTTATGGCGCCCGAACAGGGACTTTAAGTCCGAAAAATCGTGTAAAAAATGTTCTCTCCGTTCTACCTTGTTATCTCCATCGTGTATGCGGGGTTCTGTGTTGTAGGAGAGATGTCGACGGCCCCCGTTATGGACGAGATGCTGCTCCGCCTGGAACCTGGTGTGGAGCTGGACGACCTCATCATATGGAGGTGGCTCCAGCTACTTCAGGAGAGGAACCAAGCATCCGACGCTCCCAAGCTAGCCGTCTTGGACTCATTCTTCTTCACGTACCTGGACAAACAGGACTACCGAGCAGCCAGCAAACAAGTGGAGGCTGCGGGTGTGTTCGAGGCCGTACTGATCCTAGCCCCCTTCACTTGACCGCGGGTCACTGGGCCTTGTTAGCGGCCAACATGCAGGAACGGAGAATCTGCTCCTACAATTCTTTGAATTGGAGCCACAAAAAGGAACTGTATCAGTTTTTCTACTTTCTGAAGCTTTAGGCGAGGATACGTGATCTAGACTTCCGCCCGGAGGCTTGGCATCTTCAGAATACACTGCGAGAGGACCAAAGGGGATTGCGGGGTCTTCGTGTGTTTCTATGCTGAAACCCTGGCACGAGGAACCCCAATCAACGACTCTCTGAATGCGTTCCATCCCAGTGATTACCGGAAGGTCATGGCTGATGTACTTCGCCTGATCAAAGAGATGGAGAGCAAGACTAAACCCCACGACACCAACGACCTGTCGGACTCCGACATTGAGATGCTGGAGGCACCCAAAGCCTCCGAGTCCCTGGAGACCATCATGGAATCCCTCTCTCTCTTGCCCTCGAGGTGTCCCGGAAGCAAAGAGCAGCCTCACAGGTACCTGCAACGATTCCTCCAGTGACCAACCAACCCGAACCGGCTTCTACCCTTCCAAAAAGCCTGGACGGCCGGGAACGTGCTGAATCGATTGGACGCTCCTCTCCGTCGTCTTACCTGGCGCTGGATCTAACCGATGATGACTTCGAGATGGTGGGTATGGAAGACTCCTCGGTCAATGTTGGGACGACCCTTCCGATGGTACCCGAACCCCGATCGGAAAACTATGAACCCCATGATAGCCACAGCGAGGAGCCAGTAACGCCGCCAGCCTCGGAATCAGCCCTCGCTCTTCATGCGACCGAAACGCCACCCGTCCCATCGTCCTCGTCAGGTGGCCCGAAGCCCCGCCGGGGAAACCACCAACCCCGAACTAAGAAGCGGAGGATCACCCTACCAGATGGCAGACGTGTGAGGGTCCCCGACTTTTTACTAAAACAGTTTCAACCTGGTCTGTGGACCAAGTAGCGCAGAACGCTGATACGGATACATTTGTGTGTTGTGTGTGACCAGTTTTCTGGACAGTGTCTTATGGATAAGTAGTATAAGGATTTTGTATATAGGTTAAGAGTTATATATTGTTACGAACCAGAAGAAGTTGTAGCTGGTTTCTTTATTAAAGAGCGTTGGATTTGTTTTGTTTTCCCCAAGTGTTTAGTTTTCTTTTTATTCCCCCGAAGAACGGAGGGAGCTGTAACATGTAAAAATTAGCAAGTGATATTTATTTTACAGTACATGTTACATAAGATCTGTATTATAATTTCTTGTCGATAGAAGGAAAAGTTTTAGTTGAATTGAATTACGGTGGCAGGCCACGTCCGGCAATTTCTTATCTCTCTTATCGCGCGATCGGAACGGGCCGGCCGCCGTGACCAGACAGGCACCGACCGGTGTACCCGCTAGTGCGCCGGCGCGGCCTCCCCTCCCCACGGATCCAGGAGAGTGGGGGAGCGTGGCGCGCATGCGCAAGAGGAAAGATGACCACGGGAGCTGCGGCGAGCAAGGAGTCGGGTCCGAATCGTTGACGTGAGCGGTCACCAGCAGAAAGGTAACCAGCCACCGTACTGTACTTGTTTATTGTTCTTCACTGATTCACTAGTGTTTCAGGACATATTACCAATTAGTTTCCTCCTCGAACTGGGGAAGTCGAGTGACAAGATTGGTTTTGCCGCTTCCCTCAAGACTGCACTTGGGGACAAAGGCTCAATCAAGGCCCTAGAACCGAAGTGTTCGGTCGAGATTCGGGACCTTGATGCCCTCTCCACCGAAGAGGAGGTGACCCGTGCGATCCAGGTGGCACTCCCGGCTGATGGAGTGAGGGTATGGCTGACTAAACCCAACCGAAGTCAACTCCGGATGGCTGTTGCTGAGATGGGCGAAAAGCACGCCAATAAGCTGCTTCGCCTTCAGCACCTCAGAGTCGGTTGGGTCAGTTGCAGGCTCAAACGGAGGGTGGTAGTTTCGAGATGCTTCCGCTGTCTCGGTTTCGGCCACTCCTCCCGAAACTGTAAAGGGCCCGACAGGAGTGCCAACTGCTTCCAGTGTGGAAGCCAGGGCCACAAACGTAAGGAATGTTCCTCGAGCCCCTCCTGCTTCCTCTGCAAGGATTCAGGCTCCAGTGCCCTCGGTCACTTACCCGGTTCTGGGCAGTGCGGTGCATTCAGAGCCGCACTTGAACAGGCAAAAGGCAGCGGCCGGTAATTCGCATCCTCCAGGCCAACCTTCATAGATCCTGGGGAGCTGATAACCTTCTAGATCAGCTCGCCCGAGAACTTGGTGCTGACGCGCTCCTTATCAGCGAACAGTATCGGGACAGAGACCCAAACATTTGGATCTCGGACGGCCTCGGTACTGCTGCATTTTGGGCACGTAATACACGAGATGTCTTGGTGCGGAGTCACGGGCGCGGCCGAGGATTCGTCTGGGTTCGGTGAAGGGACGTGACTATCTTCAGTTGCTACCTCACACCCAACGAGGCCGTCCAGGACTTCCGCGACAAGATAGATAGCCTAGAGGAGTGCGTTCTCGGCACCACCGGGCATGTCGTCGTTGGTGGCGATTTCAACGCCAGGGCCGTCGAGTGGGGAATGCCCTCTACCAGCTCCCGGGGGAAATACATCCTGGATTTCATCGCCAGGGCCGGTTTTGTCGTCCTCAACCAGGGCGACACACCTACTTTTCGGCGCCCCGGGCTGAGAGGCACGATCCCTGACGTCACCTTTGCGTCTGAGTCGCTCCTTCCGAGGATCTCTGGCTGGAGGGTTGTGGAGGACTACACGGGTAGCGACCACCAATACATCGTTTTTGACCTGCATGATCAGGCAAATCGTCGAGTTTCCGCATTTCGGGAAGTTCCACGCCGGTGGAACACCAACAAACTGGACGTGGTCAAGTTCACCGAAGTCATCTCTCGGGGAGCGCAGGGGAATCCTGGTGAGGCTGGGGCCGAGGCATTAGTAACATCCACGATGGAACTGATCGTCTCGGCCTGCGACCAGTCTATGCCGCGAAGGAAACCCCGACGCGACATACAACCCGTTTACTGGTGGACTGAAGAGATTGCGGAACTCAGAAGAACATTTTTAAGAACTAGACGAGCCGCCACAAGAGCGAGAATTCCCGCAGACAGAGTTCGTAAGTCGGAGGCCTATAAAGCTGCGAGAAAATCTCTCCGCCAGGCGATCAACAGGAGCAAGGCGAATAGCTGGAGGAGACTTCGTGACGACGTTGACTCCGACCCGTGGGGCCTGGGTTACAAACTTGTAACACAGAAACTCGGCGCCCGCTCTCCACCTTCCATCATGGAGGGCGCCACCATGGGGAGGATCGTCGCTGCGTTGTTTCCTGAACATCCACAGCGACCGCCGGTTAACTTCGGACGGGTAGAGGACGTTCCACTTTTCACTTTCGAGGAGCTGGAAACCTCCGTTCTCTCCCTGAAGAGCAACAAGGCTCCTGGCCCGGATGGGATTCCCAGTGAGGCTTTAAAGAAAGTATTTTTAATCAACGCTGACTTGTTGCTGAGAATGTACAACGCCTGTTTGGTAGAAGGGGTGTTTCCGGCTCCCTGGAAAACAGCCAGGCTTGTACTGATCAGCAAGGGCAAAGGTGATCCCGAGCTGCCGTCGTCCCACAGGCCTCTCTGCATGTTGGACACGGCTGGGAAGCTGTTCGAGAAGCTGATCCGTTCCCGCCTGACTTCTGCCGTGGAAGCTGCCTTGGACTTATGCCCCCGTCAGTACGGCTTCAGAAAGGGACGGTCAACGATCGACGCTGTCACCGAAGTTCAGAGAGCTGTGGAGAGAGCCGAGAGCCACAACCATTTCTCCCGCTGAGTAGTGCTTCTTGTTACGCTTGATGTCAAGAATGCCTTCAACTCGGCGAGGTGGGTCGACATGTTGGATGCGCTTCGCAACACCTTTCGTATTCCTGCATATCTGTTGCGGCACATCGAGGATTATCTACGCTCTCGAAGCCTGATTTATGACACGAGGGACGGAATGCGGACGATGGAAGTCACTTCTGGTGCCGCACAAGGTTCAATACTCGGCCCGGATCTCTGGAACGTTGCCTATGACAGCCTCCTGAGGTCCGAGATGCCTGAGGAAACCACTTTGGTTGGGTACGCCGATGACGTCGCAGCTCTCATTGCTGCACGCAACCTTGAGCTGGCCCAACTAAAGTTGAACCGAGTCATGCGTGTGGTCAACACCTGGATGTCAGATCACGGTCTCTCGCTTGCTCTCAGTAAGACGGAGATTGTGATCCTCACGAAAAAGAGGATCGACACCGTCGTCCCACTCCGAGTGGGAAGGGAGGTGGTCACATCAACTCGTGCCGCCAAATACCTTGGGGTTATGGTGGACACCAAGTTAAGCTGGAGGGATCAGATCTTCCGTACGGCGGACAAGGCCGCTAAGGTAGTCACTTACCTTAGTAGGCTGATGGCCAATCTCGGGGGTCCCCGATCCAGCAGGGGTCTGTTGATGTCCGCGGTCCAGTCCGTGCTCCTTTACGGGGCAGAGGTGTGGGCAGGCGCTCTAGATAAGGAGTGCTACAGGTTGCGACTCGCCCGGGTTCAGCGTCAAGCTGCGCTCAGGGTGTGTTCCGCCTACCGGACAGTGTCCGAGCCTGCCGTCCTGGTGGTCGCCGGAGTCATCCCTGTCAAGCTCTTGGCAGGGGAGAGGAAAGCGATTTATCAGAGACAAGGCGAGATCGGCAAGGACACGGCAAGAACAGAAGAGCGCTCCCGAACCTTCCAGCAGTGGCAACACAGCTGGGAGCACGACACCCGAGGACGATGGACTGCGCGACTTATCAAGCAGGTCCAACCATGGGTGGAACGGCGGCATGGGGAGGTGGACTACTACCTGACCCAATTTTTTACAGGTCACGGCTATTTTCGGTCGTACCTGAACCGGATGGGAAAGACCGGTTCACCGGACTGCATTTATTGCCCGGGTGTTCCCGACGATGCGGAACACACATTCTTCCGCTGTCCCCGTTGGGAAGGGCCCCGCCTGGAGACCACACAAATCTTTGGTGCATTTTCGGTGGACTCGGTCTGCCAAAAGATTTTGGAGGATGAGGGCAACTGGGATTGTTTGTCACAGTTCGTCCGGGGCATCCTCCTGGAAAAGAAAACCGATCTCTGGACCGCGAAGTGGCCCAGATCCCTTGATCGAGCGGCTGGATAAGGAGCGAGCCCCACGGGTGTAAGCCAAATTTAGGCCTAGCCTGACGTAATGTGATAAACAATTCCAGGTTAGATTCCTAAAGAGTAGAGGAGGTTTTTTAGTGGGTAAACCCGTTTTTTAGGGGAGCCCCACACTACAGGCTGGCCACCTGTGTGCGTAATGCATTTTTCCGCCTCTCCCTAAAAAAAAAAAAACCAATTAGTTTCATTATTTAGCGCCTTTCCGTTTCAATCAAATTCAAGCAGAAGATTTTAATTTCGTTGTTATCTTATGTTGGAGTAATCTTTATTCAACAAACTTGGTTCATTTTCTTTTTTTGGCTATTAGACTAAATTAGTTAGTCATTTGGTTTAATCTGCTTACATATTACAACCTTTCAATCACAATTACCGCTTGATAATTCAGAGCTAGCAAACTATATTTTTTACGTGAAACCACCAACCCCGAACTAAGAAGCGGGTAACCTAGCTACAGGCTTGTGCACAAGCACGATCTACGTGTAGTAACCTGTTGAAATTCTACTTTCTTTAGATTTCATTCAGTTGTGCTCACCCGTTATTGCAGGTGCTTGTGTTAGCACTGCTATTATTTTTAAGCTTCATTGTGTTACACTTTTGTGTTTTATATTGCGTACGTTGATTCAAGTTTAACTTCTGTCCCGTTCATTAAACCTATCCTTCGTTTTCCTTACCAACGACCGTTGGGATCTGGAGGGATACTGTTTCCTTCCTGCGAACCCAGTATCCCTACCAACGACCGTTGGGATCCCGTTAACACCTGCCGATCAAGGATCCTTACCAACGACCGTTGGGATACTGTTTCCTTCCTGCGAACCCAGTATCCCTACCAACGACCGTTGGGGGTCCGACCCGTCCCGAAATTTTAAGTCCACACCGGCTGTGGCAAGATCGACCCGTCCCCGCCCCGTTTTGACTCCGCACCGGCTGCGGAAAGACCGACCCGTCCCCGTAATTTTTGTGTCCCACCGATTGTGGTGACCCCGAATAGATCCCGTTAGCTGTGCTGTGATATTAATTTTCCCGCCTTAGTGACTCCTTACCAACGACCGTTGGGCACCCGCATCCCTACCAACGACCGTTGGGATACCCGGGTCCCCTGCCTACGATCGTTGGGGCGTTAATTTCAGGTATCACTATTGTCCGTCCGTCCCCGGTTATGTTGGTCGATGATGAGTCGGACCTAACCTGTGCTCTCAGTACCACTGATGAGACTGTTCTGCTGACTGAGATCAGCACAACCACTCTAGTCCGCAATTTTAGTCACGAGGCTTACAATGACCCCTGGAACGATCCCAGCGAAGACTGAACCATTCGGGCCGATACCAACAGAATCGGTTTGTATCGCCACCCCTGAATTTCGTCACAGGTTTGAGGCTTAGAAGCCTCCGTATACTAGAATTGAAAATTAAACCTCGTGCTTTTTATGTACATAAACCCATTGGTTGACGAAAGATTTATTTCTGACTCCACGTGGGCCATCCCATCATTTTTAAGCATGTTGTACATTGGGGATTTTAGGGGACTTTTCTGAGGGAGGTCAGGGGATGGCATGGAACACATTTCAGCAAAAATTTGCTGTCCAAAAACTTTTTCATTTTTCAGCCATATTTTGGCTTAATTTTACTGCACTAAATGGAAAAGAACCATGTACGTCACACTTATTTAATGACAGTTGCTATCAATATCTGTAGAGGAAAAAGCATAACTGTTTCCAAGGTCTGCTGGATGAATAGCTATTTTTTGTGTCCCTGATATGAAGCGTCAAAACTATAACGGAAGTCAAGTTACGTTATATATTTACCATTACACAGCTGATTGAAAAGGAGAATGAAGCAGTCTTGCCACGGGTTGCCCCAGGGACAGTCGGCTTTCGACTGTACGGGTGTCTGGCGACCCCGGGTTCCCGAGCCAAGCTGTGAGACTCTTTCTCACAGTTCTTCCAGAGCTAAGGCCTTTCTTCTCATCTTTCAGGTCTTAGTTCGCCATCTTTCTTCTTTTCTGGTCAATTCTTGACTACCTCTTCTTTCTTCGACCCACCATGGGCCCCTCGCGAGCCTTGCATGGTGTCATTTCCCTCTCTTCTTTTCCTCTGTCTTGCTCCTTGAAGAAAGTGCCTCCTGCCCCTTCAAGAGCAAAAAAAAAAAAAAAACAAAAAAACAAAAAAACAAAAAAAACAAAAAAACCCAAAAATGGGCAATCTAGTGGAGGCTTGTGAAAAAGAGGTAGGGGAGTGGCTGTCTTTGAAAAACACGAAGGCGGTTCAGGGACCCGGGAACGCCATGGCCCGCCATGGCAAATGGCCCTGTTCCGAGCTCATCCACACGCCTGGGATTGAGCCCCCTCCCTTGCACTCTGGTCGGGGTGCTTGGGGGGCGCTTAGTGGGGACATGCCATTTTTGTGAACTCCGAGCCAAAACTAGTGGAGCTTCTGAGGTAGAATTGGCCTCAGGAGGTGGCCACTGCAAGTAAGCACCCCCGCCACGCTGAAAGCAGTGCATCAAAATTGTCTGAAGCAGTCTCAAGAGCCATGGGCATATTCCTGATCCTGCGACTGTGCTAGGCGGGTGATGGGTGTCCGAGGAGGTTTGACTGACATTTGTTGGTCTCGGACTGTGGACGACACTTGGGAGCAATTGGCAACACTCCCATGGACCGGGGACCCGAAAAAACAAAAAATGGAAAATTGAATCGAAGCATGACGATGGCACACCAACAGGCGAATGATGATGTCAACAACGTTTTGAGCTCTGGTTTTAAGGACGATTTTTCGCCCTTCAACCGGAGCACAAGATTGAAGAGGACCCCTCCGGCTTCCGTTGGGGTAAAAAAGAACGATGACACGGGAATCGACAAGGCGCAGGTGGCTAATGCGGTCATCAATGCGCCTCCGCCGGCCCCGTTCAAGTCCCCGGACACCAGGGCCGAAAGTTCGAAGGTGGCGCCTGAACCCCTGGCGGTCGGGTTGCCCTCGGAGAATGTGGCAACGGAGACAGCGACTCCGAAAAGAGATGGTGACCGGAAACGGCAACATCCGAGCAGCCCCTGGGATGGCTCGCCGCCTCTCAGGCTGCTCGACACTGAGTTGGACGTCGTCCGTAAGCAGCTTTCTGATTGCGACCTGGCAGAAGACGAAGAAATCGGGAAGATCGAGTCCGCGCTGGGGCAGATTCGTGACGTGATGGCTGTCCAAAAGAACATCAGTAATGGTGTTCGGCTGGCTGTTGCGAACATCGAAGAAGCCGTCAGCATAATGAAAGAGCTGAAGAGGGTCCGGCTGAATGCCCTAAAGGCGGAACGTCAGATCGTGGACAGAGTGTCCAAGAAGTCACCGCCGACAAAACGTAGCAAGAAGTCTGTGATGACTTCACCCCAGACGCCCTCTCTGATGCCAGGAGAGATGCAGAAGAGGGAGATGGGGGAGAGGTCTACAATGACTTCTCCTCAGATCAAGAAAAAGGGTGGGAAGAGTGCCAAAGGTGCTCAGACACCAGCAGTTGCTAAAGAAAGCGACAAGGCCCCTTTACCACCACAAGCACCCGATTCCCCCAAAACGGTGGACGATGGCTTTATTCAGGTAAAGTCAAAGTCTGCCCGAAGGAGGAAGTCAAAGAGGCGAGCTGCCACCCAAGAGGCGCCACCTCGCGGTTCCTCCAAAAAGGTGGCGCCGAGGGGGACCAGATCTGGGGCGAGAATGAGGCATGTACTCATCATCAAGCCGGGGCAAGGAAGATCCTACGCTGACGTGGTTGGGAAACTGCGTAGGGACGTCGAGCCTGAGCAGTCGGGTGTGGAGGTTCGTCGACTCCGCAGGACCAACGACGGTAGTGTGCTCATCGAGCTGGGATCTGTCCGTGGGCAGGCCCAGTTCGCTGATTCGGTGAAGACGGCACTCGAAGCCGGAGACAAGCTCAAGAGCATTGCCCCCCGTTTGCGTGTGGAGATCTTGGATCTTGATTCATCCTCCACGCAGGACGAGGTGAGTGCTGCCCTGAAGCGGGAGGTGGGGGAAGGAATGGGAGACTTCAAAGTCTTCCTGACCAAACCCAATGCCCGAGAGCAGAGGCTGGCGGTTGTTGACCTCGATGCCTCCAGCGGCCAGAAGCTTTTGAAAAAGGGCAAGGTAAAAGTCGGGTGGGTTGTCTGCCGAGTGAGAACTCGAGTAGAGATCTCACGCTGCTTCCGCTGTTTGGAGTATGGCCACACTCGAAGGGAGTGCCAAGGTCCGGACCGCAGTGAAGCGTGTTGGAAGTGTGGTGGTACTGGGCACAAGTCGAGCACTTGTGACCAGGCACCCTCGTGTGACACCTGCAAGAAGGCAACTGACGGGCGACCGTCGGACCATGTCCAAGGCTCCGGTGCATGTCGGACCTTCAGAGACCTCTTGGCCTCTAAGAAGATCGATAGGCGTGGACGCTGAGGATCATCCAGGGAAACCTAAATGGGAGTATTGCGGCAAGCTCCCTGGTGGACCAAATTGTTCGCGAGACAGGGACAGCTCTTGTCTTCGTGAGCGAACCCCACAGGGCTAAAGGTCCACTATGGTTCCCTGACCGCACAGGATGGGCGGCGTTGTGGGTACCCGACTCGCGCGCGGTCCCCATCGAAAGAAGTGGAAACGGCGAAAACTTCGCCTGGATCACAAGCAACGGAGTCACGTTCGTGAGCTGTTATTTTTCCCCGAATGACAGCATTCCACGATTCACTGAGAAGCTCGAGGCCATGGAGGACGCAATTCAGGCAATCCATGGTCCATGTCTCATTGCCGGTGACTTCAACGCCAGAGCGAGAGAGTGGGGGATGCCACACACAGACACTCGCGGAAGGTTGCTGCTGGAGATGGCATCCAGGCTGGGGCTGCTGACAATGAACGAGGGCGACACGCCGACCTACAGGAGGCCAGGATTCGGGGAGTCGATCCCCGATGTAACTCTGGCTTCGGAAGGCCTGGCTTCCCGAATCGTTGGCTGGAGGGTGATGGGTGATTACTCAGGAAGTGATCACGAATATATCACCTTCGAGCTGACAGAGAGAAGGCAAGGACAACGCAGCAATAACCAGCGCCCGCTCGGCTGGAACCTGGCGAGATTGGATGAGCGGAGGCTGACAGAGGTCTTGCTCAGCAATGCGGGGGACATCTCTCAGACAGCAGAGAACCAGCCAAGCAGGACAGACGCAGAGGCATTGGTGGAAGCCACATCACGCCTCATTCATCGTGTTTGCGACGCGTCGATGCCCCGCAAGAAGGCACGTATGGGAAAGCGCCCAGTGTACTGGTGGACCGATAACATTGCCGAGCTGCGGCGAAACTGCCTGAGACTCAGGCGGCGAGCCCAGCGATCCCGGGACAGACCCGAAGCAGCGGAGAGGTCGGGCCAGTACAGAGCGGCAAAAAGAGAGCTAGTCAAAGCAATCAGACAGAGCAAGGCGCGTTGCTGGAGCGCACTGTGCGAGGACGTGAACAGCGACCCCTGGGGACAGGGGTACAAGCTGGTCATGAAGAAACTCGCGCAAGGATCCGGATATGTGCCAATGGAGGCTGAGATGATGCGGATGATTGTGGACGGACTCTTCCCGGATCATGAGGTCAGAGACGACGCCCCTCTACGCGTGAACGTCGAAGAGATCCCACTGTTCACACGGCAGGAGCTGGAGAGAGCAGTCAGCTCCATGAAGAACAAGAAGGCCCCGGGCCCAGACAACGTACCGTCAGAGGTGCTGAAACTGGTGGTCAAATGCTGCCCTCAGCTCCTTCTGAACATGTACAATGTGTGCTTGAAAGCGGGGGTGTTCGCATCCCGCTGGAAACAGGCCAGGCTCGTTCTGCTGAGCAAGAAAAGAGGCCCACCGGATGCTCCATCATCTTACCGCCCTCTGTGTATGTTGGACACGGCGGGAAAACTGATGGAGAGACTGTTGAAACCAAGAATCGGCGAGGCAGTGCGAGCGGCAGGGGACCTCTCGGCCCGACAACACGGGTTCAGGGAGGGCCACTCGACACTCAGTGCCATTTCGGAAGTAGTTGATTCGGTGACACAAGCAAATCAGGCGTGCCACGCGGCCCGCCCCATTGTGCTGCTGGTCACGCTTGATGTGAAAAACGCGTTCAACTCGGCACGGTGGTGCGACATCTTGGACGCACTGGAAAGAACATTTAGGATACCTGGGTACCTCCTCGCCATGGCGAGAGACTACCTAAGGGACCGGCAGCTGATGTACGAGACGGACCGTGGTTTTGTGATCAGAACCATCACCTCTGGGGCGGCCCAGGGCTCAGTACTGGGACCGGATCTCTGGAATGTCTCGTACGACAGTTTGCTCCGTATGAAGATGCCGTATGGAACGTTCCTCGTGGGATACGCTGACGATGTGGCAGCGGTCATCACCGAACGAAACGCGGAGTTGGCCCAAATGAGGCTGAATCAGGTCATGCGCTTGGTGGAGGGCTGGATGCGCGATCACGGCCTTCAGCTGGCTCTCACCAAAACGGAGATAGTCATGCTGACGAGGAAGCGGATCCCCACGATCATCCCGATGCGAGTGGGTGCCGAAGTGATCGAGACGCAGAGGACGGCCAGGTACCTGGGGGTGGTGCTGGACAACAAGCTCACCTACTGGGACCACATCAGGGGTGTGTGTGACAAATCAGCCGAAGTGACGTCCTGCCTTGGAAGGCTGATGGCCAACGTCGGAGGACCGAGCCAGTCGAAACGGAGGTTGTTGCTGTCGACGGCTCAGGCCATCATGCTCTACGGAGCAGAGATCTGGGCAGATGCGACGAAAGTGAAGAAATACCGGACTCGCATGCTGGCGGTGCAGAGACGCGGCGCGCTCAGGGTCGCGTCCTCGTATCGAACAGTCTCGCAAGCAGCCGTGCTGGTCATTGCGGGAGTCATTCCCATTGACCTGCTGGCACAAGAGAAGAAGGCCATCTTTAGGCGTGCACCTGAGATGGATCGCGAGGAGGCTGCCGAGCTGGCTCGTGGCCAAACAATGGCCATCTGGCAGCGTCGATGGGATGAAGACACGACTGGAAGGTGGACATGGCGTCTTATCAGGAACCTAAAGCCGTGGGTTTGCCGCAACCACGGGGAGGTAAACTTTTTCCTCACCCAGTTCCTGACAGGTCATGGCTACTTCCGTCTGTACCTTCACCGAATGGGCAAGGTCGACTCGCCCAGGTGCAGGTACTGCGGATACGACGGAGACGACGCGCACCACACTTTCTTTGTGTGCCGTCAATTTGATGAAGAACGGACTGCCCTCGCCGACTCAGTTGGCGGTCATCTGACCCCGGACAACATCGTGGGGAAGATGCTGCAGGGCAGCGACAGCTGGAACGCTGTGGCTGAATTTGTTCTGTCCATCCTGCGCCAGAAGAGGAGAGATGGGTGTCTGGAGTGACCCCAGAACCGAGGACAGCAAGAGGTTGATCACCAATTGAAGAATCCCGAAAGGGACAGAGGCCACACATTGCAATGTCGCAATGAGCAGACGCTCGGGTCGATTGCAATGGATGTGGTGACAGCACGCGTCGGGGGTTATTTTAGCAGGTATGCCCTTGGGTAGCGAGAGACTACAATCGCATACCCCAAGCCGCCCTGAGGCGGGACCTCGACATCACTGCTGTCTGATGTCATAAAGAGGCTGGAGACCCCTGCTCGCCACTTGAGTAAAGTGGTGTAGAGGGCCCGCACTTTTGTGTGCGGGTAAGAGCTATTTTTTCCTCCGTCCAGCGTGGTAAAACAAAAAAAAAGTCTTGCCACGGGTAGGCCTACGATGATTTATCGTAACGACACCTTAATCTACATACATTATGGTTTGAAGTATGTAGAGAGCCACCACTGAGGAGTATTCCCAGTTTGGTGAAAGCTGGTCTGCAAGTCTGTAGAGGGTCAAGATTAGCAAGATTTCTTATGGCTTTCTTCTGAGGAACAAGGATTCGGTTCATGTTGCGTGCTGAGGTTCCTCACCACTCTATCAGGCCACATCAAAGATGTGATTACCAGGGCGAAGTAAGCTGTCTTAGCCGAAGAGAGTCCACCTATGTAGGTTATTCTTCGAACAACATACATTCCAGCACTGATTTTTTTCCACAGATGGTTTATGCGTGCTCTCTGTCCATGATAATTTATTGTCAAGTATAACACCCAGGAATTTTGTATTGGTTTCTATTGTTACATCCTCTAATTGAGAGACTGTCTTTTTTCTTACCGAAATTTTAGAGATGTGGTTTTGGAGGGGTTGATTGCTAGGTAATTGTTCTTTGAATAAAGAATTGCTTTGTTTAAGACTGATTTTGAGTTAAGGTAGAGGTCCTGTGGTGTGTTGTCGTTGAGTAAAATTGTAGTGTCGTCTGCGTACATGATTGCAATGGCATTTTCGCTCGCATTTTGTTTACTTAAGTCGCTAGTGAGTATGATGAACAGAACTGGGCCTAATAGAGCCTTGTGTGACTCCTCTTGTCAGGTCACTTTTTGTAGATCTGCAGTTTGTTGTAACTTCATTTGATAAGCCTTGTAGTTCCACAATTTGGGAGCGGCCTGTTAGGTAGCTTTTAAACCATTCTAGGGCTGAGTTCAATATTCCTAGTCTTTCAAGTTTCCTGCATATAAGGTCGTGACCCAGGCAGTCAAAAGCCTTACTGTAGTCTAAGAAGATGACAGAAGTGTATTGTTTGTTTTCTCTAAGAAATGCTCAGTTAGTGCTATTATTGCTGCGGATGTGGACTTGTTCTTTCGAAAGCCATATTGTTGGGCGGATAAGAGATTGTAGTGAGTGAGATGGGCCATTAATCTAGCCAGAACAATCTTTTCTAGGATTTTGGAAAAGGTGGATATGAGAGAAATAGGCCTGTAGTTTTGAGCATATTTAGTTGGCCCTTTTTGTGTTTGAGGTATACGCACCTTACTGACTTTTATGGCAGACGGGAATTTGCCTTCTCGAAATGATTTATTTAAGGCTAACTAGAGGTGGCATGAGTTCTTGAGAGCAGTGCTTTATCATCTTTTAGGAAAACTCATCTACTCCACTTGATGTTTTAGTTTTGAGGGAGTTTATTATTGTTTTGACTTCTTCATATGATATGATATGAATTGTTTTGTCATTTTCGTGCATCTTACTATGGTGTTTGTCAATGTTTTGATTTTTTTACTGTAGTATTGTCGTAAATATTTTAATAGAATCACTTTTTCATGGTTCTTCAATAGTTTTTTATTTGTAAAGAAAAAAGGTTCATTATGATTATTTTAAAAGGTGTTTAGTTTTTACAAGTAAATTTAGTTAATTGAAATTGAGGGTCCTTTGGTGTTTACCAAAAACACAACTGTTTCTAAGTGAAAACTCAGACTAGGAAAATTTCTAATTTAAAGACTTAAGTTACAGGAGCCTGATAAAAAATTATTGGTTTTTTATACCTGCTTTGTAACAAAAAATTTTTGGGGTACGATATATATTTTTCTTTGTTTTTCTAAATGAGTAAAGGAAATTTTTTAATAAAGTTTACTGTAGAATTTTCTTTAAGCTCCTGAGTCCCAGATTAAATTTTCATTTTGAACTAGGAAACGCCTCGTGTATTTTTACGAGGACAAGGGGTTGAGGTTAAGGTGAGAGATGTTAAACAGGGGGGGGGGTTCCTCTCCACTCAGCGTCGTACCTGGGTCTGTTGCTATTGCTCTGTTTCGATCTAGGGCATTTTCAGCCATCTTTGAGAAGAATGTGTTGAAATGTTCCGCTATTTCTTTTGTGTTATTTCTGAGTTCGCAATTTATTTCTAGTTCTGTAAGGGTTTTTTCACATATTCCTTTACTTTTCTTTATTTACTATAGTCCGTTTTTTTAAGCCTGATCCTTCTAGGGAGAGATGGTGGTGGGGGTTTGTTTATGGGGGGCCACCATAAATGGCTAATATCCCACCTACTAGCTAATATCCCATTGGCTAGAGCCCTTTGGTTTTTTTGTTGGTTTTTTTGTTGTTTTTGTTTTATTTCACTGTTGCATACCAGCTGGTAATTTTGCATCACAACATTTTGTGTATCAGTTTTACAATATTACTGGTAGCAGTTGTTTTTTTATCAGTTTATTTTAGAACTGTTACTTTTTAACAAGGAATAGGTTTGGCTTAAAAATATAACAGCTGACTAGGAGTTACTGAAAGACATTATAACTTATTTAAAACGTTATTTGAGAAAATCTGATACTCTAGCATGTTTGTCACGAGTTAAAATGTTTTGTTTACAGTTTAAATCCCTCCCCCACCCCAATACTCTCGTGAAGGATCAGGTTTAAAAAAACGGACTGCTCGAAATCGAGCAATTTATTTAAATACAGTCCAAATGTTACTTTAGCTCTAAATCAATGACATTCGACGAATCCAATAATGTGAATATCTTTAATCGCCAATAACTACACGTATTTACAGCTGATTATTAACAGATGTTTCAAATGCTTTATTCAGTCCCCAATGTTATTTAAATGGGAAATTTTGAGATTTCAATGTTGGTTAACGCCTTTATTATTTTCAGTCCGATTTTCACAAATTTTTGGCGGAAACAACTACAGACCAAGCCCTATCCAACGACACCAAAAACTTGAAAATCGGTTGAAAATTGTAGGAGGAGTTCTCAAGACAAAAAAACCCTTAGCGTATTAAATAAGTATAGATGACTTGCCATAGGGCCTTTGATTTATCAGCTTGTTTTATGAAGTTAGCTGTGGAGGACAGTTTTAGGTTCCTTAGTTTCATTTCATAAATCATTTTTCTATATTGATCATTTCTTCTATGTCTTCATTTTTGTTTGTTAATTCAAATTTATGCAAAGCTTTAAAAAAACTTTCTTTAAGGGTTTTTGCTTCAGGGTCATAGTACTTACCCTAGTGAAAAAGTCAATAGAAAATAATTAAAAAATACGTAGTGACAATTGGGCCAACTAGACATCACTAGACTGCTTAGTGATTTCAGATCATTAGACATCACTACATAACGTAGTGATTGATATCACTAGGTACTGTAGTGATGTCTAGTTGGCCCAATTGTCACTACATATCACTACACAGGTTGAATCTAGTGATTGATATCACTAGATACTATAGTGATGTCTAGTGACATTTTATGATGTCTAATGATTTTCTGTTTAGTTATCAACAATCATCATTAGATGTCACCAGATCATAACCAGTTTGGTTTAAATTGTAGGTTACGTTGCAGAGCACCAGATGTCAAAAGTTCCCGAAACCAATCTTTGATTATCAAGTTTCGGTGAAAATATTTGCTCAAAAATAATCTTTTAAGGGATTTTAATTTGAGTTAAAAAGTCAAATAGTCTTTTTATTTATTTTAGATTCCTTGTTTCTAATTATGTATAATATGACATGTATACATATGACATGTATGTTTGTATTTGAAATTTCCAAGATTCGAACCTGTGACCCCCAGTTTTTGGAACACCCTGTATTTATACAACGTTAAAAATATTTTAAAATTATTCCTTGGGGTCAATTTAGTGGGAAATGATTTTATTTCAAGATTGTAGGACAAACTGTTCATCTATAATCGATTTGAGTTTGAGTCACCTTATATGAGACACCCATATATCTATGGTATGATAACTTAGATATTCGATTCTTTTTATTTATTTATTTACCAACGGCAAGCAGCCAATTTACAAAGAATACAATAATACAAAATTACATGCAAATATGAAGACAATTGTGCAAATTTGCGTGCAAACAAGAGGATAAGTAATACAGAATAATATGCGAAAAACATTCAAGAATTGACTACAATATAACAGTGCTGAGTTTATTCATATTATTTTCTTGATTCAAGAAAATAAATAAAATTGAACCTCGCAACTGCATGGTTAAAAGTTATAGCCGATCTTGAGTAGTGATGGCAAAATAAAATCGATTTTTCGGAATAATCGATTTTTACCATTCGATACATCGATTTTTTGACATCGATTTTTTGTTCACGATTTTTTATCGAAATCGATTTTATTCTTTCGATCAAGGCCGTAGCCAGCGGGGGGGGTCAGGGGGTCGAAACCCCCCCCGAAATTTTGGAACACATAATTTAAAAAAGACCAATAAAAATATGTAGAATTTTTCCATAAAAAACACTGTTTGATTGAAAATTAAATAATGTCAAGGAACAAACATAAAAACAAAGTAAAAAATACTCATTTGTTTAATTACAATGTTCAAATAATGACGGAAGTCGTAGTTAATCAGCTGTGTGCGCGCCAAAATGGGGATGGTCCGGGGCCTACGAAAACTAACTCGTAGGCCCCGGATGGTCGCGGTTCACGGAGGAGTGTAACAACAAATGAGCAATGAGCGGGAATTTGACATAACCTTAGCATGTCAATTCCCTCATCAGAACGTGTGCCGATCGTGTGTGTACTGTGCAGTTTAGTTTTACCTTTGACTTTAGTCAATGGTTTTACATAGTGAACTTTGAATTAGTCTTCATAAAGCTTTGTGTCGTCTGTTTAATTGACATAGACGATATGAATGCTTAGTTAGGTAGGTAAAACAAAACAAAAACAGTGAAAATATATTTTAATTATGCCTGCTCTTGCATCAACAGCCTCGATTTAACCTTTTTATGACTAGCCAAGACGAAGACCAGCCAATATTTCTTCTTGTAATTTTTTCTTGTGGACAAAGCCGTCTGAGCGGAAGTAGTGAAGTATAGGCCTACGATGTAAATTTTCCAAAAATCTGAAAATAACTTAGGTAGGTATTTAGTTCTGAGATAAAAAATATATTATTTCAAGTCTCAGTGTCAGGAAAAATCTTATTTCGTCATAGTCTTCAATTTATCTGTTCACCTTCTTTTGTCACTTGCATATCAGCTCTGTGATACTCGTGAAATGAAGAAGTGTTTCTTTTATGTGCGCTGGTTTTTCTTAATAATTGTGTGAATTTACCTTGAACTTTAGGAAAAATGGTAAAGAGGCCACCGTTACTTGCTATTTGTTAGTTTTCTGGTATTAGTTTTTGTCGATTTCTTCAAATGAACTATATTAATTAGAGAACTGTTACCTAACCTCCTTGTTTGTTATTGTTCATAATATTGTTTATACTATTGTTTACATTTAAAATAGACTCTTGTTTTTTGGACTTCGAAGTCTTCAATGACTTCCTCGGGTAGCGATAGTCCTCATACGGTTTCTGAAACCGATGTTCAAATAGCTCAAGTCTTAGAAATATCCCAAGAAATAAACAATGATGCCGAAGGCATGTGGCAAACGGTTCCGCTAACATCAACTTCTCTGAAAAAGAGAGGAAACTCTTTCTCTTCTAACTCATTCAGTCGGAGCTCCGCTGTTAAGAAAACACGACAAGATCACGATTATTGTCGTGATTCTATCGTCACTCATAATAAATACGATGCGCTCAGTGAAATAGACGAAATGGCTGATGACCCTCAGCCGGTAACAGACGAGAATAATGCATCACCTAAACCTCCTCCTATATTTGTTCCTGACATAAGGGACGTGAATAAGATGATAAATACTATTCACACAGTTATCACCAAAGACGATTATCACTACAAGTGTCTCAGCATGAACAAAGTAAAAATAGTACCTAGCACAGTGGACGCATATCGCAAAATCGTTCATAAGCTAACTGAACTAAAAGTGAATTTTCACACGTTTCAATTAAAACAAGAGAGGGCATACAGAGTGGTGCTAAAAAATATGCACTACTCAACAGACATAAATGACCTAAAAGAAGCAATTGAATCTCATGGTCACAAAGTTCGAAACATTGTGAATGCCAGACACAACAAAACTAAAAATCCGCTTTCTATGTTCTTCATAGACCTTGAACCCAGCAAAAACAACAAAGACATTTTCAATGTGCAGTACCTTTTGAACGCTAGAATCACTCTTGAACCCCCTCACAAGAAGAAGGAAATTGTGCAGTGTAAAAAATGTCAGGACTATGGACACACCAAGACATATTGCTGGCATGCTTATCGTTGTGTTAAGTGTGGTCAAAACCACGATACAACGAAATGCACCAAGCCCCAAACTGATCCACCCAAATGTGCACTGTGTGCTGGAGAACACCCAGCCAGCTATAAAGGATGTTCCGTTTACAAAGATTTAAAAAATAAATCTTTTCCTCCATTGCGATTGAAAAACAAACCCAGCTCTTCATCTCACGTAGCCACTCCTGAAATTGGGAAACGAAACACCTCTGCTAGTAGTTCTGCGTCTCAACCATCAGTGGTATCACATAGAAGGGAACAGATGACATATGCTCAAGCAACTGCCAATGCTGACGAAGTCCATGATACAGGTAATGATAACACCAATTTAGTCAACACTATGACTTCCTTTTTCAATAGATTTGAACAACTTATGATTCAACAAGCGCAACAAATAGGTTCGTTACTGAACCTATTAACCACAGTGGTATCTAAATTAAAATGAGCCATTCCTTCAGAATAGGACTCTGGAATGCCAACGGCCTGATTCAGCATAATCAGGATATTCAACTCTTTCTGTCTCAAAACAAAATAGATATAATGTTAGTTTCTGAAACTCACTTCACTGATGCTAGCTATTTTAAAGTTCCATACTACTCAGTTTATTTCACAAACCATCCATCTAACCGAGCCCACGGGGGCAGTGCAGTCATAATAAAATCAAGTATAAAACACTATGAAGCTCTTAAGTACCAGTTTGACTATATTCAAAGCACGTCTATAGTAGTGGAAGATTTTAATGGCCCTTTAACTGTGTCCGCCCTTTATTGCCCACCGAGGCATAATATATCAGATGATCAATTTACTGCATATTTCAATACTTTAGGATGTAGATTT
Source organism: Neoaliturus tenellus (assembly GCA_030545055.2). Lineage (NCBI taxonomy): Eukaryota > Metazoa > Arthropoda > Insecta > Hemiptera > Cicadellidae > Neoaliturus > Neoaliturus tenellus. The sequence continues at coordinate 210,388,177 of CM061532.1, forward strand.
ATCTCTGGAGGAGACTATAACGCCAAAAACCAACTGTGGGGCTCACGGTTGAATAACCCAAGGGGGAGAAGACTTTTACAATCTATTGAGGACAACAATCTTCAATTTGTCTCATCAGGGGAGCCAACTTATTGGCCTACAGACCGGCAAAAGATACCTGATCTGCTTGATTTTTTCATCATGAGAGGCATTTCTGTTAATTATACGGACATTACTCAATCCCTCGATCTGTCTTCAGATCATTCTCCTGTAATTCTAACGGTCAGCTCGACAATAATCACCAGAGAAGCACCTCCTACTTTGCATAACAAACAGACCAACTGGTTACTTTTTAAAGAACTTGTTAACGACAATCTTGACCTATCTGTTCCCCTCAAAACCAATGGAGATATAGACGACGCCGTTGAACTCTTCAACAATGTCGTTCAGCAGTCTGCTTGGAAAGCAACCCCTGCGTTTTCAGCTCGACTGAAAACTAACGACGGAATTAACTACCCTGTCCACATCAAGAAACTCATTGCAGAAAAACGTAGGTTAAGAAGAATCTGGCAGAACACACGAAATCAAAATTCTAAAACAAACTTCAATAGAGCTTCTCAAAACTTGAAAAGGCTTTTAAAGCGTGTTAAAAATGATTGGTTCGAGGAGTTCACGAGTAATCTTTCCCCAACGGAAGCAACAGACTACTCGTTATGGAAAGTAACCAAAAACTTCAAAAGACCAAAATCAGCTAATCCGCCTTTGACAAAGCCCGATGGGTCATGGGCAAAAAGCACCAAAGAAAAGGCCGAGTTATTTGCATCACACTTCTCTGACGTATTTAAGCCACATCCCAGTAACATAGATAACTCAGACATTCAAGACTATCTTGATTCTCCAAACCAGTTGGATTTTCCTATTCCGCATTTTACTAAAAATGAAGTTCAGAGGTGCATCATCAATGAATTAAATTCAAATAAATCTCCAGGGTATGATTTAATTACGGCGAAGGTGCTAAAAGAGCTTCCGGACAAAGGCTTTACATATCTTACTTTTGTATTCAATTCCATTCTTCGATTGGAATATTTCCCTTGCCAATGGAAAGTTTCAGAAATTGTTGTAATACCGAAACCAGGAAAACCCCCTAACGAAGTAACGTCATACAGGCCCATCAGTCTTCTTCCAATAACATCGAAAGTTTTCGAAAAACTTCTTTTAAAAAGACTTACGCCACTGTTGGATGAGAAAGAGATACTTCCCAGTCATCAATTTGGCTTTCGTCAACAGCATTCTACAGTGCAACAAGTACATCGTTTAACTGATACAATTAGGCAGAACCTGGAAAAGAAACGATACTGTTCTGCAGCTTTTCTTGACGTAAGCCAGGCATTTGACAAGGTCTGGCACTCTGGTCTTCTATTCAAAATTAAAACAATTTACCTCACAATTACTATTTACTTTTTAGATCTTACCTTGAAAACAGACGTTTTAGAATAAAACATCAAGGTTTTTACTCAGAACTACACGAGATAAAATCGGGCGTGCCACAAGGGAGCGTTCTGGGCCCTCTGTTATATTTAATTTATACCTCTGACATCCCCTTCACTCAAGACATATTCATTTCTACGTTTGCTGACGACACAGCTCTCTTAAGTTCCCATGAAGACCCTAATACAGCATCCCAAACCTTACAGAACAGCTTAAATGATTTGTCGGATTGGTTGAATAAATGGAGGGTGAAGGTTAACGAAAATAAATCTGCACATATAACATTCACAACCAAAATGGAAACATGCCCCCCAGTTCATTTAAATAATGTAATTTTACCTGATCACACTGAAATTAAGTATTTGGGTATGCATCTTGACAGACGTCTAACCTGGCGAAGCCATATATGGCATAAACGACAACAGCTTAACCTGAAATGGCGACAAATGTCTTGGCTCTTCAATAATAACTCAAAATTGTCAATAGAAAATAAATTACTCCTCTACAAAGTTGTCCTCAAGCCCATTTGGACCTACGGGATCGTGTTATGGGGGACAGCTTCCAAGTCCAATATAGATATTCTCCAGAGGTTCCAGTCCAAGACGTTACGAAGCATCTTACGAGCTCCTTGGTTTGTGTCAAACCTCACCATTCATAATGACTGTGCCATACCCTTAGTAACAGAAGAAGTTTCAAAATTTAGTGATAAGTACATAAGAAAACTTGAAACACATCCAAATCACGTTGCCGTCAATCTTCTGGACAATAGCCAACACATATATAGACTAAAAAGAAACAATGTTCTTGATTTGCCAACTCGTTTTATCCCATAACATAACTTTTGTTAGTACTGCTGATGATCGGTATCTAACTCATGTTTAATTTGGTCTTGTAATTGTGCTATGAATTATAATATTTACTTATTGTTCCTCAATTTGAACAGATTGTAAATAAATTGAAGTTAAAAAAAAAAAAAAAAAAATAGTCTTCAATTTAAATGGTAACACTTTTAACATTGGCCTTTAAACAAAGAAATAATGAACACAGCTGAATCAACTGTCAAAGTACAGACCGTGAGTTCGAGTTTCAACATGATGCGGTTTTGAATGGTAGCCAGTTACTAGTAAATTATAGTACTGAATGCTACTATGATAAATACAATTTACGTTTTTTTAAATCACACTTTATATTGGTGATTATGAATAAATGAAATTTAGGTGAAAGGATAAAACAACTTTGCAATTTGTGGGATTGTAATTGATTTTAAAACAAAAGAATTAAAAATTAATTAAATCAGATGGTAACCATAGAAATATAATCCATGTGTTACGGACTCAACATGTGGTTAAACAAATATATATTAAAGTGCAGCACACGTAGGCCTTCTTAAAAATAGTCTAAAAGGCATGGAGCGGAGCGAAAGAGCTTGTCTTGAATAGAAACAAGCATGTTTGCACTTGGTATTTTAGGGTACTGTCTGTTACTGATATTACTATGAAGAATTATTTAGGTTTCCCGAGCAAATGCTCGGTCTTCAGATATTTATTATAGACTGAGGAAGAGTGGAAATAATATGCTGATATCGAGTAATATAGGCTACTGTGATATTTATTGTATTGTAAAATAATCAATTTTAGGCATGTTATTGTTATATATTGTTAGCATTGACATTTAGCGACTTTTAATCGTATGTTTTTTTTTTAAAGTTAGCAAGCTTCCCTAAAAATAATAATGTAGTTCATATGTAAATAAGTAGGCTCCTATTTAAATATTTAAAACGTCAAAAATCATACTTTAACATTATAGGCTATTATAGCCTATTAACAATTTAAAATGAAAGTTTGATAGTTACTACGCGGAACTCAAACCCCCCCCCCAAAATTTTTTTCTGGCTACGGCTTTGCTTTCGATACATCTATATATCGAAAAATCGATTTTTCAAGAAATTTTGCCATTGTAGTGATGGCAAAATAAAATCGATTTTTCGGAAAAATCGATTTTTACCATTCGATACATCGATTTTTTGACATCGATTTTTTGTTCACGATTTTTTATCGAAATCAATTTTACTCTTTCGATACATCGATATATCGAAAAATCGATTTTTCAAGAAATTTTGCCATCACTACAAGAATCTTGAGTTAAACCAGTGTTGCCAGCCCGTATGATAATTATCGTTTTGTACGATAATTTGGCCTCTTGTACGATGTACGATTTGGATATGTACGATAGGGTCAATTGTACGATAATTTCAGGAAAAGTGTCATTCTAAAGTTTTGGGGTTTTTATTTTACAAAATCTGAAATGAACCAAATTGAAAATAAAATAATAAAGGTTATAAATGAAAACGCATTGATTAATTTGAAAATATATACACTGGGAACTTTTTTATAGTTTATTCCAAAGCTACATAAACCAGCAATAAGTTATGCCTCATAAACTAAGAACAGGAGCACTAAAAGCAATTAAACGTTGTATTTAAATTGTAAATGATATCTTTTATTTATATAAGTTAAGTCACACATTTCGGTTAAAACACTAGTTTAATGTATTAGTTATTACTATTTAAGAGTGTCTTTACTATAAGAGTTGCAAAATAGTAATTAAAATACATCACACACGGTATGACAAAAGTAGTATTAGTTTGATATAAACTGAGAAATTATTGTGATCTTTGTGTAGTTTCACTATGAATCAGTTCGAATAAAAAAAGTGATGGTTTAAGAATGGAAATTATAAATATTGACTGTCAAACTGAAATGTAGTAAATATTAAATAAGCTTAAAACAATTTGGCTGAGATACACTGTATGGACGACTCAATGACAACTTAATTGATAGAAACATGCTATTTCGAGGTTTCCGACCCCATGGTATGAGTGCACCAATTTTTCTTACCTTCTTGACAGTCAATATTACATGTATTGATATCTAATTACAGATATATTACGGCTGCGGTCTACCCCAGCCAAAACAACAACAATGCTGAATGCCACCTCGTAGCGCTAGGCGAGTTTGATGGCTGCAGAGGTTTACGGGGATCGTGTTTCAAAATTAACCAATTAAGATAGTGATTGGCTTTTTCTAAAAGTAGAAAAAGTTATCTAGTCGGCTATCTTTTTAGAATTTTTAAATAAAATTTCTAATTTCAGTAATAACTGTCTAAAATCATCTGTTTTTAGTTTTGTAAATGCAGAGGTTTACGGGGATCTTGTTTTAAAACTAACCGCTTAAGATAGAGATTGGCTGTTAACTTTTTTTTTAAAGTAGAAAAAAGATCTAGTCGGCTATCTTTTTAGAATTTTAAAATAAAATTTCTAATTTCAGCTATAACTGTCTAAAATCATCTGTTTTTTCTCGATTTTCAACTGAAGTTTTCTATTGGTTTTAATGAACTAAATTATAAAAGTGTAACAGAGGAAAATTAGTACCGTTATTCTTCTTTAATATGACACCTTATTTATAGCTCTAGGCTTCATTTGGCAGAAGATAACACGATTATAAAAACCCCTTGCATTTGGGTGCGCGCCAGGGGTAGACCGCCCCCTTACGTCCGAAAGACGGAACGTACGATACTGATGGTCAAAATACGATAATTTAGGATAGTCTGTACGATAGTTGGCTCCTGGTGAGCTGGCAACACTGAGTTAAACTAAACTAGATGAAAAACATAACCTCATTTACTTCAAGCTTCAAGCCTAAGTTAAGTTTATTTAAAGTTATTTTAAATTAATAATTATGTAATTAATTATGGAAGGTTTAAACGTATAACAGTAACAATTGAAATCTCTATTTCGTTTTCCGTCAATTTTTACGCCTGAGTCACTTTTTATAAAATTTTGATCTGGAATGGCCCATATCCCTGTCTTATTACAATTTAAAGACGGTTTCACACAAGAGATGACATCTTCAAGTTGTCACGGTTTCAATTCTGGTGTAAAACCCGCCTTAACATTAACCTGCTATTTGATAGCATTATTCACTTAACTAATAGGCCTAGGCCATTTATAAAGTTGTCACTTTTTAATGGCAACTGGGTTCAGTATCACATTTTTAAATAGCTTAACTTGGCAGTGGCCCATAGCTGATTAGTAGAGCTCTGGGTTATCACCCAGCGGGCCCGGGTTCAAGTCCCGGCTCGAGGACAAAAATATCGTTCGGCCGCTCCCATCTGTCGGAAGTCACCTTAAGCCTTTGGTCCTCCTGCATAGAAAACAAAAAAGTTCAGGTCTCTCAGGTGAAGAGAATGTTACTGTAGTTAAGTTAGTTACTGATCTCCCTCAACTAAAAAGCCATTCAAATTTGTATTAGGTACTTCACTCAGGATTGAACCTTTCAAATTCAAATTCAAAATTCAAATTCAAAATTTCTATTGTTTTGATTTGTTTATTTTAACATAACATTGCATTTTTTTTATCCACATCCAAGTCTAAAATTAATTTAGGCCCCACTATGTCATGATGGCAGACATACAGTACCGGTAGCCTATGTAAAAACGTTTGGATCCCAAAACTCACCCTATTCTGCTTTTTTGTTTAGGTTACAGCTGAATGGGGGAAAAGGAAATTAAACCTATTGGTAGAAGAGGATTACCAAAAAAACATTCTGCTTTGGATTGTGAAATATGGCAATGGAAAACCAACCTCGAGAAGACAAGAGGAAAGCAGCGCGTCACTAAAAATGAAGTCCAAGCATATGCTTTAGAAGCTTACAGAATAGCTGGAATTACTAATTTTAAGGTAGGGCCTAATTAAAACTGCTTGTTGTACGGTATCTTGTTACATGTAGGTGTACTTGATAATGGCCAGGGCCGGATTTACCGCATGGGCAACATGGGCACATGCCCAGGGCGGCAAATTTCAAGGGCGGCAAAATTTTGGGAAAATTAAAATTTATGTCTGTATGCATGGCGCGTTGTCATCGTCATGGTCGCAGGCCACATAGCCGTATTGTGGTGAAACGGCAAAGGGCAGAATCACTGCAGTCTGCCTGCGCGGAAGCCGCTGATGCGTGGACGAGCGTCTATTGCGCGAGGCAGACGATGTGCTAGTGGTGGGGAGCCGTATTCGTATTCCTCGCCGTCATCAGCCCGGTGGGACATACAGGAGACATTCGGAGCAGCTTAATGACGTCGCTTCACTGTGTGACGGCTATGATGCTGACGTCATAACATTAAAGTTTCTATATTTTGCCGCTACTCGGCTAGTCTCGCTTGCCCTCTTTCTTTCTTTGTTTTGAGTATTGAGGAATCGTTGTTAGTGTAGTAAGATCTTGATAAAGATGAATAAATAAGTAAAGCCTAATCCTAAAAATCTTAAAAGCATTTTATTTACTAATAAATATACCGGTATTCATGTGTACATAATCCTTAACAATTTTTGGATTGGCACTCTTTAAATGTAGTGTTAAGTTAAATTGGGTGTGTGATAGATTGGTGTAGGATTCTGCAATCCAAACCTTGCACTTAACACTTTTGTTGCTAAGGACGTCTTAAGACGTCCAAGATCCACTCGCGGTTAGCGCAGGACGTCCTAGGACGTCCTCTTGTAAGGTTAAGTTTATGGAGCCAGTATATTCTGCGCTTTCATCGTAGGGAGTTGAAACTATGTCATCCCTCGGGGGACATGCTGTAGGTTGACGTCATCATTATAGCTTGCACTTCCTACGCGTCTAGTTGGTGGCGCTCGTGGCGGCAAGCCGGCGAACCTTCTAGTGTAAACAGAGCAGTGTTGTCTGTTGCATGTGCAGTTTCTATGATTGTTAGTGTGTTTTTATGCATCACGTGTGATATTGTAAATCATTACTCATTCATCTAAAGACGTCTTTTCATTTTTCTTTTTTTCACGTGTGAATGATGCAGGTGTGAACATAATCGGACTTATAAGTGACTACAAAGAATAAAACTTGAGAAAATACAAAAATAAACTTGTGATCAACAACAAAATGTTATGAGTCCACCCAATGAGGCTGAAGACGTCTTTAGACGTCCTAACTTATGACGTCATCCTGCAGACCGGAAATAGCTGAAAACAAGTTTTTTTCATCGTATCTGAACTTCAATTACCATAAGGTATTTAAATTGACAGTTAAATTATTTAGCCATATAGCAGTGCTTAAATAGACTTTTAGCAGTCAATGTGTTAAGTTTTGGTTCCAAAAAAACTTTACCAAATTTAAACTTTACTACCGGTAATTACTGTAAATACATCTTACCGAATCCGACTAGGATTCGTTTATGGGGAATTAAGGAATAGGCTGACTGTTAAGACAGTTAAACTTAGTTGCATAAAATTACGTTTCATAGGCCTACTAACCAAAAATATAGACTAGCTAGGCCTAAAACGTTGAACGCTTTGAATCTTTTCTATTCAAACTAAAGCAGGCCCAAGTTTATGTAAGCTAGGCCTGATAAAAACAATACAAAAATACCTATAAGAAAAATAAACATTTTCATTTTGTAAAAGAGTTTTCAAATTCTCCTTAAAAAGACTACCATGATAGAATTCATCCATTTCCATTCATCATCATCTAATCCTATAGAGGTTAGGCCTAGTGTAAACAATATTATTCAGTTGTTGCAGACGACAACTCTGAAATCAAGCGTATTGAGCGCTAGACTGTTCGTAGCGATAACCAAGGAACTAATTCAATGACGTCATAGTTTGCTCCGAATGTCTCCCGTTTCCGTATGCCCCACCGGTCATCAGCCACGGCCATCTCTAGTGCTGTATATAGTAGAGTACTACAGATGGCCGTGCATCAGCCCATCCCGCCAAGTCGCCATTTCGCTTCTGCTTGTTCGGTCAGTGTACAAACGTCATTCGTCAGTGTTTTGTGGCGTTGTTAATGTCGCATTAGAACTGACAGCCTGTACGAGTACGCTTGCGGCTTGCTTGTTATGCAGTAGTGCGTGTGCGGCTGTGTGTTGTTGATTTGCTCATAACTCTTTAATGCTGTGTTTCGTGTGAGATTTCATTTGAATTTGATATAGGCCTACGCAATAATTTTCGTTATATTTTTAAAACATAGGCCTAATGGATGAGCGAAAAAGACTTAGTGGCGCGGAATACCGGAAATTAGCTGAAGTGAAGAAGAAGAAGGAAAATGAGGTGCTTGTCCAAACTTTAAAGTTAGATTCCTTCTTTAAAAAAAGCAATGTCGCCGCAATGTGGCTCCTTGGAGGGTACAAAGGGAGCCGGTGGGGGGGGGGGGGGGGTGAAGGGGCGGCAGATTATTATATGCCCATGGGCGAAGAAAACGTAAATCCGGCCCTGATAATGGCAACAAGGAGAAAAAGAAATTCCATCTAATTTATATGCTCATTGTCATACAGTTCATATAAAATGTTCCTTCTTAGTTTAGCATCCTTGAAACTTGTTCTATAGTAATTTTCCCTTTTACAATAGTTATAAAAATAAAAAAATAAAAATAGAATCTCCCATATCCGGGGTAGAGTTTCATATAGCGCCTACCTTTCTACCGAATGAAAATATCGATCGATACGATCGATATATCGCATCGGATCAATCAATGCGATTGATATATCGCATCGGATCGATCGTTACGATTGATATATCGCATCGGGTCAAAATTTCTATATGTATATCTAATCTTATAGGTAACTATGTTTGTACATCAAAATTCACAATTTAGTATATTGTTGCTAAAAAGTACAATAGTTACTGTATAATGTTGATCAAAATCTAAACCTAAATCTCTCAAAAAACTTATTACTGTAGTCAATGTAAGTTATAACTTATAATGGTTGATTTTTCTTTTTTAACATGAAAACTGAACACTAACACTACTAACTTATATCTATTTTCATTTTCATCCCCTCACCAGTGCACCACACTGCTCACACAACATTTCCTTTGGTACGGTATGAGTTCATTATCTTGTAAAAATCTATCACATTGCTCATTTCTATGACCCAACTATCTAGTATAAACTTTCTATTATAAATAGGTTAATAGAAAGTTTCCTGAAACTTATGAGACTAATCAAAATAACTTAACTATCGATACTGAATATGAAATCACCTAGTAAAATCTTGGTTTTGTTAGATGAACAAACAATAATATTTAGTAAATAAATATAAAAAATTCTCAAAAAACATATGTTTAAAATATTTCATCCGATGCGATATATCGATATTTTATCCGATGTGGTATATCGATATTTCATCCAATGTGGTATATCGATATTTCATCCGATGCGATATATCGATCATATCGATCGATATTTTCATTCGGTAGAAAGGTAGGCGCTATATGAAACTCTACCCGAAAATATGTGTTTATTCATAAGGTGTACAATGGTATACATCAAATGGCGTCATTGAACTAAACTATTAAAATATACACAATCAAAGCATTTCACTGGGAATAGAAATCATATTTAGGCTAAGTCATCTAGGTCATATAGAGGAGTGCTTATTAAACATAATAACATCTCATTAAACCTGTTAAAGGTAAGTTACACGATATGCTCCATTGGAAAGCCTGTTGAAATTTGAAAGATTGTCTGATCTACAACTAACTTATGCTTTGTTTTTTCTGAAACCAACTGTCATTATATCTACGAGTGTTAATGTGGAATATACTCTGACTGTAATCTTTATTTTATGTTTTAATGAATTTCTCAATAGGAAATAGACTATTGGGTGATTATTAAATTGAAGAAAAAATATGTGTTTTTTAAAAGGCACATTTTATTTATAAATTAGGCTAATTGATTAAGTTATGTAGAATCACTCTAAAGATTAACTGTGGTAGAATACACTAAGAATACAAACCTCAGCAGAGCTAGAACTTTTGTTTATTTTAAACTTTTTTCATAACTTAAATTTCTTTAGGCCTACTTAGTGCACAAAAAAGTCTGGTCGCTAACGTTTTTAGCGAATTTCTCTATAGGGAATATTAGCGAATTTCCCTATAGGGAATACGCTATTACGGTAGTAGCCATGGTAAGACCTAAGCCCGGGACCACTTTACTTTTTCATTTTGAGGTCCCCCAGAAGCCAAAAACACCATTTGTTCATTTTCATATATATCTATCTATATATATGTGTCCGTGGTACCGATAACTTTTGAAGGGAACCTCCGATTTTGATGAAATTTGGTATGAAGGTGTAAGACAAGGTCTATTTTCATGAGTTCGCGAACCAGCATTGTCGGGTTATGGGAACGGGGGTTTATGGGGTTTCAAAGGGGTCAAAAATGGGTTTTGGCATTTTTTGACCTCAATTTTCAAAATTCATCAATTTTAACTGAAACCATTTAAAAGAGCTTAAAAAAACAAACAATTTGGTATTTTGAATTTTTATCTTAGCATAACTGGTTACGGGGAAAATCCAAAAATGTGTTTTCCATGTTATTCCTATGGGTAATCAAGAAAACCCTATATCTTGCTTATTTATTGACATAACTCAATCAAATTTGGTATGTACATTATCTAGATAGGGCTCAACTTATAATTGCTTACAAAACCCATATGGCGGCAAAACTACATATTCACCCCCATCGGGTTTATGGGGAAAATAAAAAATTGCCAGAGCTTAATACAATTTTGTGTTTACATTCACCAATTATTGATTAACTTAGATTTTCTAACAACACCCCATGGCAGCAAACCTACATACTCGATCCTATGGTGTTTTTTATGGGGAAAGTAAATAATCTGATATTCCACTGGAAATTTGCTGAGTACGTAGGTCTGCTGCGACGGGGGTATTTTACTATGTGTAACATTCTTAAATACGGTAACTCAACAACAAAAATTCAAAAAATAAATTTTTAAACATTAAATTTGTTTCTATAATAATGTATTAAAACAAAAATACCCATGTTGCAATTTTGTATTTTCCCTATAAACACCATGGGAATGAGGATGTAGGTTTTCTGCCATGGGATGTTGTTATAAAATGTTACTTGTTACGAAATGTATTTTGGTTAAGTAAATATCAAATTGTATCAATGTTAGTCACAGCCTCAACCTCAGGAAAAATCGAATTTGGTCTAAATTTAAGTTTAAAAATAGTAATTTTTAAATTGGTCTTATGGGTTGCTATTTTAATGAAATTACAGCGAAAGGTGTACAAAAATAAAGGAACAGTAATGTTAAGAAGGTGTTTTGAAACAGCTGTTAACAGTGAAGAGATATAATTAGTTGTTGGTGGAAATTTAATAGCTTTATTACCATGACACTCAAAACTGAATTAAAACCAAAGAGAAAGGCTCGGTTAACCTGGTACTAACTACTTTTATTGAACAATTATTTCATTCAGGGTTACCACTCTTTAGTATTAATGTTAATTTAGGTAAATACCCTGAATAGTAGGCGTTTCATTGTGTTGACCATCAGATCACTAACGTCGCATCAGGTCCCTAACTCTAATGAAACTGAATAGATTTTGTTAAACTAATCATGTCTTTACGTGTCTGGTACAATGTATTAAAATGTTTAATTGCCTTTTCGAAAAAGCAATAGTCTTCTATTTGATAAAAATGTTACTTTATTACAGTAATTCTAATTTTTTAAATTAAATATTTTTTTGTATAAAAAATGTATTAATATTTTTTTTGTTCTGATACATTATTTTAAGAATAAAATTAGTGTTTACAGATTTATTTTGGAATTCCTGTTGTTATTTTACAAGTAACAGGTTAACCGAGCCTTGCTCGTTGTTTTAATTCACTTTTGTTATAGTGTAATAATAAAAAACCGGAAGCTATTAAATTTCCACCAACTATACCTCTTCACAGTTAACAGCTGTTTTAAAATACTGCTTAACATCAATGTTCTTTTATTTTTGTATACCTTTCGTTGTTATTTCGTTACCAAAATAGCAACCCATAAGACCAATGTTAAAAACTGTAATTTTAAAACTTAAATTTAGATCAAATTTGATTTTTCCTGGTGATTGAGGGTGTTTCTAAACTTATTTTTTGACCAAAACACTCTTAAATGCAAAGTTTAAGCAAAATCTACCCTTCTAAATTTCAAAATCATGGAACACACATCCCTACAGACATTGCTCGTATTATAGTATAGGATATTACAAATGTGCAACGAGATTCTGTCGTATCTACATTGTCAGCGATCTGATGGCTAGCGACCTGAGCAATTGTGACTTCATTGTCTTCACAAACTTCTAGGTTAAGGCAGACATGAGTGGTTGTCATGTTTTGAAAATCCTTTATCATTTTATTTATTAGTATCAAAATTATAAACGTTAGCGACCTGATACATAATAAAAATACTGTTAGCTAAGTAGACTTGGCTAAATAGAAGCTTTTTGCGGAATAATTCCAAAATGAATTCGCTGGAAGAACTAACAACTATAAACTCGTGTCACATTCCTATATAAACTGACGACAAAGCCGTCCTTCTCTCGCGTGTTTTCGTCGATCTGTTGGGAATTTCAAAATGTGGTGTATGATCCTTGCCGAATTGCGGGACATATATAGCCTATATTTTTTAATAGGCCCTAAGGTGTTTCGTGTTAATATTAAGTTTGAAAACAGTTTGTATTTGGAAATAAAGGGTATTAAGGAATATGAAAACAAGTTTGAAGGTAAATCATTTTATTTATAAAATACCTTGCTTTATGTAATGACTTTGCTTGGTGGGGACAGTTAGCGACCTGTCCAAAATGGCTTTAAAATATTATTTTGACCACTTTAAATTATAACAAATTCTAATTTTTTTAGAGTCATAGGCAGCTTCATACATATAACTAACTTATCACCAGTGGCGGCTTCAGGGGGGGGGGGGGCCATGGGGGCCATGGCCGCCCCCCGAGAATTTTCAGCCAGTAATTTTTTGGGGGCTTAAAAAATAATAGTTACATTTTAGTCACAAAAATTATCTATTTTTAATGAAATTGTGACATTGTTTATTTATATTTATCTTTAATTTGTATTAATTATGATTAATAACAACATTATTACATTTTGAGGAAGTTTTGGAGGTACTTAAATTGTGTGCGCGCGCGGCAGATGACACGGACAACGGACGGGATGAGGGACGAGAAGACTGTGACTGTAACGTGAATGCCATCAGCTGATCGGGACTGTTGACAGTGGCTTCAGGGGGGGGGGGGCGATCGAGCCATGGCCCCTTCCCCCACAAGAAGTTTTTGCTAGTAAATTTATTGGGAGTTTAAAAATAAAACGTTAAATTCAGTGTTGGAACCTTGCTCGTTGTTTTAAATTTACTTTTGTTATTAGTCATGCTAATCAGGCTATTAATATTACAACAATCAACTATAAGCTACCTCTTTACAGTTAACAGATGCAATAAGAATGCTTAAAAGTAGTATTCTTTTATTTTCGTTTACCTATCATTGTTATTCCGTTACAAAGATGGCAAAACATAATACAAATGTTAAAAATTACATTTTTAAAACTTAATTTTAGACCATTTGATTTTTGCTGGGGTTGATACTATTTATTAACTTATTTTTGGGCCGAAACACTATTAAACGCAAAGTTCAAACAAAATCTACCCGCTTTATTTCAAGGTTGTGGAAAATACATCGCCATATAGACACTCCTCGTAATAAGATTTTGCGCTGCGCGCAGCAGACGACACGGACAAAGCGACGAGGACAGTCGACGGTACAGTATTTTATTGGTGGTATTATTGATTATTGTGAACGTCGTCGTCTGGTCGAGGTTGTTGAATAGAGTCATAGCCATAGCCTTCTTTTTGGAACAGAATTTTTAAAGATTGTTTTAATAACCGTACGATATTTCAAACAGTTTAAACTTTGTATTAAGTGCTGAGAATAAAGTTTGAGCTGGGATCATTTAGAATTGATGGAGTAGGCCAACTGTAGGCCTACTTTTGTTTTACTATGGGGTGGATAGTGAAGCTACATCTGTCGGATTTATATGATTACAGTACTTGGAAACCATAAGGGACTAACATTAAAACTTAGCCGTATTAGAGGGGGAAAATAAATTTCAAATCTCGCTTTTATGAAAATAATAGCCTACCTGATAGGGGAGAGCTCAAAGTCAGAGTTAATTTCGATAGTCATGACGACACTGGACCACGGGTTTTGTTTTTTACCGCTAAGTGCATTTAACAAATTAACACCTATATCTGATTTATTATTTAAACGTTTTTTTAATAAAACACAAAATGACTATAATACTTTAACCATTTACTTTATTTTTAAATCAGTCTCTTTAGTTCTACTGCTTAAGAGAAGCATGTAAAATCATGAGTCTCAACATTAAAACTCCAACTGACTGCAGTTATTTGCGTGATGCGTACTTGGTTTCTGCTGCAACCCACCAGATTGTCTAAATACAGAAACAGGAATGAAAATACCCCATTTGATTTACATTAAGAAAATGCCCTTAAAAACTAGTTATGTATTTATGAAGGTACATAATCACTCAAACCTTGAAATTAACAATTGTTAAACTGGATTTTAGTAAATCTTTATAAAAACAGTGATAGTTTTGAAAAATTCAGAGAGATTAGGAGTATATTCCTGTCAATTTGTGTCTTCTTTTACTGAAGTTAGGTTTCAATGAAGTAGCTAAAATAATATAGTTAGATTTAGCAAATAGTTTCAAAGTAGGCTATCATCAATATATCGATTTAATCTAGGAAAATAATACTATTTATAATGGAAAATAATACCACCAGTGATCAGCAATTTATACTACCCCCCCCCCCCCCCATCACGATACCTACGGTCGCCACCCCCCTCCCACCTTAGAGGCAATGGCCCCCCCCCCCCGAAAATCGGCTCTGGAGCCGCCACTGCTTATCACTAGAATATTAACTTGAGATTTTAACCTAATAAAAAAAATAAAATAAAAAAAAACTGTAGGATATAAATTCTTCCTCAATTTGATATTTACCCTACTACGGTAGTAGTTACTGTAATACCTAAGCACGGGACCATGATGCTTGTTCCCTAGAAGCCAAAAACACCATTTGTTCAAATAAATATCAAGCCTCATCACAGACAAAAGATATCTTTAAAGTTCCCCCCAGAGTTGTCTTTAAAAGACCGCCATAACTCTTAAAGATATCCTTTCCAAACCTAAGCTTTCTTTGGAAGTAAATACCAACGACCATAAATAGGGCCCAACCCTACAAAAAGTCCTGATATCTTGTATGCAAACACATAGGAGAATCCCCTACTTTCAATAGCAGTTCCACATCAAAGATATGCAAGACACCGTCAAACTTAACATGTGAATTGAATAACGTTGTATACCATATCCAGTATAAGAAAAGTCTTTAGACTTTTTAATATCTCGACAACCAATGGAGATAGAGCAAAGCTTCAAAATACTAAATTGTGTGTTTTTTTTTTTTTTTTTTTTTTTTTTTTTTTAGCTAAATCCAATGGCTAAAACAAAAATATAAAATTAAAAAAAAAATACATATGAAAAATGCAAAAAACCCATTTTTGGGCTACAAAACCCCCCAAAACTACCCTTTCCGGTAGGTCGATATGTCTGTTTACGAACTCATACAAATAAATGTAGGATTACACATCTCTACCAAATTTGGTGTCAAATTTGGTGGGCTATGTTTGTAAAAAACTCATTGAAAAAATGGGCGATTTTATCTGGATCACTGACTGTGTTTCCATCTATTGTGAATATTGGAAGTGAATTTACTGATGTTTTGTTGCCTTTCTCATTGTTTATGACTTGCCAGACTGCTTTAGATTTATTATCAGCTCTTTGGATGTAATCTGCTGACTCTTTGCACCTCAGCATTTTAAGCCGCAGATCATACTCTTTTTTCACTTTTACCATGGCGCTTTTATCTTTTTCATCACCAGTCATGTTGTATGTTTCAAGATGTGCTAGAAATTCAGATTTCAGGTCCAGTGCTCTTTTATCTGCAAAGTTTTTCGGTTTATGTTTCTTTGATCTAATTTTCTTTATGGGGCACGCTATATCTATTGCTGCTTTGATAGTATACAAAAAGCTATCATAGGCCTGGTCGGTACATCGGGCACTTGTAACCTTATCCCAGTTCTTGTTTTCAAGGATTTCCTTGAGATTGTTGAGGTTTTCATGGTTTAATATTCTGCTAATGGAATTTTGGTTAGATTTGGAGGGTTGACTGACTTGTATTGTGCTTAGTTGAGCTGTGTGATCGGATATTCCAGTACTAATAACTATTACAGACAAATGTTCTTTTTCAATGTTAGAGCATACGATATCGATGGATGTCTAGGAAGTGGGGGTTATCCTAGTAGGGGGGAGTGGGAGCCTTGAGATGTTGTGGCTGGCAAGAGTGTCATTTAACTTTCTTGACTTAGTGTCATGTTTCAGATTATCGACATTTATGTCCCCTACAATTATGGTAGAATGTTTTTCTGCTTTGGTATTTTCAATTGCTGTAGAGAGTATGGTGAGGGCCTCATCCAGTTGGTCCACTGGCGGTGGTCTGTATATGCCCATGATGTAAAGTTTTTCTTTTTTTAATGTCACTCTAATAGCAGCAATTACACACACCAGTTCTTTACTTATTTCTTCTAGGTCTAAAGTATCGGTGCTTTCTTCCAGTTCTTCCCCGACAAAGATAGCAACACCTCCTTTATAATGTTCCACTCGGCTGTAGTAAGCTTTTAATGTGTATTTAGGTATTCGAGTGTTCAAAATACACTCCTCATTTTTCCCATGTTCTGTTAAGACAAGTATCTGGGGCTGTAATTCTTGCAGTAGTTGTATTAGTCTGTCTATTTTTTTGTTTGGTAGTACATCAATGTTCTGGTGAAGAATATTTAGCTCTGATGTTTTTTTAGGTTGCTCGGAGAGAGGGGACCTTTTTTCTATGTCTTCTCTTCTGCTCTTGGGTGCAACAGTAAAAAATGGTCCGATGTTGGGTTAAAATTGTTAGGAAGGCTTTCTTCTTTCTTGTTTAAATAAAAGCTCTTATTTATGTCATTATAAAAATCGAAATACTTTGTAAAAAATTCTTCAATATTATAAGCAATGTTAAAAGCGATGACTTGAGGATGCGATATTCTCTGGTGAGGATTAACGTCCGCACTAGTGAATACTAGTTCATCCATGAAGATCATCCTCATAATTAGACCAATTCGTATATGTGAGGTCAAATTGTGGTTCGGATCCCATGTTAAACTGTAGGTCCCTAAATATCATTGGCTGTTGGACTATTAATTAACAGTCCTGTCTAAGGAGAACGTCGGCCTTAGTCAGTAACAAGACTACAAGATCGCACCACTATCATCCTACACTCATCTCTCATTCATATTCAGGATAAAATACCCACTATGTGAGGTCCCTGTCTCAAGATAGTGATATGTGAGATGAAACTATTTAATTCCATTAAAAAGAACAAATACAGTAGAATTTTGATTATTCGGATGTAAAAAATTTGAACCATCAATAATCCGAATTTGTATCTAGCAAGAATTGAAACATTGTATAGCATCTGCATTGCTATGCTCTCTCCAGGCCTGCACAGTACCAGAGCGATACTCTGTGCGATACCAGAGCGGGCGCGATACTTTTTCTTGGGAATTCTTGTGCGATACCAGTGGTCCGTGCGATACCATGTTGTCTTATGGAGCCGCACACACCAGAGCGAACTGCGATCCGCGATACCTAGGGGAATGCGATACTGTAGCGATAGTATCGCAGTAACGCTGCATTCACTGTTCGCAGCGCTTTATCGTCGCGATACCATGCTGCCAAACCATGAACTACTCAGGTTTGTCTGTGCTGTGCAAGTTTTAACAACAACAACAACAGTTCTTCGGCACTAATAGCTTCACTGAAGTGGTAATTTTCCTTTTCAATAATGTCAGTAATCAAACTCAGCAACTCATAAAAACATCCCTGATTAATTCTAAATTATATGTAGAATATTTTTTCATCTTTTCGTAACTGGGGCATGAGCGTATGGTACTCGCCAAATTGCAGCCGTTCTTTATTTATGTCGTGTATCCAAATTTTTCTCTGTCGCTCGTCTTCTAGCACGGCTAGTAACAGCAACGATTCTTCTTCATTGGACAATGTCATGGTCACACAGTACAGTTACAGTATACAAAAACTAACTATAACACAATGTCTAGATAGTCACACAATCACTGCACCCTACACTCCCCTGAGGTGTACTGGCTTCCCGCGCGTCTCTTTTTCCCGCTCTGGTGTGGAAGCACCTGTTTCCGCTGCGATATTATCGCCCAAGTACCGCAGATAAAATTCCAGGAAGGTATCGCGTCGCTCCAGCGATAAAGTATCGCTCTGGTCTGTGCAGGCCTTACTAGAGAGAGAGCGATGCAGGAATAACAGCAAAGTAAGAAATAGAGAGTGGTGGTGGAAGGGGGGAGGGGTTTAAGGTCATACAGCCAATTCTGCACTCAGCTAACTTATGGGCAACTGTCCCGCCACCGGCTAGTCGCCGAGTCACGTTAGTTTTCTGCGGTACCATTGACTATGTACACTAACGTGAATAGACCTCTCATCCAATACATTTAGTTTGAGGCAAAAATTTGGAAGTTGGGTGTACGCGGCACCAGAGTCGCTGCCATCGATGTTGTTATTATTCAGCTGAATTTACAGTGCTGCAAAAACACTTTACCAAAACATAAACATAACTTTCAGTTATAAAATGTTTCATCCTTGGTTGAGAAGAGTGGTAATACTGATTTATCTATCATATGTTACATGAACTTCCATGTACACCGCACGAGATCGCACCACCGTCAATAGGTTTCACACACGCCTACGTTATGAGAAGTCTACTCACGTTAGTGTATATAGTCAATGGCGGTACTCTGTGCTTGCATTATATCACACATAGTTATGTTTCTGTGATGTACTAAGTTATAGTTAAGGACTTAGCTGCAAAAACAAACCATTACCACAGTTCATAAGCCCATCCTGCATTTTATTTAAATCTCAAATAATGTCTGATGATTTACTGTACGAAATCAACCCGAATGCTTTCTACTGTATATATATCAAGATATATTAAAAATCTAAAATAATATAAATCAAAATCAAACTACTTCACCACTATACAAAAAAAAAAAAAAAAAAAAAAAAACCAAATAAAAACATTTATTAGGAGTCTCTACCTGTTTAATTGTTTTCACCAAACTGCTTCAATTTCAACAACATACCAAGTCTGGATTTAAACCGGGAATTAGCTGATTGCGGAATGCATAGAGATTCACATTTCATTATAGGTAGGTAGCATGTCATGAAATTTATCGAGTTCCAATTATTTCTAAGGAGCATTGTAATAAACAAATGTATAACCTCACAAAGGTGAAGTAGGTTAGTGACTCGGATCAGATGTAAAATAAATAATTGTTCAAACTTGGAGATTTAATTTTTTTAGAGTAGTTTGAAAAAAATATCGTACGTTAACTTGTCCAGAAGGTGTTTAACGGACTCATATGATAATCCCGCACTCGACTTCGTTGTGTCGCTGACTAGATGAGACACGCTGTTTACATGTGATTGTTTGATGACTCATCGTGCCAGAGGGGTGTGAATTGACCTTGAATTGGGGTACATCCGGACTTTAGGACAACATAATCTAACGTGCAACCAAATACGTACCAGCTATTGTTAGATTTTTTCCAACGGCATGTCCTTTTGTGTTGTTACTTTTTGTCTATATTGATAATCGTAGTCTTGTCATATGTATGTTTTTCACAAGAGTTGCCATCTACATAAGCGATTTTTTTGTAAGTGGTTGAATTTTGAACAAAACAATTATTTGCACATATTTAATTAATTATGAATGTTTGTGGCAGCATCCAAGCTAGTAACTTATTTCAAAGTAAAGCTTTACTTACATTAGCCTAAAGATGTCAAATGTCGTTATTTGCGGGACATGTTTCAAACCATTACGGTTCATCTTCAGCCGCTTTTGATGATAAAACTAAGCCCATCTTGCGATAGTTGTCAAACGGGGATTCCCGACACATAAACGTACACGGACACACACGAAACAAACAGTCACACTTAATAAATTATAACTTGAACCGTACGGTACACGCATTGTATCCACTCGCACTTTACCGGTCGGTGATCGTAGGCCTACTGCGGGTAGACTGACTTGAACAGGAATACAATGACGTGTTCTTATCAGCTGATTGGGGTGGCACTGGACTTTTAATGTTATCTAAACTGTCAAACAGCCTGAATGTGATTTTATCCCTAAACTCTCCTTTTTTATTTAAAAGTATTTCTTTCCCATATTGATGTGCATACTTATAAATAAAATATTCTTCCCACACTATTGCCTTGTTTTTGTTGTTACATCGTTTTAATACCTTTAATGACTGGTTAAAATCTATTTTGTGTTCAGTGTTTTCCTTTAAGTGCTGGGCTACTTTGGAAGTTGGGTTCCTTTGATTTATTGCACTGTGTTCCTTAAAACGATCCGAAAAAGTTCTGTTTGTATATCCTATGTATTTTAAATTACATTGAGTCCCACTGTTACATTCAATAAGATATACTCCTTTAGCTTTATCTTTATCTGACAACCGTTTATTCTTATTACTAAATGACGTTTTACTGATTTTAAATCCAGGTTGTATTTTATTCTTCTTTAATACATTTCCAATTATTTCAGAGTATTTATTTGTATAGTTAAATGGAACAAATTTGTTGTTGTCTACAGTGGGCTTTGCTGGTTTAATCATTTTTATCTTAGTTTTTCTAACCATGTTATCAATCATAGTGGGCTCATATCCATTTTTTACAGCTATGCACTTAATTGTTTCTTTTTCTCTGGCGTATTCAGTAGGTGATAAGCTATAATTCAATAATCTGTAAACCATTGACCTGAACGCAGATTGTTTGTATTGATATGGGTGATTAGAGTTGTTAGGGATTACTAGGTCTGTTTGAGTTGGTTTTCTGTATACACCAAATTCTACCTTATCATTGTTTTTTATCACCTTTATGTCCAAGAAACTGATGACACCCTTTTCTTCGACTTCCATTTTGAATTTAATAGCAGGATGTACACTATTCAAGTATTTTAATAAAAGTTTTGATTGTCTTTTTGTACCCTTGAAACTTATAAAAGAATCGTCAACATAACGGTAGTAAAATTTGATTTGATTACAATGTGGATTTTTTTAGTTTAAAATTTCTTTCTCCTCAAATGCTTGCAGGTAAACTTCAGCTAACAAAGCTGATAACGGACCACCCATTGGAAGGCCTTTAGGATCATAGTACGTTTTATTTTTCCATTGAAAATAATTTTGATCGATTATTTCTTCTACCATAGTTTTAATACAATTTATTTCAGGCTCAGAAAAATTGTTGGATTGTTTTAATCTATTTACAAGAGCAACTACCGCCTCCTCCCTTGGGATATTGCCATACATATTGTCTATGTCTACAGTTACAAATACTTCACTTCCATCTATGTTGTGCATTTTTAACCTATCTATGAATTGCTTCGAATTGCTGCATGTATTTTCTGATTGTATGTCGAGACCAGATTTGATTACTTTTGTCAAGTGCTTACTTAACTTGTATGAGGGGGCATTTATACTGTCAATGACAGGTCTTACTGGTAGTTCATCCTTATGAGTTTTGATTAACGGTTTGAATTTGGGAGGACTGGCTTTAGGGTTATATAAAAACTTCCTATTTCGGGGGTTAATGGCACAGTTGTTATCAATCAATTCCTTGATTCTCTTATTATAAACTAAAGTTTTGTCTTTAATCTCATATGCTCCACTGTTTTCGAAGTATTTATATTTATATTTATTTTTTTGTTTCGTGTGTGTCCGTGTACGTTTATGTGTCGGGAATCCCCGTTTGACAACTATCGCAAGATGGGCTTAGTTTTATCATCAAAAGCGGCTGAAGATGAACCGTAATGGTTTGAAACATGTCCCGCAAATAACGACATTTGACATCTTTAGGCTAATGTAAGTAAAGCTTTACTTTGAAATATATATCAGGTGTCAAGGCTGTAGTCATCAAATAACTAGTAACTTAGCTGTTAAATCTTGAAAATATGAGTTCTTTAGATAAAAGATCATAGTTATTATTTATTTAATGTTATTTTGAAGAAAAAAAAAATTGCCTTGGGTATTATATTACAGAGTTGGTCGCCTGTCGTGTACAGCAGTGCACGTGCTTCAAGAATGACAATGAACCTCAAGACAATGTTTTGTAGGTGTCGTTTAAAATGTAATACGTGTTTCGTGTTTATTTTTAATCGAACTGATGTTGCAAAAGCTAAGACAATTTTATCTAATGACATAGTTTAGTGTGCTATGACATGTACCCGTTGATGGAGTAAGCTCCAAAACGGCTGTCATACAAGGACATCATTTGGATCTTGTTTGACGGTAAGCAGTAAAACTACAATATTATATCTGCACAGGAATCGCTACACTTGAGATTTTAACTATCGACTGTTAAAACTGCTGTGTACAATTGGTTTATTGGATCGACTACATATCACATCAAAATGATACCTATTGGCATCGTTGTAAGCTATGGAGAAATCGAATTAAATCGAGCTATCGATTGTTGAAAGCACGCTTCTAAGTCGCATCGGTTGGCAGCGAGTGGCGCCCCCAGCGGACAATCTTGTCATTCAGCGTTTCCATATTTTAAAATTGCTAGATCGCTCTATTATTTTATTATTTAGTTTATTATTTAAAGTTTTATTGCTTAAAAAAACCCATTACACTGAAAATATAAACTTACATTTTTTAACCTGTGGGTTTAACCAATGGAGCTACAAGGTAGACACGTTGTGGGACTGTTATTAATTAATTGTAAGTGTAAGTGACGCTGTACATCATAATGTTTTATTACAGGCGAGTGATGGCTGGTATAGGAGATGGCGCGTACGGTGGAAAAATTCCGATGTTATCAAGGTAGGTTTGAGTGTACCTTATATGAATATTTCTCAGTTGAAAACTAATTGTAAATTTAAGAAACATACATTATTTGAAATGTTATTAATTAAATGTAGACATGATAGTTTCCTAAGCTTTATAAGATGTCTAATCAACATAATAAAAATAGCACTGCAACAACTAAATTGGCTTAAATTGACTTAATTGGTAGTAAGATTTTATTTCATCCACCCTAGTTTAGTTTTACGGTGAGTCAAATTCCAATGATTAGAAATAATTAATACATTTAGGAAACCAGTTGTAAGAATTTATTTGACAACTTTATTTGTACAACGCATTATTGAATATTGTTCAGAATTTAAGTATAGAAACTTTCAAGTAATAAGTAAAGTAAATAATCTGAAATTCCATTGGAAATTCGCTGAGTACGCAGGTCTGCTGCGACAGGGGTATTTTAGCTTAACATATTCGCTTCTAAGGGCCTAAGACATGTAAGGTCACCAGGTCCAGGATGCTAATTTTTTTTCATTTTATAGTTTTGCGCTGGAAATAAAAGTTTTTAGCAAAAAAGTAAATAAATTTGGAACTTTAAAATAAAATACCCCCATCGCAGCAGACCTGCATACTCAGCGAATTTCCAATGGAATTTCAGATTATTTACTTTCCCCATAAAAACACCATAGGATCGAGTATGTAGGTTTGCTGCCATGGGGTGTTGTTAGAAAATCTAAGTTAAGCAATAATTGGTGAATGTAAACACAAAATTGTATCAAGCTCTGGCAATTTTTTATTTTCCCCATAAACCCCATGGGGGTGAGTATGTAGGTTTGCCATATGGGTTTTGTAAGCAATTATAAGTTAAGCCCTATCTAGATAATGTACATACGAAATTTTATTAAGTTATGTCAATAAATAAGCAAGATATAGGGTTTTCTTGATTTCCCATAAGAATAACATGGAAAACCTATTTTTGAATTTTCTCCGTAACCAGTTATGCTAAGATAAAAATTCAAAATACTAAATTGTTTGTTTTTTTAAGCTATTTTAAACGGTTTCAGTTAAAATTGATGAATTTCAAAAATTGAGGTCAAGAAATATTAAAAACCCATTTTTGACCCCTTTGAAACCCCATAAAACCCGTTCCCATAACCCTGCAATGCTGGTTCGTGAACTCATGAAAATAGACCTGGTCTTACACCTTCATACCAAATTTGATCAAAATCGGAGGTTCCCTTCAAAAGTTGTCGGTACCACAGACATATATATATCTATCTTCTTATTTCTATAAGGGTTTCGTCTGTTACGTCCCTTTTTCTCTCGACCTACTGAACGAAATTTGGTATGAAGATGTAAGACCAGGTCTATTTTCATGAGTTTGCGAACCAGCATTGTAGGGTTATGGGAACGGGGTTTTATGGGGTTTCAAAGGGGTCAAAATTGGGTTTTTGGCATTTTTGGACCTCAATATTCAAAATTCATGAATTTTAACTAAAACCATTTAAAAGAGCTTAAAAAAACAAACAATTTAGTATTTTGAATTTTAAACTTAGCTCAAATGGTTACGGGGCAAATCCAAAAATATGTTTTCCATGTTATTCTTATGGGAAATCAAGAAAACCCTATATCTTACCTATTCATTGACATAACTTAATAAAATTTGGTATGTACATTATCTAGATAGGGTTTAACTTATACTTGCTTACAAAACCCATATGGCGGCAAACCTACATACTCACCCCCATGGGGTTTATGGGGAAAATAAATACCCCCCGTCGCAGCAGACCTGCGTACTCAGCGAATTTCCAAATTAGTAATATTAATTTTGACCAGCTAAACATGTAAACAAAATTTCATCACGTGCTCATAAATAGGGAAATAAATTAATGTCTATTCTCCTTAAGATAATTATAGGGAAAGAGTATGCAGGTATGCTGCCATGGGGGACACTTAAAGTAGGTTTTTAGCATAGAAAAAATTTATTTCGACCATATAAAGCCATATAGTAAGTTTCATCAATACTGTCCATAAATAAAAGAGTTTGCCTATTCTCCTTATGATTAACATGGGAAAAGAGTATGCAGGTTTGCTGCCATGATAAGTAAAAAAACCGAGATTTTTTACCTTAAATGGATGAATCTCAACAAAATGAAGCTAAATACCAAGTTTCATCCAAAAATATTGGTTAATAAGTGAAATATTAACACATCATTATCCTCCATAAGATTAACATTGGAGCCCCAAAAGACAATGTACTGTCTTTAGACTTTGTAATATCTCGGTAACCAATAGAGATAGAACAAAGCTTCAAAATACTAAATTGTGTGTTTTTTTGAGCTAAATCCAATGGTCAAGATAAAAGTTTAAAATTTTTTAAATTTACATATGAAAAATGCAAAAAACCCATTTTTGGGGTACAAAACCCCCCAAAACTACCCCTTCCGGTAGGTTGATATGTCTGGTTTTCGAACTCATCCGAATAAACGTAGGATTACATATCTCTACCAAATTTGGTGTCGATCGGACCATTTTTACGAAAGTTATCGTGTCTAGGGACACATACATATATATATACATATATATATACATATATATATATATATACATACATATATATATATATATATATAAAAATTTTAATGACTATTATTTTTGGTCTCTGGGCACCTTAAAACGAAAAAGTAACATGGTCCCGGGCTTAGGTCTTACCATGAGACCTACGGTAATAGCTTATTCCCTATGGGAAATTCGCTAAAATTGCCAGAGCTTGATACAATGTTGTGTTTTCATTCACCAATTATTGATTAACATAGATTTTCTAACAACACCCCATGGCAGCAAACCTACATACTCGATCCTATGGTGTTTTTATGGGGAAAGTAAATAATCTGAAATTCCATTGAAAATTCGCTGAGTACCAAACGCAGGTCTGCTGCGACGGGGGTATTTTAAATTCCAAACAACTTTTCAACAGATTTTCAAGTGTACAGTCCTATTGAAACCTCATGAAACCCTTTTGGAACTTGTCAATGTGTGGTTGATCACCATGTGCATGTGTGTTTGACATACACATGTGCATGTATGCTGAAGATATGAGTTTACTGTTAAGTAGTAAACGACACTTTGTAGTAGTAGGACGACACTTATTGAGATAATTTACCAATATGGGGAAGGACGACACTGATCGAGATAATTTAGCAATATGGGGAAGGACGACACTTATTGAGATAATTTAGCAATATGGGGAAGGACGACACTTATCGAGGTAATTTAGCAATACGGGGAAGGACGACACTTATCGAGATAATTTAGCAATACGGGAAAGGACAACACATATTGCAATAGTTTAGCAATAAGGGAAAGGACAGCACTTATCAAGATCTATATATTAATAGACAAGCATGTTTCATTTCCTCATTTTACTTTCTCCCCACTATACCATAGTACATGGAGAATGTATTGTTTTCGTCAAAATTTTCGAATTTGAGTTGTTGGTGGATTTATCCGTTTTGGTGCCCCCTGGTTCCAAAAAAGTGGTTTTCAGAGTGATGTCTGTGTGTGTGTGTGTGTGTGTGTGTGTGTGTGTGTGTGTGTGTGTGTGTGTGTGTGTGTGTGTGTGTGTGTGGGTGTGTGTCAGGATGTAAACAGAGCTAGAGAATGCCCCAAAGGTCCGATTTTGATGAAATTTGGTATGTATGTCCAAACCCACGATAATTCCAGGCGTTTTTTTTTTTTTCATTTTTTTGCATTTTTTATTTTTAAGGGTAGTTTACCCCCAAAAACCCTCAAAAAACACAAAAATTTCAAATTTCTCAAAAACGGCTCTAATGATTTTGATAAAATTTTTGTGGTTTATTAAGTTTAAAATGCGGAATAAAATGGAATTGTAAAACTTGGTGCAGATACAATAAAAAAATGTGAGTTGTTTTGCCCAATTTAATGAAATAAATACTGGTAATTTGTATAGCTTGCAGAAGAATTACTGAACTCAATAAATTTCTTTTATACAGAAAATAAAGGAAATTACCTTAATCAGTTGAAAAAGTAGCTTTGTACACCACATCTAATGAAAGATTTTCAGTTTATTTGTATTTAAGTGTCATTTCTTACAGGATGTTGAAAAAGAAGATAAAACTGAGGTCACAGCAGACGCCGAGATGGAAGATACTCTCGTCCCACCAAAAAGGAGGAAAATTGAGTCGTACTCTGTAGAAGAAAAAGTTAAAAATACTACAAATTTTAATGAGAGAGCAACAACAAAAATATGCGCTGATAAGAACAATAAAAAGAGTTGTAATGAGCAATCAGTAGTTTCAACAGGTCATACTAAAATTCAATCATCCGTCTCCTCAGAAGATCAGACAAGGAATACATCAGAAAATGCAACAATAAAAACCAAATTTCCAGTTGAGTTAAACACTATGAAATCTGGGTCAGATTCATTGATTCTAGGTGTAAATTATGTTAAACTTAAAAAAACCAAGAGTAACAAAAATGTAATCTTAGTCCATCCTAAGGAGTCTTTAGAAACAAAGTTAATTTCTAGTTTTGTAACTACTGAGATACCAGACTCAATTAACTTTAACCAATTATTTGACATGAAAGTTTGTTGCAAGATTCAATCAAATCCAGAGCACATCAACGTGACTGAGACAAATTCAGTTGATTCGCAAAAACTTAATTTTCTACAATCTTGTGAACAGGATAAAATACTACAGAATGAAAATGAAAATATCTGTCAAGTTGGTTTTGAAAAGAAACTCAAGCTTATCGAAACCAGAGAAGAAATGAACTCGTGGGCTGTTGTGAGTCAAGGACAAATCAATGTTAGTTCGGTACCTGACAATCCAGTGTGCTCTCAATCAGATAGTGGAATCTCTATTCCATCATCAAGTGGGACTTCTGAAGTTTCAGATTCTTTTATATTATCTCAAGTGTATGAACAGAATGAAATGGATTTCAGTGAACACGAACATGAACTGTTTTGCGATTCTTGTGAAGATTTTCATCCTAGACAAAAATGTTCACATTTTGGACGTAAGCAAAAGAAAGAAGTCAAGAATAGTTTCTTACTAAGTTGTGTTTTTGAAAAGAAAGAAACTATACCAGTGGCTGATTTTTCTGTGATAAATATAAAATCTGATAGGAATCTTGCCAATAATACCTGTGATTCATTAGATTCGCAACTGAACAATCCTAGAGTGGTAGCGCCCAAAGGAAAACGATATTTAGTGCAGTTTAAAAGTAAAGTTGTTAACTATGCTTTAAACCACAGTGTGAAACTTGCTGCAGAGAAGTTTAAAGTAAACCGGAACACAATAGCTGAGTGGCTTGCAGAGAGAAATAGATTTTCTACCTGTATGTCTGTGCAACATGTTGATCAGGTAATGAATGTCACATCATTAACTTATGATTTAATATAAAACTAAAACTTAGTATAGCCTGTTGTAAGATGGTTGAGAAATGCTTTTGTTTACCACAGTTACTGTTTTGAATGCAATTTTCTTAGAACTATATCTGTGGGTTTACATTTTTGTGGTTCAAAACAAGTGGACAATTAGTAATTCAAAACTAATCTTAGTTATAACCTATTATTTCAAATTTCAATTGCTAATTATCAATTTTACATATAACAATTTCAAAGTCTTGAATCTTCTATGGAACTCCGCTTCTCCATTACCTAATATGGGACATTACCGGTACCTAATAACTATCTGACATCAATAAGTATCATAAAAATTTGATACTTATATAGTAAATATTATAATGTCACTTTTAAAAGATATACAGGCCTAGTTAAGGAAAATCATAAATAGGCAATGTAAGTTTTGTGTGTTTAGTGGTAGATGTAGTTAAATATTTTAAGAAAATTACGGATCACACTAAAAATTATTTAATTCAAATATAAGTTTTTAAGACATAACTTACTTTCTGAACTGATAATACATCTGGTTGACTGGCCCACTTTGTAAATGATGAGTCATCGGTGGGAAGGGACCTGATCCGCAGGAGCAGAGAATGCTACAGATATACAAATACCCAAAATTACTAAGCAAAGCAGCATAATATTAATGAAGAACCGCTGGACGCCGATGTAATCGGTTCCATACTTTGAAATGCCAGCAGCCTATCTCACCCTCCCGAAGCTTCGATCGATGATCGAAACTGCAACGAGTACCCAGATCTTTTTCTTAACAACATTTATTCAAAAGGTGAGAAGTGATATTTCAATTGTTTGATATTGAAAAATTACAAATTAGATGTGTCAATAGGCCTATTTTTAAACACAAAATCGGCAAAAACGGTCTGGCATTCCTGGACATACTTTAAGAAAATAACCAGCACTTTTGGGTAGGTAATAAAAAATGTCACCAGCTCTCAAAGGGTTAACAATATAAGCACATATATTTGGTTTTATGTTGTTGGAAATATTTTTGTAAATCTTATCTTATACTCTAAAACAAGCTCCGTTTGTCCGGGCAAAGTTTTTTTTTTTCTCTCCAAGGATTTTTATATTTTTTGATTGAATATGGGGGTTTTGGCCACCAGAAATCGATTGGAGCTGGTCCCATAGCTGGGAAAAATCCGATTTCGGGCTAGAGCCCTTCAAAGTTTCCATGTTCCATATGGAGATTTTATTAATTGAACAAAAATCAGCTGATAACTGTAGATATAAACCAATGTGTTACATCTTTAACCTGTAGTTTAAGACAATTATACCAAAGTGCAGCACCCGTAGACTTGGCGAGTGAGCGAAGCGAACGAGCTTGTCTTTAAAGTGGAAGAGCGCGAGTGAGCGGAGCTAAAGTGCTTTGTGTGAGAACGAAAGTAATCATTTTACCGAGCTTAATCTCGGTCCCCCTGGTACTGATTTTAAATTATGTGGTGTGCATAACTAGTAATTGAACCTCATAAACATGTTAATGTAGGCTACTATATGATTGAGCAGGTTTCCCTTTGGGAAAAGAAGAATGGAATTTTCAATAAATAATCTTTATATAACTATTAAATTTGGGCAGATTTGGAACAGTTTTATATCTGTTCATCATAGATGTATAAGCTAATTATATTAGGCAACAAAAACACTTTTTGCTGGGTTATCGGAGTGGTAATTTTTAACTAGGTTGGCCATCTCCAAGAAGTTACTGGTAACAAATTTTGTCAATACAATGTCATGTGTAATGATGGCTTGGTTATTAGCATGTTGCAGAAGACACTGATTTTCTGGCCTGGCTGGAAGATTCAAAGTTTAACCTGACCAATGAACTGTTGAAGCAGAAAACCCAAGAGTGGCTTCTCAACAGCCAAACAAGCTCTCGCCAGCGTGGTTGCCATTGGTTACAGATGTACGCTCACAGGTCTGGCTTAACTATATGTTAGCTTCAAACTTAATTTGAACACTTTGTGTGAACAATCACAAAGGAAATTGAGCCTTTAGTTAGAACTAGTTAAAAACAGTTTATTTATATTTTTTTTATTCTAGCTTTGAATTATGGTATTTTACATTACAGCCATCCTTTGAAGATGGCTCCGTAATTGTTATGCAAGAAACACTTAAAAGTTTCTTAAGATTGCTTTTCAGTTAGTAAAGAAATTTTAGGTTAAGAACACTTTAATGAAACTGGCTTGGTACAAAATTGTTTAAAAAAATAAAAGTTTTTTTTCACTTCCAATAATGCACTTTACATTAAATTACAAAGTTATTGTGAATAAGTCTGTTTGGAGTATGCTGTTACGAATGACATCCTAAGTCTCACACCATACATTTTGAAGCCCCCAGAAGCTAAAATTACTAGGTATGGGTGGATTCCACTTTTTATCGATTCCGATCCCGATTCTTCTAAATTGATTCCCGGTTCTTGATTCCAATTCCATCGATTCCTAACAGTAAACACGTTAACAAAGTAACTTAACATAATAAATTGCAAGTCTAAACAAATTAGCCTATATTTATTTACAAAAACAAGAAATACATCCTCAGCGGCATGGAATAAAAAAAATATACATACAGAACTGTCTTACACACAGTTTGCCACAACCTGACATAGTTGAAAACAATTTTAAAACTATAATAGGCCTAAATGGCTTAAAAACTTTAAACAATAAACTTGCAATTGGATTACAGAACAATGAGTAAGTCAACTCCATTTCATTTTAATATCCATACTTATTTGATACCGGTACGCTAGGGGTTTTTTGTGTTGAGAACTCCTTCTAGAATAAAATTATTTTCAACTGATTTTCAAGTTTCTAGTGCTGTTGGAAAGGGCTTGGTCTGTAGTTAGTAGGGAAAAAATAGACTTTGACCTCGGACAAATTGTACTCCCAAATTTTAATGTTTTATTGAGATAGTAGATGTAAAGTCAGTAACATATCAAAAGTTTACCGAAATTCCTTCATGGGAAGTTCGCCATTTTGACGAATTTTCAAAATGGCGGACAATCGTTATTTTTAATAAGTTATTCCGAGTTTACTTCAATGAAACCCCACTGTAAATCAAGTTTCTTGATTCGTTTGAGTACATAAGGATAAGTAGTCACGGTATGAAGCCAAAAAAGCACCCATGTAGCAGCAGACCTGGGTATTCAGTAAAATACAAAAACAATTTTAAAATTGTTTTAATAAATAAAAAAAAAAAACACGAGTGTTGGTGTGTGCGTAGGTTTGCCGACTTTAGAATGTTTTGTGCAATCCCAATTAAATAATAACCAGAAAAAATACAACTTATTTTTTTGTTAAAATATATTCAATAATAAGTGAGATGTAGCATTTGATTGATTTCTCATAGGCATAACACAGGGATCTTCATATTCCGTTTTATGACATTTCCTTCTTTTTAAACATAATTTTAAAAAGTAGTATATCATATTGTTAACTTTTTAAGATTTCCAAGTATAATAAAAAATGTCGTAATAATCCCGTCGCGTCAGACCTGCGTACTCAGTGCATTTTCAACGGAATTCGGATTTTTTTGTTTTCTCAAAAAACACCATGGGAATAAGTATGTAGGTTTGATGCCATGGAGGTGTAGCAAAATATAAGTCAAACCCTTCCTACTGAATATACATGGAAAATTGTATTCAGTTCTATTAATAAATAAACGAGTTACATTGTTGTATTGATTTCCCATTAGAATAACATGGGAAACATATTATTGTAGTTAAGCCTAGTTGCAAGTTAAAAATTACTAAATTCTTTGTTTTTCAATAATTACCATCCCTTTTAAATGGCTTCAGTTTAAATTCTTTTTTTACTGAGGTATAAGAATATGCCAAGAAATATTTATGGCCCTTTTGAAAAATCATTAACCTCGTTCGAATAATACAGTTATTTATACTGGATATCAAACTCATGAAAATAGATTTGGTACTACATCTTCTAAGAGTATTTAATTAAAATCAGAAGTACCATTGAAAAGTTATTAGTACCATCCCGACATATATATGTTGCATTTAATTTGTTATTACATTTTAATATTTTTGTTAAGTATTTGATTTAACTGCAAAATTTGATCGTCTGCTATTTCGGGCTCGGTTGTCCTTTTAAGGTCGGGTTTGCGGCATTTTACCAAACAAGACCTTTAATTTGATGTACATATCAACCTGTGCTTACATTGAGGATTTTCTTCTGACTCCTGGTGGGCCATCCCCCATTAGGACTATAATGTTAAGAAATGTCTCAAAATTTAGCATTGGCGACCCAAATAAGATATTTAAATTTTAATTTCTCTAACTAATTCCACAAATAATCTATGAAGGGTAAGGTGCTTCATAAGCCACCCAACGCATTAACATGGTAGATATATAACATTTTAATAATGGTGGTTTTTTACCAATTTCCCATGGTTCGATTTTGGTAAACTTTTTTTTCCACGTTTACTACTTGTCACTTGACCCATCAACCACAAAATATTTGGGAGTACAATTTGTCCGAGGTTCGGCCCTATTTTCTCGTAAATTTCCCTGACTAAGTTGTTTCCAACAAAAATTGATGAAAGTCTTACTTAATATAAGAGCCCTATACACTAATTAAATTTCAAATTTTCCCATCAGAAAAACTTGGGATTGATATTCACAATATGGATTGGTCGGATGTCCTAGATTTAGAACTAAATGTAATTTTTGTATTATATCTAAATAAATTGCTCGATATCAAGCAACAAATAGACTAGTTGAAATAAAACAAACAAACAAAATTATTATATCTATTTAGAAAAAATAATGTATTACCATTACTTTGCATACAGGTTACCTAGTGTTGAACAATTAATGTTACAGTATTCTTATTATTCCTTTTTTTTATAGGTATAGGAATTTTGAGTAAGATAATTACATTTTCTTTTGATAATATTGTTTCAGTTTGAATTTTCATGGCAAGTTATTATTTTACTGGCATGCCCATCTTTTGCAAAATAAAAATGTATAATTTAATGAAAACAAAATAAATATGATACACAAAAAATAATAATTAAAATAAATAATCATACATAATAGAGTAAAAAAAAATAGTAGCTTAGTTAGCAGTAAAATAATTAGTATATGTAATTGGTGTTTTTACAGTTTCTTTATTGTAAACACATTATAACATTAATTAAAATATGTTTATATAAATTTAAAACTAAAACACAGTTACCAATATTTTTGAAATTTTAATTCGTTGTGAGGCCTTTCGCTAGCAAGGCTAGCATCGTCAGACAACTCACAAACATATGTTTGTGAATAAAAATATATAAATAAAATATAAATAAAAATATGTTTGTAGTTGTAAAACTTTGATTGGCTTTTCTATGAATTTTTTAACATTAGACGAAAAAATAAGCCATAATTTGTTTTTACGCGACAATTAGTTCAGGAGATACAGGAGTTTTTATACGGACATTGCTAGCTATCACGATCGGCATCGATACGATTGCGGCTATAGCTACGATCGTCGGAATCGGAATCAACTTTTGGTGGTTGATTCTCGATTCTGATTCTGACCGTAAGAATCGGCGGAATCAAGAATCGACATTTGGAATCGACCCATCCCTAAAAATTACCATTGGTTGAGATTCACAAAATGTATCTATAAATTTTATATGTTTATATTTACATTTGTATGTGTCCGTGGTACTGCTAACTTTTGAAGGGAACTATATAGAGTAATTTTAAATAAATTTTCCAAAGCGTGCCTGCAAAATTGCTAAAAAGATTGTGCCACAACAGAGTTCTCTGTGTGGCAGTTTTAGGGTTTCACTACTTACATGGCAACAAACCTACAATCTCAACTCCATGTAATAATTTTGTTTAGAATCATGAGAAATCACCATTCATTTCTGTAACTGGGATACTATATTTGGGTAAATCACAGATTTGGATGGTTAAAAAATTTCCTTGTTTCTTTTGAAATTAAAATATTATTCGATGTTCCACTGTAGCATTGTATTGAGTTTGGGAAAAAAGTAAAGAAATACTAATAATTAATAACGTAAAATCATTTTATGCTAACTTTAAAAGGATATAATGCTAAATGATCACTCTCAACATCGTGCATCTGTTACTACGGCAGACTGAATGAGACAGAAGATGTGGCGTCCAAGAAACGTTACATTATTTACCCCGAGGCGTTCAAGCGTGCCGTGGTGTTCCATGCCCAGACACATTCCAATGTGGCGGCAGCACGTGTCTTCGGGGTCGCTCGCAAGCGAATCATCGAGTGGCAACAGCATTCAGGTATGGTTTTGCAACCTTTCAAACATGGTATATTTGATGAATATTGTTTATATAATGATTTTTTACCTACAATAAGGTTCATTATAATTATGCTGACATTGTCATTTTTCATTTACTGCCTCCCTCTTTAAATATGTAATTATCAAATCAAGTGCAGTTCCATGATTGTTTATTCAGATTTGCCATATCTGGACTACAAATAATTTACTCACCTATAGTCTGGAATTTACATTCACAAATTGTTACAAAATACATTTCTTTTTAACGTTTAAGAGCCTTTAACTTTTCTTTGATACACTGGGAGTACACAAGTTTCATTTTACACTATCATATTGTTCTACATAATCTGTGTCTTTCGATGTGATCGATGAGGCAGTGAAAATTCACACGGAGATGGGCTATTAACTTCTGCTTTGCAATATTTACATTTCTTTTACTCCTTGAAGTAGACAACTGTTTTTTTTAAATACAAAGGGTTTACAACCCTTTTTAGGATATCTCTTGTATTAGCTCATAAAGAATATCAAAATTGTCATAATTGGTCGCCGCAAGGACAAAAACAATGACTCACAGCTGACTCTGCTTTATTCAGATTTTCAAAAATTCAGCACCAGCCTATTTTACTACATATTTAAAGTAAGTGTGCTGTGTTATACCAACCTTCCTGTTTTCTCAGTATGAATTCTTCTAGATGTGGTATATTTTTCTACACTGGATTGTCTGCACATCCTCTCCCAGTCGCCTTCTGAGTAGATTGTCCTTAACTTACTATCAGCAAAAAACTACTATCCGCTCCAAATCCTGCAGCAGAGATTCATCTTTTAAAACTGATTTGTTTTATTTGCTGTTAATTTTATTTAATCTACTTGGCAGGTGATTTGAAGAAAACACCAAAACATGTGAATGCTAACAATGTAACAGACGAAGCAGTGGATATCCAGGTGTATGAGTGGTTTTGTCAACAGCAACCCATCCCTACGAGCAAGCAGGTAAAAATTAACTACTGTCATGGATGCATCCATAACTAGTTTTTACCCGCAACTTCGCTTGCAGGGTACTGATGCTCTTAGTTACAATGAGTGAGCTCGTTCGCCCTGCTCCCCCATCCTTAAGATGAGCTCGCTCGCCTCCAGGAATAGCTCATTCACTTCACTCACTTACGTCTAAGTACTACAAAAAGTGTAATTATCTGGCTCATTGAAATTTTATTCATAAGAACAACATGAGCTTGCAAAGCTAATACAAAAACAATTAAAATTGGTTTTACTTAGGTACGTAAAACAGCCTGAAGGTGTCAACAATTTAAAGCTAATATATATAGCATAGCTACAATGTATATATATATATATATATATATATATATATATATATATATATATATATATACAGATATATAAGAAAGTCTTTTAGTTACACTATTTATAAGTTACTCAAGAATGGCTGAACCGATTTGACTGAAAATTTATAGGGAGGTAACTTAGAACCAAGAAGTTTTTTATACAGATTAATCCATAGGCCTCTGCCCCACACGTCTTCAAAGATACAACGTAATTCTTATTGAAGCATTGCATTGGAACATATGCTTGCATTTTGTAATATTAATTTTATAAACAGCTGTTCTCATTTAAAGTATTGAGGGAAGATTGTTAATAAAAACTGCAGGATGTATTATAGACTTGCGGTGAGTCAGCTTAGGGAACGATTTAAACCTTGTGGCATGTAAACGTAGCGAACGAGCTTACCTGACAACGAGTGAGCTAGCGAACGAGCTTACCTGAAGGGTAAAAAATTCCTCAGGTTGGAATCGCAAAGCATGCCAGGTAAGCTAGTATATTTCAAAAATAACTATAAAATAAGCCTATAATAATTTCTTGACAGGTTAATTTGTCCATAGATTTTTGTAATTTTCTTGCATTTGTGAAACAAACAAACTCCATTTCCCAGTTAAAATATTTGTAGGATGATAAATTCCTTTGTTTCTAGGTTGGTTACAGGTGAGATTCATTGATGTCAGCAGTAAGATTAAGATTAAATAATCATTAACTTATTGTTGAAGCTTGGTATTAACTTCACACCTTGCTACTTGTTTGCTGTGAGGAATTATTGTTTGCAACATTTCTATAAGTTTTTAACCCACTATATGACAATATTGTAGTATAAAAAAAAACTATGTTGTAATTTATACTGAAATGGGCCAATAAGACTAAATAAGATGTATCCGGGGTCACAAAAAGTTAATTTCAATTTTATTTATTGTCTCAGTTTAGACGACAATACCATCATTTATCGATTTTATATGTTAAAATAATTACTTTAGAAGAAATCTCTTTACTAATTATTATTTGATTTATCAATGGAAAAAAGCAATGAAACATGGAAATTGATCCGTAAATTATTTGGTGGCGTAATTGTGATAGTAGTCATGTGGTCAGGAAAGAACGAATCAGAGCGATGGCCTGGTGGGATGAGGATGGGGATGGGACGCAATGATGGAGTAATGACCTTGTCTGCTAGAAACAACTGGTCGCTCGCCGGGATGTGCTAAAAGTAGAAACAAAGAAAAGTCCTATTTAGTTTTCAGTTCAGTGTGTGATTATCGCTCTGATTCGTGTGCTGTTGAATGACCTCTGGTAATTTTGTGTTGTATTACGCTAAACAACACATTTCAAAATGCATTTGTTTTGCATTTCAAGAAAATAATGTGACATTAAAGTTTATTTTACAAAGTTATAAATTTATTAGCCTAATTCAATAATTGGCATACATTTTAAACAATTGGTTGTTAATAAAGTTTTACTAATTAGACAAAAAGTTTAACCATCACTTGGTTTTGTACATGCTCTTGAATAAATTATACCAAGCGACCCTCCCCCCTCACCCAGCGCAGGGCCCACTCACCCCTCACCCATGCCGGCTGCCCGATGCCAAACAATAGAACACCTGACCTTGGTTTTTTGTCCACGTTAGACCCTTTTATTGTGTTCATTGTTCACTCAACTAGAAGATCTGTTTATTCTTTCCAATAAAGTTTGACCAATAAAAAATAATAAATAAGAAACTTGTGGAATCTTAATTATAACTTGTTTATTTCGTGTTTTACTCTATTTATAGAACTCTTTGTTTTAACCGTGATTTTGGGTTATCCAGGACCCTTCAACCAGTCATTACCTGGATAGTCGGGAGTTGACTGTAATAGATTTAACACATTTGTCTGGCATGTAGGTTTAACATGGAAATTTATAATGTTACCATGTTAATTGTCTATTGTGATTGTATTAACAGTTCAGCTTATTTCAATCACCTAGTTGTAAAGACAAATAACTTGTTCATTGTCGTTGCAGGTTCGTAACAAAGCTTTGGAGCTGTACCGAGCGGCCGGTCACAGCAGTATCCAGTGTGGTTCGCAGTGGTACTACAGGTGGCGGGCTCGACACAAACTACCGCGGTCGCGAGACCAGCAAGCCACAAGCATGACTCCACTGCTGATATGGGCACTCGCGCAGGTAATCACAACCAACCACAAACCGCAACTCCAGCTAATGGAAAAGAACATTAATTAGAAAGAAGTAAATAAATCGATTTAGGAAATAATAGACACCCTACATAATGCCATAAGACATTGCAGAGCATTTACAGTGCTTCAATTGTAATATGAGGTTCGCCAGATTGATACGAAACTAAGTAGAACACTTTTTAAGGTTTGAAACTAGACCCAGATGGACTTATTTCTCACTGAGCTATCAGCGTTCACTCAAATAGTACAAGAAAATTTCCATAAATAATGAATGTTATTTTTACTTTGTGATGGTTTTTAGGTAATATTTATTATTAATGTCAACCTCATTAACAGATACTTTAGATACAGGTATTTTTTACTTATTTATTATTTACTATGTATTATGTATTTTTAATGTATTATTATTTACTTTAGGTAACAGGTATTTTAGATACATTTTCAGTCAGTTTTAATCAATTATCATTGATACATAGCATATGAATAAACATAATTTCTTTGCCTTGAAAAACGCTTAATGATGTCAACATATTATTATGTCTACGTTTATTATTATTCACGATGTTATACATTTACTTATGCTAAGTATGATTTATAAACGATGTAATAAATTGCATAAATAATTTTTGGGTAGCCCCACCTCCCATAATCTAGGACCCATTATCCCCATAGTCTGTCTTGAACTATACCTGTTTTGAAGTAATCTAGTGCTACTAAGGCACATGAGTTGTCAGTTTTCCAACAATTCTACTAATTTGTACAATCAGGAAAGAAACATACTAATAGTTAGCATTTTTTCTTTATTCTGTTGATTTTATCTGACTATTTTACCTTCTGATTTAATGAATGCATAACTAGATGCTTAATGGAAATCTTTCTCTTTGAACTGTACTTCCAATGTGTTATTTCAGTTGGACAACAACAAGTTTGTGAGTCAGAGTGCACTGGCAGCTCAAGCGGCAATTCTTGGACAGAAGAAGGTTAGAAAACCTATCAGACTAATTTTTAGCAAAAGAATTAATTTTTAGTTACAGTATGAAAATATAAATGTTGTTGCTCAATAGTTAACCAACAAATTCAAACACTTAATATTTTTCGGTAATCACAGTTGACTGCTGAAACCCTGAGTGATGTGATAATCAAATAACAGTACCATAATAGTAGTTTTCATCACCAGGAGCAAAAGTGGGCCTTTTTGGTGAGCAATCGTGTTTTTAAAAACAATTAGAATCTGTGGGTACCTGAAAATTCGGGATAGAGTGAACCCGAGTTGACGGGCAGGTTTGACAGGTCACGGGCTTTATTCGGGCGGGCTATTATTTTAAGCCAGGCCAGGCCGGTACCTAATGCCCAAATTAAATCGGGTTGTTGGTACCCGACATGACATTAAAAACAAACCCGGGGGTTTGAACTATTTTACAGCCAAAGTGTGTGAATTACAACGTTCACGGAATAAATTAGGCATCATTCCACCCGCTATTTTAGATGTTGTGGTCATAACTGTCAGTCATTGCTGAGGTGGATGTGCATGAGCAGGAATTATAACTTAACTTACAAGTTGCGACACTCACACATGAAAATGTGGCGTCCGTAAGAAGCTAGCAGTCTGTGGTGCCTAGACACGTAAGCAATTTTGTTTTGCTGATATTTGGTGTGCCATATTTCCTGTTCCATTTATAACCAAATAACATTTTGATCATGAAAGATTTTATTTGAGTAGGTACATTTTTATTTATTAGTACAGTACTATTTTATGAAAATAAAAAAAAAGTATAGTATTAAATCATTTGTTGCAAGTCTAGTCAACAGTAGCGCTAGCATACTTTTCTCACTCTAACCTAAAGGAACTGCTCAGGCTCACAGTTGTGACTGACCCACTCTGTCAGGAGAGTCAGGCTAGAAAGATAGACTGTGACATCACAGTGTAATATATAGGTTATTGGGAGACAGTCGTGACACTCCGTCACTTCGGCTGTCCGCCGGAACCACAGCGCGACTCCAGTTACGCAAGGAACAGCGGCTTGGAGCGCT
Organism: Neoaliturus tenellus; assembly: GCA_030545055.2. Classification (NCBI taxonomy): domain Eukaryota; kingdom Metazoa; phylum Arthropoda; class Insecta; order Hemiptera; family Cicadellidae; genus Neoaliturus; species Neoaliturus tenellus. The sequence continues at coordinate 210,428,767 of CM061532.1, forward strand.
AGTGTGGGCACACTTGCGCTTATAGTGGTTGGCGTCCGAGTTGACGACACAATCACAGGTGATAGCAGCCATCAGTGCAACACTAACACAGCTGACAATAATGTCATTGGCTAATACAATGCTGATAACAATCAAAATTGTCAAATTAAATCCCAATCAAGTGATAAAGGCCGAAATATATTTTAGAATTGTTGCCGCTCATTGGAGTAACATTTTAAAGTTCCCGCCCATCGAGGCCGGGATAAAGTTCCGGTCGCGACTCCAGTCACGCCGGTTCCATCCGCTTGAAGCGCTAGTTGTCCGCGGACAACACCAAACATGCAGCGTCGATACGAGTGTCACGACTGTCTCCCAATAACCTATTATTAGACTGTGGTGACATAGCCAATACCATCACCAACTATACAAACCAAAATCAAGGCAGCAGTTGCATTGGTACTATTTACATGATAACCGGTAAACAGAAAGAGCAAAATGTTTTCCTAAGTAAAATAATCTCTACGGATTAGTGTTTGCAATATTTTTACAATACAACATTTGTCAATGGAAATATTTTCATGAAATATAATCAATATTACTACATTACTATTCTGTATAAATTGTTTTATTGCAAAATTATTTCTCATTCCATCTTATAAATTGTCAAAACATTTAAGATTTTCCGATAACCAATGAAAACAATTATTTCTTGGATACTGTAACAGATGGATATCCATAGTCAATGGTTGGATACTTCATAGGGAGATTTCTTCATTCTCTATGTAGTTTTATTTATTTTTTTTTAACTGCAAAAAATTATTTAATAAAAAATAAATATAAAATGTATACAAAAATAAAACTTAAAAATTTAAAGAACTAAACAATAACTTGTTATCAACCTAATATAATATTTGTATCCCTGCACCATCCAGGAATTCACTGGCAGATCTCCAGTTTCTCCTGGTTCTTCTAAGACACATGCTCGTTGCCCTTAATATTGAGCATGTTATTCTTGTTCTTAACCAGTTTATTATTATGCTGTAGGGCTTTTGCCATTTTTCGGACAGCCTCTCTGCCATGGCTCTCAGGAGATACGTGAATTCTTCTCCAAGAATACCATCCACTGAAGTCACAAGTGGAGTAAACGTTGCATTCCTGCTCTCACTAGCCGCTAGGTATTTTCTCTTCTTTTCTGTTTCTGCATTTTTCAATACTTTTTCATGTGTAAGGGAGGCATATGGTGGGGCATCTGTGTCAACGACACGAACATCAAAGTTTTATAGTTACGGTATTCGTCGTCTGCATTGATGGTACTAAACAGAAACAAGGATTGTTGTTTATTCAATTCACATTTGTGTACTCAATGATTTTGGATTTTTCCTGAAAGGATAAATATTAAAAAGCCACGGAATCGAGAGAGTGCTTATGTCAGTGTATCCACTGACAGTCCTACTAGTGAAACCAAATATGTGGGAAGTTTAAAATGTCGCGAATAGGCATTCATCTGTTATTTGGAATCACTCAAGCAAAGAAACAAATTTGCCAAAAGTAATCCCTCAGAAATTAAGTGCAATTATTTTAAGTCTGTTTTGAAAATAGGATATGGCAATACTGATTGAAAGGCTAAGTTTGAGTAACATCATAATCTTTTCATAACAAAATAACTTGTTTTGTAAGAGGCCTACAGAAAAATAGGCTACGCATCTAGGGTATTTTGCCATTTATAAAAGTGTTTTTTGTTTAGTTTCAACAGTGTTTGTTTGTTGAAAAAGACAACATTGGGTAAAGTAGGCCTATGGAACCCTTAGATTATGATTTAAGTTATTGGCTTATGAGAGTTTTCCAACTTTTTTTACTGGAATAAAATACATTGTTTCTTAGCTTTTGTTAGGCCTAGGCCTAACTTAGTAGGTCGAAGGTTTTTGCCTTGCATTTAATAATACTATAAGTTACGTAAAATTAGTAGGTCAATAAAACATTTTAAAATGAAATAGAACTAAACATTTTTTTGACAAATAATAGCGTAGCTAACCTTAAGTTTTATTCAACTTACAATACCCGAACCCGACCCGAGTTTTGTTTAACATACATAGGCTAGGCCTACCCGAACCCAACCCGAGATTTATTTTAACTGACACACCCTGACCCGAACCTGACCCGAATTTTACTTTAACTTATAACGTCCAAACCCGACCCGACCCGAAATTGACCCGACTTGAAAAATCACTACCCGCAGACCTCTAAAAACGATTGAGCATCAAAAAGACACTTTTGCTTCTAGTGATGAACAACTTTTTTTTATCATAATGCGGAGTTTGTTCGTAAAAAAATCTAACCAAAAATTGTATTTTCGAGGTTATATTTACCAAGTAAGTATGCAGTGTTTACATTTCTGTTATTTACAAACAATGCTCTTTATAACGTTTAAATTTAAAATTTCTGCAACTTAAAACTAATAAATGAATAATAATGTACTTAGCAAACAGCTGACTTTTAAGTCCTAAAACCTAAAAAATATTCCAGCTGATTTTTCAGTCCGAGGAAAAAAAGAAATGGTTTTGGTACTATTGGGAGATTCAGATTCAGATTCAGAATTTCTTTATTCATAGCATTACAAAGTAAATACATAGAATAGCGAACAATAATAGAGAACAAAAAACAAGCTGATTTCCTGCAGAATGATAAAAATATTTTTCAGCATCACAGTTGACTGCTGAAACCCTGAGTAATGTGATAAACAAATAATAGTAATTTTGTAAGTTATGAGGATAATAGTTAGTTTGAAAAAAAATTTTGATAAATAATATAAGTTCCAGACACAGCCGTACCAGTTGCAATCGTGGAACTTGAGGGCTGTTCAGAAAGTGATTTCTGTTTTTATACGGTGAAGGGAAGGTTAGTGACAGAGGTATGCGAGCGTCTGTATTAGATAAATGGACTCACAAGGAATCTAACTGTGAGTTGCCAAGGTCTGTATGGCTATAATTCATTCTTAAAATGACACTGACAAGTTAAATTGCTGCCTGGTCTTCAAACGGTATTAACCATCCGGCTGACCTGTAAAAATAAAAATAAAATTTAGATATATTTTTGTTAAATAGGATTCATCTGAATGCACTATGAGTTCATCTTTCATGTGCAACATTCAAGTAAAATGCTTTAGTGTCAGTTTCCTCTTTTCAAACATAGTAATCAATTTGGGCAAGAAAATTTGTTGATTACCATTGACAGACGGTGAGGGGGATGTGCCACTGTCCGTTTCCTTCGTTGTGACAGATAAGCTTTAGAATCGAATCGCAATAATGCTCTTAATTTGTTCACTATGAACTTGTTCTCCAGTAACGAATGGATTTCCACACGTTGTGTTAATTTTTCAATTAAATGAATGACGTCAGACAGACCATCAAGAGCTAGCGTCATCGGACTCGGCAACATGATAACGTGTAGCGGCCATTTTGATTTTGAATTATCGCACAGCACAGCCCTTATAAACCCCGGGACTTAAAGATAAGATTCCTTCTGAGTCTACACCCACTCAACACTGACATTTGCATGCTTCTGTTTTCACCCCCTTCATAGATAAAAAATCTAGACTTGTTGAATATCCCTTGTTCTCTGGTAAATTTGCTCATGGCTCCCAAACCTTAATATGCAGAATTTTCTCTTAATTTAGTTTATTTTGTGGTTGATGTGACTTGCATTGTTAGCCTTTCCTTGTTTATGCAAGTATAATACACCGATGTAATCTTGCATTTTCAGAACGTTATGAAGTTATCTAAAGTCAGAAGTTATGATTAAGATCCCAACTATCTGTTAAGAAATTTGCTTGATTATACTGTAATGATTTTTTCACAAGATTGCGCAAAATTTACAAAAAAAATTATTAAAATACTTACTTTTTACTCTTTTCAAAGCAAACCTACTAAGATGACTGCTTCTAGGTGTCTCGAGGATGGACATTCAGGTTTTGCAAAAAGTACAGTTCACTTTTGCAGTCTCTGCCAGCACCCGAGACTTCTCTACCGTCTGTACTGGAGCAAAAAATTTTTGAATTTAAGGAAAAACTACATGAGTTAATCATTACTCGAGGAGTGACAGACAATCGGATCATAGCTTTGGATGAGATTCCATTGCATTTCCTTCCCAAAGGTGATTATTATAGATATATAAAACATTTAATGCTAGACTGGTTTTGTACTTAATTCGTATTTAACCCTCGAGAGGTCGCGCAAAATATATCACTTTAGAGGTCGCGCTCGGTGGATTCCACCGGGTTTATAAATAAATGCTAATGTACACATTTCCATTTTATTGACTACAATTCAACATATTACATAGAATATTAACTAATAAAACATTATATGAACTATAACACTATACTATGAACATATAGTATAAAAATTATACTACATGAGAACAAGTTAGCTACCTGTGGTTTCCTCCGTGCGCGACATCATATGTTATACAATGATGTCGCGCACGGTGGAAACCACAGGTAGCTAATTTGTTGCAATACAGCAGCCGACTGGCCGGTTGGAGGGGGTGAGGGAATGCACGATGGCGTAGCAGACGAGTCCATTTGAAGGTACTGTAGGGGGGGTAGCGCTAAGCTTCCACGCTGAGAAGTAAAAAAAAAATTACCTATCGCCCGGTGGAAAAGACAGCGGCGCGACCCCTCGAGGGTTAAAAGCCTACTATGAAGGCGACACTGTGGAGTTAAAAGGATGTCGAAGTATCAAAATGTCAAACTATAGGGAGTTTATAGGAAATTTGAACAATGGGTGTATAAAAATTATGATTTTAATTTAGGAAACACTACATTTTAATGAAACCATAACTTAATTAAACTTAAACTTAACCATTATTCAAATCATTCGCCACTTTGTTTGCATTTTTGCACATTTGACAGTCTCTAAAATGGACACTATCCAACGACTGATAGTGTCCATTATTAACATTATGCACCATTAACATGGTACGATTACCATGAACACTACTACTATAGTTGTCATGGACCATGTCGAACTATAGGGAGTGTTGAACTATTGAGAGTCGAACTATTGAGGTTCTGCTGTATATTGAATCTGAAAGGAAATGTGAAAACTTTGTAGTATCAAGGTCTTTGATATACTGAGGTTTGTTATATCAAAACATGCTGTTGATCAAGGTGATTTTTTACCATATTCAAAATACTGAGATTCACGACAACCATCCAATTTTCAAATAAGCCTAGAAAATGAGGAAGAAATACGGTTTTGTTGTGACAATTTATATTTTTCTATTACACAAAAGAATAACAGTCTATTTTAACATTACAAGTTGTATATAAACCCATCTATAGAGTTTTGATATATCTTACTTCTTGATGTAGCTTGATAAAATTTGGTATGTACATTCAATACGAAAGATTTAACTTATATTTAATTGCAAAACCCATATGGCGGCAAACCTACATACTCATTCCCATGCTGATTATATGGGAAAAAAATCACAAAATTGCATTTGGAATTTGCTGATTACACAGGTCTTCTGCGACTAGGGTGTTATATTTATATTTTTATTACTTAATGTTGTAGATAAGGCAAAAAAGCCCTTGTTAGTGAGACGTCCAGGGTTTGAGTCCTGCCAAGCATCTCTGATGGTCTCTTGCCTAGCTGATGGTACACTGTTGCCGACAGTCTTTGTGTTTAAGGTAAATATGTTTTAAACTTTCTCGCTTTGCAGGTTATCCCTTTATTTTTAGTGCTAGGTTTCCTTAGATTTAAATAGCAATATGACTTTTCAGTAGTTGTATATGTATATACATTTGGCACCATAAAAATATTGTATTTTAGTAACTTTGGATATACAAAACTACTAGGATGTGTTGATTCTTAATACCAATTCTCGATACCACCTATTCTTAGGCATTGGTATCGGTATCGAGAATCAGTCGCCTGATGTTGATACCAATACCGATACCAGTCAGTAGAAAAACACAAGTTTTTGTTTAGTGTTTTAAAGCCATTATTTAATTACTATAGCAAAAAATCATTTTATTTGCTTAAGTTGAATTCCTACATAAACGTGTTTAATTATAATATATCAGATAGTCATGAAAACAAAATAGGCATAGTATTGACTAAAATCATTGTTTAACAGTCAACTATACAACAGACTTCAATGCTATCCTTGCGCCGGGAAAAGTAGACCCGTATTCTCTTTGTAATCAGAAGTGTTGAAAAATATGCTTTACTTTAATAATTTACTGGAAAGCCTACTTGCCAAATCTTAAACATTAATTTAAGTTTAAATAAAACGACAAAACCATAATGCCACTTTTCGTTAGCAACAACAACTGACTGTCTCTATTCGCTGAAAGAAGGCTCCTCATTGGTCGACACGGGAGGTTTTGTCAAGCAATGAGATCTTTTTATATCAAAACTACGGTTATCGATTACAGTGGCATATTCAATTTTTCATGCTTATCGTCTCCTGACATAAAATTGAAAGGATTTTTTTTTTTTAAGGAGACGCTAGTGTTAAATAATGCATCATCATCATCATCTCTTTGCTTCCCAGTTAATGGTTGTTACTATACAGCTGATGCTCTGTTCTTTGTTAGTACCGCACCAGTAAGCATTATAGTTAAAATACAATCTGTATTGACATTGGCCCACTTGAAAAGTTAGTTTTGTCAAGTGGTGCATGTTAAGTTTATTTTAGGTGGAATTTTTAATTTTTGTAAAGGTATACCCTAATACTTAAATTAGTGCTAGGAGATGACATCTGAAGTGTGGATGTGAGGACAAAGCCATTCTGTTACTCATTGCACGCATGCGCATCTTCAATTACGCAGATGCCTAGTGGCCGATTATTTCCAATAACAACTGGCGCGGTGTTGACCGGGGGAGAGAGAGAGAGAGAGAGAGCGCGTTTGTAGTGTTTGTTGTCCTTTCTTTCGCCCATACTTCTTTCCCATTTTACTCCCCCCCCCCCCCACTTTACGTGCGTGTTTCTTCCTCTCTTTCTCCTCTGTCGTGCTCCCCACCCACTGGATGCTCAATGTATTGTGCTCACTGCTCGTTGTCATGGTTACGTGGTGTCCACTGTCCGTGCATGCCTACGGTAGATTTAGCGGTAGAAACTTGGAGTAAGGAACCTAGTAAGGGGTAGAAGCTTGGAGGGGGTCAGTGTTCACATTTTATTTTTCTAACGTTCTTATCGCTATTTTGATCACGAATTCCTTTGTACTCTCTCCCTGCACACCTAGCAAGCTCGGTGACCAAAGCCAGATTTTCATGTCAGTAATTTTTGTCGTTCATCCTGTGCTAGCGCCATTTGCCATACACACGCTTACTCAATATCGGAGGGCGGCGCAGCGCCGGGGGTGGCGTTGTAAAAAAAAAATCTTTTGATATATTTTAATTTTTCATAACAATTCTTTGTGTTTCATATTTAAGCCATACTCCTTGGGATCGTATCATCATTCAGACCCAATATTTAGTATATCAGTATAATATAGCAATTGCCGAGTTTGTGACCACCAGATAAGTATTGTGAAGGATTTCAAATTATTGCATCTCCCACACCCCTTGCTCATCAGTGATTATAGCATCACTGATGATATAATCAGTTCTGATTATATCATTCCCGAGTCTCGATCCTTCCACAACAATAAAGCCACGTCATCGGCTTTAGATAACGGATCCTTATCAGGTTGAGTTTTCAACTGGTTGACAAATTGGGCAAGTTCTTCAATTAATTCTAACTTGTTTTGTAATTATTTTTTTCTAATGCCTAATTCTCATTCTAACGGAATACTATTTAGTTTGTGGATTAATGAAAAGAGGTGCATTTACTAAATTTTAGTTTTTGTCATCCACAGACTACACACTGTGTAAATGTCTATAATAATTGATAAAACTAAAATGATTTACAATGTTTTAAAGATCCTTACTTTATTTCAATTGAATATTATCTGTATTTGATTAGCAGGAGCCTTGAATTTAGACTATTTTTGCCCGGAGTGCCCGGAAATATGCTAAAATTTTGTTGATGCCATTTTCCGGCAATCCTGTACTGGTATGGTATTTATTTTATCTTTGGTTAATATAACTTATACCAAAAATGATTGTCTAAATTAAAAAATACATTCTTGCTCGCACTAAATTAGTATACTGAACAGTTTTCTTCAAAATACAATAAATTCATAGTTTCAAATTTATATCCAACAGGGTTCTGGACCAGAGACAAATAGTTCGAGCGATCCCAGAGTGCTAACTGTGGTGAACGACACAGGACAAATCTCAAATGATGCAATGCAGAAATGGTTCCTAGATGTGTGTTTTCCTCATATGTGAGTACGGTAGATAAATATTTAAAATTATAATTCTTAAGTTATTTATATAACTATTCTCAATGAAGACAGAGAACTCGGACACCATCCAAATTTTATTATTTGTGTGGTGAATAAATGTATCATTTTTTAAATTTGTAATAAATGTTTGTTAAGAATAAGTTCATTGGCATCAATTTTCAACGTACTATATATATATAAAGATAATTTATTAAATAAATTAACACCTTTTTCCTCCATTGAGGAAGTTGCAAACATACAAAGGATAACATAAAAGACAAACTATGAAATTTTGATGATATGAAATTTTGAAGTTAAATTTTAGTATTTTGAATATAAATGATTTCTTAAAATTGCGACAGAGTGCTTGATGGTTGATATTAGAATTTTGTTTAGATTTTCTTTTTTTAAACCAAATTTCTTCCAGAACGCCTGTGTTAATGTTGGAATCGTGCCCCTGGATCCAATGAATATTCCAATTACTTCAAATTTATTAATTTTATATTTTTCAATAAGGTATGGGATCGTTGGCTCGTAAATTTTTCTTTTTTCATTGTCTACTTCGGAAGGCTGATCTTTACTTATTTCAAATCGTATTGAAGGGTCGATTATATATCCTGTCTTATTTTGTTCGTCAATTACTATTATGTCACACCTTCTGTTTGACCCATTACTTGATATGCAGGATACCTCTTCATAGACTTTGTAATAATCGTATATTCGTAAAGAATCAGATTCGTAAAGAATTCGAAGTATTGTATACTATGTTGCGGCAATATATTAATTATTCGTTTCATTTTCAATACTTTAAATTTACTTATGCCCAGAATATCTTTTAGGCTCCCGCTTGTAAAATTACCTATTGCAATGGTCATATTGTCTTAATGTTCTAATGCCCCTCACGCTGTCCTTTCCTTCATCCGGGTTCATAGGTTGAATACAAACACTCTTTTCCAGTTGATAACTTTCATGATTTGTATTCATAATAAATTCTCAGAACTAGCAATATTTAACTTTTTAAAAATAAAACATGCCTAAAACTCCAGGTGTTAGTGAGGAAATACATTAGTTCTTAAAGATATCGCTTGTTGTAGTACTATTAAAATTATTTCTAGCTTGTATTTAAACTATCTCTTTACTTACTTACTTACTTTCATGTACACCCGTTCTTATTAAGTTGTTGCCCAGTAGAATGTTCATTTGCGCATTGGTTATTGTAAGAGATTTTAAATGAGAATTTACTTTACTGAAAGTGGATCCCTTAACCAGGGTGATGTGCGCTATGAGTCTTGATATCGCGAAGATTAATCAAGACATTTCACAGGATTTTACAAGAAATCAATCAATACAAATATTTCACAGGATTTTACAAGAAATCAATCAATATTCGAATTAGCTGTCACTATCACAGTATCTAGGATTTCATAGTCTCAGTAACATAGCAGCAGACAGCACAGTTCTCAGCGTTCACTGCCTTTTTCGATCTCTTCGCCATAGAGTAACTAAATTGCTCCATCGTGCTTTGTGTCAGATTTACTATAACAACCGCCGGTCTCATACCTTGTAGGTATTATGTCAATTGTTCCAAACCCCTGTGGTATATGTTTAAAAGAAATGACAAGTTGTCAGCATGGGGCTCAATGCCATGGGAATTGTACTAGGTGGTTCCATAAAGATTGTGCAAAAATTAGTTCCACCGATATCCTCCTTATATGTTACAGATCAAATTATATAAAAATAGCGAAACAAAATTTTTGGTCTCTGGGTTAGTGTTTGTCACAATGACTCGGTCCGTGGTGAGAGTATCGAGTACCAGGATCGGTCTGCTGGGAACTCCCGGCGACCCGAATTTTCGACCGTCGGTAGCCAACGTGTTAAAGCTCTAATAAACAAATGGTAGGCACTATTTTGATCGACAATTTGGAAAGTTTAACTAATGAATACTTTTGAACTATTATCTATTATAATATCCGCAGGTTAAATACAATACTAAACTAATTTGGGTCTGTAGTGAATTTTGGGGAACTATGAAAGGGAACCTATGATTTTTGTTGCACTCTACTCGTTAACATCGATGAAAGTATTTTTTGTTCTTATATTTGGGCTATTGACATATGTTTTATTTTATAGCTTCACTACCATGGTACTTTATGATTCTACATGTTTTTATAACGCACTAGGTCTAGATTAAAATATCAAATATAGGCCTAACAAAAAATTAAATCAAACCCCTCAACAAAATAATACATATCTGAAGTTGATTGAATAAAATTGAAATTATTTCTCTCTTTACCTCTTTTAGTCAAATTGTCCTACATAAGAACTTACAAGTAACATTGAAACCAAATTCAATTAACAACCATTTTGTTGAATTGACTTCCTGGTGTAATTTTATATTTTTTAAGGTTTTTTGAATGTGTCTCAGAGGCTAGGGTAACCGTATTGTATTAGCCGGTTGTGCTTCTGCCGGTGCTGGTGGTACTAATTTACATACTCCTTATGAGTCCTCCTAAGAACTTAAGAAACTTTTATTTATAATAGGAGGGATCTTTGGCCGGTTCTATCCTGGCTGTATCCCGCCAAAGCACAGTTCTAAACACATTTTTACATATCTCTAACAATTTACCATCAAGACAAATTTTTGTGACATTTACAACTTTGGGCGAAATAAAGTTTAGAAATCAGCATTGCTGCAACTTGATTAAATGAAACTTTCATCAGTATCTTGTTCAAGTCTTGAGACTTCATAACTAATAAACAATTTAGGTGAAACTATTTTCATTTTTACTGATTGTGAGTAGTGTTTATTAGCCGGTTTGGCTGAGGTACTGTCTTGGCCGACGAGTACTTTTATCGCACTAGCCTGTATGATACTTGAGACTTTTTATGAATTTACTAATTCGGAGATACCCCTAAGGGGGCATGGGGGAGGGAGAACTGTTCGGGGTGAACCTAGGCGGGGTGTCTTTAACCCTACTTAAAGACACGTGTAAGAAATACATATTATAAGTACTGTGTCCCTATGGGTTTTGTCTTGTAGACTGTTATGCATGTCACATTGATCTTCCATGGTTGTGGCAGGAAGTCTGAAGGAGTGGGAGTGGTGGTCTTGGACAGCTTTGATGCGCACGTGACCTCGGAAGTATCACAGAGCGTGATGTCCCATGATGTCCACGTTGTTGTCACACCTCCTGGCTGTGCGTTCAGGCTGCTGCCTGTAATACCTTTCTGTCACTCATTCAAGGTAAAATGCAATAACTCCCGATACACTTGAGCCTTTGAGATCGGATTTGTGGCAAATTGCTCAAAATGCAAAGCCCTTTACAATTATGTATCATATGACGTAGGCTAATGCAGCTTCCCTGATGACTTATGTTAGGGATGTCCTCTAGAGGAAGTCTTGGGAAAAACTTTATTGGCCTTCGTCACATGATACATAATTTTAAAGGGTTGTGCATTTTTAGCAATTTATCATAAACCCAACCTCAAAAGTTTATTGAAGTTTTTCCATTTTTTATATATTTTTTAATTTTTTTAATTTATGGCAATATGATTTTAATGCAAAGTTTGATCGCCTACCATTTTTGACTCAGTCGTCCTTTTAAGGTCGGGTTTGCAGCATTTTTCCCTATTCATAGAGACTATTAATTTGATGTCCTGTACATCTTGAAAAATGCTTACATTCAAGACTTTCTTCTGACTCCTAGTAGACCGTCCCCCTTGGAGGTTGAAGGTCAGTAAGTACCTTTGGGTAGTAGACTTTGAGAAATTGATTTTGAACAGTATACAAAGTTTTAGTTTTGTTAGTTAAATAATTTCAAAAATATACTATTAACATTGACTATGTACACTAACGTGAATAGACCTCTCATCCAATGCATTTAGTTTGAGGCAAAAATTTGGAAGTTCGGTGGACGCCGCACCAGAGTAGCTGCCATCGATGTTGTTATTATTCAGCTGAATTTACAGTGCTGCCAAAACATTTTACCAAAACATAAACATAACTTTCAGTTATAAAATGTTTCATCCTTGGTTTAGAAGAGTGGTAATACTGATTCATCTATCATATGTTACGTGTACTTCGATGGACGCCACACGAGATCGCACCACCGTCAATATGCTTCACACACGCCTATGCTATGAGAAGTCTACTCACGTAGTGTACAAAGTCAATGCTATTAATAGACCTTTCTTCCTCCCTGTATATTTTCTCAATAGTAGGATTAACCTGTTGAATGGTTGTTGGATTTTAAAATAAAACTAAAACATCCTTAGGTCACACAACACTCCGCTCATTTAATTTTTATATTCATTTATAACTAGTTTTCCGGACACTCTAGTTTGTGTAAAAGTGGTTGAATATATTGTTTTTTCTTAAGTTCACAACTCAGAGTAATTCTGCTTTAGAGGGAAAGTTTTAAGAGGCTTTCAGGTTTTTTATAAACACTGATGGAGATTTATTTTATATTATTGGTTGATTTTTAATTTTAGGCACTTGCCTAACATTCCTATCAATAAAATCTTTTCCGAACATTGTGCCAGATTATCAAATATGCTGGATTAGAGGAAGTTTACTGTAATTCTAAAAAGTGAGACAGGGAATAAATTAACATTTTCTTGAGCAATAATTTGAGGGTTCTAATTTATTTATTCATTTTTGTAATAGTTGGATCTTATGAGCAACTTTTTTATTTTTATCTTCCCCAGTATTTTATTAGATTAGAAAATGCAATAGGTAGTTAAATCTTGATTTTTTTAGCTTTTGTCAAAATTCAATTGCGCTGTTGCCCACTTGATTGTTTTTTTTTTATCTCTCTCAGATAAAATATAAGACCAGTAATTTACTAGGATAAACGTTTTGTATTTTTTCTGCTACAAAGTCAGGAGTAAAAAGGAATAAATGTGTAAAAGGCAGAAAATAGGGCTCAGCCCGATTTTAGATGGTAAACCTTGAGCCGTTTTATGTTAACCATCGTAAATAAACATTGAACGGCTAAATTTTGCAATCGACCTATCACTAATTTTAATGTAACCTTTTTATAAGAGCGTGATTTAAATTTAACTGCAACACATGAATACTAAATAAAAGTTACCGAAGAGAGGTAATAGACGGATAAAAAACTCTTATTATATATTCTCCACAACTTTAGTTTCTTATTAATAATCTTTGATGTAACTATCTTAATTTCAATTGCTTGTCGGCAGGCCATGCTTGAGGAGATGTGTCAAGTGTGGTTGTCGAGCCAGACGGCTGCACTGGAGTCTCCGTCCCCTGACCAGCTCTACCTCTGGGCTGTGAAAGCCCACAAACATATTGCTAAACATTACAAGGTAATGACAGATCAGGTTTTACAAAGGCTGTCCAGAAAGTAGGTTCTGTTTTCTATCTGGTGATAAAGTTACTGGTAACAGAGGCGTGTTCGAGTGCCTGCGTTAAATAGATCAACTCATTATAACTCTACATGTAAGTCTCCAGGGTTGGCAGAGTTCAGCTGCTCACTATAATTCAAATCTAAAATAGTCGCTGGCTCTGTCGTCGCAACTTACGGTGTGGTTAAACTTTGTTCTTAAGTTTCTTTGGGTGAAAAATGTAACTTGTGGATGTCCTTTTGTAGTGCTCTAAGGTGTATTTTTGTAGTGCTCTAAGGTGTATAAGCATTATTTGAGACCCAAGCTTCAGCGCAATTTGCTTAAGAAATGACTCATGTAAGTCCATAGTAAGGTGCCATATTTTACGGAGGGTAAAATAAGGTCTATTGTAAAGGAACGCTCAAGACTTTATTAGGTCCAGAATAAATCATATATTACATACTAAGACACAAGGCAGGCCTGGTATTATTCAAGGTTAGGCATATGTCATGCCTCAGCCCAGACAATAACATTTTATTAATCATCACGGATTTCACTATCATATCTGGAAACTTTATCCTCACAGTTCTCCTCCTTTATACTTTTATTTTAACAATAATCCACGTAGATAATTGCTGACAACCAAACCAACTTTGAAGATCAAAACATAAACATAACCTAAACGGGTTTTTGTTGAGACCCACAGCATATGTTAGGGACTTTTCTTCTTCTTCACGTTAGCAAATGAGCCTTCGTCAATATTGATTTGCTTGTTACAAAATTATTTTGGCTGTTTCTGAAATAATTGACTTATCTATCATTCTTTCAAACGTAGAACCCACAGTTGGCATACGAACTACCTCAATTTTGCCGTTTTACTGGTGCATCAGCTGTATGCAGTCAGTATGTTGTTGTTGTTTTAAAAAATGGCAATGATATAAACTATCCTTTCACTTGTTGCATTTGAATTAATTATGTATTTTGTTTATTATTTGTGTTCAATCTGCGTTTCTAGATACATATTTTAATGATGATAATTAAATATGATTAATGTAGAAGTTTAAAATATCATCCTTCAATACCGTTAAATAAGATTTATTGTTGTTTTCTTTTTTCAGGAGAAAATCCAAAGTGCTTTCAAAGACATGATTCTACCTCTACCTAGTCAGTTTAGTGAGTAGTTTTAAGAAAGTAAATTTTACATTTTACACAATTTTATAGTAAAAATGTATTTATATCATCATTTAATATGCCCAAAAGACACCTCTATGCAATAAAATATTATTATTATTTTATATGATGACGTGTACAGTATTTATTTTTCAACCAAATTGAACCAATAACTTGTTTAATCAATTTATAAGACGTACATTAAAATATTTTTTTAAAAATACGTAAGCAGGCCTATTTTATTATTTTTAGTGAATTTCCGAATAGGGAATACGCTATTACCGTAGTAGTCACAGTAAGACCTAAGCTCGACACCATGTTTTTTTTTATTATTTTTTTTTAGCATGAAGTATTAAGTATAGTAGAAGCTCTCTAGTCTGGCCTCGGATGGTTCAGGGGAAAAAAGAGGCAACTTGTGCTTGGGCACTGAAATTATTCCTTTAAAAAATTTATATAAAAAATTAGTGGGCTAAAGCTATAGACAGTAGCAACCTACACATTGCCGAGGTTGTAGCTTGTGGGTATCAAAGGGCCTATACCTATTAGAGGCCCATCGCTATGGCACAATAAAACCAAGCTAACTACAGACTACCGGCACATCATCTGTTGACCGAAGAGAAAAAAACCTTCCTGCATCAGAGCAAAACTCTTGAATACACCTCAACCAGCACCGAAAGAACAGAAAAACAACTATTTTAAAGAAGCTTTTCTCAACTGACAACTAAAGAGACTTTTTACCAAATAACATCCTGAAAAATATGGTATGGCATTTTTTAGGACCCATTATCAAGGTAAAAAAACCTCAACTCATGTTTTTGTTGCAAAATTTTAATAAAAAATACATTAGTTTATAAAATAAATAATAAGTTACAAATAACTAAAAATATTAACAATGATTATATAATATTTAGATAGAAACGTTCAAGTGGTTGACTGATACCTAGTCTACTATTGGTTTTGGCTGAGCTTTGATTTCCAAATCTGTAACCAAGTTGTCCAGGGTTGCGAAAACCGCTGTGACGCCATTTATGACCTCAGTGTATCTGAAAAACAAAATGACATATTCAATTGAATTAATAAGAGTTAATTTCCCCTTTGAAGACATATTTAATAACAAATACATTTGTTATCACTAAAAATTAAAACTTAATTAAAAATTAATAAACCTAAAACGGGTAAAACTAAAGGAAATTTGAATTTAAAAACCATACGGTATACATAAAAAAACAAAACTATAGTCCACTGAAAAATCAGCAATATGAATGGTTGAATACTGAAACAAGAATTCTATTAAAGAATCCAATTAAGATTGTTTTTTAGTAATTAAAATATAACCAGGATTTCAATGAGTTGTTGCTATCTTAAGCTTAAAGGATTCCAATTCCATTGATAACAAACCTTCTAAAATTCAGGTGTTTTGTCTTTCTACTCTCAAAACGAAAACATCCTTTTTTTTATACAATCATTACAAGGCTAAGTACTTTTTTCAGAAAAATGATTTCCCAATCTATTTGTCTCTTTTGAACAATTTGAAGTAAAAAATTTAAAAAGGCCGCCAATTTGAAAATACACGTAGGAAAAAAATTTTTTTCCTGAAAATGAACATTGTACTCTGGTCGGTGACCGTGTTTGCGCTGTGATTTGACTGTCAATTTTTTTTTTCTGTGTTTACACTAGAGGCATTTTTGTTAAGAGGATTGTACAATGTACATTAAACGCTTTCAAGGGAAAGCGGTCAAAACCCATCAAATTATTGTTTTTTCATTATTTTTTTATTGTGTTGTTCAAATCATTGACATCAATTAACATTACAATTGACGTCAAATTGTCAATTGTAATTTTTAACCATATGTGTCGTTTTATGTTTTGTGCTTGTGGCAAAATTTAAAAATTATGTATTATTATGCACCTAACAAAATTGTGAGATGGATAAACTTTAAGAACAACAGGTCCCTGAACCCAGGTCATCCAAAATCAAGTGAGAGTGGGCTGCGACGGAAACAAGGTATGTCACTAACGCAGTCCTGGTCATAGGCGTCATTTGGGGGGAGCAAGGGGGGGCAGTTGCCCCCCCAATAATTTCGGTGATTAAAAAAAAAAAATGGGAAATTTAAATGTTAGGTTATGTGGTGAAATATTTTGACTTTAACAAAATGTCTATTTTCAATTATTTATGTAAAACTCTTAAATTGGCTCATTCTGAAATCATCTTTGGCGAAGTCCCATCTCACGTCTGTTGATTTGTTAATCATTATAACCATAGTGCATTAGAGTTTCCGCTACAGAAAGAGCGCCAATGTGTCAGGTAGCGCAGCTTAGCGGTAGTGGGTCTGGAAGCTGGACAACAACAACGTCAAGTGAATGAGACATTTGCATTGATTGTATGTATATCTGTGTGTCATGAAGTTTTAAATTTTTTAATGTATTGTAGAAACACCATCGGTCAAGAAAGGTTGTGTTCTCTAGGGCTTTTGGCAAATAGAAAGATATGTAGAAATCGACATTACAAAAGTAATAAATTACTTTGATTCGCGGCGATATAGACGGCTTAATTTGGCATGGTCAGTTAACTGAACTAACATGTCCTTGTGCTTTACCAAGAAATACAGTGAATTAATGAAATAACTAGTGTAAGCTGCATGTTGCCCGAAATCGAGCATTTTAGTTAGTATACTGATAAAACATTTCATTTCCTACAACAGAGAAATTTACATTTTCTATAACAACTCTTGGTTAACATTTTTTGTAGGCCTACATACACTTTTCCATCGTTACCAAGATACCTTGGTCATTTGCATAGCTTAATACGGTACCTATAGTGGCAAATATAGTTATAAAACACGATTCCCGTAAACCTCTGCAGCCATCAAATTCACCTAGCGCTTCGGCCGCGAGGCGGCATTCGATAACGTAGTTCGGGCTCAGGTAGAGCGGAGCCTTGCCTACAGGTTAAACATAACCTCTTTTGTGTGAAAACGTAGAAATAGTACTTTCGCTGATGTCCGATGTTTACACTTTACAGCTGTTTACTTGAAAATCAAGATGGGTAATCAAATGGGAAATTTAAGAACTTCAAGGACTTGTAGGTCCTCTCTTTTTAAATGGATAATTTACCAATTTACTTTAGAAACAACTTCACGCCGAGCTCTATCCAATGGCACTAAAATCATTAAAACCTGTTGAAAACTGTGGGAGGAGTTCTTGTACAAAAACCCATATCACGTATTAAATATGTATAGATGTTTTTGTAAATTACTTATCTTTTTTTGATTAGTTAGGCCCCTGTTACACTACGGTGGCTAGTCACGTCGCTGGCGACGTGGCCAGCTACAGGGGCAGGTGTTTCCATTGAATCAAATGGAACCCTGTTACACTACGGTGGCTGGCGACGTGGCCGAAAAACAGCCACCCGGATCACAAAACCAGCCACCGACACGGTGGCCGTTCTCAACTGTACGGTGGCCGGCGACCCAGTCCGTGGCTGCTCTGCGCGGTCAAGGGGCACTGTTTAACATTGGGTTATACGGGAGCCTGTTACACTACGGTGGCTGGCGTCGTGGCTAGTCACGCAGGTCGATGCGCATGTGCTCGATAGTTGGGTATCACGTGTTTTGACCGAAACATCAGTGCGACTGATCAGTCTACAGACGGTGGTTTATAAGTTAAGTGATTGTTTATTAGTGACCTATAACTACCTATTGTAAAGTTCTTTTCGTATAAAATGGAGGGTAGTGTTAAGGATAATCAAGTAATTCAAAAAATTCTGTTTTTGACATCCTAAAATAGTTAAAAAAAAAAAAAAAAAAAAAAAAAACAAAACTATTGCTCATAATTGCACAGTTTGTCGAACAAGGTATAATACAAAGAAACTTCTTTCCTTCTAGGCACACACAGAATCGGATGAACGTGCACTGTTCTTTTCCTTCTTCTTTTTTTTCTTAAGCAGGAGAGCTAGTAACAACATATACTCACTGTTCGATGGCATATTTACAACTGAAAACGTCATGAAGCATCCACGAAGGTGATCAGCGACGTAGCCAGCCACCGTGTCAGTCGCTAGCCACGACGCTGGCCACGTGACCGGCCACGTCGCCGGCGACGTAGCCGGCCACCGTAGTGTAACAGGAGCCTTATTTTTACCTTTCTTGTCCTCAATAGCAATTTAGGTAATGTAATGGGCAATGTATACCATGACTGTACTCACCAACAATAGTTAAATGAAATTTTTGTGCATTATACGGCAGACTGCAAAGGTGCTTTGTCAAAAAATAATATTTGATAAAGATATAACAATCTGTTTTACCATTATGTAGGCCTATGGAGTTTTAGTCTACATGTCCGACTGTAAAATTTTTGAGTTGTAAATAAAAATAACTAAATAGTTATAAAAACAATGTTTTTTGTATTTTTCCTATTAATCAATTAAATCCATTGAATTTCTTAAGGTGTTTTTCATTACAGTAACCACTTGCAGTTCCCGGAAAATAATGACTTTCTACGAGTACATATAGAAACATGTTATATAGTAAAATTTTACATAGGGTTTTTTTCATGGGTTTGTGAGATAATATTAAAAGTTCACAGTTTATGGACAGCTTAGTGTCGCAAACTTAATTAGTTTTTATTGACAGTTTTTAGGGAAATTTAAGATGTTTGGCCTACTTGTAGGAAGGGGGGGGGGTACCTATGACATTAAGAAAATCTTGCCCCCCCAATCAGAATGCTGAAATGACGCCTATGGTCCTGGTGGTCATGTAAAATGTATAAATTAGTGAATGGTTAGATTTGGTAATTAACTATGCAACTTTTGCTTAAATTGTAAAGTGTGTCGGTAGTCATACATGCTCGGTAACATGGGTAAGCAATCTGTAATCACATTCTGAAGGACCTAAATCATTTAAATACATGCCGGCTGAAAACTACCAGCCAGCAATATCCATTTTCTAATAAAAAAGTGTCTGTGCCAACATCAGAAGAAAATATGTCAAGAAATTTGAATTGAGAAATTTGTTCTAAATACCATACTATTGAAAAATTAATTAATTATCTGTAAATACTTGTCTTTATGATTTAAATTGCCTTTGAATTATTATTTTTTTTTATGTTGTATTATATTTTCAGTGTAAAGTCCGAGTCAGGGAAATTAATGACAAATTTTCTGTGGACAGAGCCTGTATATATAAACACACAAAAGTGTTAGGCAGGTCAGGTCCGACTTCGACTACTTAACTAAATGCGACGGGCGGGGCTGCCCCGAAATACGAGGAAAGTGTTTACAAGTTCCTCCGTTCTTATAAAAGTGAGATAATAAATTATGAAATTTAGAAAGGGCTCCAATCCTTCTGAAACCTTGTAATGATGAAGAATGAGACCGTGGAAATGATATACAAGTTTCTAAGCTAAATCTAAAATCTTAAGTAGGCCTAGCTAAATTTATAGACATTGTGCAAATATATGATTTTCTGGGAATCAGCTATAAGAGGTACGCTGATGAGTTCAACGCTAAATTAACTTAAAATCTATGAATTTTACCTGGTGACGAGATCCTGCACGCCATCATCCACCAGGTGGTACTTCTCCCGCTGCTCTATCATGGTAGCTGTCAACTTGCCGAGCTGTCGCAGCAGCAGAGGTATGTTGCGGAGCTGCTCGCTTTCCAGGCCAGGGCTGAGCTCCTTCACTCGGACCAGCTGCCGTGTCACCTCCTCCAGCTGTGCCTCCGTCGATAAGATGAACGCCACCTTGGCTGCGCTGTCTATCACCTGCACCGGGTTGACTGAGTGTTAGTGTACAGCAGAGAAGTATGTTGCGGAGCTGCTCGCTCTCCAGGCCAGAACTGAGCTCCTTCAACCAGACCAGCTGCCGTGTCACCTCCTCCAGCTGTGCCTCCGTCGACAGGATGAACGCCACCTTGGCTGCGCTGTCTATCACCTGCACCGGGATGACTGAGTGTTAGTGTCCAGCAGCAGAGATGTGTTGCGAAGCTGCTTGCTTTCCAGGCTGCGCTATCGACTGCCCTACGAATCTGACATACGGGGCACCAAAGTTAAGCGTTACAATGTGACATCTGAACAACTCTGCACAACAAATGTGACATCTGTGACTGCACAACAAATTAAAACCGGTGTTTTGTAGTTTCTAAATTCCTCAAAAATAATATTGAATATAAATGTACACCATTTTTTTTCTGACCCTTTAAAATTCAGCCATTGCAGTGACGGTAATCAATAATTTACACCATTAATGTTACGGTATTGCAATCAGCTGTTTAACATAATTAAGTAGCTTTAGAGCATTAAACAATCAAAGAATCAAAACTCAATACTTTTATTTCCATATAAAGGAAAATAGATAATAGTTGTAAATATTCAGTTAAATCTGTATAAAAAAAAACTATATTTTTCATTTTGACCTAATTAACATTAAATTGGCCCAGTAGAACTTTCAGAAGAACTGTCCAAAGATTTTTTCCTTACAGGTCATTATGAAATTGATGGCCAATTTGAGTCTCTGCAAGAAAACATTATTAAAATTATTTTTCTCATGCAAATAAAGCTAGTAATGGCAAGTATATTATTGAACATGATCTTGCTTTATATAAAATTACTGAATTAAAATAAATGTATAAAAAAACTATATGTGTCTAATTTTTCTCCTCGCTCACTGTCTCCATGCCTGAGTCTAAGTTCTCAGTTGACAAAAGCCATACAAATTTACAAAAAACAACTAGGCTATGTAAAATGCCTATGATTTTCATAAAACTGTTATATTTCAAAATTAAGTAATATTATTGAAATCAGATCGATTTCAGAATAATTCGTCATTATTTTCGTGTCACTATAAGACCAATAAAAGTGTAGCAATGTTTTGAATTTGCCGCCAAATCGGTGTAGACCGTTTTGTTTCTCCCGTTCCTTCGCGCTCGGCCGAAGTTACATGGAAGACGTGTTGTGGATGGCAGCATCGTAATCGTCATATTTAGGGTTATTGACACATTTCAGTTAAGAAATTGTGTGTACATTAGTTGCTGTTCCCCTCTCACACTCCTCATAACTAATTTATAATTATAACGGCAAATCTGGCAATGGTAGTTTTAGAAATGATTATGAAGCCGGTATAACTTCAAACAACGGGTGGCGCAATACTGCCGACATAGTTGAGTCAAAAACTAAAGACCTTCGACATTTTTTCTTCGCTCAGTTCCCCCTCCCGCTCACGGATGGGTCATGAATAAAGGAAATTTCTTTGCTATTGCCATCGGAGAATACTTATTAGTAAGTAGGCCTACAATACACATTTTATTCAAGTACCCACAATATTTTTAATAAGACAAAAAAATTACTAATTAATATAGGTTTATACACAAGTTGTCTCTAATTGATTATAGATCAAATTCACCGTACAATCTTTTAACAAGTATTTTCCCACTAAATTGACCTGAAGTAATTGTTTTTTGTCTTTGATTGGTGGAACTGAGTCACATGGTAAAATAACAGGGTGTCTAGCAATTGTTACAAACTTATTTTATAGGCTTTTTCAAGACTTTTCAAGACTTATATCGAAATTTCAAGACCTTGCATTTTATATAAATAATAGTGATGGGTCGGTTGCAAAATTTATCGGTTCAGTTTCGGTTTGGTTTTTCACTCGAACCGGTTGTCGGTTGTCAGTTTTTCGGTTCATCTTAGATGTAAACATGAAACAACTCAAGGTTACCATATAAAATTAGGCTGATGCCTATTTTCCGCCTTTTACACATTTATGCTTTTTAAATCAGACCAGTTAGTTATTGCAAGAAAATATATAAATATTAAATGTCTATCCTGCTATAACCCTCACCACGTAACTTGACGAATGAATTCGCACTACTATTCAGTTTAAATTATTGGATAATCAGATGTTCTATGGAAATTTGCATGTGACATAAGCTTGATGTTTTTGGAAAAGTACCGCCTCTCCCTCCCTCACCTTTCCAGGGTGTCTACTGATATCTGATTTTGGAATTCCAGTATATTTCCAGTACATTTTTCCAAAAAATTCCAGTATCACTCGTGAACTATTAATCTGAATATGGAGTAACAATAACGAAATTGGATACATATAAACATATTTTTGTATTAAGAGATCGCCAATGGTTGAAATTCTACCAAAAATTCACCTGTTTTTGACTCTAAATTATCCTTCTTCTATAAGGTTAACACTAAAGCTTTGAAAGCCTGTAGGGTGTACCCCTGGAGGCTGATGTGAATTATAGGCATTCTGTTCATCTACAGGATGAACCTTTCTAACTGTAAGCGATGATTTCTCTTACAATACACACAAGCTGAGAAAAAATGAGGAAAATAAACATGCTTGCCTATATATAGGTACTTATGATTGTGATTAATAAGTACTTTCCAATGTTAACACTTTTTAATACAGTATTCATTTTTTATTAGGCCATTTAAACTCCTCTTAAAGTTTTCCATACGGTCCACTTTATTTTGTATTTTTCAATACAAAAAGTGATAAAAAAGTACAGTTAACTGCAAAAAATTGATGAAAAGAATAATACTAAAAGTAAAATAAATACTCACATCATTCATTCTTAAGAAAGAAAACTCAACTTTTAGTACAAAATCCAACATTTTCTAAACTTAATCTTTACACAAACGGTTAGATTTCTTAGTTGCTAAATTAATTATTTGAATGTAACTACAAGTTTTCTGATTTTGGTTTCAAAACATACTTGAACAACAATAATGACAAGTGAAATATTTATACATCGGAATGTACAGATCAAATGACAAAAGCTATATTTTATGCATTTTAAAAACAAAAATTTCTGGATTTCAATAAAATTCTATTTTTTCAGTATCTACTTTGAAATTCCAGTATAATTCCAGTATTTCCAGTATGGAAATAAAATTCAAGTATAATTCCAGTATTTCCAGTAATTCCAGTATCAGTAGACACCCTGCTTTCCCACCTGTTTTTGGCCATTTGTCAACTTATGTGGGGAGACTTATGTATGACTGGCCTTATATCTATACTTATTTAATACGCTAAGAGTTTTTTTGTCTTGAGAACTCCTCCTACAATTTTCAACCGATTTTCAAGTTTTTAGTGTTGTTGGATAGGGCTTTTTCTGTAGTTGTTTCCGCCAAAAATTGATGAGAATCGGACTGAAAATAAAGGCGCTATCCACCATTGAAATCTTAAAATTTCCCATTTAAATAACATTGGGACTGAATAAAGCATTTGATACATCTGTTAATAATCAGCTGTAAATACGTGTAGTTATTGGCGATTGAATATATTCACATTATTGGATTGGTCGGATGTCATCGATTTAGAGCTAAAGTAACACTTTTTGTACTGTATTTAAATAAATTGCTCGATTTTGAGCATTACGTATACTAGTTTTATCTGAAAGGGTCAAAAAAGCAATACAACCATTTTAGTGGGCAAATTTGCAATGTTAATCAAAAACTAGGCCTAAAACTAAAAGATAAAAACTTTGACTATTGTATTTTTGTACGAATCGATGAAATATGTGGGAGAATAGAATAAAATCCAACCATTTAAAAAAGTTTAGAAACCCCATCAAATTATGGCTTAAGAAATGTTTTATTATTCCATGTCAAATTTTTTTATTACTAGCTATTATGTGTTATACAAATGCATTTTGTTAAGATTTTTAGCTTCAATTCAGTAAAATAATAATTTTATACATTATATTTATAACAAATAAGGACTGTTGTAGTATTTTTGAGTTCATTATTGAAAACAACATAATAAAAACATTAATTTACCTATAATGGTTGAACCATAGGTGGTACAACTTTGGTTAAAGTTTTATTCAATTTATGAAAATCAGACAAAAAAATTAGCTATAATTTGTTTTTGTTCGACAATTAGGTGAAAAACCGAATATATTGTACTAGGGAACTGATAAGGTCGTAAATCAGATAAGCGATCGCCGGCCCGGCGGATGTCAAAACAATAGAGCTCTTATCGGCAGATGTTCCGCATTCCATCTATCGGCTCCTTGTATTGTTATCTTCCTAGAACCAGACGTCCTTTCCTTTGTGATTGAATTCTGTTCAACTTTTTATCTTTAGTTTGTTTATTACTTAATTTTCCCGACCTTTGTTATGATTTATATGTTTATTCCATACCTTTCCCGACTTTATTTAATTTCTATGGTAATTCCCGACTGCTAGACACCCTGAATAAGCTTTAGCCCAGGACTCCCTGACTTTTGCTAACGAATTATCTGTTTCCCTGACGAGATTTCAATTCCCTGACTTTCCCAGGCATTCCCTGACTTCCCCTGACCGTAGAAACCCTGTAATATATGAAATGTATGTTAAAATCAATAAAACAAGTGAAAAATATTAAAAAGTAAAGCAATAAATTGAGCACGTATCGCCCTAATATAGGCGATATGTACTCGCCTTGCGGCGTAAGAAGGAAACGTTCCTTACTTTCTGAATGGCCCTCGTATATTCCTGGAAAATGGTTGGATAATCTGACAGGCGGTTGATCCAAAGTCGGTTAACCTCTTCATGCAGAGAGCTTCTACTGTAGTTTTATGTTTAATTAGGCCTACTTAAAAAAGAAATTTCTGTAGGCCTGTATGATTTTTGTTGTAACTAATTTAAATGTGTTAAATAGCTTAATAAGGTGGTTAATAGGGTGTTCACACTCACTGAATCCTCAAACATAGGATCAAGTGCTGCCTCCAGTTGGTCTAGACGCTTGACGGCAGCAGCCATCTTGTCTCGGCCTGACAGAGCGGATGACACAACTCGCTGAACCTCTAACAATGAGTCAACAGCTGGAGTGGGGGGTAGTGCCAGTTCCTCCCCGTCCACCTCCCCGAAAACCCTCATCTCTAACAGCCGCACTCTGTCTTCTAACACTGCTACGGGATCCTCCATCATAAAATTTGTAGACCTACAGCAAAGGTTTGAGTTATTAATGTTAGTTTTTTACATTGATGTATAAATAAAACTCTTATTTTAGCAAATATAGTATAAAAGAACTAAGTTTTAATCATAATTGCCGAAAGGCAAGTCAACAAGGATTCAACGAATTGGATGGTATAGGTATAGGTCCACATACTCGAAATTAAATCTTCAAGTTTCACATACAAGTCTCACTTAGATTCGTGTGACTGCCATTAGGCCTATTGGTGAGGCAAATATTCCAAAATCTGTTTCTTGCTCATTGGTTCAAGCATTGTCATAACATCTGCAACTGACTATAATGATTTTTTATGATATAAAACAAATAAAACCTCACATAACTGGGTTAATGTCTTCATAAAGGTTTTGTTTAAATAGGCCTAGAACTCTTTAACACTTTACAAGAACAAGCAGAGAGCTGAAAATTAAACAAACACTGGCCTAAAAGCCTATACTGATCATATGATTGAAATAGACAATAAATAAGGCCTATAACAGTCATTATGGGTCCAATTTTCAGGTCAGCCTTGGAGATTTTTTGATAGGGTTCCAGGAAAGGGTTTCAGTGATAGGTACTCAGCCTTTTAACTTTGAGACATGTCTTGAAGAACTCAGCCACTGACCCTATGAGAGCCAAGGAACTCATTGACACAAATTTATTATATTTTTGTTAATGAAGAAATTTAATGAGTTGTATAAGTGTTTAGATACAACAATGTCTGATCACAAGTGGTTATATTTAAATATTACTAAAGGTAGGCCTAGATTGTTTGAACAATGTTGAAGTGTTAAAATTGAGAAACGCCAGATTAGGTGCTTTGAGCACCTATATTATTAGTTTTAAATTTATTGTGTATTTATATTTTAAGTTTGCAGTGTCTGAATCACTGCCTCCTGACTGATCCCATGCCGCAAGAGAGTGTTCTACGGGACGACGCTTCGTAAATAGGCCTAAGTTAGAAAAACCAAAACAAAGGAATTTTTGCACCCTTAAATATTGCTTTTAGGGTTTGTTTTCCCGTAACAAATATTAAGATCGGAAGAAATAATGATTCTAGGCCTAAATGGGTACCCTAAAAGAAGAAATGATCATGTCTAGAGATAGACTAAAGTAAAAGAATTTTATTGGCTTAAGTTAGGGTCAAGTGGGGTAAGTGTACCTTCGGGGCAAGTGGACTCCCAGCTAATAAAAAATCGGTTTATTACTCAAAAAATTTCAAAACTTAGCCAAAGGTATTTCAAACTATGCTCTTTCAAATTATAATCACTAAAAAATTATCTGGTTATTATTACTGTGTGTTTTGAAGAGTTTAAAAACATCTTACGTTTGTACTCTAAACGCAAGTGCCGCTTGGAAAATTGAAGAAATTACTAAAAATTCAAATATTAAGGTCATTATTTAAAAATTGGTAATCTGACTCATTTTTTGAAGAGGAATTCAAAAATAATATTTTTAATTACCAAAAAAGCCATTTTGGGGGAGTTAGGGGGGGGGGCTACACTTACCCTGTGTTATATCGCTGTTGGGGCAAGTGTACTTTTACCAATGGGGCAAGTGTACGCCCCCCCTCAATAATGGATAGATTAGCTGATGATAAGGCAAACTCTTATCTCATGTATGAAGAAAAAAGGTAAGTACATAACTTGTTTCAATACATTTTTTTAGTTTAGTATAGGAACATTTAAGGCCTAAGTAAAATAAAAATAACTTATTAAGGTTTAAAGTTACTTCACCAAGCGGACGTTTATAAGAAATTTCCTAACTACCGTATTTTTCAAGTTATTTTGATAGATAAAAAATCAAAATGAAGATAATTTTCTGCTCTTTAAGACCTATTAATTGTCAATTAATTGAAACAGTGTTATCTCTATGTTTTCATTTACTTTACAATTTCTTTAAAAACTGGGTTTTCCGTTTTACCGTGCGGAGGTTCACAAAAAAGTTCATATCTCCTGAACCGTTTGAGATATTTTGATAAATAAAAAACCAAAAGAAAGCTCATTTTCTTCTCTATAATCCACTTGCCCCAACATCAACATATATGCAATGCAAAGCTACATTGAGGGGGGGGGTACACTTACCCCAGATTCATGGGCAAGTGTACCCCCCAAACATCACTTTACAAAAAAAATTCTAAAAAATACAAAATTGAGATTTTTAACAAAATAAAAATTCTACATATACAAAACATTCCAAAGAATAATCATACAAAATTTTATTTTTATATCACTTACATGTGTTTTTTAATCTGCAGTCAAAGTGGTACTATGTGATTTTGGGGGTACACTTACCCCACTTGACCCTACTCATCAATTCAATGACGATGTATTTAATAAGTTAAAGGTAAGAAAAACCATGCCCAACTGGTTACTAATAGTTGAGGGAATATTTTAGTAGTAAAATCAAAGATCAAATTCATAAGGAATCATGGAAGGTTGAACAGTCTGATCGACATCAGAATCCCAAGTCAAACTCGCTCCTTACATCTGTTTGGTCATCGGGCGCACTCTACTGGATATGAACACCATAGCACCATCCCTAGACTTCACAGAACTGGGAACTTGATATCACCTCTCCATGACTTCTTCCATGAAAGCAATAATAAATTGAAAATTACTTTTAAGTCACTCTAGGTTCTAGTTCTCATATTTACAATTTTTCAAGTTTTTCTTTTCGAGTCATTGCTGTATTATGGTTCACATTGCTGAATCATTGTTAAATTTTTCGTTTTGTATATTTATCAGAATTAAAATGTATTGTTGACTATTGTATCCGTCTGTTGAACTTATTGTATTGTTAATTTATTGTTATTGTTAATTTTTTTGCTATTATAAATAAGTGCATTGTTAGTTATTGCCATTTTCAATTATTGCTATTGTTAACCTATTGCTATTGTTAATGTATTGCCATTGTTAATTTTATGGTTAATCTATTGTTTCTTTTGTTATTAGGCTATTAGTTATTGTTATTGCGAGCTATATTATTGTTAATTTATTGTTTCTTTTGTTATAGGCTTTTAATTATTGTTATTGTGAGTTATTATTGTAATTTATTGTTGTTGATTTCATCGCACTACAGCATGAACTGACTAATTATGAAATTATGAATTGAATTTATTATCATCTCTGTGAATTGGCGTTTTGCCGTAAATAAATAAACACAGCCTTACAAGATAGGCCTACTTTTGTACATATTAATTTAGAAAATTTAATGATGAACTGATTTGTGACTCAGTCTCAGTGGCAAATATTTTCAATCATTATTTCGATGAGTAAGTTCATCCTCTGGTGGTGACGGGTCTGACTGACCAGACATGCTCATTAGGAATGAGGATCGATTCTCAGTAAGACCTACAAAAGAAAGGGAAATCATGGGAATAATAGCTTAAATGATGTGGGGTACACAAGAAATCTAGTGGATTTCTAGTGTACATCATCTAGGTAAGTTAAGGGTCTAGGCTCATATTTGCTGACTTGAGCAACAGAAAATTAACTGACAACCTGCAAAAGAAGTTTTAAATAAAAATGATAGAAAAACTAGGCCTAGGCCAATTCTCAATAATTTTTACTCTGTTAGACTCCCTGAAACTGATCTCTACTCAAAGTGAAAACATGGATTAAATTAAATGGTGAAAAGTTCAACAACATTGTAGCAAAACAGTGTCAATACATGAAGTACAAACTGCTCCTTCCGACCTGAATCCTTCAGTAATCTTCAAACAAATGTGCTGAATTATAAGACCTGTAGTCCTGTAGAAAGTCAAAATTTACCGTTATTTGACGAGTATTTCTTACGAAGGATGCTTCAACCAGAAGAAGAAGGTATTTTAATAATTCATTGGGGTTTGTTAATCCAATTATTAATATTAAATTGAATATTGTTTAATCACCAACAAATTAAACATAACCTCTAAACCTCTTCCTCTCATTTTTTTTCTTTCATACATACACAAAATTACGGAAGCCCTGAAGGGCCAAAGAGAAAGCGGTCATTTTTTACACCGCCGTGTTTGAAACACGGCGAGCCGTGTTTAGAAGACGGCGAGCCGTGTTAGAAAGTCGGCGATCGCCGTGTTAGAAAGTCGGCGAGCCGTGTTTTAAAGTCGGCGAGCATTTTGATAAATTAACTAAGATCAATAATTAAAAGCTTTTTTTATTGACTCTTAAACGGATTTTCATCCTCTTATAAAATTGAAAATAACCAAAACAATCAAATCTCTGGAGCAAAAATAGTCTGTGCATTTGTTATGATGACCATAACCAAACAGTTTTCTTTGTTTTTGGGATCTCTGATTTCATAGAAATCTGGCATGAAAGTTGTAATATTTTTTAATTAGTTTGCAAATGAGATTATATCTAGTCATATACCTAATCTAATATCAGATATCTAATTATTACTCTTAATTACTTTATCAAAATACTCGCCGAATTTCAAATACATCTCGCCGACTTTAAAACACGGCTCGCCGCCTTTCAAACACGGCTCGCCGCCTTTCAAACTCGGCTCGCCGCCTTTCAAACACGGCTCGCCGCCTTTCAAACACGGCTCGCCGCCTTCCAAACACGGCTCGCCGCCTTCCAAACACGGCTCGCCGTCTTCCAAACACGGCTCGCCGTGTTCAAAACACGGTGGTGTAAAAAATGACCGCTTACTCTTTGGCCCTTCAGGGCTTCCGTACCAATGCAATAAAAGAAAGTGGTTTTAATACCTACGAATAAGTCCATGGCATTGCTGGGGGAGGAAGCCATAGGAGGTTTAATATAATAGCCATCAAAGGTATAATAAGGGGTACATCTTTGATCCTAGCATACGATTTGAAAATAATGAAAACCGACCAACTGAAGAAGATAATGAAGAAAAACAGAAGATTTATCAACCAATCATCAATTATTACAAAGAATGATATAAATTAAATAGCATCGAAATTTTTTGATTAATTGGCACAATAGGAACCATTACAAAATCCTCCGCAGATGTATTCAACAAATTAAAAATTATCAAATCGAACGTTCAAGAAATGGTGATGGCTTACTTACTTGTTACTTGTAGCTCGCATCCGTTGTCCTTAGAGTCAAGGAATTGGACAGGTCAAGGGGTTTATCATATAGCTGCCCTACAAAGCTGGCCACTTGAAAGTGCATATTTTCACTATACTTCCGTATACATGTGTATAATATGTGTAATAATATTATAAGTGTCTATAATATGTGTACTTCAGTATACATGTATTCAGTGTACATTTTAAGAAATCATTTATTTGGCCTAAAAGCCCATAAAATTAGCCTATATGACTAACAACTTATGTAATTTGATCTCTTTTGCTTTGTCTTTAGAGGCAATCCCAGAAATTGGAGAAGAGTTATTCTTTTTGAATAAATTTTATTATTATATTAACATCCGATCCCTAGCTATGGTATATAAAAGGCAGCGGCAACTCCATCCGGAGTTTTGTTTTGGGCCACAGCTGTGTTGTGTTTGTGTATACAAAATTAAAAAAAATATTTATAGGTTATGTTTGTTGTTTGATTCATTCGTTAGTCTCTTGTTGTTAATTGGACACCCTTTGTTTGATTTGCATGTTGTATTTTCTAACTAGGTAATTATTTGACAAAGTAATAGAGGTTCTCTTAGGAATGTATAAAAAATTAGAATTCAAGTTTATTATTTCATGGTTGGGTTCATGTACAGTAGACTCCCTCTTTACTGGCCACCTCGTGACCAAGCCGCGGCCGGATAATGAATTGGCCGGTTAAACCGATGTTTATTTAAGAACGCCAACCTACAATTTTATATGGCCTAAATATAATTATCACTTTAAAAACAACTTTAAATACATTAGGCCTTCTGTAGGATGATTTATAGCTAACATCCGACACCATAAAATCCACAACAAATCTAAACTAATAATAATTTGTTTCTTAATTGTGATCAACTGGATAGTAAGTACAAATGCATTGGCTTCTGGTGGCATTGACTTCCATTCAGGACATTACATTTGAATTGGATTGAGAACGTCGATATGAAATAGGCCTAAGTTGAATAGAATGATACAGTAGATAAAAAACTACGTTTCCAGCGAAACACAGCCGGTTAAAGCGATGTTGAGATAAAAATGGCCGGTTAAAAAGCCGGTTATTTTTATGTCAGGGTAGGCCGGTTAAAGTGGAGAGCTGTTAAAAGGTGGCCGGTTAAGAGGGAGTCTACTGTACATAGGCTAGATTTCTTCATTCTAGTAAGTTACTGGTCCAGTAGTGAGAACCAAGAACCACTCTGGGAGGTAATTAATAGAAATTTTTCTGCTAAAATTACCCTAATTTGCATTAGTTGTAATGCAAAACCAATGTTTTTATCCAGAAAAATCAATAACAATAACTCCGTTAAGTTTTAATTGTTGTCAGCTCCTTACAAACATAGTATATATAGTTTGGCACCATTGGCTAGATAGGCCTAGCCTTATTTAATTTGTCAACTTTTTTGTGTTTGTGAAATTTCAACTAAATTAGGGTTATCATCAGGGGCGGCTTTTGTGGGTAGGCCCTGGGCAGGGTAGGCATCTGCCTACCCAAAAATAACAGTATCCGTTCCAATAGCTGGGTCTTTTACAGAAAAATTATGTTCAGGCATAAGCTTCAACAGTATTAAAAGTAATTAACCCTCCAACTGGTGAACGTCGCGATCGCGACCCATTTAGGCCGTTCTAAACTGGTAGGATCGCGATCGCAATCCATTTGCAAGGTCTATGTAAAATGCATTTTACTTCGTTATTTTATAGTCAATGTCGATGTTTTTTATATAGTATGAAAGAGGAAAAGATGAACAATCTAGTCATCATATGTTCAGCTGTATTTGTTGAAATATCAGTATGTTGGTAAGACTGAATTTCTGGTGTTTGTTTTTGTTTACGCGTATCGTAGGGGCGGCGATGTTTTTGTGGTTATGTTATTACTTGAAATGCAAATTTTAGTGAATTATAGTTAGTTTTCAATGTAATAATGAGTGAATTGAGTAATTATACTGCTATTTGGGCCTTCTAAATGAAGATTCAGAGTACAAAGTGAAGTTGTCAGTGAACATGAAAGTTGTGAGTTAGGCCTAGGCCTAGGTGACTGAATAGGCCTAGGCCTAACTTTATTAATTTATTATAAATAAATATAATTATTTATATACATAACAAATAGTTATATTTAATATTTATAAATAGTTCTAGTAAAAATTTTATCATAAAAAATTAATAAAATAAAAAATAAAAAATTTAAAAAAATATGGCGGCGAAAATGTGGTTTGTGCTTACCTCACATATTTGCTTTGTAATATTTTATTTATAATATAAACAATCAAGTGTTATACATCAGTAAAAAGACAATAAAAGTGTGGTTATTTTGGCTATCTTAGTTTTGTTGTATGGACAACATACCTTACCATGATAATACTCTAAAAGGAAAATAATAAGAAAAAAAATCTTTATTGTTACAAAATAGGAGGATTAACAAAATAAATTTTTGTAAGTACACTAAAAACAATATTGTTTTGAATAGCCTATTTCATTCTGAAAAAATTGATATATAATTTGTATGTTTTATATACCAATTTATATGTTTTATGTTGTTTGTACTAAATGTTTGCGCGGCGGCCAAAAAAACCTCACCAGTAAAGGAGGTTATAATGACCAGTTGGAGGGTTAACTAACTGTTCAGAACTGTTATCCTAAGTCCACGCAAAACTTGTGAGGAAACAAGCGCACTAATATCGTTTGGCAACGCTAAAAAGATTTGGCAATGGAGGACGGCACCGGCAAGCCGATGAAGATGAGAGGCAGAAGAAGTCTCATACGTGTTGTTATCGGCTCCGTCTCAACAACAGACCTCACAGTCACAGTCAACAACAGACCTCACCTCACTTTGTTTAGTGTGCTGTGTCGTGATGGTTATGTTACACTATGGAAAGATATATTGTCAAGTTGAAGTGAGGAAGTATTGGGAGTACACCTAGTCAACTGGACAATTAAAGGCCTTAGAGGAGCCACAACACCGAACAAGTGGAAACGTTTCTAAGACTAATTATTCTAGCCCTGATTCGTCACCTTCACCTAAAGTTGTAAGTGTACCAAACGAAACTAATATGTCTACCAGCATCGTCACAAATATCAGCAGCAACTGTTGTGCTGGGCCCCGGCAGCGAAAAATTAACTTTCCTAAACGGGTTATTAGTGGTAATTCTAGATCGTTTAAAAGTAGGCCTACTACATGGTACGATACAACGGGTAGAGTTTCATATAGCGCCTACCTTTCTACCAAATGAAAATATCGATCGATACGATCGATATATCGCATCGGATAAAATATCGATACACCACATCGGATGAAATATCGATATATCGCATCGGATGAAATATCGCAAGAAATATTTTAAACATATGTTTTTTGAGAATTTTTTATATTTATTTACTAAATATTATTGTTTGTTTACCTAACAAAACCAAGATTTTACTAGGTGATTTCATATTCAGTATGGATAGTAGTTATTTTGATTAGTCTCATAAGTGTCAGAGAACTTTCTATTAACCTATTTATAATAGAAAGGTTATACTAGATAGTTGGGTCATAGAAATGAGCAATGTGATAGATTTTTACAAGATAATGAACTCATACCGTACCAAAGAAAATGTTGTGTGAGCAGTGTGGTGCACTGGTGAGGGGATGAAAATGAAAAAATATATAAGTTAGTAGTGCTAGTGTTCAGTTTTCATGTTAAAAAAGAAAAATCAACTATTATAAGTTATAACTTACATTGACTAATAAGTTTTTTGAGAGATTTAGGTTTAGATTTTGATCAACATTATAACTATTGTACTTTTTAGCAACAATATACCAAATTGTGAATTTTGATGTGCAAACATAGTTTACCTATAAGATTAGATGTATAGAAATTTTGACCCGATGCGATATATCTATAGTATCGATCGATCCGATGCGATATATCAATCGCATTGATTGATCCGATGCGATATATCGATCGTATCGATCGATATTTTCATTCGGTAGAAAGGTAGGCGCTATATGAAACTCTACCCACAACAGATGCAGTGTCTTGTTGTGTTTGTAGGCATTTTTCAGTTTGTTCTATTGAAAAAATATGCAACGTTTTGTTTGTAGGCATTTTTCAGTTCTATTGAAAAAAAGGTATAGCTACAACCTCCTGTGTCCATCCTGATTGTTTGTCGTTTTTATTTCTCAAAATAATGAACTCAATTTCAATAAACGTTCAAGATGTCTATGAGAAGGTTTGTTTAAACCAATTGTTTTTTTCTTTTTAGCGAATTTCCCATAGGGAATAAGCTATTACCGTAGGTCTCATGGTAAGACCTAAGCCCGGGACCATGTTACCTTTTCGTTTTTAGGTGCCCAGAGACCAAAAATAATAGTCATTAAAATTTTTATATATGTATATATATATATATATATATATATATATATATGTATATATATATATATATATATATATATATATATATATATATATATATATATATATATATATATATATATATATATATATATATATATATATATATGTGTCCCTAGACACGATAACTCTCGTAAAAATGGTCCAATCGACACCAAATTTGGTAGAGATGTGTAATCCTACGTTTATTCGGATGAGTTCGAAAACCAGACATATCGAACTACCGGAAGGGGTAGTTTTGGGGGGTTTTGTACCCCAAAAATGGGTTTTTTGCATTTTTCATATGTAAAATTTAAATATTTTAAATTTTTATTTTGACCATTGGATTTAACTTAGCTCAAAAAAACACACAATTTAGTATTTTGAAGCTTTGCTCTATCTCCATTGGTTACCGAGATATTACAAAGTCTAAAGACAGTACATTGTCTTTTAGGGCTCCAATGTTAATCTTATGGAGAATAAGGATGTGTTAATATTTCACTTATTAACCAATATTTTTGGATGAAACTTGGTATTTAGCTTCATTTGGTTGAGATTCATCCATTTAAGGTAAAAAATCTTGGTTTTTGTACTTATCATGGCAGCAAACCTGCATACTCTTTTCCCATGTTAATCATATGGAGAATAGGCAAACTTTTATTTATGTACAGATATTGATGAAACTTACTATATGTCTTTATATGGTCGAAATAAATTTTTTCTATGCTAAAAACCTACTTTTAGTGTCCCCCATGGCAGCATACCTGCATACTCTTTCCCTATATTTATCTTAAGGAGAATAGACATTTATTTCCCTATTTATGAGCACGTGATGAAATTTTGTTTACAAGTTTAGCTGGTCAAAATTAATATTACTAATTTGGAAATTCGCTGAGTACGCAGGTCTGCTGCGACGGGGGTATTTTTTTTTTCTTTTTGGCGGGGGCCAGATAGTGATACCTTTCTCTAACTTGGCCTAAAAGGGGTATAGTAGCACCCTATTGTTAATCAATCTATCAGATGAAGGCTCTTGGCGAAGCCTAACAGCTGGTTGATATCCATCTCCCTTATTTCAGTTGGCTTTAATATGGCCTTTCCTAGAAATTTCAACCTTCTCTGAGAGATGGCCGGACAGTCTAACCATAAATGTATGGCGAATTATACCTCCATTATACAGAATCTGCATGGATCGGATTGACTAAGTCCGATTGTCTTGAGATGTTTCTTCAGTGGCCATGACCTGTTAGCATCCTAATTAGAAGACTGATTTCACTTTTGTTTAGGCTGACAGCTCCTTCCACTTATTTTTAAAAGGGTCAATCAGTATTTTTGATTGTCTCCCACCTGGGAAGTTGTTCCAGGTTTTCTGTTTTTGACCTTTCTCCCAGGATAGAATTCTGTTTTGTCCTATGCACAGAGCGACACCACAGAAGGGCTCTGATCCTATAAGCTGTTCATCTGAGCCCTTTCTTGCCAGAGCATCGACATTTTCATTGCCTTCATGCCCAGAGTGTCCCGGTATCCAGCCTAACTGTACCTGGTTGTGCTCCGCCACTGCTTTTAGCCTTGCACAGTCCGTGAATCTATCACAAACGAGTCTAGTGCTTTTAAAGCAGCATGCTATCTGAAAAGATAAGTATTCTTCCTCTCCTAAGCCCTCTAACCAGCATGTTCATTCGTTAGGACCTCTGATTAAAATACTGTTGCCGTGCTGCCTAGGGCCTGTGAAATGTTGGTTCTATTGCCATACACTCCTAGCCGTGACTTTTTGTCCTTCCCGCTTCCGTCTGTATAAAATACATGGCGTGCTCTGCCCATATTGAGATTGACATTTTGCCAGTCTGCTCTCTCTCTCATGATGACCTGGTAATATTTCTTAAAGTCATATTTCTTGACCATCTGATCTGGGATAAGCAGTTTCATAATCCAGGTTAGAAAATTCCTTTAATATGGACATGTGGCCCGTATCCCTTTGAGGCTTAATTTCACCTCTGCTATCCATTTTAAGGGCTGAGATAGGCCTAGCTGCCCTTCTTTTAATCTCTGTTCCGAGTGGGAGCATCTAGAATTGCTTCTAGCCCTGGGGTTGGACAGGATTTTGTAGCTCCACATGCCCCTGTGCAGGCCAGTCTTTGCAGCTGTTGCAGTCTTTTTGCTGCAACTGTCTGTTCAACTTTAGGCCACCACACGAAGGATGCGTATGTCACCATTGGTTTTACTATGGCCACAATTGGTTGCTTTAATACAATAATGAGAAAATGCGCCATGGCTTTCAAATGACGTAGGCCTATGAATAATTTGAAAAAAAAACGAAATTTTCTTAAAGACATGGCTTTCTTACTGATCCTCAAGAGAGTCCTTAGATAGTTTAAAACACTTTTAAAAACATTAGATTTTAAAAAAATATTCCCGGGCTATTATAAATAGCCCCCAAACCCCCGTACATTAGGGGGTACTCCGTATCCCCCAGACCCCCCTAAAGTTGCCTACCTATGAAACCTAGAGCCACCCCTGGTTACCATACGTCCTCTTTTCCCCGGACCTGTCTTCTTATTAGAATATAAAAACAAGTCCTTACGGATTTTTGAGAATCAGTCCATTTATCCAGCTTTTTGAAAGCAGCAAACTGAATATTAAATTTGCATTTGGGCCTATGTGTTTTTGGTAACCATCAACTTAAGAAGGTTTTGTATATTTTTACTTCATCGAGGTTGTTATTAAATTGTAATTATGTTGTTTAAAATGTTAAATCTTGAGTATAAAGTAGGTAATGCCACATTTAATTTACTTTTTACTCTATTGAAACTGTTTTTAGGATATTCCTTTAATTAGCCGTCACTGCCATAGTGCCGCAAGTAGGCGGGTTGTAGCAAGGGTAAATCTTGAGTTAAGCTACAGCCATCGGAAATTAGAATTTTTTTTCAAAAGGTTGGAAATTTCACGCTAATTCTGAAATTGACAGTCTGTTCCCATAAAAAGGCTTGGAAACACCAGAAAATAAAAAAAACCGGAAATGACCTTTTCATGATAATATAGTCGAATGCTTGTAACCTACTAGTATTATTTCCTTGTTGAAACACTAAACAGTTAACATATTAACTTTGAAAATTAACTTTTATTTTGTGCTAAGCCTATTATTAAGATAAATATGGATGCTATTTTTCAGATAATATGGTTCTTATTACTGATTCATTCCTAGAATTTGATGAACTTAGTGAAAAACAGAAGGTAAAGGCCAGCTTTGAATGGTTGCGTGAAAACTGCAGGTAAAAGCAACTTGTTTATTCATTTATAAATGTAATTTTTTACCATTTCATAATGTGTTACATAGATCAAAATTAGCGACTATTTGGTACAAGAGTACATATTGAAACATGAGTGACCACCATTTCTTGTGTGTTTAATATTTTATTCTTTTAAATTAGATAAGTTGATTGTAAGTCTCATGTCCAACATATTATGATGAAGATGCAATTTAATATGCTTGCTACACTGTTACCCTTCACTAAAAACCAATCACTACTGTAAAGGCATAGCAACTCCAGCTAAGTAATCATCAAGGACCTTTTTCCTTTTTATACTACTACCTGCATTTTTCTGTAGGTACTTTTTCATTAAACCAATGCAAGTTTCAATATTTATCAATGACTATACTCCTCTACATTATTTTAGTGTAGGCTTTAGTAGGTTCTACCAAAATTGTCACATTTACTGTACCGTACCTATCATTGCCATGCTTCGAGTGGTATGTGGACTGTTAATAAATGAATTGGTGAATGAAAGTTTTGTATATAAAATATCATTCACAAAATAAAATAAAATAAAAGTTTAAAATAAAATAAATAAAAGTACTTGCGACCGAGGAAATGAGCAGAACCTATATATATGTCCGTTGTGTTGCTTGTTGAAAAAATTGACATTAAATACTAAAGTCAACTGATGTAAAGAAACTTTAAAATAAAAAATATATATAAGGAAATGAATTGATATTTTTGGTAAGGAAGTTGCTGGAGTTAAATAAATATAAAAGATTTTTTATATATACCTAACTTAATTAATACTGAAAAAATGCTGGCCGGTTGAGTTTGTGGCAGGACGGATGAAGAAGGTGAGTTATTTGTTGTCAGTTGATATAAGGTCTGCTCAAGGGTCGGGTCTGTCGTGCCAATAATCTGCCGAGGCGATAAGGCCAGCCTCATCCACATTCAAACAAGTAGGCTAACTACTCCTTTACACAAAGTTTAATATAATTAATAATGGGAATTCAAAAACATTAAGTTCATTGAAATAATTACTAAATTATGAAGGAGTAACTTATTGAGAAATATAGTAATGAGAATTCGTTGTAGAATATCTATTCATTGGCTGGATTGTAATAACCTGAATTCTAGAAGAATATCTAGCGTTATGGAAATGCTAGATGTCTTGAAATATACCGTGATTTTTTTTAATGTTTGTCAGACTTTTAACATATAATTGGAAAATGCTAACAGATGTTTCCTTAAAGAGAGTGTCAGGGATTAGACTTTTTTTTATCAAAATCATTGTATGATTGTTTTGTACTCGCTCAGGCAATGTCATGCGTCAAGTCTTGTTATCGTATTGCCAAGTTATCATCAGTGGGGTTGATGCTTGTTGCTGATGCTGACTTCAGTGAAATTGACCTTGCAGTTAAAGTTAATTCGCACAGTAAAAACAATGGTAAACTTCAAGACAATGCTCAACAGCTAATTGTGTGAGTGGCAACAGCTACAAGTGGCCATAGTGGTTCGCCCCAGAGGACCTGTTCCAGACAATGCTCAACAGCTTCTTGTGCGAGTGGCAACAGCTACAAGTAGCCATAGTGGTTCGCCCCTGAGGACCTGTTCCAGACAATGCTCTACAGCTTCTTGTGCGAGTGGCAACAGCTACAAGTGGCCATGGTGGTTCGGCCCAGAGAACCTGTTCCAGACAATGCTCAACAGCTTCTTGTGCGAGTGGCAACAGCTACAAGTGGCCATAGTGGTTCGGCCCAGAGGACCTGTTCCAGGCAATGCTCAACAGCTTCTTGTGCGAGTGGCAACAGCTACAAGTGGCCATAGTGGTTCGGCCCAGAGGACCTGTTCCAGGCAATGCTCAACAGATTCTTGTGCGAGTGGCAACAGCTACAAGTGGCCATAGTGGTTCAGCCCAGAGGACCTTTTCCAGGCAATGCTCAACAGCTTCTTGTGCGAGTGGCAACAGCTACAAGTGGCCATAGTGGTTCGGCCCAGAGGACCTGTTCCAGACAATGCTCAACAGCTTCTTGTGCGAGTGGCAACAGCTACAAGCAGGGGTGCCCATCCCCCCTAAAGGTGATGGCGCATTCCCCCCCAAAAACATATACCGCCCCCCTCGCAAAATGGAAACCTGTTTGAAAATACTGTATTTATTTTAGCTAAGCATAAAAGCATAAGTTGCATATATAAAAAAAAAAATTGAGATAATATAGGGGTTTTTATCTATGAATTCATGCACATTTCCACAACAAACATTTTTTGTTAAAAAAAGTCAATTATTCTACGTCATTTTTGTTTGAAAGTTACAATCTTGTTATTTTTGTTATATAATTTTAATTGATAATTTGATTTTTTATAGTTCTGGGGATTTTTAGCTCTTAAAATTTTAAGTTACGTCCATTTTGGAACTGTAAAAGTTCGAAATGTCTAAATTTGTCTATGACTAGGCACTATAGGGCACTTGTTTGTTATACATAAGCCACTATTTATCTTTAGGGTTTTTTTAATTAAGGACATAAAAACGCATCTTTTGAAAGAAAACTATTTACTGAACATTGTGTGAGAATTTCACGTTTCTAAGTTTCACGGTTTTCGAGTTCTGCTTGCTTAAAGTCAGCCACACGCCATCGATGATCGCGACAAATGCATCTTCCGTTCACGGCCTCGTCATCAAGCCAGCTACACTCAACCAAGTTTAGAGCTCGCTGTAGCGGTTAGATTATATTTGTTATTGATATATAGATCAGAAATACTTACAAAAGTTATTTACAGTTAAAATAACACACACAGCTAATCACTATATGCAAATAGTGTGTGTAACATGTAGTTGAGTAATTAATTGTAGTATAGTAACTTAACTGGTGTCAAGACCGCGGCGTTCGCCACAATCAAGTGACATGGTGGACTTTAAGAGAGCAGAACTCAAAAACAGTAAAACTTAAAAACGTGAAATTTTTACCTAATGTTCAGTAAATAGTCTGCTTGCAATTTATATATTTTTTAAGATCACAGTTCAAAAAACATAAAAATAGCTGGCTTATGTACAACAAACAACCGAATACAGGTATTAAATTATGTAGCAGTTGTGCCAAGTTTTAATTCCGTAGCACGAATCGATTAAAATTTATAAGTGATTCATCAAAAATGCATAGGCCTACATATAGACAGACAGATTGAAAAATAATAGAGATATTGGGCTTGTAGGCCTAGTATTGTATGTACCGTGTATTTGCTTGTTCTTACCTTCTGAAACGTTGGCCTACGTTCTATAATGGCATGAATTTAAGTTTCAACATCGGTTTAAGACATGTATTTTTTTCAGCATATATATAGGCCTACGTGTTTAGTGCTATGAAACATAATACTGAAAAACAGTTTGGAGTACGGTACATTCACTTGCTGGCTAGCTACCTTGTTTTTTATCAAGTAATCAAAATGACATTGTATAAAATAATAATTTAGGCTATTATAATGACACTTTGAGACTATAACTATGAAACCTACAAAACCTAAAGTTTCTCTCAAACTGTAAAGACAGTTTGGATTAGTAACAACTAAGATTTTAAAAGTAGTTAATGAACGTTATTTTGTGAGATTTAAGGCTTGATTTTAAGTTTGTGTTTATAAGCTCACGGCACCTCACCATGCATGCTATCTTAAGAAATTTGTAAGCTAGAACTAATCATAAGTTCATTCATTCGACGACCGTCATAAACACCGTTGTGGCCTTAGAGGCTACGTTGTTTAGGAATTCCCAGTGTCGATTTTGCCAATTGCGTTACTCAGAGACGATATAGGTCTCGCCGAGCCATTTGTAATATCAGTTCTCTTAATGACGATTATTTGACAGAAAAGTGGTTGCCAGAGACGCGGAACCGCGGAAACGGCGGAATATACTGCTCAAACATGTACGAAAACATATTTTTGTAATTGGCTGCTTGCCGTGTTGAAAATAAAATAAGTTAAATAAAATAAAGACACTAGACCACTAAGAAAAGACGAAACTTTAAGTGATTGAGAGAAACGGTCAACAATGGGGGGGGGTACGGAGTACCTAGCCGACAATGCCGCAATCATAGTCAAGATTGGGGGACGAACATTAGGCCTACGTGTTTTGATCCAGAACAACAGGATAGACAAAGACTCTCCTAATTTGTATTGACATGTTCATAAGATTCATTGTTTAACTACTGCAAATTAGTACTTATAACATAAAAAACCCCTTTTTCAATTCCCCCCCCAAAAATCTCATTCCCCCCCAAAATTTTTTCCAATGGCGCAACTTGCGCCATTAGTCCCCCCCGTGGGCGGCCCTGGCTACAAGTGGCCATAGTGGTTCGGCCCAGAGGACCTGTTCCAAATAATGCTCAACAGCTTCTTGTGCGAGTGGCAACAGCTACAAGTGGCCATAGTGGTTCGGCCCAGAGGACCTGTTCCAGGCAATGCTCAACAGCTTCTTGTGCGAGTGGCAACAGCTACAAGTGGCCATAGTGGTTCGACCCAGAGGACCTGTTCCAGACAGTGATTTAATAAATTTCACAATTTATGACTCTCATGTAACTGGAAGAAGTTTTTGTTAACTAAACTTTGATTTTCTTGTTTCCATTAAAGTTCTTATGTTATTGCGTGTCTATTTTAATCTCATAGGTTTCATTATTGGTTATCGTAATATTCCAGATATACGTTTGCTACAAGTCCATTTTCCTTGAAGCGCCGAATCCTGACGAGTAGTGCATGATACTTAGTAATCTTCACAATGGTGTTTTTGATCTCTATTAATGCCGCTTTCTAAACCGGAATCAAACCTGTAACTTGTTTCAAAGTAGCAATCACACAAATTAAAACTTATTAATTATTATTTTTATTTATTTATTTATTTATTTTTTTTTTTTTGTAGAATATATAACAGTTTTTAAAAACATTCTTATGGACAGTCTTAATATCCATATCAATAAGGACATTTTTTGAGCATCGTTTTAGAATTGGTGATTTTAAACCAAAATGTATGCTTTTGCTCTCTCTTCTTACCCTCTCTGTTCTGATGTTTGCTTTGCATTATTCTAACAATACCATAAATCCAGTTATTAATGAAGTGCCAAAATGAAAACAAAACCACTTGTTGTGTATTTACAACGTTTTTTAGTTGGGTGTTGTGTTTTGGTGGTAATAGTTTTTTATTAGAACATACGTTTTAAATCTATTTATTTTAATCTAATTGGTGTTGCAAGTGATTTTACATTTAATCTTTTTATAGGTGCAGTAGTTGTTACAATAAAGTTACCAACCAACGTAATATTAGAATTTTTGATATAGATTCAAATATACATCCTGTCACTTACTTCACTACTGGAAATAAATTGATTATAAGTTGTAAGTAAACAACAGTTTAAGTAAGCTGTTAATATGACCAAAATCAAAAGCTTTCTCTTGCATGCCATTCACCATTTCATCACTTACTCTACTATACCAATAATTACATTACTCAATAATTATTTACTTCCAGACTGAGATTTAATAGTTTTACCTTAGTTT
Source organism: Neoaliturus tenellus (assembly GCA_030545055.2). Classification (NCBI taxonomy): domain Eukaryota; kingdom Metazoa; phylum Arthropoda; class Insecta; order Hemiptera; family Cicadellidae; genus Neoaliturus; species Neoaliturus tenellus. Next base: position 210,472,786 of record CM061532.1, read on the forward strand.
TGGATTTTTTATTATTTGTCTTAATGGATGTCGAGTTGTTATAAAAGTGTCACCAAATAATTCAATAAATTATTTCAAAACAGTTAGCTAGACAAGAGGGGGAGCGTGCGTACTGTAGAACCTCCCATATCCAACCATGACAGAACTAGGCCATGGTCGGAACAGCCAAAAAGTCGGATATCGGGAGGAGCAAAATGAAATACATTTCTTAGGTAGAAAAACAGCTATACAGTATTGTAATACAACTTTATTGTACCTATAACACATTAATTGAAACTTCAAGATATGCATATTAACTGGAAAATGACAATGTTTATAAATTATTGTTTCTACAAATAACGAATAGTTTCACGTTTCAACAGGCTCAGCAGCAACTGGAGCGCGGAAATCACAGATAGATGGTCGGACACTAGGTCGGATATCGGGAGGAGTCGGTTATCGAGAGGTCGGATAAGGGAGGTTCTACTGTACCTAAATATATATAAGAATGGAGCTTATGTGATGTTATAATATTTAAGGTGTTAAAATGTTGGAATTTTATTATTATGTTAACTATGTATAATAGGCCTACAGTATCTGGTTTTGCGTAGACTTGGCAAAAACGCAGCAATTCTCATCCAATTATTTTCATACATTTTACTCTAATAAAAGTTTTATGTGCTTAGTAAAAACCTTAGTGGTCACCAACATTTTATAATTTTATTTTTAGACTTAATATAGAATTGGCAAGTAAAACGAGTTTAGCAACTTTGCTAAACTTTTTAAGTGTAATACAAACTGTTGAGTTCTTCTGTGTACTTACTTATAGAAAAGGATTCTTCTATTTTAAATTATTAACAAAACATTAAAAAATAATTTAAAGTGATGTGTGATTCCAGGGAGTGATAAACATCAATCTGAGTATGACACAAATTGGCTGTTGAGTCAAAGTAGGCTTGAAGAGCGGCCTCAAGAGAATCTGTGGTATGGGAATGTGTCTAAAGAAGTTGAGTATGTGTCTGCGACAGAAATTAAATCTCAGCATGGAGTCACCCGACTTGTCAAATCACTATTGCAGTACGGAGTTGGGTTTGTTAATAAAGTAAGAATATAGGGACAGTTCTCCACCATTACTTGTAATGAGGGAACCAAAATTACCAGAGTTCACTGGTGTCTCAATATGAAAGTAGTTCTTATATAGCTCATATATTGTAAATTTTTTCTGTATGGAGTGGTGAATGTGTCTAAATTAAGTTCAAATAATGTTTTAGTGATATATATAAATATATACATACATGAATGCAAGAAAAGCCCTGTAATCCTAACTCTCTATTATAAATATTTTGATTTAATTTCCAAATACATAATGTCATAAATCCCAAAAAGGCAAAATTATAATAGATTCCCTATTAACCGGCCATTTCTTTTAAAGTAACATCCCTCTTATTGGTTTTGTTTTTGTATCTTGCAGAAAATGTTTACATGTCTAACTTTCAAATCAATTTTACATCATATTTTAGGCTTTCCTAGTGAACGGTATAAGTGAACTCCCTTGGACGGAAATAACAACTACCGGAAGTGATTGCTTTTATTTTATTTCAGGTTTGTCAGTCTGTGTTTAGATGTGTTATGGTTTTGTTACACCAAGAAAACAAATTAGGGTATGAGCAGGTAGCTATGAATTCATTACAGTAATGTTTTTAAAGTTACTATATTTTTTAAACATCTTATTTTTGCATTTAGGCCATAGAAAACTAAAATTTAACATTAAAGATAAATTCAAATTGAAATAATAAAACGTCTTCCAACACTACTCGATATATTTACACTTATACTGTAAATGTTTACAGACGGTAAATATATATAAAAGATCTTATAATGGCGATCGATTTCGACCAGTCACACCGGTCATCATCAGGCCCAATCAGAGACTGATTGAGACTCTGATTGGGCCTGATGATGACCGGTGTGACTGGTCGAAATCGATCGCCATTATAAGATCTTTTATATATATTTACCGTCTGTAAACATTTACAGTATAAGTGTAAATATATCGAGTAGTGTTGGAAGACGTTTTATTATTTCAACCTGAATACCATTACCAGCACGTATAATGCTAATCAAGAAGTTATAAATTCAAACTCAAAATATATTTGTCATGTGTACAATCCATACAGTGTTAACTCTTAATTACAAATACTAGTTCTAAGCTGACTATAAATAAAATTCATCTAAAGAACAAATAGGCTTTTCAAATAGAAATTCTTTGAGTTTACACTTAAAACTTTTTAATGTCTCCAATTTCTCTTATTTATTTAGGAATAGTTTAGAAAAACATCATCCCTTCGTAAGATGGCTTAGTCTTAAAAATATCAAAGTTATGTTGTGGTAAAAACAGTTTTGTTTCTAATGTTGTATGTGTTGATTTTAAACTTATCATAATTGCTCCTCACATGCATTATACTTACTTACTTACTTACTTATCCTCTTCATCTCCACAATCTTCAAGATCGGGGACTCGTCATTTTTCATCCTTTTCCAGGGTGTTTTGTTCCAGAGTGAAGATATGTATGTGTGTGATAGTGTATGTGTGTATGTGTGTATAGTGTGAAGGGCTAGGCCTACTTATTTTGAGCAGGAAAACTATGCTCATCAATATACTCTTTGAGAGTATAATAAGGTTTACTGATTAAGTACTGTTTGAGCCTCTTAGCAAAAATTCTCCTATCGCTGATTTGTTTTAAGATGTTAGGTAACAAGTTAAAAAGTTTAGAGCCAATATAGATTGGAGATTTTTCAGTTTTTTGCAATCTGTGTTGGGGAAGATTTAAGTTTTGTGAATTTCTAAGACTATATTTATGCATTTCGTCTCTTTTTTGGAGTGGAAGGGTTTTGGTGTGGTTAATGAGTTCAAAGATATAGAGGGAAATGAAAGTTAGGATTTTGTTGCTGATGAAGTGTTGTCTGCACGATTCTTGAAAGTGGAGATTATTGATGATACGGATTGCTTTTTTCTGTAAGATAAGTATTTTGGTTCTGTAGTTTTCATTAACTGCTCCCCAGGCTATCAGTCCAAATCGGAGATTTGATTCAAAAAGTGCATGGTAGGCTATGATGACAATTTTTTAATCTGTAAGATTTTTGATTCTGCGAAGAACATAGATGATTGAGGATAGCTTCTTTAGTAGACTTTCTGCATGTGGTTGCCAAGTTAAGGTTTGGTCAACTGTTATTCCTAAAAATTTGCAAGTGAAGACCTGGTTGATTTCATCTGGAGCATCTTCTGGTATTTGTCTATTGGTTTTTGTGGTATTTGATGGAGTAAAGTTGATTGCTACAGTCTTGTTTTTATTGATCTTTAAATTTATGGAATTACAGTAGTGACTGATGTTGTTGATGGATGTTTCTATGTTAGGCTTCAAATTGGCTTTCGGTAGTGATGGAAATAGAATCGTGGCGTCATCCGCAAACATGATACATTTTTCTTCATTATGTATATTTTTCGGGAAGGCATTAATGTAGATTAAGAAGAGGAGGGGTCCTAATGTAGAGCCCTGCGGAACTCCTTGTGTTAATTCCCTGAAGGATGATCTGGTTTTCGATTCAATTTCATGGTTGACAAATTTTATTTCAACTGCTTGTTGCCTATTAGAAAGATAGCTTTTGATCCATTTTAATGCATTGTTTCTAATATTTAATTCATTTAATTTGACAAAAAGTGTGTTAAAGTCCAAACTATCAAAAGCCTTTTGTAGGTCTATAAAGAGTGCAGTCATGTGCTTTTTCTCTTCCCAGGAATTGGTGATGGCTTCACACAGTTGAGTGATGGCCGAATGGATAGACTTTTTGCTACGGAATCCGTGTTGCTCTGAGGCTAGTAAATTGTTACATTCTAAGTATTCAACTAATTGTTTCTGTATTGCTTTCTCCAGATATTTAGAAATGGTGGGTAAAATTGAAATTAGTCGATAGTTTTCTAATTTTTGTCTGTTTCCTTTTTTGAATATGGGGGTTATCAGTGAAATCTTCATTTTCTGAGGAACAACAGATTGGCTTATTGATGAATTAATTATGTCCAGAAGGGGGTATATGATTTCTTGTTTGCAGAATTTGACTACTTTGTTGGGAATTTGGTCCACTCCTGCCGAGAGTTTAGGCTTAAAGTCTGAGAATATATCATTAAGTTCATTAAGTGTGATCGGTCTAAATGCAATTAGGTTAGGATTTCCTACCTCTACCATGGGCTCAATATCAGGATCTTGTGTAAGATTGTTGTTTTGTCCCACTTCTATAAAATATTTATTAAACATGTTACAAATATGGTAAGGGTCTGTAATTAATTGTAGTACCATTTTCCTCTAATATGATGTTGTCTGAAATTTTGATCGTCTTGTTCCTTTCTACGTTGATAGTTTTCCATATTTCTTTAGTTTTATCTGTTGAGTTGCTGACTTTTTCAGTTAAGGAGGCTGATTTTTGCTTTTTAACTTCTATGTCATATTTCTTCTTCAATTTCTTGTATAGTTCCTTGTCATCTTGTTTACCAGTACCCAAGTATTTATTTTGTGCTGCGATGAGGGTGGTTTTTAAGTTTTCTAAATTTCAAAATATTTTTTTGTGACTTCCCTTGTAAGTTTTACAGTGTAAAATTATATACATTCTAGCATACACAAACCAAAAACTAGCAAAATTTTGTCTTGCAGATTCATTATAATTCAAGTTTAACATTACTCTTAAGGCTTTTTTTCTGTAAAACTAATATTCTATTAAAGTTTTGTTGGGAAGTGCTTCCGTAAACTGAGATTCGATATGCTATATTATGTGATTGAACAGGAGGATAAAAATTACTTGTAAAGTTGCTAAATCAATACATTCTTTTCAAATTAAAGCATGAATTTCAGAACTTAATTAGCGAACAATGTGATCTACCAGCTGACTCCAACTAAGACTGTTATCGATATGAAGTTCTAAAATGTTGTGCAATCAGTTTGATTTATCGAGTCGTTTTCAATGAAAATTTGGAGATTAAATTCAATTTTGTTCTTTTTAATACTGAATAATACAAAATTTGTTTTTTTGAGTATTTCAAATCTATTTGTTGTTTGTGAGCAAATTATTAATATCTGATAATTCTGAGTGAGCAGCAACTTCCAGTTCATTTGGACAGGCTCAGAATTTTAGAAAACTAGTTTTCATATCATTTTGAGGTTTAGTCATGATATGGACTAGCAGTTATCATGAAGTTTGGATCATCAGCATACTGTGTGAGTTAAGCTTTAATATTCAATGAAAAGAATTGAGATATTTGGACATGTCTTTAACTTAACAGATAATAGGTACATCGGTTTAACCAGCCAATATGTGTTCCGGCGAGGGTCTAGTCCTTAGGTGACCCGGTTAAGAGAAGTCTACTCTGTAATATGGTTAAATAAAACATTTCAGAATTTTAGGTCAATTCCAGTAAAATTCTGTTGAGGATTTTTTCTCAATCCGGTTTCTGAATGGCATGTAATTGTTGTTACAAGGTGGATCCAACGGTAGCAGCGACGGAGGAAGTGATACGTCAAGTTGGTGCCCCCCTCCAGACATTGTTCGGAGGCATGTGGGAGTTCAGTGACAAGATGGACCACATGGACACTGCCTACACCAACCAGGCATTGGACCCTCACACCGACACCTGCTACTTCATAGAGCCGGCAGGGTAAGCATTAACTTCCTGCATCCAGTGTGTTGATAGGCAGTAAAATAAGTAAATTATTACTACAGTACACTATCGTTCATCGGACTCGGCGACATCGGAACTCCGCTTCATCGGAACTAAAAATCTGGACATTATTAATTTTTTTTATTTTTCGAAATAAATAATTTTTTCGTTTCAACCCCTTTAATTTCCATTCGTTTTATCCGCACAACAGTGAAGTATCACATTTTGCATCAAAAGTCATCAGGCGTTTTCCATAATCTGTACCCATCGATGTGATTTACGAGGCCGTGGAGTATACGTACAAAAATAGAAAGAGGAAGGGGGCAGGAAGTGAACAATACATCCGCTTCGACCGCTTCCCAAACTGTCATTCAGTCTGTCTCGCGTCGCGACTGCTGCTGTGTTACGTGGAAGTCAGTTGACTACTGGAATATGAATATGGAATATGAGAATAAAGATTTTGGATCTTTATTTCCTGCGTTGTTTTTATTCCTATAGTTTCATTGTTACCATGTTCAAAGTTTGAGTGCCTTATTTTCATAAAATCTCTTGTGTTATCTTAAAAACAAGAGTGAATACAATCACGATAGGTCACCGTGGGGGCAGACCCCTAACATGACAGACTGAATGTACGGGCGGAAATGATGACTCACGACGGACTCCGCTTCATCGGAATTTTTTGACATCCGAACCGGCCGTCCGCCACATTAGTTCCGATGAACGAGAGTGTACTGTAATTATTAATTACTAACTGGGCTCGTCTACTTCGAGGTCTGGCACACTACCAGAGTTTATAGCCCAGTCAATGAAGGTCAAAAACGGGCCAACGTCGGAACAAATTTGTAACAGTCTGAAACCTATACCATTCGATAGTACCTACCTTAGTGGTCAAAACCCCAAAAGTCCCCAAAAATCCCCTGGTGGCATTTCGCACAGCCCCCCTTTAAAGTCCCCTGGACCCCTAATTGCATGAGTTTATAAAAACCCTTGTAGAATCGTTGCAAAAAGGAATAGCGTCCTAAATATTTTGTTGTTGTATTCCTTGTTAAATTGTCTACAGAAAGTGCCATTATACGTTTTTAGCTAAGGTCACTCATTAATCAGTTATTTACAGTCAAACTCAAATTTTATTAAAATTTTAAAGTATTATTTTGTTTTTTTAGGTCTAAGATGAAAATATGAAATAATTCGTAAAATTGCTTAGGACAAAAGTTATGGGAAATTTAATAATGAGTAAATTGATTTATATAATATGGTATCTACGGTCATGAAAATCTTGTAACGGCCGTCCAAAGCGAGAGCGGTGCCGGTTGCGGGCTGGCGCGCTGAGGTCGCGCCGGCCGCCGCGATCCAACGACTGTTTCGCTCATCGTGCACCATGTTACATGTACATATGAATGACTTTGACAGTGACGTTGAAAACAGTTTATCTTATAAAATCACGTACCGTGAATACAGAAAATTTGAATATAGACAATATGAAGGTAGGTTCATATTTTCTACCTTCATTTGGTCCATATTTTGTGACATCAAGGTCTAAAATAGAAAAAAACTCAACATTTTCTCATATTTTTTTCATGTTTTTGTAACTTTTACCTGCAAGGACTAGTTAAAAAAAGTTTTTCTAAATGATTGTCCTCGTATTTCACTGCATTTAATTCCATACAATTTAAGACCTCAATAATTTAAAAATATAATAAGTAGTTTTCTACTTAAGCTATTAAAAAAATTTGTTATTTTGGAAATTTAGGTTTTAGCAGCTTATACAGTACTATTCATTGTTTGAAATAAGCCCGGAACGATGTTAAATTTTCATTTTTAAGTCTCTAGAAAAACACTATTTTTGCAAATGTTTATCCAGGCATATCGTATATAATAAAAGATTGCATTTAAGCGTCTAGAGAGAAAACTTCTAAACATATAGTGATCATTTTGGGGTCAATGGATTTCTTATGGGCCCTAGATGATAGGAAAAATTTAAAATCCCTTGTGAAATGCCAATAAATCCGTAAAATAACAATTAAACCTTATTTAGACCAATTTAAGACTATCACTCCTGATTAACAAAGTATTACCTTTCTTTTTTTAAGCAGACCACTAATATTTTACGAGATAGCAATGATAAAAAAACACAGTTTAAATTTATATTTAAAATGTGATGCTTGGTAAAAATTTTGGTAACATATAAATAGAGTTTAATTTTAATGATTTCAACCTGACTTAGAACTAACACTAGATATAAGCTACCGTATTTGTTTTAACGTGTGTTTTAATAGAAATATTATTCATTGAGGTAAAAAACATTTTGTTAAGAAATAGAAAAAAACATGAATATCGGTATAACTGTATGAATTTTATTTAAAATTTCTAGTTTTTAGAATTATTTAATTACGTTTCAATCCACAGTACTATTTATGAGGAATGCGGAGAAGTATGGAGACAGCTTAATATTGTTATTATAAATTTAGGTAAAAAAAAAAAAATGGAAATTCGGTTGGAAGCCAAAATAGTGTATCTTATAAAAACACGTATTATGAATATTTCTACCTCCACTCGGTCCATGTTTTGTGACACCATGGCCTACAATAAAAAAACCTTAACATTTTTACCACATTTTTCACTTTTTTGTAATTTTTACCTGTAACCACACCTTTGTTATTACTGAACGTTAAAACGCTATTTCTGAGTGTTCAATGCCACTGAGTTCGGCCCACTAGGAGTTAGTAGAAAATTTTAAATGTAAGGATAGGTTGATTTGTACATAAAAAAGGCCTTAAGTAGATTTTAATTCTTCAAAATCGACCTCAAATGGATGAACGAGCCGGAATATGCAGGCGGCCAAACTTCACTGGAAATCATACTGCTGAAACTATGAAATGCAATAACTTTTGACATATTTGACCTCTTGAGATCGAATTTATGGCATATTATTTAGAAAATACAAACCTTAAACATGATGCATAGGATGACGTTAGCTAATGAATTTTCATCATACCATTGCGATAAACGTTATTTTCGGAACGGTCAGCTGTGATCGAAACTAGTTGATTCCCGGTGGGTTGGATAAACGTGTTGGTAAACAAAGTTTTCCGGATTAGACCGCAAAACAGGGTTTTCGGGACAATAAACAAGTTATTTTATTTTTATTTTTAATAACAGCTGTAAATAGTTCAAATACAAGATAAATAAATAAAAACGTGAGAGGGGGTATATAGGTTAAAATTTATTACTTTTTATCCAAACTGTAAATTTATTAAAGGTGGTATGATGAAAAGTACTCTTCGTAACTCGTCCGAAAGTAGTATATCGGTGCTCGATCGAATTCAAGTACTCGGTTTCGCCTCGTACCTGAAACTCGATTTTACACCGATAACGACCACTTTAATACATAACAAGTCTCATAGATTAGCCGTAGTTTTTACGGGCTATTAGCTAGCTTATCCATTAAATTTAAAATTTCAAAACATCCCCCTAACAAACTTGTGATTTTGATAAAATTTGGTATGCCAGTTCAAAATGAAATCTGTAAATCAATAAAAAAAGTATTTGAAATATCTTTCTCTTACTTATTAAAACTTATCACTTCAGTTTAAACCCTTTGAAAGAGCTCATAAAAAAAATAATTGCTTTGAATTCTTGAAATAGCTTATCTGGATGCATATAAAACCCAAAAAACACAATTTAAAATATGTTTATTTTATTATAAATAACTACCGGTAGATCCCATTATCTTGCTACTTTTGTACACATACATCTGCACTAAACTTGGCATGGACTTTCAAATATTTAGTTTTAAATTTATGTGTCGAAAATCGTCCAATCACAGCAATTCTACATATTCATACATCAGTAGTAAACGTAGACCTATGTGGTTTATATAAAATTCATGATTATGTATAATTTTGGTTAGTACACAGGCATTCTATAACGAGTATGATATATTGCTATGGCAATAGACTAATGAAATATAAACATTATATATGGTACCCAAAAGATACTACACTCACGGACCCTGATATAATGATGCTGCAATTTATAAAAAAAAAAAGAATACTAACTGTGTTTTACGTAGTATTAATGTGAAGTGAATATTTGGAGATATATGAAAATAAGCAAGATGGGGTTTCGTTATTTCCCGTAAAATAAACATGTTTTTTTGAATTGTATATTTTCAAATTTTCTCTGCCACCAAATCTATACTGATTTAATACACTAAGGTTTTTTTTTTTTTTTTTTCTTTTGAGAACTCTTTCTACAACTCTCAACCGATTTTCAAGTTTTTGGTGTCGTTGGATAGGGCTTGGTCTGTAGTTGTTTAAGCCAAAAAAATATGATAATCGAACTTAAAATAAGGGCGCTATCCACAAATTGAATGTGAAAATTTCCCATTAGAATAACTTTGAGATTGGTTTGAGCATGTTACACATCAGTTAACGTACAGCTGTAGTTTTTGGTGTTGACTGATATTCACAATATTGGATAGGTCGGATGTTATTGACTTAGAACTAAATGTAACTTTTTTATTGTATCAAAATAAATTGCTCGATGTCGAGCAAAACGTGCACTAGTAACCTATTAAAAATTTCAAATCACTAAAATATTTATTTTATAAGCTGTTCAAATGACATTGTGAAGTTTCAATAAGTAAGTTATGAAAAATGGAAAATAATGACTTTTGGTCCCTTTAAACCCATATAAAAAACCGAAGGCATAAATCTACCGACCTGATTATTTTTAATTGATTATTTAACGTTGATACTTGTTTTGCCATTTGCTTTTATTTTCAATTAAATGGACACATGCATAGAAATGGGTCTATTAACATAAAAAATAGTGTTAATAACATAAAAATTTGAGACTAAAATTTAAATTTTTATTATTTTTTATTTAAAAATTAAAATTTACCATTGTTTAGGACTTACTTCAAACAATGAATAGTAATCAATTAGCTGACCTTAATGGATAAAAATTCAAACCTTAATTTTCCCCTGAAAAAAACTAATTTTGAATTAGTGTAGGCCTAAGAAGAGAACTACTTATTATAAACTGTACATCAATTATTGAGGTCTTAAATTGTAGGTAATTACAATTGTAGTGCAATAAAAATAATTTGTAGAAAAACTTTTTTTCGGAAAAATCGCTCTTACAAATAAGGTACAAAAAATTTAAAAATGTGGGAAAATGTTAAGATTTTCCATATTTTTTCCATGATGCGTTCGTCCCCCGAGGGCAAACATTGTTGAAATCATTAAGTTTAATCATCATATACAACTTTGCAACAAATCATAAATACCCGATTTAACGCACCCAAAAATAAGTTCCTAAACTATAGTATAAGTTTAAACATTTAGAAATTAAAAACTATGACAAACACTTTTTTACACGCAATGTCACAAAACGTGGACCGAATGGAATTAGAAATATTCATAATACGTGTTTCTATAAGATAAACTATTTTCAACGTCACTGTCAAAGTTATTCATATCTACATGGTGCACGATGAGCGAAACAGTCGTTGGATCGCGGCGGCCGGCGCGACCCCAGCGCCGGCCCGCAACCGGCACCGCCCTCGCTTTGGACGGCTGTTACAAGATTTTCGTGACCGTAGATACCATATTATATATATCAATTTACTCGTTATTAAATTTCCTATAACTTTTGTCTCAAGCACTTTTGCGAATTACTTCGTATTTTCATCTTAGACCAAAAAAAGCAAAATAATACTTTAAAATTTTAATAAAATTTGAGTTTGACTGTAAATAACTGACTAATGAGTGACCTTAGCTAAAAATGCACAATGGCACTTTCTGTAGAAAATTTAGTAAGGAATACAACAATAAAAAATTTAGGACCCTAGTCCTTCTGGTAACGATTCTACAAGGGTTTTTATAAACTTATGCAATTAGGGGTCCAGGGGGTTTTTAAAGGGGGGCTGTGCGAAATGCCACCAGGGGATTTTTGGGGACTTTTGGGGTTTTGACACCTTAGGTGGGTACTATTGAATGGTATAGGTTTCAAACTGTTACAAATTTGTTCCGGTGTTTACCCTTCATTGACTGGGCTATTAAGCTGGGGAAAATTTTCTTGGAGCAAAAATGCTACAAGCTCTTGAATACTTGTAGCAAAATGAAAAATGTTGTAGCATTTTTATTGCGCGTAGTATAATTCGTCACCAGTTACCAATACTTTCACCGTAAAATATTTTTGTTTACACTGTTGTTTTTTACCTAAAATAAAAGCATTAAAAAAATCAAAAGGACTTTTTATTTAAATTTTAAAACGTTAGAATAAGTTCATATAAAGTTATGGATTTACATAAGTACTTAAGCCTTTACATAAACTCCAAATTTCCCGGATTCAAACATCAACATATGAACATGGCTAGGTAGGTGTAGGCCTACTCAACAATATATAGCCTAAACTTTTTGTTTTAAACACCATTTTACAAAAAGAAGCTTCACAGATAAAATCATTTCTCTCCGGATCTTCAATGGCAGTCATAAGTAAATAATTTTAAATGTTTGCACCTCACAAGGATTTTTTCATGCGGTTAAATTTACTATTTAATACTAGCAAATTTTTATGCTGCTTAAATTTATAATTCAATTTTCAATATAAGAGCTACAGCGGGAAAACATGCTGCGTGTGACATTTTGTGCCGCTCATATTTCTCATATATTTTCATGCTGCCTTTATGCGTAAAAAAACGCTCGTGTAGCCGTACCCCTAGTCTTTAGGCTACGGCAACACGGGAGTATTTTTTCAGGCACGAACCCAGCATGGAGATATGCATGAAATATGAGCAGCATTAAATGTAATGGGTTATGTCACAAGAAGTGTGTTTTCGCGCATAGTGTGTTTCGCGTATAGCTTTTATAATTAGAATTGAATTATAAATTCAAGCAGCGTAAAAATAAGCTAGTATTTACGTAAAAAACGCTCGTATGGCCGTGCACTGAGAGGTTAACATTAGCGACAACTCAGACGTAACGAACTAATAAGTATTGTCGTCTGTTAGTGAGGGTCATGACTCTTGTTGGGATCCAGTCATGAAACTCAGCTGGTTTCTGTGGTGTCTGAATAGAGGAAACTGCAATAGCGCTCTTGTTGTTTAGTTTCGGAACTTGTAATTTTCTGTTAACTTACTTCAAATGATTATGTGGTTTGGCGATAAAAATATGCATAAGAATAGTTTTAATTTCAAATTAACATCTTCAATTCATCTTACATTTTCCCATTTATTAAAGAATGGTACGGCAAATTTAATTCCCTACTTGCAGGGCGAAACCATCGTTCTCCGGTAGATATCGAAATATTACTTAGAAGACCATGTTTGCAAGTCTAGGCACCAGGAACCGCTAGCTACTTCCGAGGCTGCAATTTCAGATGCCAAAATTCAGTATTAGACTGGTGTTATTATGCTCAAGTGGGAGTAGCCGTAGCCTCAGTTGTTCTGTTTTCATCAATCGCTTTCAAACAGCGGTATAGTTGCAGTTGCGTGCGTGCAGTTGAGTTGAGATCATGACGTTATAGATTGAGGTTAACTAATTGAAGCTGAAGTTTACTTTGATGAAAATAACAAGTTTAGACATAATTTTATGACAGAAAACTTAAAATTTGGAAACCTGTGATTCTTGAGGTACTTGTTATAAATTATAGTAAAATCTATGTAGCAAAATCGCGAAAGACTGTCCGAATATTGTCGCAATTTTGTGGCGGGTGTCGCAAAATGCGACAAATGCGACCGCAGCTTAAACCCTGTATATATATATATATATATATATATATATCGTATGGCTCATTTAGCCAGCCACCAAGGTTTAAGAATAAGAAAATAAATTCTGCAGTGCAGAGCACCTGGTTCAGTATATGTAAAAAACTAAACAATGAAATAAAAATTAGATCTCTCTTTATAGAGCAAAATCCAGAGCGCCACGCCATTGCAGCCCAGCTTCACTTGAGCTATGCAGACCGGTCAATCCTTCGGGGAAAGCATTCAGTGGGCACTCGGCGACTTTGTGCTCCATAGTTTGATACTCTGCTCCGCAGTCGCATGACTGGTCTTGTGTCATTCTCTTAAAGTTGCACGTACTCCCAAGGTGGTGCTAAACGAACAACAACTTTGGCAGCTGAACTATCACGCACGGTGATCTCTCAGCTATGCCAGCTGCCAGACAAAATCGTCATATTAGAAGTGTCAGACGAACCGTCCAAAGGTTTTTTCCCTTACTGTTTTAAATATATAGATTTTATATTCAAATATGCCCTAATATTCTTATATTTAAGGTGATAAACGCCCAAGAAGTAAAATGTTTATTGTTTTGCTATAGATTGATAATCTTTCACTGCATCAAAAGGAACTGCGAGGGAGGTGAAACACTGTTAGTGGATGGGTTCAGGGCTGCCAAACAAGTCAAACTGGAAAATCCACAACATTACGAATGTTTGAAGACTGTTCACACTGAATATCAATACATAGAGAAGGATCATCACTTGGCATATATGAGTCCCATCTTAAATCACTGGCCTGATGGCAACATCAAACAGATTAGGTAAGTTTTAAGCACTTGTGCCTCAGGAAAAAGAAATTTCTCACCGTTTCCTCTCATACCGTTGTACGCATAACCTCCCACATTTAACGGGTAATTTAAAAACGGTCTTAAGTGACAACATGTCAGAAGTGGATATTTTACATCCATAACTTAGAGCTTTAAGTTAGGTGTAAAGTATTTAAAAAAAAAACCTACAATGAATTTTTAATTATTATTTTTTAATTTCTCTAATGGATAGGGGGAAGCACTTGTTTACTTGAGCCATCTCTATGTAAATATGTGAGGGAGAGAGAAAAAAGAGACCTCTTCGCGGCAAAGTAAAAATTTTACTTTTATTGATTGAGGTCAAAAATATCAATTTTTGCATTTTAATGTGCTCCATTTTGTCCTTTACAGGTTTAAATAGCACAGGTTTACATAACACTTGTAATGGAACAAAACATTCCAAATAATGATTAAAATAGTCAATGTCTAGCTTGAGAAAAGGTACACCTCTTCGAGCTTATGGAGAAATAACATTGCCACGAACAGGTCCCTTTTTAAAACCAATCAAAAAGCTATGCTACACTTTGAAAACTTCACTCTACTGAATTCTATCGGTGACGAGGTGAACTACTACGAGTTTATTGTAAATATAGAACGTCTTTTAATAACTAAAAACCTGAAAATGCGGCCTAGAGGTCACTTTCGGCAGTTTTGCAATTTCTTTATGGAGAAATAACCCGCAAGAAGGTCCCTTTTCTGAAATATCACTTTGCACAACATGCTTAAAAACATTATTTTCTTGCAAAGTACTGTGAGTTAATAAAAAAATTGATATTCCCATTAAAGAGGAGATCTAGATCTTTCTTTTGATACCATAATCGTTGCTTAAATACAAAAAATATATGTTTTATTCTTATTTGAAATTTTCAAATAGATTTTTCTCAAAATGGCCTCTTCCTCTCACGTAGTTTTAAAAGTCCTATAACTTTAACAAAAAAATCGTAGACTTATGGGATTTAAGCCAAATTGTTAGGTATTAAATGAGGAATTAAAAAAAGTGCATAACTCAAAATTGATAATTGTCGCGAATAGGTCTTTTTTTCCTTTCCACCTCACATATGTTCTTTGGTATTAGAGCTATACAGATTTCCAGTTTGAAAATGGGATCTCTATATAACACACCTTGGAATAAGGCCTTCATAACACGGTTTCCTTATTTTCTAAACTGTCTAGTTAACTTGGAAAAGTAAACAAATTATGATATTTCTTCTTAGAGAATCAATTAAACTTGATGATTCTAGTATCATTTGGAGTCTGGATTCATCCAAGAATCTATAAATTAAGTTTACTTTTAAAAAATGTTAAACTTTTTTTATTCCTTTATTTTTTTTAAATTTCAGACTTGGAATATCTAATTAGCACTTTTTTGTAGAAAATTTTATTGTGAACAAAATGGTGAAAGAATTCCTAAATTATCAATTAAGGTTCTCTTTCTATAACAATTAGTGTAAAAGACTACAAATTCGGTAAAACTAAATGTAGGTAGACCGAGGGTACTGCAAGCAGCGCATTAATTCCTTCCCCAATGGGTTAAGAGCCTTCATAATACAATCATCGCTTAAACTACTACAATTCATTATATAAACTATTACAATGTATTATATTTTGTTGCCAGTTTGGACAGAAAAATATCATCCAGAGTCAAAACTATGACATAGTTGGATACAAGACTTATTACAACGAAAGTATCATAATAGTAGCATTCACAGAGGATAGCTGATTGTAACAGATTGTATGAAAATAAAGTGTTTAGTGCCGTTGGAATCAACCTACAAACCAGTTCTTCGTTGCAGGTATAACTTGTACGACCGCAGTGCCCGGTCAGTACAGCCCCCTGGCGCTGCGTCTCTGTTCTACCGATCGCTGCGCCACCTGGCAGCCGCAGTGAGTGACACCGGCGCACAGTGGCGACTGACGCTGGCACCAGGCACGGTGGCATTCATCAACAACTGGCGCGTGTTGCACGGCCGGACAGCATACACCGGCGCACGCACTATGACTGGGGCTTACCTCGCCATGGGCAGTCTGCTCAGAAAAGCCAGGCTGCTGAAGCTGCTTTTGTAAAGCATGTTTGTCTAAACACTCGTTATGATGCCTCTTGAAAGTGCCGTCATTTTAAAATTAGGAATTTATAAACATTGTAACTGTTATCGAATATCAGTTTATATTTGAACAATCTTTTGTTTTCTAAATAAAAAAATTAAATGTGTATTGTGTTTAATATTACTTGGAACAACTGTGACGCCTGATTAATTATTTGATTTCTCTCTTCTCTTTTTGACTGAGCTGTAATTTCAATAAAAATTATGATTACAAAGCTCAAACTACAGACTCAATGCTCGAAATTTGTAGAAAATCTGGCCAATGAAAGCCACAACATAAATAGCTGCATTGAGAATTTACAAATCCTGCAAAAATGCAAAACAGGCCTGGTTATGAATGTACTAGCAATTACAAAATATATAAAGCTCTGGAAAAATTCCCCCACAACGTTCTATGTGAAAAACTTGAATTTTTGTTCAAAAATTTTATGTGACAGAGTTGAGGCACTCACTAAGTTATAACAGGAATCCTGATAACATGTGTAAGATGAATTCCCCTCTCCCACACCTATGACATCAACCAGGCCTTTTCATGTCGCATCTGTATGAGTGTTTGGTAGTGACTCATGTTTTGGTCATGAAACTGTCACATGTAATGTGCATGTGTTTTTGTCTTTGTGTTATGTGATTACTGATATTTTTAGTATGACATTTCAAGATTTCTCTTCCATAATCAAATCTGTTGAAACATTGCCAGAAACTTAAAATGTGTTTATGACATTTTAAGTTTCTGGCAATGTTTCAACAGATTTGATTATGGAAGAGAAATCTTGAAACTAGTGAAAAACTAATGAGATCGATGAATAAGGTATGTAAACTAGTCAGTCAGTCATTGATCAATCTTGAATCCTGGGGCAGAAATGAATAAAATTATGTGTTACTCCTTTGGAGCTGGCTAGAAAAAATTCAAATAACTGAAAGTTGTTTAGTACCTTTGTGAAATTTCAATAATTATAACTTTTGATCCTAAAATATACTTTAAAAGTGTTGAATACGTATGCTATTACATAATATATTTTAATTATTAATAGAGGTGTGCGGATAGTGAAATTTGACTTCGGATCGGATTCGGATCGGATAGTGTAATTTCGGATCGGATTCGGATCGGATAGTAAGGGGTTCGGATCGGATTTATTCTGATTCGGATACTCGCACGGACAGAGTGAACTGTTATATTACTCAGAATTAAAATACAAATTAATTAACAGTAAAATCCTAGCACTTTATTCCTAGGAATGCATGAAAATGTTAATTTGATTTTTGTTTAATATAGAAATGTAGGCATATATTGATTTTTTTGTTCAGTATTTGTACAAAACTAGAATTATAATTTACATTTTGGACAAATACTTTACAATGATGTATAAAGAATTTTTTTGTGTTTTTAGTGTGCATGTTTGAGTTGTCCTTGAGTTGTATTATGTTAAGTATGATACCATTTTCATATTTGTATGATTTTGTGTATTATAGGCCTATAATACAACAAAGACTTAATATATTAATCCTATATATATATATATATAGCCTGTAATATATATAGGTTGTTTAATATATTATAGCCTATTTAATAGGGGTGTGCGAATAGTGATTTTTCTGGTCGAGCCGAGCCGAGCCGAGCTGGTAATAAAATATTCGAGTTTCGAGCCGAGCCGAGCCAAGCCCAGACAGCAAAAAAAAAAAAAAAAAAAAAAAAAAAATTATGGTAATTTTTCCTGTAAAAATACCAGCTTTTATCTTCCCAAAAGGCCATTCTTGGCCGTTAAATGAAAAAAAGTAAAACAGTCAACTCCCGATTAACTGGGGTAATGACTGGTTGAAGGATCCCAGATAACCCAAAACCACGGTTGACAGATCTTCTAATTGAGTGAACAAGGAACAATAAAAGGGTCCAACGTGGACAAAAAACCAAGGATGGGTGGGTAAGGTGAAGGGGGGGGAGGGTCCGGCGTTGGGTGAGGGGGGAGGGTCGCTTGGGATAATTTATTCAAGATAAGAGCACGCAAACAAAAACAAGTTATTGTTCATCCTTTTTGTCTAACTGGTAAAAATTTAAGTACAATAAATTGTTTTAAATGTATGCTAATTACTAAATTAGTCTAATAAATTTGTCAAGTAAAATGTTAATGTCACTTTATCAAACATTTCTTGAAATGCAAATCAAATGAATTTTGAAATGTGTTGTTTTGCATAATATAACCCAAAATTACTAAGGATCACTGAACAGCACACGAATCAGAACGATAATTACACAATGAAGTGGAAACTAATAGGACCTTTCTTGGTTTATGGTTTCTATTTTTAGAACATATTTCTCGCCGGGCGAGGGTGTGTGAGAGTGTGTGCGTGTGTTGTCTCCACCAGTCAAGGTCATTACCGCGGTCCTATTGCGTCGTAAACAAACCCCGCCCCGCACCTGCCATCATCTTATCTCCCTAACCCTGTTTGCGATCACACAGCTCAATTATAAATTGCCGTGTTTCTCCACTTTTTTCCATTAATTAATAAATCAAATAATTGTTAGTACAGAGTTTTCTTCTTAACTCTTTTTTGTTGTTGGAATTGTTGCTTCTGTAATCATTTTCTGCTCGACCACTCGAATAGTTTGGCATAACCTTGAGCCGAGCCGAATAGTGCTAGTATTCGACCACAACTATTCGACCACTCGAGTACTCGCACACCCCTACTATATAATATTGTTTCATATATTCTACTAACTACAGTAGGGCCTAGGTCTCATCCAAAATAAATTCACTACAAGGCTATCGGTATCAAACCAAGTTTTAACTTAAGGTAGGCCTATTGTTTAGCTCTAAAGTCGGTCAATCAATAGGCTACATTTGTAACTACCTATTTGTTTTTGGTGAGAAAATCTTTTTCAATATTTATTTACAAATTTGCTTACAACCTAGATAAATTTTTCTCTTTCAGAATTAGGTAATTTTCACGCTCATTTTTTGTTTGAATACTACATTGATAGTAATATTTTGAGTAATAACAACTTATGGTTATGACCAAAAAGGTCTATTTCATTTATTAGGCCTAGCCTATATGCAAGTTTTAATATCTTTGAGTCACTGTGATGACTGTTAAACAGTAGCCTAGGCCTACACCTTCATGTAGGCTATAGTCTTGTTTGATGTTTAAAAGTAGATTGCTAAGCTTACTTAGGTTCAATAATGCAGTAACATGTAATACTCTTAACAATTTAGGTTTAAAACTTACATCCCAATTTGTTTTATGCCTATTACAATGAGCTCAGTTAAAAAATAAAACATATTCCTATCTTAAAGAATTTATGAAGTGAAAGCAAGTCACAAGTCTTAGTTTCAGTAATAATAAAACTACATTATTTTATTTTTCAACAAAGAACATTTTCTGATGTCTTAGTTACCCTACCCTTACCTTTAGAACCAGCTTGCACAATAGGCATTCCGCCAGTTCTAGGTTTTTCTCAAAATATTTCCAAATCAAACTCTTTTTCTTCCTTGGCTCCATAACTGAGTAGTTAACAACTAGCCTATCCAATTCTAAAAAATTAAGTTGATCACATTAAAAGGTACAGTTCATAACTTCAATTCAAATTCTATCTCGTACGCTGTCGGCTGTAGCAGTTTTCCCAGACTTCAAAACATCGTACTACACGATAATAAATTATTGCACGCCACAAAAATGTCGTGTCCATCAATGTAATTAGTGATTGATGTCGGGAATGATTTGATTTTGTAATATTTTAGGCACGAAAAATCAATTATTTTTCAAAACTATCATTAATTATCTTGAAAAATTACGGCAAATCTTTGGGAGGAAAATCAGTGTGAAGTCGGAGAATGAGTACAATAACTATGTATTATCGTGTACTTGAAAACACTGTCGTCTACTGCGCAGGACAACAGAATCAAATAACCACAGACTAAAATCGTGACACTCGGTCAATTCTGGTGATCCACCATACCAGTTAATTCCAAATCGGTGGCTGTGGAGTGCTAGCGAGGGTTCACTAGCGCGCGTTGTGGTTGGAATCGGAACCTATCTCTACAGCCAATCACGACCACTCTTAGAATGGGTTGTTTACTCCATCCGCTTGAGTCGCTAATATATCAGATTTGTTTTGACAACCATTGCCTTGAGTGCGCTATATCTTGGGGACACCCTAATACCTGGAGTGCCAATACTAGTGTTGATTGACTAACTTCAATTTTCAAGTTTTCGAGAGAGATGATAATAATTATTTATTGAGTCGTGTTTTAATCCAGCATTGTATTCATACCTAGAACGAACGCGATCGTCAGTATCATCATTCCAAATGTAGTTTTTGGGGGGTTTAAAGGATTTTATGCTCATAGACACTATCTATCCGAAAAAATCGGATATTTTTCGGATCGTATCCGACGCCTGTTGTACATTCCGAATCCGATCCGGTTTTCCGGATATCCGCACACCTCTAATTATTAACATTTCACCTCTGCTTCTAATTAAGTTTGTGCTTCACAATTTTATTTTTTAAATGTTATTTTTTATTGGACCTCAATCCACACGATAGTATCTGTGGTGAATTGAACTACTAACAAGTTTTGTTTCATTTTTATACAGTATACTTTTTCTTTAAGTCTCTAAATTCATAAGGCAGAAAACCGACTGTGTGGTATAATCAAAATAAAACAACAATATCCCCATGTATCTAAATTACATACGTATACAGTTTTACTAGAAATTGATTGTAGGACAAATAATAGTGTTACTTATAGCATAACATTATTCTTTATGTTTTAAGAATTAAAATCCATGTTGTATAGCCCGGAGCCGTAATATAACTAAATAAGGATTTACATTTTGTCAATCAGCTCCAAATTGTGTAACTTGATGTTACGGCCATTTTGGCATTACAATGCCATTCTCAGATACACAGAAGTTCAGCTGAAGTAGTCTCGTCATACGTTAAAAAATAAAAATAAAACACATAACACACGAACAAACAAATTGACATTTATCAACGCGCACAGGCCTGTCGCACACACGTTGCGCGGTAGCGGTCGTCATTGCCACGAGAAGCCGACTGGGGTCTGCGTCGTCGGTCCTGGCATGGTTGCGCTATCAGTTGCACTTTGTACTCCTAGCTGTGAATCTCTGTTCTGGTTTGAAATGTAGTTAAAAATGAAGTGGGATTTATATTGCAGTTTGTCATTTAGAATAAAATTGTTGCTATTTCCTTTGTTGTGCCCTGTAAATTTCGTATTCCTCCAGTGTATCCAATCTATTGCTTTTCCTACTGGTGTGCAGAATGTCTAAGCCGGTGTCCAGATTGCTGATATTATGATTTGTGTCAACCAGGTGTTGTGCAAAAGATGATTTTTGTTTATCTGCTCTCGGATTTGGGTGGTGTTCTTTATATCTAGTTTTGAATGGACGACCATTCAAAACTAGATACCTGTATATAGGGAAAACAGGTCACTTCATTTTTAACTACATTTTAAACCAGAACAGAGAGTCACAGCTAGGAGTACAAAGTGCAACTGACAGCGCAACCATGCCAGGACTGACGACGCAGACCCCAGTCGGCTGCTCGAGGCAATGACGACCGCTACCGCGCAACGTGTGTGCGACAGGCCTGTGCACGTTGATAAATGTAAATTTGTTTGTTCTTGTGTTATGTGTTTTATTTTTATTTTTTAACGTATGACGAGGCTACTTCAGCTGAACTTGTGTGTGTCTGAGGATGGCATTGTAATGCCGAAACGGCCGTAACATCAAGTTACACAATTTGGAGCTGATTGACGAAAGGTAAATCCTTATTTAGTTATGTTTTAAGGCCAAACTTTAACTTTTTATTAGGGGTGTGCGAATAGTGAATTTTCTGATCGAGCCGAGCCGAGCCGAGCTGGTAATGAAATATTCGAGTTTCAAGCCGAGCCGAGCCCAGACAGCAAAAAAAAAAAAAAAAAAAAAAAAAATTATAATTTTTTTTTGTAAAAATACCATCTTTTATCTTCCCAAAAGGCCATTTTTTGGCCATTAAATGAAAAAAGTAAAACGCAGTCAACGCCCGATTAACCGGGGTAATGACTGGTTGAAGGATCCCGGATAACCCAAAACCACGGTTAACAGATCTTCTAATTGAGTGAACAAGGAATAATAAAAGGGTCCAATGTGGACAAAAAACCAAGGTCAGGTGTTCTATTGTTTGGCATCTGTCAGCTAGGATGGGTGGGTAAGGTGAAGGGGGGAGAGGGTCCGGCGCTGGGTGAGGGGGAGGATCGCTTGGGATAATTTATTCAAGATAAGAGCACGCAAACAAAAACAAGTTATTGTTCATCTTTTTGTCTAAGTGGTAAAAATTTAAGAACAATAAATTGTTTTAAATGTTTAGTTACTAAATTAGTCTAATACATTTGTCAAATAAAATATTAATGTAACTTTATCAAAACATTTCTTGAAATGCAAATCAAATGCATTTTGAAATGTGTTGTTTTGCATAATATAACCCAAAATTACTAAGGGTCACTGAACAGCACACGAATCAAAACGATAATTACACAATGAAGTGGAAACTAATAGGACCTTTCTTTGGGCGAGGGTGTGTGAGAGTGTGTGTGTGTGTGGGTGCATGTAAGAGTGCGTGCGTGTGTTGACTCCACCAGTCAAGGTCATTAGCGGGTCCTATTGCGTCGTAAACAAACCCTGCCCGCACCTGCCATCGTCTTGCCTCCCTAACCCTGTTTGCGATCACACAGCTCAATTATAAATTGCCGTGTTTCTCTGCTTTTTTCCATTAATTAATAAATCAAATAATTGTTAGTACAGAGTTTTCTTCTTAACTCTTTTTCTTTTGTGGAATTGTTGCTTCTGTAATTATTTTCAGCTCGACCACTCGAATAGTTTGGCATAACCTCGAGCCGAGCCGAATAGTGCTAGTATTCGACCACAACTATTCGACCACTCGAGTACTCGCACACCCCTACTTTTTATGTAAACTTTTTACTTTATGGGGTTATAAATTTTATAAGAAAGTATTCACTTTTTTTGCTCTCAAATCTTGCCGCTTTTATCGCCAAAATAAAAAATTGCGAACATCGTAAGTTATTAAAACAACATACATATTCCTAACGTTACAATATTTACACCGGCGCACATTAGGTCAAAAGACGATAGTATTTGCAGAATTAATAAAATTGTTAAATAGTGGAAACAATATTATGTTACTGACCAGAAACATATCTTTGCCAAAAAAAACTAACAAAAATGACAGTACTTTTTAAAGTGGAGGTACAAAAAAAGGTCGGTAGGGGAAAAGCATAACTGCTTCTGAAGGTCTGCTGTATAACTTTTTTTGTGTTCCGAATATGAAGCGTCAAAACTATTAAAGGAAATCAAGTTAAGTTGTAATGTTTACCATTACACAGCTGATTGAATAAGTGAACGAAGCGTGTTGCAACAGATACGAGATTTATCGTAATGACACCATATTACTTTATTTTACATTTTAATTATTTGTCAATACCACTAAATTAAATAATCATCAAATTAACAATCAAGGTAAATATGCCACAGTATATACTACCAATTTTAACTTTTTAACTCCTTACAATGGTTACTGTTAAGACAAACGATCACCAACGCAAATGAGAACCATTGTTGTTTCCTTCAGCGTTGGCAACACTTGCAGGTAGCAAAGTGTACAATTTAGATTTTTTAACACTTGAAACCGCCATATACTCGGCGAAGACTACCACGGTTGTCACAGAATTGGCACCATTGCTCTTATGGGATGTAGTTCACCTGTGGCACTACAGTCATCTTTAGTACAAAAGGGCTTCATGCTCTCACCTTTCGCCTGGCGTGGTGCGGACACACGGCACTAATCTCACTGGTGTAATGCTCTGAATTTAAAATAAAATAATAAAATCATATAAGCTTTTTCATATAAGCTTTAATCATATAAGCTTTAATAACATCATATAGGTTTTTCCAAGATTTACTTTGAGAACTTTCCTCAGAAGGCAGGTATAATTTTATAGGTTGGAATTATGAAAACTGTTTTAACATACACTCTAATTAATATATTTTTCACACTAGAAAAACTTAACCAACTTTCTTAGGTTTAATAAACTCTCTTTTCTTCTTCAGTTTTCTTCTGCTAAACTCTTGCTTGTGCAGTTCAGAGGACACTTCAGCAAATATTTCCACCTGCTCCTCCTCAGGGATAGTTTTCCTGTAATAAATTAAATGAAAAACATTATTATTCAGTTACTACCTTAAAAACTGAATGACGAGTTCAGTTATTATTTTTTATTACATTAGTGTAATTGTTGGGTTATACGTGATTTACTCTGCACTTCTGCAGAAAAATCTTAAAGATGATTTTGGTGTAATTGGTGGGTTTGATGTGAGGTTGTTTCCGCAGAAAACTCTTAAATGAACTTCTGTTCTTGGTATGTTTCCATATTAATCTTATAAAGAGATTTGGATCACATCTGCATTAAAAAAGGTACGGTTGTCACTTAAATATTAATGAAGTCAAGGTATTCTAATCACAGCATGAGCTTATTTTTACCAATTCTATATTCTCAATATGCAATCTAGAAACTACTCATTTTTAAGTACCGTACCAAGAACTCAGTCCAAATTATGATTAGGCTTATAAAAAAGCAGGTGACAATCTCATTTTAAAAAACTTAAAACACATAGGCCCATTTCATAAAAAAATATAACATCTGAATTTAACTTGAGAAAACTAACAACGTAAAGTAGTGAATTATGTAGTAGCAGCACAAACCTGTATTGCTTCATCAGGTCATATTTCTCCCACGGTGTCCGCAGCTTCTCCCTCTGGCCCTTCATCTTCTCTGTTATGAGGGAGTCAACCAACTCCATATCCAACCCCTTCATCTCCGCCCTCTCCCACCGGGCACTCCAAGGCCTGGGCTTCAACTTGACCTAATTACATTCAAGAGACGATACTAAGTGGGTTTCTCATGAAGACTCATCTCATGCTTATGAAAATCAATAAATGTTATTTTGTATAAAAATAACTCACTTTAAATATGTAGGGATTTAAAAATTTAAAGTAACGAGGCTGAGATTTAAAAAGGTAAAAAAAAAGCACAGACACACACAGGTGTTTGCACATTTTATGCCTGACAACAACAAAATATGTGTTTGCAGCGTCCAAAACTTCATGGCAATCGGCACCAGGAACAAGTGACAATTCAAGATTGAGCGTTACTATAGAAGATTTTACTCCTCAAAATGTAATGTGTGTACACATGAGGATGTACAGTTCCTGCATTTCTTTTAAACCATTAATATAATATAGTTTTTAACTTTATAAACTTGAATGAATCTAGGACATTAATGGTCTGTCAGCCAACAATGGGAAGATGGTTTGTAGGAGCCGCTTTCAGCATCTCGACATTCTCAATGGCTACTGCATGAAGAACCAAGGGATGTTTCTGCATACTGGGAAGTGTTTATTGATAGTTTGTCAGCAGTTAATGTTATTTAACTTATTTATTTATTGCCGCCATGTAACCCAATTTTAGTGGTAATTTTTACTGATGGTATTCAGTGATGATTATCTCACTTTGGTCATTTGGTGATAGGTTGGCTCATATTAATGCTTATCTTCACAAACAGCTAACCTAATATTCACAATGCTTATCTTCATATTACTTACCTTTACTGGATTTACAGGTACTTCCGCTCCTTCTGGAAGAAATTCTGGCTCCATATCCAAAGGAAATGTGCAATATTCAGGCAAAGCATCCCGGAGATACAAAAGATGTTCATCCAACCTCTTTTCTAACCGAATCACATCAATCTTTTGAATTGTTGGGTCGTACAAGTGGAATCTCATTTCACAACCTAAAATCAATTTTACAAAACCGAATTAATAGTTCAACTTTTCCAATAAAAATAATTGTTGTACTAAAAACTTTTTGGTTTCACATCGGAGGTGTTTGAGCCCATATTTATGTGTCATTAACTATGTGAGAAGTTGTTTACACATGATTGTCTCAGTCTTATCATGCTTGAGGGGTGGGGATTGACTTTGAATTGGCTTCCGTCCCGACTGTTAGTACAAAATCTGGTTCTGTATAAACTGTACATTCGTTGGGCAAATCCTCTTAGGCCTAATATGTCAAAATAGTTTGTGTCATGACAGTTATTAGTCATTTTTTAAAGTAGAGTGCGGAAACGTTAGTAAATTTTCTCGCATGTGTTCCGAAAACTTTTAAACTTTTGTTCAAACTTTTCCGAAAACTGTTAAATTGTGTAGTGTAGAGTGATTAAGTGTGTAGTGACTCCAGTTGTATCTCCAAGGGTGGTGACTCATAGTTGGGAAAGTTAGTCAATAATTCTAACTAGTTAGAAGTTATTAGTTAGACCCGTAAAAAGTAACTGATAGAAGTTATTAGTTAGTTGGTAAAAAAACTAACTGATAGAAGTTACTAGTTAGTTAAAAAACTAACTGATAGAAGTTATTAGTTAGTTAAAAACTAACTGAGAGAAAATTAAGTTAATTTTTGGAGGAGTTTGCTGTTTGTTTTTTGGCAGTTGTTTTGAAGAATTTCGTATGGAATGAAATAATGACACATCTTGGTAACTAATTGTGTTTTGGATAAACTCAATTAACATTTTAACGAAATTCCTCCATTTTCATTTTTTTAAGCTGTTGAAATATGCCGTATTTGGCCACTGAATATCGCGCTCGCTCGCCATCGCTAACAAGTATTTTAATCTACTTAATTAAAACTATTCATCTTAATAACTATTAATAATTATAACTATTACTTAACTATCACTAAAATATAACAACGAAATATAAACAACAAGTTGCTACCACAGAAAAAATGGCTTCATACTAGTCAGACAATGAACATTAACTGAAGACAAAATAATTTGAGATGACAATTTACCAAAAATTCTCCCATCCCCTTCCTTTTCCAACCTTTCATGCTTGTTGTGTTTTCATTGGATGTGACCGCATACCGGCATACCAAAGCAACTGGACTTTCCCCGCCCCCACCCCTACCGCATTGTTTGTCATCAAGGGCGCTGACCCCGAGCGGCCCGAGCTCAAGGCCACACGCAACCCTCACCATTTGAGATATTTTCGTCCGTCCAAAAATCTAACGATTTAAACTCCAAAAATACTAACGAATATATTATCTATTCGTTAGCTCGAATCTAACTGATTAGAAGTTATTTCCATTACTTTTTAAAAACTAACGAATAAAATAGAAGTTAGCCGAAAAACTAACGAATATCGCTAATCGTTAGAATTTCTATTCGTTATTCCCAAGTATGGTGGTGAGTGGGGATTGGTATAAGTTTCGGTGGTATGCCACAAATTAAAAAAACGTCAGGTGGAATGCAGACACTAAAAGGTTAAAAATACACTGATCTAAATAATAATAATTTCTATATAATTATTGACATTTTAAATTTGTATTACATCCTTACTTCTAAATGCTTTGGAAAAATTTCGTTTACAAATGCAAGTAGCAAATAATAGATCCAAAACAAGAAAATACTCCCCCGTTGCAGCAGACCTATACCTCAGCAGACCTATTTGCTCAGCGATATTCCTACACTAGCCGTCACGAGAGAAGTCCGTTGAGGGCGGGGCTTAGCGGTCACGTGATTTTGAGCCAACGAATGAGATTTATGCGATGTTGCCGTACTTATTCTCGCATATTCACGTTAATTACGAGAAAATCAAAAGAGTATTGGGCCTGGTGGTGCTTCGGCTGTGTTCGGCAACACTCGGGTTAACCCGCTGTTTTAATCGTGATTCAATCAGCTGGCAATGGAAATTACAGCTATTCTGGCGAATTGATTCATTTGAATCGTTCGTTTTGATGAATAGAATTTTGAACCTATCCATTTTGTCCGTATGATACAGTTGTTTTTCCACACCCGTCTAAATGTCATAAAATCGAATTTCATCGATTATTTGACATTAATATTCTGGGACGTAGGCCTACTTTTGGGTTACGTGAATATTTAATTAATTAATTTTAAGTTTGTACGTCACAGTTAAAAAAAATTAAGTCGCCAGGATTTACTGTTTGAAAGCATCGTTAATTACAGGGTTCGTGCGACGTAAATGACTAATTGACTAAAATGATCGACTAAATGACAAATTTTAATGTCCTTTTCATTATGACAATTGAATTACGAATGCCGAATTATACTTTTTGTACGTTGGTTTCTCACCCATGTGATGGCCTGATTAAATAATTAAGCCGTGGATAAGAAAGCTAATAAATTTAGTTACGGTATATTATTTATTCACCCAGGTAATTTAAGTTAGTTGATTGATAAATTTAATAGTCGAAGTAGAATAAAGTAGATTTATAAAACCTTTATTAATAAATCGTAGTAATAATAAATAGTAATAGTTTCTTCAATCAAGGTAAGACTACGTCGAATGACTAACCACCTCCGTCGGGGTCACTTCCACTCGGCTTGTATCCCTACCTAGTTGCCTTCCCTCCTTCACGTGGAACTCGCCCTCCCACTACTCTAAAGTCTAAACCCTCCGCTGTTCAAATGTGGTTGTTTCAATTCTTTCACTGTATAGGCCTACGTCAGACATCATTGTTCCATTTTGTGAACCGATTGCGTTCATACTATAATAACCAAGCGCAGTAGCGGATCTAAGGGGGGGCGGAAGGGGGCTATAGCCTCCCCCCTTGGGGGCCAAGGTGGGGCGCCGCGCCGGTCCGGTGTCCTATTTGCGGACAGTCCAGTTTGCGGACATGTCTGGTTTTACGAGGGGGGTAAACAAGGCCCTTTGGGTGGGAGGATTCCAGTTTGCGGACAGGTGTCGGTGCATGATGTAAATTTTTCCCCTTCTGAGATTGCCAAGCCACTTACATATTTTTAATAGGTTAGGTTGGGTTAGGTTAGGTTAGGTTAGGTTAGGACGAGTTTTCTTCATAAAGAGAAACTAAGAAAATTAAAGATTGTATATACATTTAAGTAACCTTAGCACTTGCTAGTAACAATTATTAGATTTGTTTAATTTTTTTCTTTTTCCTTTTTGTTAATTTTTTCAATATGCGTCATGTAAACAGCATGAAATCAAAATTAGAATAACACAAACACCTACAGCGTGCGTTTGCTACCTGCTTCCTTGGGTAAATGGTTTTTATGATAGGATTAAAATAAGTGTCCGCAAACTGGACAAATCTAATTAGTGCATTCCACTACATATTTGGGTTGTCCGCAATCTGGAAGGTTTTGCCCTTGTCCGCAATCTGGACTGTCCGCAAATAGGACACAACCGCTGGTCCGTGTGGGGTGAAGGGCCGGGTCGGGCGCAGGCCTGGTCTGGAACCGGCAAATTAGCGCACATTTTTCCGATATTTTCAATGTGAACTATTTAGTGGCTGCTATGCATACTGTGAACTAAAAACATCACCATTGAAAATATTTGTTTTTTTAAAATATATTTTAATGTGTTTTTCTGGTAATTCAACTACACGACACTGTCATTTTAGCGTTACAATTGGTACGCCCTATCTGTCGGTGGGACACGCATTCTGTGTCTTCCAGGGTCCCTCCTTGTGTGTATGCCGAATCTTCGTATAGCGACGACGCGGGGAAGGGGAGTGACGTATTCCATCCTCAAGTTTAAGGGCACGTATCGCGTTGAGCGACGCGCGGACGAGGCGCTCGTCGGGCTTGACCCGCCGCGCGTCGCTCGAATCTACATATTATATATTTAAAATACAAAGATAAAAAACCTTTGTACAGTTCGTCTGTGACTTCTACTGGACCAATTTACATGCGGGTTGTACCAAAATAAACGTTTTCGGTTCTATATTAGCAGGTTTTATTCGTATTTCAAAAATATTTACGTTAAATCGGTCAAAAATGAAAAATTAACTTTTTTTATGGAGATTTAACATGGGGGAAAAAGCCAACATTTCCAATCCTTTGGACAGACTTCCACTGGACCAATTTACACGCAGTAATTACACGTAGTAAATTACACGCAGTCTGTCAAAGTAGGCCTATAGCCATATTCATTAAAAATAATAATGCTGCACCCTTACTATGTAACACAGACACTCTTTAGTATTTTATAAACATAAAAAATCGATTGTTTACTTAAGCCTAAACCCTAGTAGCCAAATCAAAGCGTTATATTAGTTAAAAACATAAAAAAATAAGCAAGCCTAAACTATCAATTTGTAAACTTTTTAGTTTAATAAATGAGTTTTTGAGAGTTTTAACAGGCCTATATATATTTTTATGTATCTATTTTGCTTAAAATAAATATCGGTACCATCAGTAAAACATTTATTAGTGACGCCGTTATTGGACACATTACAAAATGTATATTTGAGATGATCGGTCTGGAACCCGGGCCGTTGGTTTTGGAGAAAGTCACGCTATCGACTGCGCCACAAACACTGTTGTTAAGCGAAGTGTAAAGCATTACAACGTTGCAAAAGACAAATTGATTGCACAAAGAATTTCCGATACATCCGTTTCTTTTAATACAAATGTGAGCAATTTATTTAAAGTAAACCTTTGCGATTTAGTCTTAATTTTAAAGCAATCAGCTATTTTACATAATTAAGCAACTTTCTTTCAATAAATGACAATACATCATAATAATAGTAAACGTTTTTAGGTACTGGCCATAATAAACCAGATCCTTCATGAGCTTTTGCTCATCCACTGTATTTAGACAAAATTCCTCGTGTGTTTACAATCAGCTGATTGAAAGCGTGTAAAATAAATAAATTGTAAAGGTTTGAAAATGTCGATATTTATAATTTAAGGAAGTAAGATAACGTTTAAGTAAATAAAATCTGCTAATATACCAAGGTTTACGTTTTATTTGGTACAAACTGCGTGTAAATTGGTCCAGTGGAAGTCTCAGACGAACTGTCCAAAGGATTGGAAATGTTGGCTTTTTCCCCATGTTAAATCTCCATATGAAAAGTTAATTTTTCATTTTTGACCGATTTAATTTAAATATTTTTGAAATACGAATAAAACCTACTAATATAGAACCGAAAATGTTTATTTTGATACGAATCGCCTCTATGAATCATTCAATTCACTCGTCGATTCGTTCATTTATACAACTCGGCAGTTATTTACTTATTGGAGCCGACTAGTCCCGAACGTACCCGAACACTGCCGATGCACCGCCAGTCCCAATACTCTTTTGATTTTAATTCAACAATTGCATAAATCACCTGTTTTCAGAACTAAATTTCCAAATGTAAACAATATATGTAAACAGTCCAAAATACAATCTCTTTTGAAACCCTTATTTTTTTGGTTAAGAGTAAGTGTTGAATTTTGAGTAGGCTATTCAGTTTTTTAACAGTGTAACTTTTAAATTAATTTGTTTCAATATGGATCAAAAAACACTTCCCGCACTACCTGCTAATAAAAAAGGGAAAACAGTGAACAGTGCAGAAAGGAACATAGTGTACAATGTTTATTGTTTTTTGAAACAGCTCTCTTTTCCGTCATTTCGTGAGTGTGTTAATTTTAATCAAACTGGAAAATTATGTGCTATGGCTTGCAAGGTTAGTGAAAAAACAGTGAACAGAATAACGAAGAAGGCAAAGTTGTCAGTTTCTGAAAAATCACCAGCACCAACTTTTTCGACACCAGGAAAAGTAAGGAAACGAAAGTCTCCAGTCACTGGACTTGATGATTTTGAAAAGGACGTTTTAAGACGGACAGTATTGTCTTATTACGACAGGGGAGAGAACCCATCGGTTTTGAAAATAACTCAAGACTTGAAAGAAAAAATAAATTATGAAGGTTCTGAGTCATCGACAAGGTTGTTGAAAGAAATTGGATTCAGATTCAGAAAAATGCGAGATGGCAGGCGGTTTTGTTAGAGAAACAAGACATCGTTGCTGCACGCAAAAATGTTTTAAGAAAAATGCATGAAATAAGAAGTTCAGATGACGACCGCCCTGTATATTACCTTGATGAAACTTGGGTAAATGAAAACCATTGTAGAAAGTACATTTGGCAGGACACAAGTGAATCGGGTGGACTGAAAGTACCACCTGGAAAAGGAAAAAGATTAATATTATGTCATGTCGGTTCTGAAAGACAGGGATTTGTAAAGGAGTGCAAGTGGGTTTTCAAATCAAAGACAGGAAGCACGGACTACCACGACGAGATGAATTCCGAGTCATTTAAGGAATGGTTTACAAACTTCCTTAATTTGCTCGAAGAAGGGTCAATTATTGTGATGGACAACGCACCGTATCACTCGGTTTTAGCGGAAAAAATTCCATGCACTTCTTGGCGATAAGCAGATATTCAGGATTGGCTTGCTAAAAAGGGGGTACTGCATGAAAGTTATGAGACCAAGCCAGAATTGTTGATGAAAGTTCTGCCTTTTACAAGTAGACAGAAAGTGTACGAGTTAGACCAGTTGGCAAATGAGATGGGCCACACAGTCATAAGATTACCCCCTTATCACTGTCAGTATAATCCCATAGAGTTAATTTGGGCTAAAGTTAAAGGAGAAGTTGCGTCAAAAAATAGTACTTTCAAGATAAACGATGTTGAAAAGTTGCTGCACATCGCTTTGGACAATGTGTCTGTAGATGACTGGAAAACAAGAGTCAAACACGCAGAGAAACTACAGGAGGAAGATTATGAAAAAGAGTGTGCGAGAATGAACACGATTGATTACGTGTTGATAAATTTATGTGAGAGTGATGATGAAGATTTGGTGTGCGAAGATTCCAGTTATGAAAATGACTTAGATTGTGACTTTGACGAAGAACTAGCCGTTGCATTACAAGAAGAAAACAAAGAAGAATCAGCAAAGTTGGCAGAAATTATGAAGCAAAACACTTTTTTAGTTTAAGCCTTTTACATTTTTAGAATTCTCCTAAAAGCAACAAACTGTTTTCCTACTTGTTCCTGCCCTGCCCACTTGTTCCTAACAACCCTGTTTTGGTAAGTCTGTCTTCGAAAAAGATACGAACAAATTTGTATTTTATTGTATTCTGTGTCTATCTACTCCAGTGTTTTTTTTAACGTTTTGACGGGGAACGGTCCAAATTAACCCCAGTCTTGTTACTATTTAAGATCGAACAGTTGTTAGAAAGCATAATTAATTAATAGCCCTGTAATTTTAATTAATTTTAAGGGATTAATTGATTAATAATTAATTAAGATTAATTGGTGCTAAAGGATTCCATTTCAATTATTCTTGTTGTTGCAGTTATTCCCACCTCTCTATTGTGTTCCCTGCCGATCCTGCCCTGCCCACTCGTTTCTATCACTCTCCTGTTTTTGGTAAGTTAGCCTTCGAAAGGGATACAAACCGATTAATCTTTGTTAAATTATTCCATTTCAATTATTCTTGTTGTTGCAGTTATTCCCACCCCCTCTATTGTGTTCCCTGCCGATCCTGCCCTGCCCACTCGTTTCTATCACTCTCCTGTTTTTGGTAAGTTAGCCTTCGGAAGGGATACAAACCGATTAATCTATGTGTTAAATTATTCCATTTCAATTATTCTTGTTGTTGCAGTTATTCCCACCCCCTCTATTGTGTTCCTTGCCGATCCTACCCTGCCCACTCGTTTCTATCACTCTCCTGTTTTTGGTAAGTTAGCCTTCGAAAGGGATAATAACAGATTAATTGATGTTAAAAAAATTCCTTTTCAATTATTCTTGTTGTTGCAGTTATTCCCACCCCCTCTACTATGTTCCCTGCTGATCCTGCCCTGCCCACTCGTTTCTATCACTCTCCTGTTTTTGGTAAGTTAGCCTTCGAAAGGGATAATAACAGATTAATTGATGTTAAAAAAATTCCATTTCAATTATTCTTGTTGTTGCAGTTATTCCCACCCCCTCTACTATGTTCCCTGCCGATCCTGCCCTGCCCACTCGTTTCTATCACTCTCCTGTTTTTGGTAAGTTAGCCTTCAAAAGGGATAATAACAGATTAATTGATGTTAAAAAAATTCCATTTCAATTATTCTTGTTGTTGCAGTTATTCCCACCCCTCTATTGTGTTCCCTGCTGATCCTGCCCTGCCCACTCGTTTCTATCACTCTCCTGTTTTTGGTAAGTTAGCCTTCGAAAGGGATAATAACAGATTAATTGATGGTTAAAAAAATTCCATTTCAATTATTCTTGTTGTTGCAGTTATTCCCACCCCTCTATTGTGTTCCCTGCTGATCCTGCCCTGCCCACTCGTTTCTATCACTCTCCTGTTTTTGGTGTGTTAGCCTTCGAAAGGGATAATAACACATTAATTGATGTTAAAAAAAATCCATTTCAATTATTCTTGTTGTTGCATTTATTCCCACCCCCTCTATTGCGTTCCCTGCCGATCCTGCCCTGCCCACTCGTTTCTATCACTCTCCTGTTTTTGGTAAGTTAGCCTTCGAAAGGGATACGAACCGATTAATCTTTGTTAAATTATTCCATTTCAATTATTCTTGTTGTTGCAGTTATTCCCACCCCTCTATTGTGTTCCCTGCCGATCCTGCCCTGCCCACTCGTTTCTATCACTCTCCTGTTTTTGGTAAGTTAGCCTTCGAAAGGGATACGAACCGATTAATCCATGTGTTAAATTATTCCATAATAACCGCTTATTTGAGTGAGTTTTTTGGCTTTAAAACGATTTCAGATAATCGTCCTGACTATCGGTGCAAATGCACAACAATTAATTATTCCAGAAAATAAGAGATGAAACAGTAGTATATAAAGTTTTTAGTATATAAAAGTTAATTTATTTAGTTTTGGAAACATTTAACATGTATGGCAAGTTATTTAAAAGCCTTTTTTAATTTCCTTAATATACCCATATTGTTTATTCTTTAATTCCTTATTATATAAATATTTTCAATAGTTGACGTAGGTCATACACAGTTATTTCAACTAGAAACACACACACACACACACACACACACACACACACACACACATTGGACCTCAAAATGAAAAGTAACATGGTCCCGGGCTTAGGTCTTACCATAGCTACTACCGTAAAATGTAGACTTAGTTAAGGAAGTTTAATAAATATCAAGCTAAATTGACACTGTGGAAATATTTGTATTTCCTCATACCGGTACGCTTATGACTGAAACAATTGAACCATATCATTCTTTAAGAAAAATGTATAAATTTGTTTTTTGTTTGCAGATGTCAAGCGCTTCTCCATGCAAAATCTGTAGTTCTTCGGAGCAGGTTTTTTTCATCCTCTGTAAAATAAAGTGATTTTTTTTATTTTGCATTTTCTTCTGATATGCAGAGGGGCCTCTTACTATGGTGACTCTTCTGGTAAACAAAGGTTGTAATGCCTTTATTTACAAGACTTGTTACTGGAGGGGCTGATGCAGGACATTTATTAATGTCTTTAAACTTGACATTAATAAAAGTCAAGGTCCCAACTCCTTTAATGGTAAATTTTAGTAGTATGGATTCATCACAACAGACTCATGGAGACTCTTGTTGTGATCCATCAAATTGAACTTGTCTTATGATTCATTCAATTTACTCGTTGAATTGTTCATTTACAAAACTCAGCAGTTGTTTACTTATTGGAGCCGACTAGTCCTGAACGTACCCGAACACTGCCGAAGCACCGTCAGTCCCAATATTATTTTGATTTTAATTCAACAATTCAAATCATCTGTTTTAAAAATTAAATTTCCAAATGTAAACAATATATTTAAACAGTCCAAAATACAATCTCTTTTGAAACCCTTATTTTTTGGTTAAGAATAAGTGTTGAATTTTAAGTAGGCTATTCGTTTCTTAACAGTGTAATTTTTAAAGTAATTTGTTCCAATATGGATCAAAAAACACTTCCCGTACTACCTGCTAATAAAAAAAGGGAAAACAGTGAACAGTTACGCTTGATGCCAATGCTTTAAACTCAGCGAGATGGGTCGATATTTTCGCATTCCAACGTCAGCCAAAAGATTATGGAGGATGAGGGCAACTGGGATTGTTTATCACAGTTCTTACGTGGCATTCATTTTGAAAAAAAAACCGATCTGGACCGCCAAGTGGCCCAGATCCCTTGACCTCGAAAGGCTGGATAAGGAGCGAGCCCCACGAGCGTAAGCCTAACATAGGTTTAGCAAAACTTAATGTGATAAACAATTCCAGAATCCAGGATTTCCAGGTTAGAATCCTAAAGAGTAGAGGAGGTTTTTTAGTGGGTAACCTCGTTTTCTAGGGGAGTCCCACACTACAAGCTGGCTACCTGTGTGCGTAATTATAATTTTTCTTGCCTTTCCCTAAAAAAAGTACCATATCAAATTATGTTGACATGACAAGTATTGTATTTTTACAATATAACCCAGAAAATGTTAATTGAGAAATTGCTCATTTTGTTGTCTTGTCAGTTTCCATATTATATAAAGTCTCCCTGTATATTATATACATATTGCATACAGTATCCACAATAGCGCTATTGACTCATTTTATGTACGATTTTAAGAAATATTCCAAGATTTTTTACAGGTTTTGATAGATTAGAATATAGTCTTTTGATTTTATACACAAGCTATTCTTCAATATCAGTTTTTAACTTGTACTTTTGGAAATGTATGATTATGTCGAAACATAAACACATGAACTATGAGCCTTTCCCGTTTTCAATGTACAACAGCCTACATGAAAATATGGGACGTACATATTAGAGACAGTTTTAAAATCAGGTGATCGCTCCAATGAATTTCGTTTATTGTGATAACCGGCGTTCAATGTGGCAACACTGCGCTTAATTCCTATTGGTCACAGCTCAACGGACTTCTCTCGTGACGGCTAGTATAATTAG
This sequence comes from Neoaliturus tenellus, assembly GCA_030545055.2. Lineage (NCBI taxonomy): Eukaryota > Metazoa > Arthropoda > Insecta > Hemiptera > Cicadellidae > Neoaliturus > Neoaliturus tenellus. Next base: position 210,509,974 of record CM061532.1, read on the forward strand.
TAATATTACTTTTGACCAGATGAACCAGTAAACAAAATTTCATCACATGCTCATAAAAATAAGGAAATTTAGGTCTATTCTCCATGATAAATATAGGGAAAGAGTATGCAGATATGCTACCATGGGAAACACTGGTAGTAGGTATTTTTAGCATAAACAATAAATTTCGACCATATGAAGCCATATACTAAGTTTCATCGATATCTGTCCATAAAAAAAGCAATTTGCCTATTCTCCATATGATTAACATGGGAAAAGAGTATGCAGGTTTGCTGCCATGATAATTACAAAAACCAATATTTTTTACCATAAATGAATGGATCTCAACCAAATGAAGCTAAATCATCCAAAAATATTGGTTAATAAGTGAAATATTAACAAACCCTTATTCTCCATAAGATTGTATTAGAGCCCCAAAATACAATTTTCTGTCTTTAGACTTTTTAATATCTCGGTAACCAATGGAGATAGAGCAAAGCTTAAAAATACTAAATTGTGTGTTTTTTGAGCTAATTCCAGTGGCAAAAAAAAAATTACATATGAAAGCGCAAACCACATTTTTGTGGTTCAAACCCCCCAAAACTACCCCTTCCAATAATATCTGGTTTACGGACTCATTACACATCTCTACCAACTTTGGTCTTGATCGTGTTACAAGAGTTATCGTGGATAGTGGCATATAATTTTAATGCCTAATATTTTTGGTGTCTGGGCAACTAAAAACAAAAAAGTAACATAGTCCTGGGCTTAAGTCTTACCATGAGACCTATGGTAATAGCTTCCTCCCTATGGGAAGTTTGCTAAAAATTACTACAAAGTATATTTTTAATGAATGTTTTATGAAAAAGATAACTAGTACAAATTATTGACACATTATGTACATTGACCAGTTCTTCATAAAAAATATAAAACACACAACCGTCGCCGCAGACCTGCATACTCAGCGAATTTCCAAAGGAATCTGAGATTTTGTATTTTTCCCATAAACACCATAGGAATGTGTGTATGTAGGTTTACTACCATGGAATATTGTTAAAAAAAGTTAGTTGTTAGGAAGTGTAATGGTTGGGTAAGGTAAAAATCAAATATTTTAGCAATGTTCGGCACTTTTTAATCTAAATTATATACTCCCGAATGTGTAACTGATTGGGGTATCAGAAATTCGTCAAATGTCGGTAAAGTAGATTAAGCGAAGTTTAGTTCTCGCTTGAGAATTACTGTGTAGTAGGTGATATATGGGAGATTGCAACCACACACTATTGTTGGATTCTATGACCGTGTGAGTTTCGCGCATTTTCGTTATTTCAACACGTGTCAGCTTGTTCGGTGATAGTCGCTTTCCTCCCGAAAGTAACAATGCCCAGTGCATGGCTAATGCAGCCTGTGCTTTGGCTTGGAACTTTTTGGGGGGAACGTTTACTGGATCTGCCATCGACGAGATCCTATTATCAGGTGATCGTCTGTACGTAAACTCCCGCTCTGAGAATAGTGTGTCTCACAGGTTTCTTCTTCCTGAGGAACTCTGTGCGTCATTTAGCATTATGGACGAGGACGTTACCATTGTGGAAACTTCCTTCATCATGAATGATCTATATCCAATTAATTATGATTCTTTTGATGAAGCTGTACAATATCTGTCAGCTATCTTGGATGCTGAGCTATCCGAACAGTCTGATAATGAAGGCTTTCTGTTCACTGGCCAAAGTGCAACAGTGGCTTTTTGGCGTAGCCAAGGGTTACTGTTCTTGTTTGATTCTCATGCTGTCAACGCTGAACGTAAAAGAGATCTAAACCCTGACGTTAATCGGGCACGTCTCTTTCAGTGTGACAACTCTCTGTCCCTGGCATATTTACTATTGGTAAATGCTTCGTTAGATGGGTGCCAGAGGGAATACAACATTACTAAGCTAAGCTTCGCTCGGCGAGCCAGTAGAGAATTAGATGACTTTCAAGCTGACCTTCCTTTGCATATACCTGAGTTTGATGATGAATTGCATACTTTAAAACCAGATGTTGTTATGCCCCCCCTTTCTAAGCAGATTTATGTGTCTGCCGCGGATACTGATGAGAGTAAAACAGGTCGAGAAATACCTAAAAGGACCAAGCGGGGGCGACCTAAGACTCTCGACGACAACACTCGCGCTGAACAATTAAAGGCGGCAAAAAAACGTTATCGCGAGAATCACCCAGAGAAGCGAATTGATGAAGTTGCTAGACACAGGCAACGACACCCTGAGGTCCACAGGGCAGCAGTGCAGCGGCATAGTCAGCAGCATCCTGACGCTTCAAGGCAGAGGGTACATATTTTCCGCCTCAAAAATCCTCAATTAAATGAAATGAGGCATCTGCCGATGTCCTTGGCCAGAGCTATTGTCTCTAACGGTCCAATGGCAAGTTGGAGGGGGGATTTACTCAATAAAATAAATCCTTTTAAACTATCTAAGATTAGTCTCTGGGATAGTGATGTATTCAGGTGCTCATTCTGCAATTCACGGTTATTTGAAGAAGAAAAAGGCAGGAAAAAATGGTGTTGTGGAGAGGGGGCGTATAATGTCTTGGATCTTCCTCCTCTTGAAGAGCCATTTTATTTTGATCGTCGTTTTCTAGAACGCGCGCGTGCATTCAGTGACCTCTTTGCATTTTGTGCACTTGAGGTGGGTATCGACATCCTAAAGGACTTTCTTTTTTTAAGATTGAAGGTAGGATATACCATCAAGTTTACAGCCTGGACAATCCTGGTCAAAAGTTTAAAACTGATGCTGGGATCGTTCAGTTTGTAAACAGATCCCGTCTGTACATCGATGATGGCGAGGAACGCAAGAATATTGCCTTGGGTAGGTCCCTTGATGGCGAATCACTGATAGCATTACACGTTATCTTTCTCGTGAAAATCCGTTTATCAGGGAGTTTCGTCGTTTGGCCAATGAGCCGTCAATCAACGCTCATTTAGATTTTGAATTAACGAACAGATCTACTAACGGCAATGTTCTCGGCGATAAGCAAACAGGCATTGAAGTGCACGCCGTTTTAAGTACGGATGAATCTGTCACTGAACCCCGGAGATTAACTATTTGGAAGGTTGGATCAGATCGTCCAACCTCAATTGATCTTTTGAGTCCCCTCATGGAACCCTTCCAGTATCCCCTCCTTTATCCGCAAGGCACTTTGGGTTGGCATGTTGGTCGACTTGACAATCGTGGCAAAAAGTTAACACAGTTTAACTATTCTCGTTGCCTTCTTCTTTCTCATCCTCGCTTTTCTCACCTCGGCCGTCTGTCTCAAGTGTGGCAGGTTGAGATGTTTGCGAGGTACGAGGAAGAAAAACTGCGTTATATAAACGTTATATACTCCCGCATGTGTAACTGATTGGGGTATCAGAAATTCGTCAAGTGTCGGTAAGGCAGATTAAGGGGTAATGCAGTACAGCTGTATTCTTAGTTCGCGTACTTATATAATTGAACAAATTTAACTACAATATGTCTAATTTATACAGTCAATAGACTTCCTCATAAACTGTGTTTCCATACATGTATCATCTGAATGGTTGCTGCATGCGTGGAACCATGGTTATTGAAACGTGGGCTAGTTGTAAGACTTGCACAGTTGGGTCGCAACAAAATCAGAAATTTTACCCTCTCAAATTATATAGGTTGATAAAATTATAGGAATAAAATTAATTTGAATCGTTTTTTGTTTAGCTCTCTCCCAAGGCAAACTTGTCGAAAGCTCATTAAATTACTAAAATTTAGGTTATTTTGAAAAAAAAAAAATATTGAAATATTGCCTTGGGTAGGTCTCTTGATGGCGGAATCACTGATAGCATTACACGTTATCTTTCTCGTGAAAATCCGTTTATCAGGGAGTTTCGTCGTCAATTAATTTTATTCCTTGTTTTCTTTTTTAGAATTATCAACCACGTAGTCCTTCAATAAATGTTAAATTATTTTAGTTTTTCTGCTCTAGCGGCAAAAACGGTTGGGCCTATAAAATATTTGAGACGATCTTTTACTACAACTTTGTTTCAAATATGCCAAACACGATACACAAAGCTTGAAGTAGGGAATTTGTCCCTAATTTCAAGTTTTTTTTTTATTGCTTTTATGGGTCTACTTAAAAACATTTTGTTTAATTTTGTTGTATTTAGCTGAATTTTGCATGTTGCATTATTTCTTCATTGATCTTCAAAATATTTTATTTAGCTTATTCATTCTACATTGACATCTATTTTATTAAGTCTATTTATTTCATACTTTTTGCGTTAGAAGTGTGAGGTCAGACATGGCGTCAAATCCCCCGACAATTCGTTTACTACAGTATAGTTGCTTTTAAAATCCTTAACATTTTAATTAAAAAAATTATGGGAAGATCTTAAACGTTTGACACTTGGTAAACTACACTACAAACTAATTCGGCGAACACAACGGGGGGGTATGGAAGCGGAGGCCTCAACTAGGCTGTTCAGTGTTTGAGATTTTTACAGCAATTTACGAATAGGGGCAACTAATTAGGGTGTAAGGGGTGGAGCCTCCATTCAGCACGATACCTGCAATATTTGTATCGTAATCATAATATTTGCATGGTTGGTTATGATTTCACCTCTCTCTCAATTTTACGAATTAAAGGGAACTTAGGAAATTTAAAAAAAAACTAGCCATAGGCGATTTTCAAAGCTTTTTATTATTGTTGATTATGTTTAGCGTGTATTAGCCGGTTTTCTTACTGTCGTGGTGGACCAGTTTTTCGGTGGAACTAACCTGCTTCAACTCGGCTCTTAAGTAATTTGCGAATGCAGGACAGCCCCTAAGGGGGCATGGGGGCGGAGCCCCCATCGAGCCGTAGGCGAAACATGCACACTCAGCGAATTTCCAAAGGAATCTAAGATTTTGTATTTTTCCCATAAACACCATAGGAATGTGTGTATGTAGGTTTACTACCATGGAATATTGTTAAAAAAAGTTAGTTGTTAGGAAGTGTAATGGTTGGGTAAGGTAAAAATCAAATATTTTAGCAATGTTCGGCACTTTTAGCGAATTTCCCTATAGGGAATACGCTATTACGGTAGTAGCCATGGTAAGACCTAAGCCTGGGACCACTTTACTTTTTCATTTTGAGGTCCCCAGAAGCCAAAAACACCATTCGTTCGTTTTCATATATATGTATATATATATATATATATATATATATATATATATATATATATATATATATATATCTATGTATATATCTATGTGTCCGTGGTACTGATAACTTTTGAAGGGGACATCCGATTTTAATGAAATTTGGTATGAAGGTGTAAGACCAGGTCTATTTTCATGAGTTCGCGAACCAGCATGATCGGGTTATGGGAACGGGGTTTTATGGGGTTTCAAAGGGGTCAAAAAAGGGTTTTTGGCATTTTTGCACCTTAATTTTTTGAAATTCAACAATTTTAACATAAACTATTTAAAAGAGCTTAAAAAAACAAACAATTTGGTATTTTGAATTTTTATCATAGCATAACTGGTTACGGGGAAAATCCAAAAATGTGTTTCCATGTTATTCTTATGGGAAATCAAGAAAATCCCATATCTTGCTTATTTATTAATACATAACTTGCTTATTTATACATAACTTTATCAAATTTGGTATGTACATTATCTATATAAGGTTTAACTTATACTTGCTTACAAATCCCGTATGGCGGCAAACCTACATACTCACCCCCATAGGGTTTATGGGGAAAATAAAAAATTGCCAGAGTTTGATAAAATTTTGTGTTTATATTCACCAATTATTGATTAACACAGATTTTCTAACAACACCCAATGGCAGTAAACCTACATACTCGACCCTATGGTGTTTTTATGGGGAAAGTAAATAATCTGAAATTCCATTGGAAATTCGCTGAGTATGCAGGTCTGCTGCGACGGGGGTATTTAATCTTCCCTATAACCCCATGGGGGGTGAATATGTAGGTTTGTCGCCATATGAGTGTTGTAAGCAAGTATCAGTTAAACCCTACCGAGTGAATGTACATACCACATTTTACCAAGTTATATCAAAATAAATAAGCAAGATACGTGATTTTGTTGATTTCCCTAACATGGTCCCGGCCTTAGGTCTTACCATGGCTACTACCGTAATAGCGCACTCCCTATAGGGAAATTTGCTAAAAATCACCAGGCAAAGGGAAAGGGAGGGAAATTAGTCAAAACACTCCTGTAAACACGGGTTGGAGGTTATAGAAAATCCTCTCAGGATTGCCATCATAGCTAACAGTAAGAAAGAATGGGTGACTCGGTGGCATTGAAGATAGAGCACCAGACTTCTAGACTAGACTGAAATGTATTTAAGTTGAAAAATCATGTTTAAAATAATTAATTATTTTAATGGAAAACCGTATACATTACTCACCAAGGCCTTCAATAACATTTCTGAGAGTGAATTCAGCCCTCAATCCAGCATTAATCTTACTAATACATATACCAAGGAAACGAGAGGATTTATCAGGTGCATGTTCGTTTGACCTTGTAACTGCAACGATGGAACCTGGAAAAGAAGATTTTGTGAAACTGCAAAAATTATAGATTCACTAGTCTGCACGATACTATTTAAATCATGAGCTCACAAGAATCTGAAGGTGGTTTTACAAAAACGGCTTAGTATTTAATGGCATGCATCATAGTAGTGGCTGAAATAAAAAACCCCCGTCACAGTAGACCTACGTACTTGGTGGATTTCAAATGGAGTTCATTATTTTTATTTTCCCATAAACACCACCCAGATAGCACATAAACGTAAAAAAGACGTGAAAATAACGTTTCCTTTTAACATTTTTGACGTTATTATTACGTCAAGAAACGGATTTATAACGTTTTTTTCACGTGATTATAACGTGCGAGTGTCACACTTTTTTACGTTAAAAAACGTAAAAATACTACGTGAATATAACGTTTTTGTTTTACTTAATTTTTACCTTTTTAACTTATGTTTTACTGAACATTTTGCAAATTTTTTTCAAAAATTTGTAAATGAATGCTTTTTTTCTAACCAACACATTAAAAAAATGTAAATAAAGTCGATCAAAAATTTCTTACCTCCACCTGGATTTGAACCCTCAACCTTTCTATCACTGTCCTAGCGCCTTTACCCTCTCGGCCACTTCTGCTGTACTTCAGGTGGATTTAATTTACTATTTATACATTTAATACTCAACCTTCCTTGTACTTGAGAACAGATGGCTCGGTGTATCTGTGCTCATGGTTTTTGTTGAGTATATTTTAAAAACTGATTTTATTGGTGTTTCGTCTCAGATCAAAAACATTATTTTTGGATCTTGATGGCGGCATACCCAGATAGCACAAAAACGTTATTTTTACGTGAAAATAACGTTTTAAATTTTACTTTTAACGTTATTTTCACGTTAAAAAAAAGGTGAAAATCACGTTATTATAACGTGATTATAATGTGAAAAGCGCACTCAATTTCACGTTAAAATAACGTGAAAAAAAGACGTGAAAATTACGTTTTTGTTTCACTTAATTTTTACCTTTAAAACATTAAGTAAAAAAAAGATAAAAAAGTTTTGGTGAAAATCACGTTTTAAATTTCACGTTTTTTTACTTTCACATTTTTACGTTATTTTCACGTGAAAAAAACGTATTATTTTTTACTTTTACGTTTTCACCTTTTTTTCACATGAAAAAAACGTGATTTTTACATTGTGTGCTGACTGGGCATGAGAATAAAGATGTAGGTTGGGCTGCTTAGGGGTGTTGTAAAAAAATATAGGATACTTCTTTCCAACACATGTGTAGGTACATACCTTAATATATAAATTGTATTGAGTTCTAGTATTTTTTTTCCCCATAAACCACAAGAAGGTATGTAGGTTTGCTGCCATAGGTATTGTAAGTTAATGTAAGCTAAAAAGTTGAACTTGACTTAATAAATGTACATACAATTTTTATACATTGAAAAACATATGAAATTTGTATATCAAGGCAGGACACCTCACTGATGTTAATGGAAAAAATTGTATTGTACATTTTAAATTGATAAATGGTGTTTTTGGCTTCGGGGGACCTCAAGATGAAAAAGTAACGTGGTCCACGGGTTAGGTATTACCATGGCTACTAACAACCATAAAGCATATTTATAGGGAAATTCGATAAAAGCCTCATATGTGTGATAGGATGTTGGAAGGATCAAACTTATTTTCGACAGAAATATATTTAGTTTTAAATTCAAAGTGCAGTACGTATACGCCTAATCGATGATATTTTCACTTACCAACGTAGAATACAGGTACATCAAAATTAGCTCTTCTTTTCAACATGTCCATCCTTTCTAACTTTTCTCTAATTGGGTTTCTTCTTGTTATGTCTGGATCTGGTAGAAATTCTGGATACATAAATCTTAAATTTGGATTTAATGTGCTTCTTGGTTTATCTTCAACTTGTTCTTCTCCATGAATTCTATCTTTAGAAGATGAATCAGCTTGGGTTGAGTTGAAAACTTTTGCATTGTCCCCTGTTTTATAAAAAACAATTTTATTTTTTTATGTTATTTTATGTTATGACATGATTTTATGTCATAAAATGATTTTTTTATAACAAACAATTAATTTTATTGTAGGCCTAACTTATTTACTTAAGTCATAAATATTTACAGTAGACCTTCACTTAACTGACCCTTAAAGTACCGGTCCTTGGTCGGATAACCAAAAAGTTTAATTAACGGGGCAACTACATAAACATGTAAAATATATAGAAATAATGTAGTAACGTTATTGAATTTCTTCTATCTATAGCCTATTTATAAAAGAGGATGTTGGAATATAAATTTATGTTTGTGATCAATGCACTCGGAAACCACTACACCGTTTGCCATGAAACTCAATACTAGTATGGGAAATTTCATGGAGAAGATTTGTAAACAATTAGCTTAGCCCCAGGACTGTTAAGCGTACCCATGTCAGGTTTTTTGGAGTTTTTTATCTGAGTTGTTTACAAACACCAAATATGGAAAAAATGTTTCCTGGACTTTTTTTATATTCACGGTGGATAAACCAAACGCTATTTTGTGTCAGAGCATCGGCAGTTCATCCGAAAGGCTGTTAACAGAGGGATTAGTTTATAAAAAAATCCTAGGTTTTTTGTAAAATTAAAATGTTGCACAAAGTTATAAACTAATACACTTTACATTTCTTTTTTAATAAGTTTATCGTTTATCTTGATTCTAGAAATTTCAGTAGCCAGATGGGAATTATTAAAAAATTCCTTTTATTTCATCATATAGGAATATGTGCACGATACTATGGTGAGTTGTGATAGTTAAGATACTAGGTTTTGAGGTAATATATCTAGATACCATTCTTTGATTTTAAAACTATTTTGATACACTGATATCAGTTAAAGAATGAAGATTAGTATGCAAATTACCATATTAAAATCAGAGCAGCCAAAAAATAAGTTTAATAAGATTAAAAACTTACTGCTGCAAGTTCATAAAAGTTAAGAAAAACATTTAATTTCAATGACTAAACACTTCCATGTAAAACAGATTTATTTGTAAAAGTATAAATTAAAATCTTGCATGCCTACTCTAAAAAAAGCACTGTTTGTGTTATTTGCAAAAATTTTTCCTGCCAAAGGATTTTTTTATTTTAATAAAAAATAAAGATAATGTTGGTTTTGTTTTCAGCCACCACGAATCGATTTGACCTGGTCCCATGACTGAATAAATCTGGTTTCTGCCCTTAGTCTTCCAAAGTTCTCAGGAACAATTTTTGCAGTTAATACAATTTAACCTAAATCACCTGGTAACTGTAGATATATATAAACCAATGTGTTATATTTGCAACATGTAGTTCAACAAATTTATGTCTGAGAAAAAACCCTCAGGCCTGATGAGTGAGCGAAGCGAATTAGTTTATCTTGAAAGTTTACTGGGCCAATGCGGTCCCCTGGTACTAAGTTATATTACCTTCGTACAAACCCTAAGCTAATGAACAAGTAAGCCTAATGAAAACCGCTCTACATTGAACTCTTAAAAAAAAAATGTTTTTGTCCTAAATTTAGTATATTTACAGGACAAGAGGTTATTCATAGATAGTCATTGGGGTGATTTGAGACACTAAATGCAGTACATTCTTGTTCATCCATATCTGCAACATTCAAAATCTGCTTCATCTAAATTCTGATAATCTGGAATTTTAGAACTTACAAATTATTTCATTTTAAACCCCCTCAATACATTATCATGCTCAGAGTCGAATGAATCAAGAATGTATCACATTTTATATCACTTCTTTATAATTTGTATGCCTCAATGTGATTCGAGAGGTAGTGCAAGTATTGGCACAGGAATGGGAGGAGGGGGAGGGAAAGGAAATAAACATACGCTTTTCAAATTTCAGACATGTGACTTGAGACATGGTGAATAATAGGCCTTTTAATCAGTTTTTAATATACTATTTTGCCCAATTTTTTATGTCTCTGTACACTACGGTTATTGTAATATTTTAGTTAGTACATTGAAGCCTACTGTATTTTATATATGTTTTTAGAACGGATGAGTATATTTTCATTGTGTATATTTTACTGGTAAATATTACAATTTTCTTTATCAGAAGATATCGTGTACTCACTAATAAATAATAGTGAATATAACCATTCTTGGTCACTTTTATGACAAACCGATGATTCATATAACGACTCTGATTCGTCCAAATTTTTTTATGTTGGACCAGCCATTCGCCACAATAGTTAGGATGAACGTCAGTGTACTACAATATTAATGAACTAAAGTAAGTTATTCAATTGTTTTTTGTTTTAATTTGTTGCCTAATGTAGAAGAGAAGATATTTAGTATTGGTATTTGTAGAATAAGTTTTAATTTTAAATATTAGACAAAATGCCAAGAAAGAAAAGGTTTTATGGTGAAAGTTAGTTATCCTACTCCATTGTTATTATCAATGGTTGAAATTTCAATTTTTGCAATAATATTGCTATTTTATGGATACTACAATTAAACTAGACGATTACAAATTTATCACGACTCAGTTTTGTTTTACGATAATTTAAAAAATACCTTTTGACAATTAATTAAACAAATATATTGCAAACACGAAACTGAAAATAACAAAAACAAGTATAAATTTTAACTAATATAGCCTATAACATTATCAAAGAACAACAAAAACAAACAATCTAGGCCCCATAGTTTATTTTGTAGGTGTATCTTAGTTACAGAAGCGGCTTGTGAGTTTTTTAGTGCCCGTGCAAAGATGAAATTTGCCAGACCCTGCTCTCTTTCGGGTAACTTAATTCATGATAAAAATGACACGACGTCAAGTGCACGCTTCGCCTCGATTTCACATCCAAGCTTGTACGGTAAGGCTGGTGACACACTACCGTACTTTTCACTGGACCGAGCATAGTAGAGAAAAAAAGCGCAAGTCCGGTAGTGTTTCATGGTTCTGTACACCGTATTAGATGCCGGACTGAGCATCATACCGACCGTCGCGCCGAGAGCTTTGGAGGCGGTTTTCTGTCGAAACATCAAAGGAAAGACACGGTATTGTGTCAGGGTCAATTTTGCTGTGTACGCTGTCCCGAGCGTCGCCATGAACGCTCGCGATGGTTCCCATTTAAACCAGTGGAACGCCCCTCCCCTCTCCACCTCATCCTCTAGCACTCTCAATCACTCACGTTATCCTTCCCTCTCTAAACTTCCTTCACCTCGCTCAGTAAATTTGTCCGGTACCGGTACAGTGCTCAATCCAGTACGTCTTGTTCAGGGAAATGTTCAGAGTAAATTTACCTCCCTACATGGTGTAAGTTTTCGTATGGTAATCTGTTCGATGAACGATCCAGAGCAAAATCTGGTTGTGTGTTGCCGCCTTAAAATGTTGGAAAATATTTATTTTTAAATACATTATTTCCCAGAATTCCTTATAATTATAACTGGGTTATTTTCTTATAGAACTGTAAACAATATGTATGTTACGTATTTTGTTCATCTTTTTTTCCTTTTAAGTTTCCAGTATTCACTAGGCCTACTGCTTTTTTTTTTTTTTTTTTTTTTTTTTTTTTGACATGTCAACTTAGAACTTTATTAAAACATAGTCAGTTTTTCAGGTAACGTGGCTCCCTGAGTGCAAGGACTTTATGGGTCATGCAGTTTGTCATCAAATTGCAAAAATCCCCCATACGAAGCATGTTAACAGCATCACGATACTCAATAATAGTCGATAATAGTCGTTTATTAAGCCATTAAGTACAACAATATACAATAGGCCATGTCACAATAATCTTATTTAACTAAAAAAAAAAAAAAATCTGAGCTTACACACAAAATAATATTAATAATCAAGAGAACTAAAGCTGTTTGACAAAATCAACACAATAATTTTTAAGCTAAAATTATGAAAAGTTAAATTGCATATATTCATTACCAGAGTAAAAGGCATTTTCTTGAAAGAATACTTTTAAAAACTTTTTAAATCTGTTAAAATTTAAGGTTCTCACAGAGAATGGTAGTTTGTTGAAAAACTTTACCTGTTGAAAACAATGGGAATTGATTGATTTACTTAGTCTTACTTGTGGTAGATCTAAGTTGTGTTTATTTCGAGTGTTGTGATTATGAATAGTGGCTCTGATGAAAAAAGAGTGTTCATTTTCTTTGACATATAATAAATTGGCGTATACAAACAAAGAAGGTAATGTCATAATTTTTAATTGTTTAAAACTATCCCTGCAACTTTGGATGTGATTCAGATTATTAATTACTCTTATGGCTTTTTTCTGCCAAATAAATGCTGTGGATGATGAAGGAGCACCCCCCCCCCCCCCCCATAGACGGACACCATAAGAAAGTAATGAATGGAAAAATGCATAATAAGAATTTAAAATGACTGGTTTGGTGACACATGTTTTTAATTTACGAATCAAATACAACACTCTAGATAGTCTTTTGGACAGATTTTGGATGTGAACTTCCCATGTCAATTTATTATCCAAGTGAAGTCCAAGTAGCTTTACATTTTTTGTATTTAAAAATTGTGTTTTTTGGTTATAATTGGTGGTTTTGGTTGGTAAAAACACAATTTTTTTTGTACTCCGACACGTGGTCTCTTTGCCTCAGGGAGAATACATACCTTAGTGTTGAGTTATGTAGTTTTTTAACTCTCACAGCGTCATGCATCGTGATGCTGTTTCCATATGCAGGGTAGCAATAGTAAAAAACCGATAATACCAAAGAATGCATGAGCTGAAGAAGTTTTACGGCTTCTAGCAACAAACTCCTGAATCGATACAGACTCCTCAACCTGCCAATGGCACGCTGGATGTTTTGAGTGACATGGTCTGAAAAAGAGAGATCAAGACGACTCCAAGTGTTTAGACTTTATTGCAAATGGATATACTTTCGCCACCAAGAGTGACCTCTATACCATTCTCACTGAGGGTCTGTACACGATCTTGTGGTGCTAGATGTAGAACACTGCACTTTCCTATGTTGAGTTTCAGGCCATTCTCAGAGGACCAAGTCAAAATGTTATCTAGGTCCACTTTAATCCTGTAAATGGCATCCTCTGTCAAATCAGGATCATAGGTCTAGGACAAATGTAGCTTACAATCATCAGCGTACAAATGTGGCGTGAAGCTCTGTACACAAGAAGGAAATTCAGAATAGATGTGTAAAGATTGAAAAGTGTAGCAGCTTCAATGGGGCACACCTTTTCCTCTCTGAAGAGCAGATGATATCTCGACTTCAAACTTAGTGACTCATGTTGTGTCAGCTAAATATGATCTGACCTACTCAATTACTTCCGCTCCAAAGCCATTAATAATTAATTTTTGCCAGCAGCAACTCATGATTGATTGAGATGTAAAAGCCTGAGAGTAATCTAGAAGTACTAACTAGTGAGCTAAATTTTCCTTTGTTTTTGCATCAAATTATTCACTAAAAAAATTTACCAGGGCTCACTTGCTTTACTACCTCTTCCCATTTCAGCAAAATATTTATTCATGACCTCTACATTTAGGTCTTGTGGTATATTTCCACTACTTTTGTCATCACATTTTTTTAGACATTTCCACATATTTCTCACGTCTTTGCTAGAAGTAATGCCATCCATTATAAACTGTCTTTTTCTTTGAGGGATTAAAATATTTATTTTGTTTCTCACGCGTTTATAGCTTTTCCAATCAGCTCTGTCCCTGGATTTCCAATACTTCTTCCTAAGTTTGTACTTCAACCTAATCTTTTCAACAAATACAGCATTTTTCTAAGGTGCCTTGTTCCGTGTTACTCTTTTAATTTACTTACAATTGGAGCTTGCCTATCGAACACTATATTTATTTTTGATGTAATAAAATAATCTATGTAACTAACTTCATTCGTTTCTAAGGCATAGTTCCAATTTATTTTAGCAATTGGTGAAACTTCGTTATCCGTCTCCACCGTTATTATCGATGTGGAAATTTTGATATTGCGATAATATTGCTATTATATCGATGATACAATTACACGATACGATAACGATTTTATCACCTGATTTAGTTTCTCGTTCTAATAACTTATAATGAAATAAACCTTTTGACAATAAAACAAATACCGTATATATTCAAACAAGTAACTGAGAATAACAATAGAAAAAGTAAAAATTGTAGCTAATGTAACCTGTAACAAAGAACAACACAAAATAAACTAACCAAGTTTGTTGTGTAGCTGTATCTAAATTCAAATTGTGAGAAGAAGCAGACTTCGTTAGATCTAAAATGGCGTCACACAAATGCTGCCAAATACAAATCAAAATTTTTTTTTCTATTGTATTTTTTTTTTTTTTTTGTCTATCTACGCCAGAGGCATTTTTTAATGTTTTGAAGGGGAACGGTCCAAACCCCAGTCTTGTTACTATCTAACATCGACCAGTTGTTAGAAAGCATCATTAATTAATAGCCCAATGACAAATGGCAAACATGACATGTTTGTTATAGTCCGTAGTATGTATTACGGGAATATGCATTTTAAATGTTTCCGAACACCATTGATTTTGTTTTTATAAACATCGCTGGCAATTAAAGTGACGGAGGTTTACAGTTACACTGTTAGGTTAGATTATTATTATGATACAATATCTTTTCTTAGTTCGTTGTTGATTTGAATGTTTTCATCGCTCAATTTCAATCGCAATATCGAAATTTCCAAATCGATAATAACTGTGGAGACGGATAACGAAGTTTCGCCCACTCTGTGGCAGCAAGTTCACGGTTAAATCGAGAAAAGTCTCTAAATGTTACAATCTTGGGTCTCTTTCTTTCATTTATAAACACAATATCACAGTGAGCAAGCTAAGACTTAATGGTCCGTAATCTTCACTCCTTAATTTTCCTTTATGGCTGATGCATCGATAACATCGATCCTCTTGACCTCAACAGACCTGTAAACGATTATGTGGTCTATGGAGGTGGCCAAGGTAGCAGTTAACTTAGCCTACTCTAGTTGGTTGAATTCTTTAGGAAAACACTTCTGCATTTTTGAAGTCTATTACATAGGTAGATTTTCCCAGCCAACGTGTTAAGGGTTGAACCCATGTAGCCTACACAAATCTGACAGCAATCAAAGAAATGCATTGCATCAGAAGTCTATTCACGTGCAGTGTGCCTACAGTTAGTTACTTGTACAGTAAATCTAGAAGGAAAGGCTAGGAAATAACCTATTGTATTTGGTGAAATTTAAAACAAAGCTTCCCTCACTAAAACTATCCTCAAAAAGGTAGGTTCTAAAGGCCAAAGTAAATAATTAGTTAGTCTAGGCCTACTTACCTAGTTTATTATATTTTGGACAATGCCTTATTGCATTATCAAACTTTCCAAGCCTTAAAATAAAGCGAGACATTTTGATTAAGTAAAAGGTACTATTAATTCAAATTAAATAAGAAAACGTCTGTATCACTGGAATATAATCATGGTAACTTAATCAGTAATCTCCCAAAATGTTTATTTAAATTTTAGGTTATGATTCTTATGGTTCGATTTTTGTTATTCATTGTAATGCAGGTTAAGGGGTAAAAACCATGCAGCCTCGAGGTGCACTAATACTACCCCTTTTCACGCTCCAAACCGCTCCAAACTATTCTGGACGGGCACGGCGTGGTGCAATTGAACCAAAAATTTAATTGCATTTTTTATATAAAAAAATTTGTTGGACCATAAAGTCTTTTTTAACTTTTAGTTGTTACAAGAGAATAATATGTTACTGTACCAATCTAACAATAAAAATCGAGTTCCTAAAAAGTATGGTAATATCATTGACTAAGGATCCTATGTCAATGATATTATAATCGTTATTATAATTATAATGATATTATAATCGTCTGGTAGTATCAATAGTCAATAGTAATATCATTGACTGGATACTAATAGATACTTACTTAATCCATAGTCAATGGTAATATATTCTTTAAAACCGAAAAGAATTCGAAATTTTCTTTTAGCACCAACAAGTGTCGGTGCTAACAAATGCACTTTCATTTTAGTGTCTTCGAAAAATTCAAATTTTATTTGCTATGAGCGTAGTTGATATGAGACCTCACGAAAAATCACATGTACCACATAATGATGTACAAAGGCTCAATATGGATGTTTGACGTTCCATTCCTATACGTCATCCCTTGTGAAAAATATTGGAATAAGTAATTACACATCCGGCGTCTTCACCACAATCTGCCGATCGAGGAATCGTCTATCTTTTTCTGCAAGCAGGGTCTTCTATCTTCACGAAGTGAGCCGTGAGAAAGTATGCTCAGTGAAAGAGTTAAAGATATTGTAGTAGGGTCTGTCGGTAAAGTACTGTTTAAGTTTTTTGTTGAAGGTATGGGATAGTGGCAAGTTTTTTAGGTCATGAGGTAGAAGGTTATAAAAAAAAAGCATGAATATGTCGGGGTTTTGTTAAATTTCTGAAGTCTATGCTGCGGTAGGTCGATGTTGTGCTTGTTGCGGGTGTTGTAAGAGTGTTGTTCTTGTCTTAGGGTTGGTATATATATGGCGTATATATATATATATATATATATGGCGTATATCCCACGTCGTCCTGATTGACCATATTCGGCATAGGACCAGTCTTGAGTTTTTGAGGCACATCTTCCAGATGCTGTCATGGTAGGCAGAGGCATATGTGGGGGGGGGGGGGGTGTGAGAAGGTCATATCAACGGTTTGGGTCAGGTCAGGTAAGATGGAAGTTGGTAAAAGCATTTATCGATGAGGTATTTTTTGAGCTCATATTTAAATCTTTTTAAGTTACTAATCTGGGCAATTTGTGGTGGAAGTTGACTGAAAAATTTTAGGCCAATGTAATCTGGTTTATTTTCAAAAAGCTTTAAATTGTGAGGCACAGACGGGTTGATATTTCTATTTCTAGTGTTGTGAGAATGCTGGTGAGCTGTAACAAGGTTGTTTTCTTTAATATAACTAATAACTTCAAACATATAAATACTGGGTACTGTTAGAATTTGAAGTTCTTTAAAGTGATCAAAACAAGAGTCAGTTGGCTTAAGTCTTAAGATACATCTTATAGCTCTCTTCTGAAGGACAAAAAATTCTATTTAAGTTACATTTACTGGAAGAGCCCCAAAGGATTACAGAATACCTAATCAGACTCTCAATCAAGCCAAAATATACTAGTTTGGATAATGAAATATTATTCAAAGAAGAAATATTTTTTTAAACAAAAATGTTTGAAGCAAGCTGCTTTGCAAGTTTATCCACATGTTCGTTCCACCTGAGACCACCGTCCAATCTCACCCCCAGATAATCCACAAAATGAGCTTCCTCAATGATCGTGTCATCGAGTACAACAGACGGAAGAGTGGTGCCTGCATTGTTCAAACGTTTTCTTTTCTGATCTGTCATAAAATGTATAAACTGTGTTTTTTTGGGGTTGATGTGAAGATTGATACCTGAGAAGTATTGTGAGAGAATGTTCAAATTGAAAAAGGTTTCTTGCTCTAGACAGCTGAGATTTTTATGAGAAGTTAGCAGAGACGTTAGCAGAGACGTGGTGACTGTTGCCTGGCCAGGATAATGGTCTCATAGAGATAGAGGAAATAGGCAGTCAGGATATTATGTTGGATAAGGAATGGTCTGCAAGGTTGCAATGGTTTTAGGCTCAGAATTGTCCTTAGTGTTTTCTTTTGCAGTACCAGAATGCGATCCATGTTCTATGCTGAGGTAGATCCCCAAGCAACGATTCCATACCGCAGATAGGAAGAGAATAGTGAGTGATATGCTAGGATTGCTGTTTTTTCATCTGCGATTGCTCTAATTCTTCTGATTACATAGTGGGCTGTTGCCAATTTTTTACCAAGGTGTTCAGTGTGACATTGCCAACTTAAGTTTTGATCCACCATTATACCCAGGAATTTTGTTGATGTGGCAGGGGTGATCTTAGATCCTTGCCAGTCCTCTTCAGCTCTCAAGGTGACTGTAGGCCAGGGCCAGGTGAGTCGCATCGCGTAAGAGCAATGGTGTCACTTTCTGCGAATCCATGGATGTCGCCTACCGGCAAGTGTTGCCAACGCAACAGCAAACAACAATTGTTCTCGTTTGCGTTGGGAATTTTTTGTCTCAACAATTACTAAAATAAGGAATTTCAAAGCAAAATAGGGTAGAATGTATGGTTTTAGATTTACCTTGATTGATAATGTTTAATTTGGTCATTACCTAATGGTTTTTTATCAACTAATAATCCAAATTTAAAATAGAGTAATATGGTGTCGTTTAGATAAACATCGTACCCATGGCAAGACTGCTTCATTCTCTTTTTCAATCAGCTGTGTAATGGTAAATATTATAACATAACTTGACATCCGTTATAGTTTAGACGCTTCATATCCGGAACACAAAAAAAAGCTATACGGCTGACCTGGGAAGAAGTTATGCTTCTTCCTTTACAGACCTTGTTCAGCTCTGTTACTGTTGTTCGGTTTGAAGTTGATGTGGACGGTTTTTGTTGACTTTACATACTAAGTCTTTACAATATAAAGTCAATGCCTAAGTTTTAGAAAACAGTTCTTTTTATATGGTTCTTCCGTGCCGTCGCCGTCGTTAAAAACAGAACTAGGTTGCCTATATATTCTAGATACTGTGGGTTGCATATTCAAACCAACTAAGCCTGATTAAAAAAAAAACAAACAAAATAGAAAAAAGGAAAAAATATAGACCTGTCGTCAACGACAACCACAGTCAACATAACATCACCATCATAACATTCAACCAACCTGACCTGAAAAAACTTAGGTTGGGGTTAGGTTATTATTTATTTGTATACTAAATTTACATGACTTAAATAAATAAAACAGAAAGCAGTTGAAGTGGTTGGTTATAGTTAGTTAAAATGAATTTCATAAAGCGTAACGTGATAAAATATCATAGTGACCTAATCATTAAAGACTTGCATGGTGATGTGATAGAAATGTTGAAAGACAAAGGAGTGATAACCTCAATCGAGTATGAAAATATCAATTCACAGGTGAATTATTGTCTTATTTACCACACACATTTTAAGTTATTTCTCAATCCTAAATAGGCTACCCGACACTACTTTTACTCTACATCTTATTCCTAAAATTTGTTGGGGAATTAACCCTTTCACGAGTGTGGATGTTCATGAATGTCTGAATCTCCTGTGCGTTGTAAACTTATGGATTTAATAGCACTATATGTGAGGTGGAAAGCGAAAAGGGACCTCTTGTCGGCAAAGTTACAGCTAAATACAGCGATGTCGGTCCAAATCATCGATTTTCCGTTTTTTATCGATTATTAATCTATATTTTGTGTAGAAAAGGCGTATATCGGTTAAAAAGTCGAATCAAAGCTTAAACAAGTCGATATAAATCATTTTGTTAGTCACTGCATGCCCTGAGAAAAGGTACCTCTTGTCGCTTATGGGAAAATAACATGGCCGACAAGAGGGCCCTTTTCAACAACACACTTCGTAAAGAAACATTGGTTCAAAAATGAGTCTCTCCTGAATTCTAGCGGACACTTAGAGAACTAGGACGAAGTTCTAGTGAAGGCAGAACATCGTCTGATTATTTTAATATGGACCCGACAAGAGGTACTTTTTCTAAAACCGAGGTTTTGGTTACAAAACTTTGACTTTCCTATACAGTAGTCCTTTAAACAGTGGACAGTTATTACGTTATTGTAATTAATTAATCAGTAATTATCAACTAACAATATTCTATCAATGATAAGCGGGATAGTTCAATAATGAACAGGGCATTTTTATTGTAAAGTACAAGGTTGGTAGCAATGGGTATCGTGGTTGCAACCATCAGCTATTGCCCCAGCTACTGCCTCTGATTGGAGTATGTGACACTGTCTTACTTAAAACCCGAATGTTAACTTATCAATTTGGTCATTAGTATTAGTTGATTTAAGGACGAGTATTCAATTTAATAGCAGATCAAAAGCAAAATCTTTCAGCAATAGGTCCCACTTCTCTTTTCAATGGTTTACGTTCAAACTATCGATATTATTTTCTAATTAGGATGTTTATTTTGACTATATTAAACTAATTATTGGATAAAACATTTAAACAACAATGTGGTAGCAATAAATGTTCAGCCTTGAAAAGGTATCTCTTGTCGTTATGGAGATATAACACTGGGCCGACAAGAGGTCCCTTTTCAGAAAATACCCTTGTGTACTACATGTTGCAATAAACACAGTATTAGCCTAAATTCTAGCGTTAGGCCTAGTTAAGGAAACTACTAGTGTTCTTCCTAAAGAGGACATTATAAGCTTTGCATTAATACCAACATCATCGCTTAAATACAAAAAATATAGATTCTGAGTTTATTTAAACTTTTTAAGGGCGTTTTCCTGAAAATGCCCTTCACGCTTCGAGAAAGTTCAAACGTTCATAACTCAAACAAAAAAAAATCGTAGTGACATGAATTGCACCAAACTGTTAGGAATTTTAAGGTGATAATAAAAAGATCAATAACTCAAAATCGGAAATTGCCGACAAGAGGTCCCTTTTCGATTTCCATCTCACATATCTAGTTATTCGCAAAATCAAAATTTCAACCATCAATAATTACGACAGAGTAGGATAACAAAGTTTCGCCTGTAAAATACTCTTACCAAAGCACTGTAACAAAGCTTGTAGGCCTAAGTGTAATGACTGCTGATAAGTGTCAAGTTACAATACTAGCTCAGCAGGTGGCGTTTCATAGCAATAAATGATGAACTATCCCCTAGGTAAGCCTATTTTTAGAAGCTTCCCTAACTTCTCCAAATTGGCTAGGCTAGGCCTAATTCAATAGAAAAACCTATCCATAGGTTGAATATCGTGTTGTTTTTTATTGCAAACTTGTTCCTGAGTCTTTCATTCAGTAGAAGCTCATTTAACCACCCTCTGTAGGACCAGATTATGGTCGTATAACTAAAAAGGTCAGTTTAACCAAAGAATACCGGAAATAGCCTATGTGTTAATAGCACTTTATGCAATGATTCTATTTTAAAGGCCTTTAAGCCATGAGTGATCTATATATATATATATATATATATATATATATATATATATATCTCTCAAAAGTGGCTTTGAAAGGCTAAATGGGTCATTCTACAAACAGTGTACATTTTCACAAGCACAAAATAAAAAAAATTAATTTTGTTTTTTTTTCAAAGTAAAATGTTCAATGGTTTTAAAAAACCTTTACCATTATAGGAAAAATAATGGTCAAGCTTAAACAAATTTATTTTGCCTAGAAAAAAATTACAAAGTTTTATGGTGTCCACAGAAGTGACTCAATCATATTATTTTTTTATAATAAAGACTTGTATGGAGATTTTTAAAATACCTGGTATACTAATTTATATCAGCAATATATTTATGACCTATTAGTTATGTTTTTTTCTTTTATGTCATTCCTTCATGATCTAAATACAACAACATAGCGTGTCCACTGAAGTGACCAAGTTGTCCACAGAAGTGATGAAATTAATTCCAACATTAACCAAATGCCTAAAAGCCTATTAATTGTGTTTCTACCCTTTTCATATACCTACTTCATAGTTAGTCAATCTATTGGTGTATTATTACCACAAATTTTAGAATTAAAATTAAATAATCAGAACCGAAGGTGTATTTCAATCACTTCTGTGGACACCTATTGTACACACAACAATTTTAAGGTTAGCAAATAGATATCTCCAAATTAAAATGCATTCTGAAGAAGCTTCGAGAAACTTATCTAAAATTTATCAAATTGTACATACCTGAAACTTTATGTTGGTAACAGAAGTGATCTTGTATGCTTGACGTATATAATTTCTTATCAAACAACCTACATTAAACTTTAAACTACTACCTCATTCTAAGCAGCAGTTAGCTCAGTATGGAGAGGTATCAGTCCACGGAAGTGATTTGTCACCTTCTGTGGACACATTTTTCTAAAGAAAATTGTAAATAATATAGTTAAAAGTCCTAGAACTGTTTGAGTTAATGTTTATTTTTTGTTATAGATGTTTAAAAAAATACAAGTGACCTTAAAATAAATAATTTTTGACCTGTAACCACAAAATGTACACTTTCTGTAGAATGACCCAAATACACCCGTTGCCTAAGTACTTTATGTGGGACCAACTTAAAATCAGTAAATTAAGTTAGGCCTACCATACTGGTATTGTAATAAATATATCGAAAACTCATAGGTTATGGAAGGCCTTCCTTCCAAAATGTGGCCACACGGATGTCGCCTGACCTAATGGTTGTTCTCATTCACATATGATCAAACTACAATATTCCATGTTTAGGTTCATTAATGTAATGTATTTGTTAACCACCTGTTTATTGTCATGTGGTTTTGGATATGTTTACATGGAATGTTTTGATTATGTTGTGATTTATTTTAGTTAAACTAAAGAAATGTACCTAATTTTCCAATAGTAGCCTATTTTATTTAATATGCAAGAACACTGTAATGGCGACGAGGTTTCAACAAATCTTTAAACATAATTGATTGTTATAATTGATAACTATATTTTTGAGGAAGCTATGTCATCTGATGATAGTGATGGTACTTTGGTAAGTGAAAAATCAACACCTAGATTGCAAATTGAACCTTACAAACCTGGCAAATCGAGCTGGAAAACGTATTTCAAAAGGTTAAATAACAAACTTAAGATTTGCAATGTGTCTGAGGAAAAGAAAACACTCTATCTTTTGGATGCAATTGGGGAACATGCTTATGAACGGTTATGCGATCTTTGTGAGCCTTGCGAGCCTGAAACAAAGTCGTTTGATGATTTAGCAAATCTTTGCAGTAGCCTGATCGTTGTTGATGTAGTAATATTTTTTACAGGGATGACATCAACCCATTTACTAAATGCATCGACAATGACAAAATAATAGAACCCTCTCATTGGTCCAGCATAATCTACGTGTATCCTTTCCATGGGAGCTGTAGCTGGTTGCCATTTATGAAAATTTATCTTTTGGGGATTATCTTTTATTCTTTGACAAGCTTCACAATTCGATATTAAGGCCTCAATGTCTAAATCTATGTTTGGCCACCAAACGTAACTTCTTGCAAGAGCCTTACATTTAACAATACCCATATGGCCTTCATGCAATTCCTCTAATATTCTTGTCCTTAAGCTTTGGGGAATGTATACTCTATTTCCCCAAAATAAACATCCATGCATTACAGAAAACTCGTGTTGTGGATGACCTAATACATACCCTCCGTTCATTGTTACACCATTTTTAAGATTGTACATAACCTCCCTTGCTATCCTGTCATGACTCAGTTCCTTTGCTATCTCTGTGGCTGTAACAGGCAAGATTTTTATTTGATTTAATGCAAATATATCTACTTCCTCCATTTCAACCCCCTCATTGGTAACATTTGTGATGATTGGTAGACGTGACAAGCAATCAACATTGCCGTGGTCATTACTCCGGCGATAACTGATTTCATAATTAAAGGCTTGGAGATAAATGGCGTACCTTTGTAGTCTTAGAGCGGATAAAGTGGGTAAACCCTTTGTTGGTCCAAAAATTGTTAGGAGAGGGCGGTGGTCCGTGACAAGAATAAATTTATTTCCATACAGGTAAGGAAAGAACTTTTTTACCCCAAAAATAATTGCACCAGCTTCTTTTTCAATTTGACTCCAATTTTTTTCAGCATCACTAAGTGTTCGACTTGCGTATGCAATTGGACGCTCAGAGCCATCTTTCATCTTGTGTGATAAAATTGCTCCAAAACCAAAAGGGCTGGCATCAGTTGATAAAACAATTTCCTTCTTAGGATCGAAAAGAGTTAAAACTCTGTCAGAAGCCAACTCTTCTTTGATTTTTAAGAAAGCTTCATGGCATCGTTTGTTGAAAACAAACTTTACATTTGATTTTAACAAAGCATATAATGGATTAGCCAAACTACTCAAATTGGGTATGAAGCGGCCATAAAAATTAACAGCGCCCAGAAAAGACTTAAGTTCTGTGACACAAGTAGGAGGTTTCATTTTAAGTACAGCCTCCACTTTGTCCGCACATTTGTGTAAACCACTCTTGCTAATGACAAACCCACAATATTTAATAGATGACTTCATAAACTCACACTTTTCTTTATTTATTCTTACATCAAATTCTCTTAATCTTTGAAACACTTTCTCAAGAACATTTAAGTGATCACCTTCAGTCTTGGAAGCTATTCATATATCATCATAAAAAATGTGTACGCCCTTAATATCACGGAGAATATTCTCAATTGTCCTCTGCCATATTGCAGGAGCAGAAGTTATTCCGAAACATTAAAACAACCAAAACTGAATCGTAGCCTAGTGGAATAATAAGCTAAAGTGTGAATTGTATAATTTTTTATTAAAACATAAACTTACTTTTGTCTATGCTGAGCCCTCATTGAACAAAAAATTTTAATTTGAAACCTGAAAGTTAAAGAGACCCCATTAAGCAATGTGCCTCTAAATTTGGTTTAATAATGTACCTATTTCTTTATCATGTTACTTGTAATATCATTATTGGTGATTGTTACAACGATTGTAGATCAAATCAATAAAACAAGTGAAAATATTTAAAAATTTCTGCAACGCAATCAATTGTTCCTTACACAATCAACCAGTAAATATAGATAACACACAGCTATGGTTTAAAAATGTTTAATATAACAATATTAGCAAATACTGTGCAACCCCTTGACTTAGGGGGTCCATGTATTTTCGGGGACTATTTTTAAGTATTTTCCTTCAAGATCGGGTAATATTAACACTACCCTTGGCGAAACTTTGTTATCCGTCTCCACCGTTATTATTGATGTGGAAATTTTGATATTACGATTGAAATTGAGCGATGAAAACAATCGAATCGACAACGATACTGAGAAAAGATATGTATCATAATAATAATGGGGACAGCCCGTTTACTCTACCGATCATAGGCTCTATGGCCCCATTTTAATAATATTTAATATATAAGGAGGTCCATTTGCTCTACTGGTTCATAGACTCTATGGCCCTTCTTAATATTAAATAAAATATAACATGGGGCCACTTACTCTACCGATCATAGGCTCTATGAACCCTAGTAATATTTAATAATTTTTAAGAGGGTCATAGAGCCTATGAACCCATTTAAATTAAGTATATGGGTCCAAAGCATCTACTGGCTCATAGAGTCTATGAACCTTTTCAAAATAATATTAAATAAAATTATAAAATAGGGCCATAGAGTCTATGAACCTTCTCCAATTAATATTAAATAAAATTATAAAATAGGGCCATAGGCTCTATGAGCCGTTTTATATTAAATACGTTATATATTGGAAAAGAGGTCCACTTACTCTACGGGTCCGTTATATCTACTCTGTACGCACCACTCGCTTCCTTCAGCTCTCGTGCACAAACGAACTGAGATAATGTCACCCGGTTTTCTGCATCCTATTCTACGACAAATAAATATCCATCTATCAATATATGTATCTCTGCATCTATATATCTATGTACCTATCTATATACGGTAATACGTGAAGCAGTTTTTTTGAACACAACTTTTTACTTATTTCTGGACCAATTTGAACGTTTGAGGAGTTAAAATATTCGTCTCTGTTCATAGTTTTGTAATAGGGCATATTGGAAAAATTGGATCAATCGTTAAATGGTAATCAAATAGGGTGATAAATAATGTATTGCGTGAGCCCAATAAATCAGTGTCAGATTTTGAGCTGTTTAGAGGTAATTTACAGAACATTAAATTAACAGAAAGAGGTGAGGTATTAGTAGAAGATGATAAAATATTTTTATGATAAATTAAGACTTAATGAGCAATTTTATTAATAATCATGGTAAAATTTTTATACCGAGAAACAGACCGAAAAGAGGTACATTTTCAGCCCGTGAATCATGTCCAATATTTTTTTAAGGCGAAAGATTTAGTCGGTTTGAAAGGAAACCAGCGGAAAGCTGGATTCTAACAGAAGCCCGTTAGGCAACATCCACAGTTAGTTGTAACCTATTAATCTATATTATCAAAGGATGAAGCTCCCTTAAATGTTTTACTCTCGTAACATACAATTCTGCTTCTGTATAGTTTACCTAAATATTGCCTTTGCAAAAGTTAGCAGGGAAAGTAATCTTGTAATTGAGTTTTTGAAAACAATACAAAATCGTGCTTTATATATAGTTTTGTGTAAGACAAATGAAATGAGCTTAAGAACAAGAAAATTTCTTTGCTTATTACCAAACCACCAATAAAAAAGTAGCAAACTGATGGCAGTTAACAGCGCTATCAAAAATGAAAAGGCTGCTGAAGAAGAAATAAGTCTTGCAAGGGATCGTGGAGGTATTGACAAAGAGGGCGTTCTGTTGCTGACCGTAGTAGCAGATGGAATCTGGACAAAGAGATCTTATAGAACCAGCTTTTGTAAAATAATAAATTATAATGAGGATGAGTATTTACAAACAAACCAAAAGTAAGTTACTAAACCCCAATATTAACAAATAATATACCGGTAGCCTATT
The DNA here is from genome assembly GCA_030545055.2 of Neoaliturus tenellus. Classification (NCBI taxonomy): domain Eukaryota; kingdom Metazoa; phylum Arthropoda; class Insecta; order Hemiptera; family Cicadellidae; genus Neoaliturus; species Neoaliturus tenellus. The sequence continues at coordinate 210,537,007 of CM061532.1, forward strand.
TTAGATTGAAAGAATTCATAAACTCGTTTCCGAGTCCATCCGGCAGTTATATTTGACCGATCTGAAAGTTTTATGTTAAAAATTAAAGGTATTCACATGAAGATGACGCAAACAACATCAGCATACTTTCACCTTT